>CM022945.1:3776337-4376337 GCA_012931725.1 Litsea cubeba | reverse complement strand
TGGCATTCTCCCTTTCAAGTTTCACCATTTTACGAGGAGAAATTTTTTTTTTATTCATTTGTAGGAAATGAGATGTCAGCTGATTTGACTCAGGAAATGAGATGTGAGATGATTTGACTCCTCTTTCCTATGCCGCCATGCGTTACCTCCTCATGCCCTCTTTGGTCCAAATAGGGGATCCGGTTCCCCCCATGGACAAGCTAGTGCCAAAACCCAAAAGAGTAATAACAGAAAAGAAATCAAGCTTTACCTGATTGTGATATGACCCAACCCATCTATACATACTCTTCTAAAAGAGCAATCATTCCAAGGCAACTCAGCATATCTTCGAGATGGGTAAGGGCCAAGGTCAGCACCTGGTGATGGTTCCATGGCTAGCCTTTGGTCATCTCATCCCATTCTTCCATCTCTCTGTTGCTTTAGCTAAGGCAGGCTTCAGAATCTCCTTTCTCTCCACTCCCAAAAACATCCAACGGCTCCCCAAACCACCCCAAGATCTAACAGCCCTGATCACCTTCGTCGAGCTCCCCCTCCCACACGTAGATGGCCTCCAAGAAGGCGCCGAGGCCACCGTGGACCTCGACATCCCCAATCACGATTACCTCAAGATGGCCTTTGATCTCTTACGAGACCCCTTTCGACGCTTTGTCACCGTCCATTCTCCCAACTGGATCATCCATGACTTGCTCAATCATTGGACGGCTGAGATCGCTCGGGAGATGGGCCTTCCTTTCGTAGTCTTCTCAGTCTATTCTGCCTCCACACTGGCCTTTCTGGGGCTTTTGTTGCCCGAGGACGATCCGAGGGAGAGTTGGCCAGACTCCCCACGTGCTCTCACTTGCCCCCCTCCTTGGATCCGATTCCCCTCCAAAGTCACCCTCTTGCCCCACGAGGCAAATGGGTTTTTCCCCGGGTTCTTCCTCCCCAACGGGTCGGGCCTGTCGGATATCCAACGGGTTTTGCAGGCGATCCATGGGTGCGAGGCCATTGCAATCCGAACCTGCGCCGAGTATGAAGGGGAGTACTTGGATGTCATTAACAAGTACCCGAAACCCGTCATACCCATCGGGTTGCTCCCACCGGAGAAGAGCGAAGCGGCTGCCGGTGGCGAGTGGGTTGAGATATTCCGATGGCTTGATGGGAAGGAGGCTCGGTCTGTGGTATTTGTTGGATTTGGGAGCGAGTGTAATTTGAGTAGAAATGATGTTTATGAGATAGCTCATGGGCTTGAATTGTCCAATTTGGACTTTTTATGGGCATTAAGGAAGCCCAAATGGGCAGCTGATGATGGCTCGGATGCACTTCCTCCCGGGTTTGTATCCAGGACCACAGGCCGTGGAGTGGTTAGTATGGGTTGGGCCCCGCAAATGGAGATCCTGGCCCATCCTGCCATTGGCGGGTCGTTGTTTCATGGCGGGTGGGGGTCTATGATCGAGACCGTCCAATATGGCCATGCCCTTGTGGTGTTACCATTCATCAATGATCAAGGATTAAATGCAAGGCTAGCAGTTGAGAAAGGGCTGGCTCTCGAAGTCGAAAGGGATGAAGATGGGGCATTTCACCGGGAAGCCATTGCCAGGGCACTAAGGACGGCCATGGTCGAAAAGGATGGTGAACATTTGAGGCGCAGTTCTAGAGAAATGGTGACCATTTTCAGCAATCAACAGCTCCATCATAGGTACTTTAGCAGTTTCGTTGATTTTCTTAAGAACTTTAAAGCAAAGTAGTTTAGGGACTAGGGAGTGAAAAATGTAGTAGTCAGTAAGACCATGGGGCTCGATTTGAATCAGCTTCAGTACCATTCCAGATGCAGGCCCTTAACTATACAAGGCCTATGGGATTTATTTAGAGCCTAGCTTTTATTGATTTGGTCCTTAAGTATAGCGTTGATAAGATTGTCAAATATGAGATTTTAAACAGGGTGTGAGTTGTAAGATTATCAAGAACCCTTTTCTTTTCTAAGCCGATTTCTGATTTAGGGGTGGCAATGGTTGGATTAAATGGTTGACTCGCCAGCATTCAGCTTTTGGCTGCCCTGACTCACTTTGTCAGAGTGGATGGTTAATTTAGAATCTTCTTAAACATTATGATATGTTGAGCTTGTATTCTATAGTTTGGCAGTTGATATTTGTTACTCACCTTTTGCTTCATGGTTATTTGGGGATGGTATTAAATAAGATCCATATCGGCTAATTCTGGTGTGACCTGCCTACCTAACCCACAGTAATCCTGTTAATTAAGGGCTAGGGCTGACAATTTGACTTCTTAGTTGAGTTCAGGTAGACATTCTCAACCCAATTAACTAAAGTGTCATGTTCTAGTTGGGTTGGAAAACATTAATCTTGACCCAACTACTGACATGTCTAGCACAATGGTATGGTGTTGACTTACCATTAGTAACCGAGTGTGTTGCCTAAGGTCAGTCTAGATGTTTGTCAATTAAAGAATTAAAATTGCTTGAGTTATCATTATAATCATTATAGCCTTATTTTATTTATTGATTTTGGATTGACTTAATAAAGATTGTTAGGGTGCATTTGTGCAAATAAATTTGCAGTGAAAAAGGATAGAAATGGCGCCAGTTTTTTCGGCAACTTCTTCATTAAACGTTTGATGCATCGATAATTCTTAGCAGAAATCCGTAATTTTTTTTTCTTTTCTTCTCTTTCTTCACCGGTTAGGATTCGGCCGAATTTCTCAGAATTCGGCGGCTCCTCCACAAAAACACCCTAAAAATAAACAAACTCTAAATTTTCCAGTCTTTTTAACTAGAGTGCATGAAATTAGGGCTAGCCTTTCAGCCAAGTCAAGTAGATTTCGGTGTCTTGTGAGCTGGGGCATGATGGTGGGGCCAGTCACCAGTGGGTTTTTTGCCCCCCTTGAAACTAGTGGGTCTTTCAAGTGGAACGACTAGTACGTAGATATATAAGTTATCCATGATGAGTTATCTTTTTAACCATCAGGTATGAGACAAGAATGGTCAAGATGATTTTCTGTACAAGGAACTATAATACCGTCAGCTTCTAAATTTATTTTTATTTTTTTTTCTTTTTATAATATAGGGAGTCCCGGCCTTTTTCTGGAAAAGTCCACATGATCTGAAATCCGTGCCCGGGCTGTGGCACGGATTCAGAGAGAGAGAGAGAGCCGTTGGATCTCAGCTGCGGCTCCCCCGGAATCCGTGCCACAGCCCAGGCACGGATTTCGGGCCATGTAGCAAGGCTCTTTAGCTTATAAGTCATAAACGAAATTTGGAATAGAAGCCCTTACTTCACTTGATAGAGCCGATTAGTCCAACTTTAGTGGTTTAATTGGATGGACCCAATTATTTCTCACGAAACACCTTGAATTGAAAAGTATACACCATTTTAATAAGATTGTTTTTATAGAAAGGTGAGTGAACAGTGCACAAAGTAATCAAATGATTTTACTGCATAAAGTAACTTTTCCTTACTTTTTTTGTCCAGATTAAGGGTGTAAAAGAAAATCGAAAAACCATTTAATCGAACCGGACCGCAGTTAATAATTGTGTTTCACGGTTTGGTTATGGTTACGGTTGTTAAAATAAAATAACTGCACTTCATGGTTCGGTTACGGTTTTCAGTATTGACTCACGGCTATTAATTGAATCAAATCGTAAAATACAGTTCGGTTAACCGGCACACAGTTAACAATATCGTTATACTAATAAAAAATATAGGGTCTAATTATGTATATAATGCTTAACAGTTTTTCCGGATACGGATCGGTTATAGTTTTTAACTGTGAACCGTAGTTTGGTTTTTAACGTTTTTTTCCGGATATGATTACGATTACGATTACGGTTTTTAAAACTAAAAATTGTAATTCACGGTTCGGGGAACGGTTCTCCCAAAATGAATAGTTAGCCGAACCGTTACACCCATAGTCCGGATTCATTTTCTTTAATATAGTAGGTGTTTTAACCAAAATTTATAAAGAACTCTACTAATTAGCTATTAATGATGATGATTTGAATTTTTGCCAAAAAAAGAGATTATCCACAGTTAGATTGAGGTAGGCCCGGGAGAATTGAAAAGAGGCCACATTTTGTTCTCTTCTATGACCAATTATGTGGTTGAGAAATTACAGAAACCCCGCCATGTAAATGCTTTATGACCAAGAAGATAGCATTCATGTGGTCATCGAAATACTGAAGGAGCATGACAAGAGAATGGGTGGTTACTGGTTAGTGAAGGAGCATACGAACGAATAGACATCTTATACTACATACAATGTGAGGTCACTTTCTATGTAAGATAATAGACATCTTGGACTTCAATTACAATGTAATGCGACTAAAGATGGTCCCTATGTTCACAACATGGGGTTTCAATCCACACTATTTTTAATAAAAAATTAAACAGTAACAAAGATTTCATTCAAAAAAAGAAACATAATAGAATACACATAACTCTAATTACAAGATGACATCCATCTAAGAAATTAACATATCCACCCCTTGATTTGCTCGCACAAGCGCCACTCTTTCCGCATCTCGTAAGGGCTTTTTGCCTTTGTTTTACCTAGAAATGAAAAATTATTCACCTAAAAGCAGTGGGATGAGTAGCCCATTTAGTAGTATTGGCCTGGTTGGCAGCCAAGAATTCTCTCATCTGTCATCACGAACGTCATCAATGGATGAAACGACTCATGAAACAAACAAGGGAAAGGGAAGGGTCTGAGTGTCTGACCCATCCCATCTCTCGTCCTCTCTCTTCCTCACACAGTCCCCAAATCCTATGGCTAGTTCCCAATGCCAATCCCTATATCCCTAAACCCTAACCCTTATCCCCTGACTCTCAATTCCAAAACCTTAATCCTTATAACTAAATCCCAATCCCTAACCCTAAATACAAGGAAGAAAGAGCATATCAAATGATTGTAGTGCCCTAAATCCTATGTCTTTTGAGGTTCTCTCCCTTTCAATGATTCCATCCCAAGCATACTCACATGGGCTATGTCTCTTTCTCCTTTGTTTAACTGATGAAAATGGAAGAATGATCAATCATCTCTCTGCTTTTATAAAACAAAAGGGAGTTTAGATTAGAGCAATTATGTTCATTGTCATATATCATACATTTATTAAGATTAAAATCAAAGTTAGAAAACTCGTGACTCAGACTCGACTCGTTCAGTGCAAAAAAATCGACTTGGATAGAGTCAACGAGAAGACTCGGGATCATACTCATGTTTTTTTTAATAATTTTAAAATAAATATATTATTTATAAAATCTAAAAAATATATTTATTTATATGATTCATAACAATCAATCCAAATTAATAAATTTATATATGCAAAAAAGTACTACAATAAGGAAAAATGATATTGCATATTATATAATTTGTTAGTCCAAATATCAAATATATGTTTCAAATTAGTTTCCAGTCATCATTTTTAAATCACTGACTCCAAACCTCAAGCATAATTACTTATAAATAAATTTTAATTGTTTGGAAATTAGATTTACCTATTAAATGGTTTGCAATGCAAATGATTTATTAAAATAAGATGACTCAGCCGAATATCCCCTATTTTTGACTCGGACATTCATTAAAATGAGATGACTCGGGAGAGTCAAGAGTCAACTTGGAGAGTTTTCCAAGTATGCTTAGACTTATTTAAAATAATTGATATGTGATGTGAGACCGTGAGAGTAGGGGTGTTTGTGGGTAGGGCTAAGGAATATCTAGGCCCTGCCTGGCCCAGGCCTGACTTCTAAACTATATGTCCAGCCCGGCCCAGGCCTGAATCGGACTTTAAGGGCTTGGCCCAAGCCAACCCGCTTGGAAATGTGTAAGCTCGAGCCCAGCCCGAGATTGATATATAATTTAAAAAGAGAGCTCAATCATATACTGTTGTGTGTAGTTCAAGTGGTTTGGCCTTGAGTATTAATGTGGAAGTGTCACTACTGTTTGAATCCCCCTCTCTACCTTTTCCTAGTTGAGAGCTGCCCCACGGCCAAAACTTATTTTTCCACACCCCTTTATTTTAAGACCAATATACCCATGTGTGAAATTACAAAAAAGAACGCCATTCATACTTTCCTACCTCCTCCAATTTCTCTCTACACTCACTCGCCCACGCCCACTCTCATCCCAGCCACCAACGCCCCCTTGGGCAGAGGGGGAGGGAGGCAAGGAGACGAAGAGCTGGCGGCGGGCAGGGAGAGGGATTGGGAGAAGGAGAGAGGGGTGGTGATAGTGAGGGGGACGAAGGGGAGTGTAGAGAGAAGGTGGGAGAGATGATATGATAATTTGAAGAAAAAAAAAGGTGTGTAGAGAAATTTTTGCAGTTTTTTTACTTAAGTGATGTGTGTAGAGAGAAAGGAAGTGGAAAAAGAAGTTTTGGATGTGGCATTAGCTGCTCTCTTCCTATTTCGGTTTTTTAATCGGGTCGGGCCGGGCTTTGGACTCTCTACAACTGAGTCCAGTTCCAGCCCATCTATTAAAAGGGCTAAAATAAAATGTCTAAGCTCGGCCCGAGTACTAAAACAAAAGGCCCAAGTCCGGCCCAAGCTTGGGCCAGCCCGGTCCATGGACATCCCTAAATGAGAGGCCAATACCTACTTAAATGGGGGACATCCAAACTTGCCTCGCCAGTTTCCACCTACTTGTTGCTTTTTCTAACTGAGATCTACAATTATGATTATAGTGAAAATTTTTTAATTGAGTTCATTCTGCCGATCCCAATACTCCTTAGGTAGCGTTTGGTTCGCTGGAATGGTTGTAGGCGGGAATGGAATGGAGACCGGAATGAATCTGGAATGGAATGAGGCAGGAATGAGCATTTCCATTCCAACGTTTGGTACGCTAAGGAATCAACTGACGTTTGGTACGCTGGAATGAGTCCTGGAATGGAATAAAATTTACATAAGACTGACCAAAATACCCTTGTTAGAATTTTATCTATGGCTCAGTCAATGTATAGATTATAATATTATTAAATAGGTGGGGCCCACACAAGGTCTTATATTTTATAATAATAATAATAATATAGATTATATTATTATTATATAGGTGGGGCCCACACAAGCTCTTCTGTTTTAATATCTTATAATAATAATATATAGATTATATTATTATTATTATATAGGTGGGGCCCACACAAGTTCTTCTATTTTATAATATAATAATAATAATGTATATATTATATTATTATTATATAAGTGGTTCCCACATAAGTTCTTCTATTTTATAATCTTATAATAATAATAATAATAATATATAGATTATATTATTATTATATAGGTGGGCCCACACAAGTTCTTCTATTTTATAATATAATATAATAATAAAAATGTAATATATTATATTATTATTATTATAAGTGGGGCCCACACAAGTTCTTCTATTTTTATAATCTTATAATAATAATAATAATATATTATATTATATTATTCTATAGGTGGGGCCCACACAAGTTCTTCTAATTTATAATCTTATAATAATAATAATAATAATATATAGATTATATTATTATTATATAAGTGGGGCCCACACAAGTTCTTTCTATTTTATAATCTTATAATAATAATAATAATGTATATATTATATTATTATATATAGGTGGGGCCCACACAAGCTCTTTTCTTTTATAATCTTATTATTATTATAATAATAATTTATAGATTATATTATTATTATATAGGTGGGGCCCACACTAGTTCTTCTCTTTTATAATCTTATATTAATTATTATTATTATAATAATGTATATATTATATTATTATTATATAGGTGGGGCCCACATAAGTTCTATTTTATAATCTATTATTTTAATAATAATGTATATATGTGAAAGAAGGGGTATTTTGGTCTAAAAAAAAAGTAGAAAGGAATGGAATGGCCATTCCTTCCCATCCCGGATGGAATCGTCATTCCTCTACATAAGGGAATGGGATTCCGGAGAGGTAATGGTCATTACACCATTTTTTTGCAAACCAAACGCTGTAATGACCATTCCGTTGGAATGACCATTCCATTCCGACCTTCATTACAGTGAACCAAACGCTACCTTAGGTCATATATTGGCATATCCGGAAAAGGAGGGGGTTGATGTGGGCTTTTATAATTGGTTATGAAATAGTAATCAACAATGACATTATTCAGTGTCTTCATCTATCTATTCTATTACCTCACAATAATCTATTTTAACTTGAACTCCTCCCTGTTACTTGACCTTGAAACTTATTTTGATTTTTGTTTGGATAGTTATTTTTGCCTCTTTCTTAGTTTTAATTTTTTTTTCCCTTCTTTCTTATTATTCCTCAAATCATTTTCAACTAGCAAACAATGCCGGTGCTAAGCACGAGCAAGAAATTTGTAACGAAAAACTATTAATATAAAGTCGATGGAGATAGATTATTTCTTATTATATACATACATAAAATTGCAACCAATCCCTATAGACATTGGTACATATAAAACTGGTTCATTCACATGCATTTAAATTATTAGAGATATTTTGAAATATAATTCATTCAGTGACATAATGAATTAGAAGAAATTCATTTTTGGAATAAGTAGTTATCAATTTATATAGTTCAAGCCTACAAACAGTGTCAAGTACAAACCCTGTATAATTCAATTTTGATACATGATATGCAATACATATGTAGTTATGGAAAAAAAAATAGAATAAGAAATAAGATACGATAGATACCATGAAAATTTCATGGTAAAATTATAGTTGAGATTCAAGTATGCAAGTAAATAATGTGATAAACATTAAATAGATAAAAATATGGGTTTCCTAGAATGAAATTGATTGCTCAATCTTGAGAATTTTAAAGAGTTTATGCATGGCCAGAAAATCATAAAGCTATAGGATTAAAGAGAATTTGAAGAAAAGATCACAAGTACAATATATTATAATTTGTAGAATGTTTGTGCATCTCCACATCTTTTTAAGCACAGATGCTCTGTAGAAGAGAGATGCTTGAGCTACTTGTATAGTTGTAATCTTTTAGATGCAAAGATTTATAAGGAAACTTAAGAAACGAAGCAGTTACAAAGTGGGACAGTAAAGAGTTAAAAAGAAGTTTGTGTTATAAGATATGGATCTTGGGTGGATGCCCACTTGTGATAAGATAGGGTTAGAATTAGGGTTCCTCCTTTTTAGTTTACTTTGCCTATAAATAGGCTCTCTCCCTATGTATTTAGACACAGTTAATGAGATATCAGAAAGGCTCTCTCTTCTCCCTCTAATCTTCTTTCTCTTGGTCTCTCTCTTTTATAACACGTTATCAGCACGAAGCTCTAAGAGAAGGAAGAAAACCAGGTCTTCTTGCCCAAAGAGAAGAAATCATTCCCTGCGTGGATTTTCATCGCAAACTCCTTCCCTGCGCGGATTTTCATCGCGGATTCCCTGTGCAGATTCCTTCCTAGCGCGGATTCCCATCCCAGATTCCTTCCCAGTGCGGATTTCCATCGCAGATTCCCTGGGCGGATTCCTTCCCAGCGCGGATTTCCATCGCAAAATCCTTCCCAGCGTGGATTTCAGAAAAGAGTAATATTTTTCTTTAAATACAGTAAGTAGTATCCAAACCATAGTTCAAATCCAACATATTAGAATACATAAAATTAATTTATGATATTTATTTTACTGTCATTATAGTGTTTGGTTACTATTCATTATCTTGTACGATTTTTTATTTAAATTTATTAATGCTATAAATTGATTATAAAAAAAAAAGAAAAAGAAAAAAGAAAGAGAACCAGAAGTTCTAAAAGTGAACCTGAAGTTCACATATTCATGGACCAGTAGAAGTTGGAATAATGATATGAACCTGAAGATTCGTATCAATAAATCAAAACCTGAAGTTTTTGATTCAACAATCCATATAAATTATAAGCCATGAAATTAAACCTGAAGTTTTTGATAGAACTAGAAGTTCTGATCACTTGTTAGAACCAGACGTTCTACCCCAAACCTGAAGATTTGACAGAACCTGAAGTTCTAATTTCATGTATTATGAACCTGAAGTTCTAAATCAAGCCTGAAGTCTTGACAGAACCAGCAGTTCTGATTCTCAAATATGAGAACATGTTAAATTTTTATTTTTCCATGTTTAAATTCCTTTCTTAATTACTTTTGATGTTAATATTTTTTTTATCATTATATGCACACTGATAACTTCATATATATTTCATATTACAGTTCTTGCAAGATGTCAAATTTGGCTAAAATTGACTTTAAAGCACTTAACATAAATGAGGACAATCTTTGTTTGGTAGATAGTGCCACAACACACACCATTCTGAAAAATCAGAAATTTTTCTCAGAATTGATGTTTATTCCACGAAAGGTATCAACCATAGCTGGGCCTGTGCAAATAATTGAAGGCTCCGGAAGAGCCCACATAATGTTACCTAATGGTACCCACTTATTCATTAAAGATGCTTTGTTCTCAAATAGTTCCCGAAGAAACTTGATTAGTTTCAAAGACATCAGAATGAATGGGTACCACATTGAGACTGTAAGTGAAGGTAACAAGGAATTCTTATGCATTGTTACTAGTATTGGAAGCCAGAAGCAAATACTAGAAAAATTAAGTGCACTCTCCTCAGGTTATATTACATGACAATCTTAAATGTTGAATCACATTCGGTTATGAGCAAAACAACAAAGTTAAGCCCGAAGCTTAAACTAAGCCCGAAGCTTAGTGATCCGAAGACTTTACAGCTCTGGCATGATAGGTTAGGTCACCCTGGGGCTACTATGTTGAGAAAAATTGTAGATAACTCCTTTGGGCATTCTTTAGAGAACCATCAATTGACCCTACCTAGTGGGTACTTATGTACACCGTGTTCACAAGGAAAATTGATCACCCGACCTTCTTTTGCTAAAGTTGCATACGAATCCCCATCCTTTCTGCAAAGGATACAAGGTGACATTTGTGGACCCATAAATCCCCCTAGTGGACCTTTTAGATATTTTATGGTTTTGATTGATGCCTCCACCCGTTGGTCTGATGTTTGCCTACTTTCAACTAGGAACATAGCATTTGCCCGTCTATTAACTCAAATAATCAAACTTAGGGCTCATTTCCCTGATTCTCCCATTAAGTCTATAAGACTTGACAATGCAGGAGAATTTACATCACAGGTTTTTGATGATTTTTGTTCATCTATAGGAATTGTTGTCGAACATCCTGTCCCCCATGTCCACACCCAGAATGGCTTAGCTGAATCCATGATTAAGCGCATCCAACTCATTTCTAGGACTCTGCTGATGCAATCCAAATTGTCAGTTAGTGCATGGGGACATGCTGTGTTGCATGCTTCAATGTTAATTCGACTTCGACCCACAGCCTATCATCAATTTTCTCCTGCACAACTTACATCCGGACATCAACCCAATATCTCTCACTTGCGCAAGTTTGGTTGTGCAGTTCAAGTCCCAATCCCACCTCCTAAGCGTACTAAGATGGGACCACAACGTAGATTGGGAATCTATGTAGGTTATGACTCTCCCTCAATTATTCGATATCTAGAACCAATGACAGGAGATGTCTTCACTGCTCGTTTTCCAGATTGTCAATTCGATGAGACAATATTCCCGCCGTTAGGGGGAGATAACATAGTTCCTGTAGAACGACCTGTTCCTGAAGAACGGCGAGAATTAACATGGAATACTTCCACTCTGTCTCATTTGGATCCACGAACTTCACAATGTGAAAATGAAGTCCGGAGAATTGTGCACTTACAAGAAATTGCAAACAGATTACCTGATGCATTTAACGATGCAGCAAAGGTGACAAAATCACATGTGCCCGCTATGAATACACCTGCCAGGATTAATGTCCCTGTAGGACAAAGTCAAAATACAACCGCAAAAGAATCTGCAATACGCCAGAAGCGTGGCAGACCTATAGGTTCAAAGGACTCAGCTCCGCGGAAAAGGAGAAATGAGCAATCATCATCATGTCCACCCGAAGAGGCACGTATCACTCTTGAAGAGGTTCCTCCCGAAGAGGCACGTAACGCTCCTGAAGAGGTTATGACAAAATCCGTTCTCTCTAGAATAATGGAAGTCCCTGGTGAGACTTTGGAAGCCCCTGAAGAGGCACCGGTACCGGATAATGAAGAGATCTCTATATTTTACAATTATTCAAAAGAGAGATGGAATAGAAATGATATTGTCATCGATGACGCATTTGCATATGCGATAGCTACACAAATATCAAAGGTAAATGATGATGATGATTGGGACACAGAACCACGTTCTATAAATGAATGTCGACAAAGAAATGATTGGCCAAAATGGGAAAGTGCCATCAAAGCAGAGTTAGAGTCTCTCAATAAACGTGGTGTGTTCGGACCTATAGTACAAACCCCAAAAGATGTTAACCGTGTAGGTTACAAGTGGGTGTTTGTAAGAAAACGGAATGAAATGAATGAAATTACCAGATATAAGGCACGATTAGTGGCACAAGGTTTCCTGCAGAAACCTGGGATTGATTATGAGGAAACATACTCCCCTGTCATAGATACAACAACTTTCAGATATCTGATAAGTTTAGCAGTTTCTCAAAATCTAGAAATGCGACTCATGGATGTTGTAACTGCTTACTTATATGGGGACTTAGACACTAGAATTCACATGAAAATCCCGGAAGGATTTCCTTTGCCTGAAGCAAAGCCAAGGAGTACATACTCAATCCAATTGAGGCGATCATTGTACGGCCTGAAGCAATCCGGAAGAATGTGGTACAATCGTCTTAGTGAATACTTGTCTAAAAAGGGGTATGCAAACGATCCTATTTGCCCGTGTCTATTTATAAAGAAATTCATGAAGGGATTTGCAATATTAGCAGTTTATGTGGATGATATCAATTTGGTAGGGACTCCAGAAGAGCTCGAAGAAACTGCTGATTGTTTAAAGAAAGAATTTGAAATGAAAGACCTTGGAAAAACAAGATTCTGTCTCGGGTTGCAAATCGAGAGAAATTCTAATGGGATGTTGGTCCATCAATCTAATTATACCGAGAAGGTTTTAAAACGATTTGGTATGGACAAAGCACACCCATTAAGCACACCCATGGTCGTCCGGTCTCTTGATACACAGAAAGATCCATACCGTCCTATTGAAAAAAAATGAAAAAGTTTTGGGTCAAGAAGTACCATACTTAAGTGCTATTGGAGCCCTGATGTACTTAGCACAATGCACTAGACCGGATATTGCATTTTCTGTGAATCTACTTGCCAGATATAGCTCCGCACCAACTCAAAGGCACTGGGTTGGTATTAAACATATCCTACGATATTTGCGTGGAACAACTGATTTAGGAATATTTTATTCTTATAATCCTATAGATTCCAGTTTTACAGGATATGCGGATTCAGGTTATCTCTCTGATCCTCATAAGGGTCGATCACAGACAGGTTATGTGTTTCTAAATGGTAATGCCGCCATTTCTTGGCGTTCTACTAAACAGACTCTGGTAGCTACCTCCTCTAACCATGCTGAGATTTTGGCTCTTTATGAAGCCAGTAGGGAATGTGTATGGCTAAGATCCTTGATTCAGCATGTTCGTAGTTCTTGTCAATTACCTTCTATTGCAGGTATCCCAAATGTTATCTATGAAGATAATGAAGCATGCATAAAACAAATTCGAGAAGGTTTTATTAAAGGAGACAAGACTAAGCATATAGCACCAAAGTTCTTCTTCACTCATGAACTTCAGAAGAACAATGAAATTGAAGTCAAACAAGTTTGTTCGAGTAACAACCTGGCTGATCTATTTACCAAATCTTTGCCAAAATCAGTATTCCAGAAGTTTGTATATGAGATTGGCATGCGAAGAGTTCATCATCAAACTATGTAAATGGTTGCAATCATCAGGGGGAGCAGTTTATCAGGGAGCATCCTGAAGTATGCTTCCCAGGACATTTGTGCGCTGTACTCTTTTTCCTTTCCTAGGTTTTATCCCACTGGGTTTTCCTAGTTAAGGTTTTAACGAGGCAGCATTATGCACGTCCAACACCATTTCAATGATCTTGAAGAATGTTGTACTCTTTTTCCCTTCGCTTTGGTTTTTCCCACTGGGTTTTCCTTAGCAAGGTTTTTAATGAGGCAACTGTCATTAAATGGTGGTCATCCAAGGGGGAGTGTTATAAGATATGGATCTTGGGTGGATGCCCACTTGTGATAAGATAGGGTTAGAATTAGGGTTCCTCCTTTTTAGTTTACTTTGCCTATAAATAGGCTCTCTCCCTATGTATTTAGACACAGTTAATGAGATATCAGAAAGGCTCTCTCTTCTCCCTCTAATCTTCTTTCTCTTGGTCTCTCTCTTTTATAACAGTTTGGTATTTTTTTACTTCCATGAATGTTCTTATCAATGGCTGATATTAATAGGGCTGATAAATATTAGACAACAGATGTAGGATTGATATTAGTAGGAAGTCAAACTTGTAGAATGGTCACAATAAAAATTGAAATTAGCAATGAAATTGGCAATCCAGTTTGCTTCATATATATAATAAATGACCATTGTCCGCTCCTCTCAAACGAAAATCATGGTCCCGCGCCACTATAATGAACTAATATGTATGCCCATTTGCAATGGGCCACACATACATATCTCCCAAAGGAGAAAATCCTAAATATTTAGTTGGTATCTTCAAAGTAAGATGGTTAATAAATATTCAAGCGGGAACTAGTTCTCACATATTACATGAGAACTCTTTTATGAGGCCCAACTAGCAATCCATCCAAATCTCACAATCAAATAGGGAACCCCATGATAGTTACTAATCCCAAGGATTGGCACACATCCGAATGATCTGAACTGTTGGATCGAGGATTGAATATTTTTTTGAATATGAAGCCATTAAACTTTTGGGCCACGGATGAAGGGGTTAGGGGCATGAGTTTGGGGTCAAATTCGATACTTGAGGTGATCTCATATAGATTTTTCCATCCCCCATGGTCCATCCCCAAATGGGGCCCACAATTGAGCCCCACAAAAAAAGTTCTCATATAATATGTGAGAACAGATTCCACCTGAATATTAACATTAGAGGGAAGACAAGAAATATATGTTTCAAGAGATTTTCTATGCGTGTCAATCCAATGATTGTAAATGCATTGAATAAAAAATTGATACTGGACCCGTTAGGTCACACAATCCTTGTTTAGACACAACTGGGTCAGTGACAATTTTTCATTCAAACCCGACCCAGACCCGATTTAGGTGTGGATCACCTTTCAATCCAAAGAAATCAGCTTAAGAAAATTTATAGAGTCTCTTTAAGTCATGACAATCAATAGGAATCTTGGCATGGGCTCATTAGTTAAAATAACTATGATCTCTGAATAATATAAAGTTCTCGATTATATTGCTAGGGTTGTCTAATATTTGACCCACGAATCAACCAAACTGGAATCTCACCTTGTAATTCAAAGTAAAATTTGTTCCTTGTTTTGGTTAACATTTCCAACCTAATCATTCAATGAGTTGTTGATTTTGAGTTGGGGACTGCTACACAGCGTCGGGGAATTTTTTTAAGAGAAAATGCCCCTTCTAGTTGGGCCCACTGGAATGCATGATACTCATGATAGTTTATTAGATGGAAAGATCTATATAAGGCCTACCTATATGCAAAATCTTGAGTCCATAAGATTATCCTAACATTTTGATCCGTGGCCTTAAAATTTAATGGTTTAGAGACATCATTTTATCATGATTTAAATTCAATGGTGATGAAAAGTTGGATGAGTGCCAAACTTGGACTTGTGACAATTCATTGGGGGGAGGGCTAGATTGTCTCAACATGGGCCCCATGACCCAAACAAAGAGGGGGCAGAAAAAGGGGTATTTTTAAAGTGGGTTGTTTTTTCAAACTTCTCCTTTGAGTTAAGCCCACATACCCAACTCAACCTGCCTACCCAACTCAACCTGGCTCATTAGTTCACACACCAACTCAACCCGTAAGCAATCTATCAATTTAGTGTATGGGTCGACACTTTTAGGTTGAAAAGTGGATTTGTATTGACAATTTCAACTCGATTAATAAATGGATAGGTAAAGTTCAAGTTGAGCGAACAAATACTACACTGCATTGTTCAATCCACTCAATCCCATCTCCCTATCTTCAAATTGTCCTCTTTTCTTTTTCTAAAACCTGTTGTCATCCTTTCTGTGTAACAATTCAGTGAAAATTAAGTACTATGATTTTTTTAATATTAGTTAGATATATGTTACTTGCCAACCACCTATGATTTCCTTAACTTACGAATAGGGCATCCTCTTCCATTTCAATTAAAATACTCTCACTCTTTTCAAGAATTTGTCTCTCACCTCATCCTAGGAGTGTACATCGGGTCGGGTTCCGGGTTATCGGGCCGGGTTTGACCCGACCCGATTAATTTATGCACACCGGGAACCCGACCGAATGCCCGGTTAGCTATAACCGGGTTTGTCGGGTTCGGGTTACCGGGTTTACCGGGTTACCGGGTCGGGTGACCGGGTAACCCGGTTACATTTTTTTTTTTTTTGAGTTTAACCTGTTGGGGTTGGCCAGAGACTTCATGGATTTGTACATGTCCCCATGGCCTCGCATATGCATTCGTAGATTTGCATCTCTTTTAAGACCTTTGCCACAAATTACACAGAAGTGACCATGTGGGGCTAAGATTTCTTCCTTGTCAACCTCCAAAACTTCATAACAACCAGGTGACTACTGACTCCACCTTCTCATACTGCTCTTCACCATCCATTGCAGCCCCCCTTGTATCCAAATCTCGAGTAGGCGAACTAGACTATGTATCTTGAACTGAACAGACATGTTTCTCTACCCAATTGCCATAATCATCCTCTGCTCCAATTGGAATTATCTTGCGATTTTCCGTACCATCAATTCCCAAATTCCATGATTCAAGAGAGTAGCTACCATGCCATGAAGGTCCACTTGCATCACCTGCACCTGCCTTAACTTCCACCTGTCGAAAGCACCTGGACGATTATGGAAGCTATATCCGCCACCATAATCTGCTGCCGCATCAAATCAATAGCCCACCTGTGTCTACTCCTGACCATTGAACCTGAACTGTGGGATCAACGCTCTCTCTGATCATGGGTCGGACCACACCTTGCAGCTGGTGGACCTTCTGCTCAAGGAAGACCAGACTGCTGAGCAGGACTTTGGGGTCATGCCCTAGGTATTATTATTATAAAATATTAAATTTCATTTATTTTAATATTTTTTATAACCGGGTTATCGGGTGACCCGATAACCCGATTAACAACATATGTGTAACCCGGGACCCGGTCCGGATTAATACTTACCGGGTCGGGTGAGACCCGACCCGGTCTGAGACCATGTTTCACCCGCCCGAATACGTCCGGGCCGGGCCGGGTTACCGGGTTGGACCGGGTTTCCAAACCCGGTGTACACCCCTACCTCATCCTTATTTTATTTTATTTTCTTAAAAAACCGGCATTGCTTCTTGAAAGACTGAAATGCAATTTTGAGATTTTACCTTACATACAGCTTGTACATTCTCCATAAATGTGATGTGCTCATCATTTTTCAAAATAAAACATAATGTTTTATTCTTTTAAACTTGCATTCGAAAGTATAATTATTAATATCGTGTTGTTTTGTTCGAAATAGCCAATATTTCTCATTTCGGTCAAGTGGCCCAAACGAAATGACACAAAGTTTTTCGTTTTAAATTTCAGTCTATTTCGGCCGTAATGGTATTTGAGGATGTTTGAAAAAAGGGAAAACAGCACCATACCTACCTGTACTTTGGTATTTATGCAGGGTACCGCCTGTACTTTGGTATTTGTGACTAAACCTACCTGTAGTTTGAGTTGACATGCAAATACAAACGGCCGTGACGGAATATAGGAAATGGCGAAATTACCCTTCCGTATATAGAGTCTCTACTCGCGTGTTTGGTTCATTTTCCCATTTTCTTCTTGCTGTTAGGGTTCACAAGGTCTGGCGATTTTGGGCGATTTTGGCTGAACTCCGTCATCTCTCGTTAGGGTTTCCCATTCCATCGTCCCCATCTCTCCACATCCCTAGAAGTCCCTCATCTCCACCTCCTACAACCATCTTCCTTCACCGTCCTCAACAGAACTCTCCATCTCACACCACAGACGCACGCAGCACCTCCTTCCTCCTCTTCGCGCCGCCGGAAGCCTCCCCCTGCGCAGGTACACACCTCCATCCTCTGCCCCTGCACTCCGCCTGCACACACGCATCATCAGTGCACTGCAGCCGAACCCATCTGTCTTTTTTTCTCCCTTTCATCTCTTCTTTCTCTTTCTTTTTCCCTTCTTTTTATTTCCTCACGTCCTCTTCTCTTTCTTTCTTCTCTTCCTCTCCCCACTTCTCCTCCCCTGCATCTCCTTCAATTTTTCTCTCCTTTCCCCTCCCTCTTTCTTCTTTTCTTTCTCTCTCTGGGACAAGATTTTGCAGAGAAACAAAGACAAGGCATACAGCACTCTTCAGTTTCGTTCACAGCCACTGCTATGTGGGACAGTTTGGTTTCCATCACCAAAATCGTCAAACCAGGAACTGATTTCTGGTTTTCTGAAATCCCATTTGAGGATGTGTGGATGTAGATCTAGAAAAGGACCTAAAAGGGTTTACTGGATCATATTCCTTCAAGGTTTATCGGTGTTGTATGGTTAGCCACCTGTACATTTCAGGAAAACCAATCAATTCACACACAAAGGCACCATCACACTAAGTATGTATCAGAAATTAGATTCTTTCCCCAACCCAATAAAAATATCTCCTACACCATCACTCCTCTCAATATTTTCCAAAGCTTCATGTACCTCTCTGTTGTAATCACATATGAAATACAGATAAGATTTTGTAATGAAACTTTAATTTCTGGTTCCTCCACCATTGAGTTTCAAAATCAAAAAACGAAATACAGATAAGATTTTGTAATGAAACTTTAATTTTCTGGTGCATCCAACTCTAGTTTGAACTATTTCAATATGTGTGGTTGAAACTTGAAATGACTGATGAGAAGGAGTTTTGATATTTTTTGTGTTATAAACATCTGGTTCTTGTGATTTGTGTGGTGATGGACAAAAAATTTTCTTGACAAGGTGGAGTTTTTTTGCTGTCTGTGTTTTTCAGAGATTGAGAGGCGATTGACAGTAGGTTTGAGTATCTCAGGCAAGGCAGGAAGGTCGAGAGATTTGGCGAAGGAAATGCCTGAAATCAAGAGCTTTCAGAGGTATATGATTTTGAACAAATATCCTAGTTTCATATCTCTACGTGCATGTATTTTGTTTGAGGGTTTGTTCCGACGTGCATGATTAATATGAAGTGTGAATTATAAAAGTGACATTTCTTTGTCTTATATGGTGAGTGGGGATAACTTTTTTGTAATGTTCAGAAGGCTTGAAGAGTGTAGGTCCTAGATGTTTCTATCCATTATTGTTTATGTTTGAATGTTGGTGGAGTAGAAACCCCACCTGTCTACCACTTTTGTTTATTATTGATGTTTGGATGTTGGTGGAATAGAAACCCCACATGTCTGCTACGTTTGTAAGTTATCCACGGTGGCAGTCACACATAGAGGGGACCACACTGCCACTTTTGTTTATTGTTGATGTTTCTACCAATCACCATCAGATACAAATCTGGCCCACTGACATTACAGTATTTAACTTCACCATCACACACAATGTTTCGGCTATTTGCATGACTTGATATATTATTTTTTGATATAGGGATAGGAAAAATTATATCCATATGGTTTTTGTCACACATGGCTTTTTCGTTGTTATCCTACATGCAGATGTTTGATGATGTTACAATTCACTTCCACCACGGTGGTTATTTTACCGACCCACCAAATAGTGTATGGGGGTGTGGTGGATGAAATCAGGGATTTTGATGTGGATAAAGCGTCATTTTTTGAGTTTAGGGATTATGTGATGGAACCAGGGTATACAAGGAACATCTCAATGTATTTTAAGATGCCTAGTTTGGATTTTGATGGTGGTCTGAGGCGGATTAAATCAGATAGGGATGTAAATGTTCTATTAGAATATTATAAGGACAGTAAGGTGTTGACTATTTACGTAGAGAGGGGACATGAACCTTTGATGGTAGTATCACCTATAGGGAAGATCTTGAAGCAAAATATTCACACCAAAGGTCCCTTGAAGCAATTACCTACAGCAGAAATACCATCAGTTAGTAGGAAATTTCAGTTTGAGGAGGACTATGCTGCTGATGTTGAGGATGAAATTTCTACTGATGAAGACGGTGATGATGACCGAAATCAGACACATGGTCATCATGATGACCAAAATCAAACACATGGTTATCGTGGAACTTCTAGTGATGTGGGCAGTGAGGTTGAAAGTGAAGAGAAGATATTAGATCCTGATCAGCCTCCGGAGTTATATGAGGAACTTGAGAAAATTGAAGATGAGAACATCTTCAGAGGATCTTCTGAGGGTGTGGAAAAAGTACAGAAAGGAAAACAGCATGTACCAGTTGATGAGGTTTGGGTTACAAATGATGAGGATGGGGATGACCTACACTCTTTGTGCAGCTTATCTGATGATGATAAGGGGTCTAAATGGCCTGAGTTTAATGAGCTGACTGATATGGAGAACCCTCAACTGAAGTTGGGTATGATATTTGCAAGTCCTCAAGTTTTCAGGCAAGCACTTGTTGAATGGACTGTAAGACAGGGATATGACATAAAATATTTAAAGAATGAGAACAAAAGGATCACGGCTGTTTGTAAATTTGAATGTGGATTCAGGATTCATGCATCACCCATGCAGGGTGAGAAGACATTTCAAATTAAGACATTCAAGCCCAAACATATATGTGGTGTGAGGTTTGAGAATCACTTGGTAACTTCCAGCTATATAGCTGCTAAATACCAGCAGAGGATGAGTGACAATCCAAAATGGTCAATTCCTGCAATGCAAAAAGAGCTAAGAAGAGAACTGAAGGTGGATTTGTCGAAAGATAAGTTGTATAGAGCCAAAAGGAAGGCATCAGATAACATATCTGGAGATATTAGAATCCAATACACTATATTGAGGGACTATTGTGTCACTGTACAGAAGTATAATCCAAACACAAAAGTATTTGTGGTGACACAAAGACCTCACATGGATAGAATTTCAAATTTTCAGAGATTGTAAGTCTATTATGAGACACAGAAGGAAGGGTTCATGAATGGATGTAGGCCCATTATTGGTCTGGACGGTTGCTTCCTCAAAGGTAGTTATGGTGGACAAGTGTTGGCTGCAGTGGGTAGGGATGGGAATGAAAATATGTTCCCAATTGCAATGGCTGTGGTGGAGGCTGAATGGATTCATGGACTTGGTTTTTGAAATCACTAATTGATGATATTGGAGATGGAGGTGACATGGGCTGGGTTTTTTTTGTCAGATAGACAGAAAGGGCTTGACGCAGCATTTGAGATAATAATTCCTACTTCTGAAATCAGGCACTGCCTGAGACATATGTATGACAACTTCAAAAAGTTGTTTAGAGGCAAATTATTGAAAGATGCTATGTGGGCTGTAGCGTCATGTGGATCACCCAGAGAATTTGATAGTCATATGCAAAGGGTGAAGGATTTGGATCAGGCTGCATATAATTGGCTGATAGCTGCCAATCCAAACAGATGGGCCAGATCTCATTTTTCTACAAGGGCCAAATGTGATGCATTAACAAACAACCTCTGTGAATCTTTCAACAGTTACATACTTGAAGCTAGGGAGAAACCTATAGTTGGTTTGCTTGAGTGTGTCAGGAGGAATCTTATGAAGAGATTTGAAGTGAAGCTGAAAGGAATGACCAAATATGATGGCACGGTCTGTCCCGCTATATTGGAGAAGTTGGAAAAAAACAAGAATGACAGCAAACATTGTTTTCCAACTGGTCAGGTAGAGGTGAGTTTGAGGTGGACTGTTTTACCAAAACTTTTGTTGTTAACAATGAGAGTAGAACATGTTTATGCAGAATGTAAGCATGCCATATCATGTATATACATGAATCATGAAAAGCCTGAAGATTATATTCATGAATGCTACAGCAAAGAGATGTACTTGAAGGCATATAGTAGTATGATACACGCGGGTACCAGGCATGCATGATTGGGTACAAAGTGGAATGGAACCAGTTGCTCCTCCATTATATAGAAGACCTGCAGGTAGGCCAAAGAAGTTAAGGAGGAGGTGTCACGTCCCCTGAATCCGATTAAAGAAATAACCGGATCCGGGAGAGTGAATTTTAGGACTATTTAAAAATTTTATCCTTTGGGCCCACGGATCGTAGTCCGCGGTGAGGATTTAATATTTTCAACCTCATGTGTCACAATAAATGTAGAGTTAATACAATTCTAGGCATATAGGATCTCAAGCAATGATTAATAAACTCTCATTAATTAAAGTTGCAAGAAGAGTAAACAGAACTTCAATGTTAAGTAATTTATTACAATGGCCAACCCACTAATCATGGCCAATAAATGAAACAGAAGTCAATAATATAAAGTTTCAACGAGAGAAATAATGAAGAAAAGAATAATCTAATGAACCCCCATGCATCTCTCTCGTGCCAGGAGGTGATGACGCTACTCTACGTCATCGGCACGCCACTCTCGTGCCTCCTCTGCTGGTTGGAGATCCTCTGGGATCTCCTCACCGGTCTGCTCCTCGTAATAGAACTCATCTGATGTGTCTGCACACCAAGGAACAAAGTCAACGACATGTTGAGCAATAGATATACAAAACATAATAAACACGACATGCATCAAGTGTAGAGTGATGACAAGTATAAGATCATATGAGTACAAGAATATGAAGCTAGGCATAAAGCGAGATTAATATATAGAAACAATAACAGGAATCCTAGCAATCATCTAACAATAACCACTATCCATGCAAATGCAAGCAAGACAAGCAAGAGGAAGACTCCGAGGATGTCCTATGTCACCTCCCGGGGTACCAGTAACAATCCTCTTGGACTACTGATACCATAGTCCGGCTCTAGTGGGATCCTAGCTCCCTGTCCTGGGAATAGCAGCACGGTCATAGCCCACTCCCAGCTATTCAATGCCATGGAAGCCGTCCTACGCCGACTGCCCACCCCGACAACCGGAGTAACGATTCGTCATTAAATCCCAAACTGCAGATGGCCATGATATGCAATAATAATAAAGCGGTTCTGACACAAGAATAACAAGACAAGCAAGTCTGGCTAGTTCCATGTATAAGACAAGATTCTAGGGATTATCTCTTCCATATCAATACAAAACAAGCCACGTGATAATCCCCTTCATACTAGCCAGTCAAGTTCATCAATACAAGACACATGTTCCTATGGTACACTCTAAGTCAGGTCCAAGTCCTATATTCTATAAGAATTTATGTTTCATAATTGATTACGTGTTTTATGCCAAGAGAGTGTACAAGGAATGTTATCAACGGATACAAGTCACAAATCAAGGAAGAATTACGGTCCAATCCTAGGCAAGTGGTGTCATCCTTGTATCCTACGTGTTCTAACGGAGTACATGTGGAAATTGGATCAATGATGCTTTTAGGATAATTTCTTGGTGTACAATCATGTTAAGCATCATTCAACCTAACTCCATATGCATTCGGTTACATCACGCATAATACACGAATACCTGGACAACCATCAAATTCACACTAAGCCACGTGATTCGATTTCAAACCCATTTATGGTCATGTGATAGAAGGTTAGTGGTTTCCAGCATCTAAGTCCCAAATCCTAGGTTACAGGTCTCATTTCCAATAAAACATGAGCTGGATTAATAATCCAAGTACTTACATCACTTTCCGACCTCTGATTGTGATGAAACCAGAACTATTGGATTCTACGTTTCAAGAGCTTTCTAACGGTATATTATACGTAGAATCCCAACGGGCGGATTAAAAGTTATGAGCATTCCAAAATGGTAATTTCGGCTGACCCTCATGCTGGTTGTCGGCTGACCGACCCGAACCGACGAGTGAACCGACAGTTCATATTTTGCTCTCTGTTTTTGGAACCGAGAACAGTGTCGGTTGACCGATGCTAAGGTGTAGGCTGACCGACCCGAACCGACGAGTGAACCGACAGTTCAACAGGTCAAATTGTTGGATACCGCGATCACTGAGAGGGGGGGTGAATCAGTGATTTCTAAAAACAGGTCCAATTCAACAATAAAACAAGTCAAACCACACAATGACACCAGATTTAACGTGGTTCACCGAAAGGCTACGTCCACGGTTCAAAGACTGTCCGAACACCAATCCATGACAGATCTGAATCTTATTTAGTCGCACCAACGACAAAGAGCACCAACCCTTAGTTTCAGATAGCACCAACTATCTAGGAAGCACCTACTCCCTTGAGTTTCAGATAGCACCAACTATCTAGGAAGCACCGACTCCCTTTACAATTTATCTGCACCAACAGATAGGATCACCGAACCCCAAACACCAAGCACCAACTTGATGTAAAAACAGAATATAAGATCAACTCTGTCTACAGCCCTTCCCCTCTACAATTCTCTCTCTCTCAATCCCTTACAAATTGAAATTAAAGCATAAACAGAGAGACACTTAACTCATGGACGAATCACCATCTTCAAGAGCATATCTTCGTCCACAATTGCTGTAGAAAACGTCACCACATCAGCACAACAGCAACACAGCAGCAGCTTCTGTTTTCTCTCAAGAACTCTCTCTCTTTTTTCTTCTCTTCTTCTCTCTCTGGTGTCTCTTCTTGGTGTATCTTTAGAACGACCCATACATGCCTTTATATAGGTTTTAGTAACCCCTAATTGTGTTTAAAACGGGCTACAATTCGTTTAGAAAGAGTCCCAAACAAATTAGATAAGTATGCTGAATTTTCGTGCTCAACTTCTAATTCTGCGCAACTCTGGTTCCCGTGCTCGGTCGACATCATGGCTTGCTCGGTCGACCGAAGACACTGACTGGAAAACAGACAATTTCGAGCTCGGTCGACATCCTGGGGTCCCGGTCGACCGAAGACACACTGTGTCACGAAAATAACTGAGAGGTGCCTTTTTCTGTTTTCTGCAGGTTTCTTCTTGCTCGGTCGACCGCATGAAGAGCCCGGTCGACCGCGTGCTCTGCATCAGGAATTCTTAATTCCTGGCTGTTTCAATTCTGTTTCCAATTCTGATTTCTTCTTTTAAGCTCTATCAATACCAATCTATTAACATCACGTTTGTGACAATGTGTTGACAAGAATTCCAACTCAAATCTATACTTGAGATGCTAACTTCTTCAATTCACCAAAGACTACTCAAGTCATCTCAAATTCCAACAATCTCCCCCTTTGGAATTGTTGGCAACACTATTGGAACTTCAACACTTTCAACTCCAGCTTGCAGCTCTTCCAAGTTCTTTTCAATACTCACTTGGAACCAATTCTGAAATTCGGAAATATCAACCATGCACTGTCAACATTCTCCCCCTAGCTTTCATAGCATAACATCTCTCCTTGCTATCATAGCATAACATCTCTCCCCCTTTGACAACAAGTCCAAAGGGACCAAACCGAGGAGCGAATAGGATATTCAATGAATGCATTGCTCCCCCTTTCAAGCACAACTCCTACGGTTTAGGAGAGTGAGTAACTCCTAACTTTTTCCGGAGATACTCGAAGACTTCCTTTGGCAGAGGTTTCGTGAAAATATCAGCGACTTGCTCAGTGGTTGGAACATATTCCAACTTGACCTCTCCATCAGCAACTTTATCTTTGAGAAAATGATAACGAATTGCTACATGCTTTGTTCGAGAGTGCTGAACAGGATTCTTAGATATATGAATTGCACTCGTGTTGTCACATAGGATCGGCGTAGGATCCGTTGTAGGAACTCCTAGATCAGAAAGCATTTGCCGCATCCATAACACTTGTGTACAACAAGTTGCCGCTGCAATATATTCCGCTTCCGCTGTCGAAAGGGATACTGAGTCTTGCTGCTTACTATGCCAAGCAACTAATCTGTCTCCAAGATAAAATGCGCCGCCGCTAGTACTCTTGCGATCATCTACGCATCCAGCCCAATCGGCATCAGAATATGCAACAAGAGTGAAGGATTTGCCTTTGGGATACCAGATACCAAGCTCCATTGTACCTTTTAGATATCGAAAGATTCTTTTCACTGCTGTAAGGTGCGTTTCAGTTGGTGCTGCTTGAAAACGTGCAACCATACATACTGCTTGTAGAAGATCTGGTCTTGTTGCAGTCAAGTAGAGCAAGCTTCCTATCATAGAGCGATAGGTGGTATGATCAACGGACGAGGCCTTATCATCTTTGCTAAGCTTCGTGTTCGTTGTCATTGGTGTGCTCACTGGCTTGCTGTCTTCCATATTGAACCGTTTCAGCATTTCCTTAATGTACTTCAATTGTGATATGAAGATGCCATGTTTCAGCTGCTGAACTTGTAAACCAAGAAAGAACTTTAATTCTCCAAGCATCGACATCTCAAATTCTTTCTTCATCTCTTCTGCAAAATTCTTGCACATCTCCTCATCATTGCCACCAAAGATTATGTCATCAACATAAACAATGACAACCAGCTGTTTGCTTAACTCAGTTTTGACATATAGATTGCTATCAACAAGTCCTTTTCTAAAACCGATCTTGCGGAGATAGAGATCCAGCCTTGCATACCACGCCCTTGGCGCTTGTTTCAGTCCATAAAGAGCCTTTTTCAACTTGCACACTAGATCTGAATTTTTGCTGATGAGAAAACCATCAGGTTGCTCAATGTAGACTTCTTCTTCAAGTAAACCATTCAAGAAAGCTGACTTTACGTCCATCTGAAATACCTTGAAGGTTTTGTATGCTGCCAATGCAAGAAACATAAGAATAGCTTCCAGACGAGCCACCGGTGCAAAGGTCTCTTCAAAATCTATGCCTTCAACTTGAGCATAGCCTTTACAAACCAACCTTGCTTTGTTTCTAATGACTTGACCATCTTCATTCAGCTTATTCCTAAAGACCCATTTAGTACCAATAACATTCTTATCAGTAGGTCTAGGAACAAGTTCCCATGTGGAGTTCTTCTCAATTTGCTCCAACTCCTCATGCATAGCTTTCAACCAACTATCATCGAGACTGGCTTCAGCCACAGTCTTGGGTTCAATGGTGGACACAAGTGAGTAATTGCTAACTACACTTTGTCTAGTTTGAACGCCTGCCTTAGGATCTCCAATGATTTGATCCTTAGGGTGTTGCTCTACCCAAGTGCTGTGCTTCTTAGGTGAAGTATCTTCTGAGTCATCCTTTGATTTCTCAGAATCATTAGATTCAGCCATCTCATC
The DNA here is from genome assembly GCA_012931725.1 of Litsea cubeba. Classification (NCBI taxonomy): domain Eukaryota; kingdom Viridiplantae; phylum Streptophyta; class Magnoliopsida; order Laurales; family Lauraceae; genus Litsea; species Litsea cubeba. Next base: position 4,348,991 of record CM022945.1, on the reverse strand, counting down.
ATCAATCTCACTCGAGTCCTCATAAACGGGACTGTCATAATGAGTTCCATTCTTTGGTTCATGGTTTTCATCAATTCTCACATCAGCACTTTCTATGATTTTTCTGGTTCTTTTGTTAAGACACCTATATGCCTTGCTAGTAGAGGAGTAACCCAGAAATATACCTTCGTCAGCTCTTTCTTCAAATTTGCCCGGATTTTGTTCGAGCCGCTTGATGTAACACTTGCTGCCGAAGACTTTGAAGTGCTTGACTGTTGCTTTTCTTCCAAACCATAGCTCATAGGGAGTTTTGTCTTCATGTGGCCTGATCAAGCATCGGTTTTGAATGTATACAGCCGTATGAATTGCCTCTTTCCAATACTTGTCAGCCATCTTGCTTTCACTTAGCATCGTATGAGCCATCTCTTGTACGGTGCGATTCTTCCGTTCCACAACTCCATTTTGCTGTGGAGTTCTAGGGGCTGAGTACTGTCTTTGAATGCCATGATGTTCACAATATTTAGTGAACTCTTCAGATGTGAACTCGCCTCCACGATCAGACCTTAAGATCTTGATACGTTTTTCCAATTGATTTTCAACCTGTGCTTTAAACACTTTAAAACGATCAAGTGCTTGATGCTTATGTTTAAGAAACAATACCCATGTCATACGAGTATAATCATCAATGCATAACATGAAATACTTATCTCCATTGGTGCTTTGAGTTCGCATCGGTCCACAGAGATCAGTGTGCACTAGCTCAAGAGGTTTCTTGGAATGATGCTCCTTTGACTTGAACATAACCCTCGTTTGCTTTCCCTTTTGGCAAGAGTCGCAAATAGGATTGGAAGGCTTTTCAACTTTAGACATTCCTCTTACAGCCTTTGAATTGCAAATCTTTGACATGTTATCAAAGCTTAGATGCCCAAGGCGTTTGTGCCACAACCAACTTTCCTCTGTCCGACTCATCAAGCAGGTCTTTTCAGCTCCATCTGACAATGTATAGAGATTTCCAGCAGTTCTTGTTCCAGTTGCCACTGTATTGCCGTTGCTACTCTTCTTGATGGCAAACCCATTCTTTGTGAAGATAACTTCATGACCCTTGTCACAGATCTGGCTCACACTAAGCAGATTGTGTCTCAATCCAGACACATATAAGACTTCTTCAGATCTGATCTTGTTTGCCATAAGCTGAATAACACCTTTTCCGCAGATTTTGGCACCATCATTGTTGCCAAACTTCACTGAACCGCCTACATAGTGCTGTAATTTGATGAATTTCTCTTTATCACCAGTCATATGGCTTGAACAACCACTATCAAGGACCCATGGTGCTGTCTTCTTTTGTGCATTGAATGCCGTTTGCACAATGAGAGATTCTTTGGGATTACCTTCCCTTTTCTTTGCCCTCCATGCCTTAACTAACTTGGGTTTCTTTTCAACCTGAAATTGGTTAGCAATAGGCAACCTACAATCCCTAGCCAAGTGTCCATAATTATGACATATATAACACTCAATTTTGTGGCTACTTAGGATTGAAAAAGGATTCCTAGTCACAAATGGACTGTTTCTTACATAGAATTTGCAATCAGCTCTTTTATGTCCAAACATATTACAATGAAAGCAATAACCATAGAATTTGTATCTTCTTTGTGGCTGGTTAGTCTTCATTACCTTTCTAACAGGAATGGACTCCTTTCTAGGTTGAGTGGGCTTCATGGAGTTAGAGGGTGCAGTGACTTGCTTCACAAACTCTTCCTTTTAGGAGGTGCAATCTTAGAGGATTCTCCTTTCTCAAATCCTAGACCAAATCTGAAGTGGGCTGGTCTTTGAACTTTCAGTAGTTCATTGAGTTTCATAGTCCCTTCAATCGCTTGGAGCGCTTTGAGTTTCTTGCTATTTTCCAAATTTTCAGCCTTTGCTCTAGCGATCTCAGTTTCAAGTTTCATAGCCTCTTCCTTTTTGATACTTATTTGGTTTTCAAGGACTTCTACCATTCTTTATATTCTTCTACTTGAGTTTTCAAAGAAATAATAGAACTTTCAGATTCATGGAGAAGTTTCAGATTTTTCTTACTTGTTTTGCGTTCCTTGCTAAGTTCCTCAAGTGCGGCTATGAGTTCCTCTTCAAGATTGACTTCAGCCTCCTCATCCTCTTCCGGATCTAGCTCTTCTTCTTCTTCAACAGTGACCATGAAGAGAGCTTCGGTTGATTCATCATCGTCTGAAGTTTCAGACGTGCTGTCATCTTGTTGACATAGAAAGTTTTTAGCTTTGCCCCTTTTTCTAAAATTTCTCTGTCCTTTACTCTTTTCAGCATAAGAGTCATTATCATTGTCTTCTTTTAGGGGACACTTCGCAGCAAAGTGACCAACACCGCCACAATTGAAGCATTTAAAGGGTAGCTTCCCTTTGTACTTGCCAATGCTTCCTTTCTTCAACTTTCTAACAAATTGAGCCTCAAGCTCATCATAATCAGAATCAACATCATGACCAGCAGTCTCTTTTGCCTTTTTCTGAACTTTGAAGGCCGCTTCTTTATCAGATGAAGACGTCTTTCCTATGCGCATCTCATAGGCAGTTAGAGAACCATGTAATTCATCCATGGAAAATGCATTCAGATCTTTGGCTTCTTCAATGGCTGAGACTTTTGAATCAAACCGGGGAAGAAGAGATCTTAGAACCTTTTTGACGATGACCGGCTCTTTAATCTCCTCCCCTAGTCCACGAATGTCATTCGTGACTTCATTCACTCGTTGCAAATATGAGTCAACATTTTCGCTTTCCTCCATGCGAAGAGTTTCAAATTGAGAGCGATGAGTTTGCAATTTGGCTTCTTTAATCTTCTCATCACCTTCATGTATGCTTTGCAACTTGTCCCAAATTTCCTTGGCTGTTTTGCATGCAATTACTTTGACAAGCTCGCTGTCCACAAGGCCACTAAAGAGTGCATTCTGCGCCTTGGAGTCGTTGTCTGCCAACTTCTTCGATGCAGTATCATTGGGTACGTTGGTAGCATTGTAACCGACTCTGACAGCCTCCCAAACATCATAGCCAAGAGATTTGATGAAGGCTTGCATCCTAATCTTCCAGAAAGAGTAATTAGAACCATCAAACAGAGGTGCTTTCATATTCCCTGTATTGACTGCCATGTGATTTGACAAGAGATCACCCTTAGCGTATTAAACTGATCAAGGGAACCTCGCTCTGATACCAATTGTTGGATACCGCGATCACTGAGAGGGGGGGTGAATCAGTGATTTCTAAAAACAGGTCCAATTCAACAATAAAACAAGTCAAACCACACAATGACACCAGATTTAACGTGGTTCACCGAAAGGCTACGTCCACGGTTCAAAGACTGTCCGAACACCAATCCAGGACAGATCTGAATCTTATTTAGTCGCACCAACGACAAAGAGCACCAACCCTTAGTTTCAGATAGCACCAACTATCTAGGAAGCACCTACTCCCTTGAGTTTCAGATAGCACCAACTATCTAGGAAGCACCGACTCCCTTTACAATTTATCTGCACCAACAGATAGGATCACCGAACCCCAAACACCAAGCACCAACTTGATGTAAAAACAGAATATAAGATCAACTCTGTCTACAGCCCTTCCCCTCTACAATTCTCTCTCTCTCAATCCCTTACAAATTGAAATTAAAGCATAAACAGAGAGACACTTAACTCATGGACGAATCACCATCTTCAAGAGCATATCTTCGTCCACAATTGCTGTAGAAAACGTCACCACATCAGCACAACAGCAACACAGCAGCAGCTTCTGCTTTCTCTCAAGAACTCTCTCTCTTTTTTCTTCTCTTCTTCTCTCTCTGGTGTCTCTTCTTGGTGTATCTTTAGAACGACCCATACATGCCTTTATATAGGTTTTAGTAACCCCTAATTGTGTTTAAAACGGGCTACAATTCGTTTAGAAAGAGTCCCAAACAAATTAGATAAGTATGCTGAATTTTCGTGCTCAACTTCTAATTCTGCGCAACTCTGGTTCCCGTGCTCGGTCGACATCATGGCTTGCTCGGTCGACCGAAGACACTGACTGGAAAACAGACAATTTCGAGCTCGGTCGACATCCTGGGGTCCCGGTCGACCGAAGACACACTGTGTCACGAAAATAACTGAGAGGTGCCTTTTTCTGTTTTCTGCAGGTTTCTTCTTGCTCGGTCGACCGCATGAAGAGCCCGGTCGACCGCGTGCTCTGCATCAGGAATTCTTAATTCTTGGCTGTTTCAATTCTGTTTCCAATTCTGATTTCTTCTTTTAAGCTCTATCAATACCAATCTATTAACATCACGTTTGTGACAATGTGTTGACAAGAATTCCAACTCAAATCTATACTTGAGATGCTAACTTCTTCAATTCACCAAAGACTACTCAAGTCATCTCAAATTCCAACACAAATATGGCTCTCTATTTTTGGAATCGACGTGGCTTTCGGCTGACCCACACCATGCTGTCGGTTGACCGACACTGAACCGACGAGTGAGCCGACAGTACGGAACTCGTACGGGTTCAGGCCATTTCTGGTCTCCTTCTTCCGCATTTCATTTTCTCCATTCCCAAACCTTTCCAAGGCTTAAACCTGCATCAAATAGAGCCTCCTGCTCTCCCATCATCCATTCCATTCAATCCCATCACCACATTCTCACCATTTACAATTTAAAACAAATTAGATTTATCAATTATTCAATATATCCATTTCATTCACAATTCTAACCTAACATGTAATTTCCATATCAATATTAACAAGGCTTGGAATTAATGGGAAATCTATCATGAAACCATTGCAATCAATAAAGGAACAAACACACATGCTATATTATGCATTGTAAATCTACTTGCCTCAATGTCAGAAGATTGAAATTGGGTGAAATTCGAGGAGAAGCTTTTCTACTCCGAAATCCACGATCTATCCCGATAAAACGCAAACTAGGAAGCCAAGAAGAAGATAGGAAGGAAAAAAAAATTAAGATCGGACCTAATCTAACCAAAGAGAATACGAATGAAAAGATGAAAGTATGAGGATGCCTACCAAATGGTACCGGAAGCAAGAGGGGATCGCAGGGATGAATCTTAGCGGATCGGATCTTCAAATGGGATCTTCTGGGCTAGGGTTCCGGGCTTGAGAAAGGAAGAAGAAAAGGATGGGAGGCTGCGGTTACTTTTGTTGCAGAGAACGAATAAGGATTAGGGTTAGAGTTTAGTTTAAGAAGAAGAAAGAGAGGAAAAGACCAAGTTGCCCTTTCAGTGGGTCCGGTGAAGGATGGACCACTTGAAGGGTTTCTGATCGTCGGATCGCGACGAGTCAAGAGACAAAAATGATCAGAACGACGAGACCTTTCCAACGAACCCAAAAATCACGGCGTTTGAAATATTTCGGAAAAAACACTAAATTTTCCCTAAATTGCAAACTACACCCCTGCAATGATCAAACGAACTCGGAATCGAACGAAACTTCGCAGATACTATTCTAATGCTAAAAGAAACTCGCTCATTGTAAGACCCCGACCCGAGAGACCTCGTTTAGAGTTGATTAAGTGTGTTTTAGTTTTAAGTGTGTTTAGGGGTTTTTGTATTAGTTGGGGATTAGAATAGCTTTTATAATAGCTTTGGGAATTTGGAGAGCCCTTTTATTTGTGGGACCCTTTGGGGGTTCTTGTTAGGAGTTGTGCGAGATTGGGGGTTTACCGATGATTTCCAAGAATCGTGTTTTGACCCCATTGGACTTATCTTGTTAATCCCTACAACTTTCATGTTGACATCGTTTTCATTTGAAGACCTTAAACCCGATTTTTCACTAATTGAGGGCAAAATGGTCTTTTTACCCAGAATCTGGACACCGATTTCAATGTCACCAAAATGTGCAAAATATATACTTGTTGGAAACTAGAAATTTTTCCGATCAACTTTGTCTTCTTCGTCGAATTTGTTTGAAGCCCCGAAGACCATGTTTTGAGCCCGAGAAGTTCTTTAAGTTGTGGGCCCCATCCTCACTTACTATATATAGAAAGCTTCTTCTTCATTTTTCCCATTTCTGGCAAAAACCCTAGAGGAGAAGAAAAACCCCAGCCCTAAGGGTTTTCCCTTACCTTTTCTTGCCTCTTCATCTTCAATCCCCCACTAAACTAGTGCTAATGGAAAATTAGTTGCTACAATCTTCTTCCTCATCTCAAGGGCTTCATCTTGACACCATTGTTGAAGAAAACCGCCCACTCCAAAACTTACTTTGGACAACACCTTGCCTTTTGAAGAACTTCCTTGTAAGTGATCTTCCTAAAAGTTTTATGACCTTGCTTGTTTAGCCCTAGGGAGACTCCATTTCAATTATTGGAAAATTCCGTCTTGTTTTACTTGGATTTTGTTGATCTAGGGTTTGGATTTGGGGGTTTTGTGTATAGGTGTTTGATTGGGGATCTAAGAGGTGATTAGAGCTCAATTTGATTTGCAATTGGACCCAAGGCAAGTGGATGAAACGATTCTCATGTGTTTTATCATGTTTTATGCAGAAATCTTGATTTGTCTTCATTAATGGTTTTAATGATTTATCATGTTTGATGGTTTAGTCTTATTGATTTTGAATGATGATTTGATGAGATAATGAGGTCAAGGAATAGCCCAATTATTCGCGAAGATATGTATGGAAGAAGGGGAAAGAAAGGAAATGGATAGGAGTTGGACAAGAGAAGAATTCAACCAAATGGGTTGAGATTCGCTACAGGACCGATCGATCGCCCATCAGGTCCGATCGATCGGACTGTAAATAACTGAGAGGGTTTGCAGGACCGATCGATCGCCCATCAGGTCCGATCGATCGGACTGTAAATAACTGAGAGGGTTTGCAGGACCGATCGATCGCCCATCAGGTCCGATCGATCGGACTGTAAATAACTGGAAGCAAGTCAGGACCGATCGATCGGCCAAGGAGCCCGATCGATCGGACTGAAATGAGATGAACTGTAAATTAAGAGAATTGTGGGACTATTTTCCAGATTCATTCCAAGCCCATACTCAAGTCCAATTCAGCTCTATCCCTTATCTTCTTATTTGAAGGCATTGAACCTATAATGATGCATTTAAATCCATGAATGAATTGGGTAAATTGCAAAGGGTTGTAGTGGGGAGGTATTATTGGAGCCCCATTGTTATTTAGGGACTTGTAAGGCATTGCGTGAAGTCCGGAGGAAGGGGAAACTCATCATGGAGATTCTATGAGACTTTCTAGATTGACCAATGTGTATAAGGACCCGGAATGTCCTTAACTCTTAAAGAGTACCAAAATTTCATCATGATTGACATACGGGACCCTATTCGCACTGATTCAATTCTAGAAACCCCATTGTTAGCCTGTAAAGGTATGGAAAACTATTTGTATTCGATTTTCAACCAACCTCCTATTTTGGGATTTCAACCCATATGATACGACTAGACTATTTCAAGAGTACTAGAAGAGATGTGCTAGCTTTTGCTAACTGTATATGTCAACTTGAGATGAATGAGTATATTGTGCATCTTGGCACCCCCGTTTCTTACTGTGCATATGATTTGATTTATCGTATTTGACCTATGAGTCGGCACCACTGAGCTTGGACGACCTCGTCGGTTTGATCTACCGACTTGGGGTTCCTTCCCCTCCTGATAGTCAGCTGCAGTCTGGAATGTGCAGAGTTTTTACCCGGTTCGCTACCGTGGTCCCGCAGAGTATATATATATGTATATTATAGTATTTATCATTGTCCCTTCTCACCTTGTGTGACTAAGGTCAATGATCCTGTTAGGGTATGCGCTCTCTTCACTTCGGTGAGAGAGGATATAGCTTTGTGTGGGTTGCCATCTTGACAGTTCCTTATCCTTGGTACCTCTACTGTTTTATATCGTTCATGTTATTGTTTAACAAATGATGCATTATTTCTTATGAAATTCATTATTTATACGCAAGTTTTCTTAATTCTTGCATAGTATCATTGTTTTATTATTGTTACCAGACCGTCGTGTCTGATCCATTTATTTTGGTACTCAGGTCCCGAGCTCATTGCCATTGAGGAGCCAGAGGAGGCGGTCGGTGAACCGCAGCGAGTGATTGAGTGGCAAGCCGATGATGTCATGTAGACATTCGGCCTTGCCTTGAGAACGATACACTTTCGGAACTTATGATATTTTCATTTTAGGTTTCATTTGGTTATACGGTCTTTGTTGACCGTTATTTTGGGGGCATTAATTAACTGATACTTTGTAAACATACTTAACTTTACTTCTGGGGAAATATGCTTATGATCATTGCTCATTCTGATATCTTGTTATGTTAATAATAAATCAGTCTTGCTTATGGAATGGATTAGTACTAATATGGTTTGCTACACGCTTCCGCAATCTTGAACATATATTTGATATGGTTATATGTGAGATGATGTGTAAAGATAATCCTCACCGCGGAACCCTGTGGGAAATCACGTGCACGGACAAATGTTCTTTTAATTCCGTGTGCGGTTTAGCCAAAGAGATGTACGTGGCGCGGCATCACCCCACCCGTGTCCCGACTCCCGGACCCGGATCCTCTCCTTTTCCCCTAGTTTCCCGGTCTGGGGTCGCGACACTCATGATCTAAACCCACTTAAATACCTAAAATACAATTAAATAGAAATAATAACAACTAAACGGGTCAACGAGCCGGGTTTTGGGCCCAACTGACCCAGTAAGGTCACAGACCTTACAGGAGGGAAGCAGATGAATTGCCTATTTCCAGTAGAGTTTCCAGAAGGAACAGAACAATGACTTGTGCTAGATGCTTGAAAACAGGCCACAATGCCAAGTCTTGCAAGGGACCAGTGCACCCAAATTCAAGACTCTTTCGTTCTGCATCACAGCCCATGGCACCTTCTCAGGCAGCATCACAGCCAATGCCACCTTCTCACCCCATGCCAGCACACAAGGTACAAAGTTCTCACCTATGTTTTATACTTCTAACTAGATTATATGCATTTACTCACTAAGATATTGAATTTTTGATTGATCAGGGGAAAGTCATACAAGCTTCTTCTCAGCCGTTGCCGACTTCATTGCCACTCTCATCAGCAAGTAATAGTAGTGGTAGAGGAGGGTTACAAACAGTGAGGTCTACATCAACACCCAGAGGTAGAGGGAGGATTGGAGCAGGAAAAGGCAGCTCAAGGACTGCTTGATGTTATCTTGATTCACTACTTTTAAAACTTTTGTCTTGATGAAGTTGTAAATAAGATGATGGAGCAGCATAGAAGACTGTTTGGTTGATGTTGGTGTTTTTTTACTTTTTTAAATAACTCTTTATGTTGATGATGACTGTTTGGAGCAACATAGATGACCCTTTTTTATTGTCTTGATTGATTGTTATGTTGATGATGACTGTTTGGAACACTAAATATGACCTTTTTTTATTGTTTGCATTGACTTTTTAAATGGGTTTTGTGAGATAGTACACAAGTGCAGTTCATTTGTGCATTGAAGTAAATGTTGATTCAAAAACCTTTATACTAATTTTATTCTACAATTCTAGAATTCTGTTTGGCCAAAGTCTGATCAGGTAACATTCTTCTTCTTCTTATCTGTCTCAAACCCATCTTATCTTCTTTGTATATTAGATTCTTCACTGCAAATTAGAGACTTTTGTTTTCATGGCTTTATATATATGGGTTTTGATGAACTGAGTTATACTATCTTTTATTGATTTTAAAGGCATGAGTTTTCCTATTTGACAGGTTTGATGTAATGGGTTTGTGTTGATTTCCTTTGTGGAACATAATTCTAAGAAAGTCTGATTTGGGGGTTGTTATTATTATTATTTTTTTATTGATGTTCAGATCTAACAAAGCTGTCAAACAGTATAGTTGAAACAAAAAAAAAAAAAAAATTGAAGCAGCATGCAGAATGAACTGTGAGACTGAGTCACTATATCCATCTATTTTGGAGGGCCCTCATGAGAGTTTTCATCATCAAATGATGTTGGTGATTCTACCATGCATACATGTGGGCTCTCCATAATCTTGATGTAATTAAGTTAAGAATGAAATTTAAAGGTTAATTGTTCTACTGCAGGAATCAAAACGAGACTTCCATCGCCATCTAAGGTGAAATGAAAGTGGTAGTATGAAAATAAATTGAAGACAAAATAACTGAAACAAATTTCATTAACATTGACAGTATTTTTTTCATCAAAATATTTCAACTGATATATATGATCTGGTCTTTCCAACCCATCTACAGGGGTGGAAGCCATAAGTAGGTAGCACATGAAGAAAAAAAACACAATTCCAGCCCAAGTCCACATCAACAGACGTAAGTAACATTTATTCCTTCCACAAGTTGTCTTCAGTTCCTTCTCCAACACATCAATCTTATCCAATAGCTTCTGTACTTGATCAATTTCTTCATCAACCCATTCAAAAAACCCACATGCTGGCCGGATCTGAAGAAAATTGAAAAATAAATATATTAATATTTGCATTTAAGACCATACATCAAGAAGAACAATCGGATAGTTGAAAGCACTTGCCCCATATAGTGCACAGCCAAGAAACTTCCTCCCCATGTTCTGTTGTGTTCGAAAAGTTCTAAGAGCAGCCTTATGCCCGCAATGACAGTATCGAATTTCAGCATCACGTTGAGAGCTTTGGCCATGAGAACAATGGGTACATGAGTTTTGTGAGTTTTGAGAGGAAGCCATTTGATATGGCTGAAAAAAGGAATGACAGAGATGCTCCAAATCTACTCTTATGGCTTTCCATGTTTTAGAGCCTTGTTCAGGGGCAAATTTGCCTGTTTGGAAAACCAATTTGGCGCCAGTATGCACCATTCGTTTTATACGCCTACAACGTTATTACTAACCGTTTCCGTCCATTTTGCATGTCAACATAAACAACAGGTAGGTTTAGTCACAAATACCAAAGTATAAGGGTACTATGCAAAACGGCCAAAGTCCGGGTACGATGCTTTTTTCCCTTTAAAAAAGAAAAAAGAAAAAAGAAAAAAAAAAAAAGAAAAAAGTGAAGGGGGTTAAATAAAAAAAGAGAACCTTAAGCCCTCCTTATTCTATTTCTGCTGAACCAAAAACCCTAGTCCCCCCTCCTCTCGCCTCTGTCTCCCTCCCCTCCCCTCCCCTCCTCTCAGTCACCGGAGCCTGGCCAAGAAGTATCCGGTCAGCCGGTGCCAGGTACACATTCTTCTTCAGTCGATTTCCCCCTTTTTTTGAATCTGTGTGTTGTGTGAGATAGACAGTGGCGTCTTTTTTGTTCTTTTCCACTTTTTATGTACTTCTGCTACATGAGGGATGGTGAAAGGGATTTCTGGGAGGGGTGGGGTTTTTGGGGGAGGGCTCATGGGGTACTGTTTTAGCAGTGAGGATGAGTTTTGTGCTCTTGCTGCTTGTGATGGTCTGTAAAAAGGGTGTTAGATAGACTGAAATCAAAGGAACCAGATTGGATATTAAAAAAAAAAAAGTTGGCTTGGGAGATTCCAACACACCACTTGTGGAGGCTCCCCTTGATCCATCCAACCCCTTTTTATCAATCTCATAGCTTTTTTTTTTTTTACACCAACATTCTGTGAATTGTAACTCAAAGCAATTTGAAATAGATTTTAGCCATTATGCATATCTAAATCAAACTACAGTAATTGCACATAAAAGATTTCAGATTTAAAAAATCTTAAAAAAGCAAGGGCCTAGACTTCTTCTAATGATTTGGATCCTCCAAGCCCCAAGGGCCGGCCTTACAAAATTCCTAGAGCCCATTCTTATTAAAAATAAAGAGAAAAACTTAAAGCCCTTTATTTTTCCTTTTTTTTTTTTTTTTTTTTTTTTTTTTTTTTATAGATTTTAATCATGTGTTTTGTGTGATTAATTTGATTGTGAGCACTCCAATTTCTACTACATTTCCATTAGTTCATGAGTGCTCAATGAGCAAAAAAAAAAAAAACTCACTTCGACACAAGTTTGGCTCATGTAACATAGATTACTCATAATGCATGTGAATAGAAAAACTCGAAAAACTCATGATGAAGAGTGGGAACCCTTGTTAAAAATCTATGCAGAAGGATAGATTAAAAAAAAAAAAAACCTACTTTTGTTCTTCACTCCTTTCCCTAACCTTTCTTGGCTTCTTCCTTCTCCTTCGAGGGCACGAATCGCTTCTCGTCGGATGCTTGTGAGGCTGTGACAATCAGGTAAATCAATCTCCTTCTCTCTCTGCCGCCTCTCTCTCCCTCACTCTCCCTCTGAGTTTCTCTGTCGACCCTCTGTCTCTCTCTTTTAGTCTTTTTAATGGTACTTCTATGTCCTTGTCGCCTCTCTCTCTCCCTTCCCCTATCTTCTATGAATAACTATTCCATTCATTATTTTAGGCATTGTGCATAGAGAAGTTAGGGTTCTTTTTTTTTTTTTTATCTTGTGTTCTTGTTTAATCTATGAATGAGTGTGGTTTGTGACAGAGAAGGTAAGGTTCTGTTTTTTTATTTTTATTTTTATTTTTATGTTTGATGGTTTGGGTTAGGGTTATGTTGCTCTAGGGCTTAGCATGTTAGATTGTTAGTCTATATCTTCCAATTTGTTTTTGTTTTTTACTTTTCTTTAAATATTTGTGAGTTGTGACAGTTAGTAGATTTGGTATTTCTTTTGCTTACTCCACTAGATGTATATCCAGTATCCTGTCTTTTGCCTTGCTTTACTGCGGACTTGAGCACATGCACCTGCACTTTCACTTTTAGAAGAATTGCATAAAATCAGACTTATATATAATTTCTTGGCAATAGACTTAGAAATGTTCAAGTGCACACAAAACCAGATAAGTCTCAGACTCTCAGTGGCATGAAATGGCTTTTGTAATTGGTTAATCTATTCTCAAAGCAAACTGCTTTGGATATTAACTGACCATGAGTGTTTAATATTTTTCATTTTAATAAGCAGATGGTTAATCCAAGATAACAACATTAAATACAAAGTAGAAATTTAAAAATTCACCATTCCTAATTCCTTCTTGATCATGGCCTATTAAAATTTTTTTTACATAGAAATAACAATAAAAATGGCCTAAAGTCTTAAGTTTTTAAATACGCAGGGCTCAAAAATAAAAAATAAAACTCAACAACCATTTTCTTTATTACATTACTTGATTTTGGTTTTTTTTTTTTTCTTTTTCGGATCTTGTGTTCTTGTTTAATCTATGAATGAGTGAGATTTGTCAATCATGGATACGGGTTGGTGATGCAGTGAGATCCAAGATCAGGACACGCAGGCCCTGATGGACCAGTCTGATGGGGTCCACATATTCCTTTATTTACTTATTTCTAGAATAGTAGGTTGCTTGATTGTTTAGGAAGAATTCCTTTCTAATTTATATGTTGATTAGGATTAGCTATTTCCTTTATTGCTTATTTAGGAACAATGCTACTCTATATATAGAGAAGCTCCTTATTGATATGTTCATGCTATTTTCTTAATAAAAGTTCAGAGAAGTTCTTGTGAATTCCCCTTCGGGGTATTTCCCCTAATTGATCTTAGGGTTTTTGAGTCTTAGGGCTCGATCTCACCGTCGGAGGTGTAGATCTTCATCGTGGCCTTCGGGCTACGCCATCAATTGGTATCAGAGCCGACGATCAATCTCAGATCGCCGGTTGAGATCGCCGATTCGAGGTAATTCCGTATCCCATCTCCCTAATTTTTCTCCATCCATCCATCCACCAGTATACCACAATCATCACCCATCCTACCGAAAACCTCCCATCCACGTCCGAGCCCAAAACCCAAAACCCCCTGCTCCATCGCACACAGTCAACCCACCTCCACCATCACAACCGAACCCAACCACCTCCACCATCACAATCGAACCCAAACAGAGCCAGTCTCCACCCACAGAAACCCTCTCTCACCACCCAACTTCAGCAAACCCCTAAAATCCTCTGTACCTAATTCCGAAACCCTAAACCAATTTGCCCCCAAAACAGAACATCTCACCGAAACCCAAAAATCCACAAACCCCAACCCCGCCGAAAATCCACCGACCTAAACCCCACCAGCCCCATCGCCGACCCCACCTACCATCACCGACAACAATCACACCCCTCCCAACCCACCCACCCCCCCCCATCTCATCGAGACCCCTTAATCCCAGCGAAGTCACAAAAAAAAAAGAGAAAACAGAGTAGAATCAGAGAGAGAGCACACAGAACAAAAGAAAGAAGAAATAGAAGAAGGTGAGGGAGGAGGAGCACCGAGTTCCAAAGGGCATACCTGGCACCATCGATCGTCGCCTCCACAGCAACCGGAACAGCCGGTGGCGACTAGCGCACAGCAGCAACCCAGCAATCACGCTGCTTCCCCATCGCCTCCAGCCACCAGCATCATCGCTAGCCATCACCCATTCTCTCCAGCATCGTCGGCATCCAGCAGCTTCTCGAAACAGGTAAGAGGTTTCGAAATTTTCCTCTTATCTTCTTTCCTGCGCAAAACCCAAGATAGCCAACGATCCTCTCCACGTGCTTCCATTCTGCAGTTTGGGCCTCACCTGCATTTTGGGCCTTAACTGAGTTCAGGCCCAACCCGGCCCAGAACACCACTCACAGCAAAAAAAACAACAAAAAAAAAAAAAAGTTCAGAATTATACAGAGTGCGTCAGGTGGGCCCGTTTCTAGTCTGATCCTTTTAGGTTGTCATCGATCCTGCCCATTTAGTTAGACAATTGTCCTTCTACAGGCAGCAGTATTTGAATCATTGATTCAAGTCATTATGAAACTTTTTGGGATCCCCATTAAAATTCAAAGAATTCAGTATAAGCACAAATATGGCGATTGGTATTTTGACAATGAATTCTATTTTGAAGAATTTCTCAATTTGAAGCAAGACAATTTGACGGTTCGTGCATACTCCTGCCACTTTCGAGAGTTGCATGAGATCTGCGAATTGGAGGAAGATGAGAGACATGATTTAGCTCGTTATGTCCAAGGCTTGAGACCCGATATCTTGGTACATAAGAATTCTTGCAACACCTGTCACGAGGCATTCTTAGAAGCCATCCGTGTTGAGCACATGCTTAGAAGGTCTCACAGGCAACAATGTCGACAAAGAGCTCATATTGAGGAAAAACTTTTTTCAGGAGGAGCAAATCTCACTCTTGTCATTCGCAGACTCCTCAATACTAGTGCAGAAGAAGAAGAAGAATGGAGACAAGCTATGAAATTTCACACGCGGGTGAGGGTCATTGACAGAGCTGCTAATGTGGTTATTGACAATGGTAGTGCGAATAATTTTGTCGCACAAGAGGTTATTGATAATCTTAATTTGACAACTGAGAAGCTTTCTAAGCCCTACCAAGTCACATGGTCTAATGGTCATGTCATTCCCGTAACTCACAGATGTTTGGTTTCTTTCAAGCTTGGCGGCTATGAAGATCAGATTTGGTGTGATGTGATCCATATGAATATTGCTCATCTCCTTTTTGGACGTCCATGGCTTTTTGATCGGAAAGTGTTCCATGATGAAAAGGCGAACACATATACCCTTTTCTGGAATGGAAGATGGAGTAGACTCATGCCAATGACATCCACATCTCAGTCGTCGTCTGCACCTTCAACAGAAGCACCACAAAAGGAGCAAAAACTTGACAAAGTAGTCATGATTGCACCATCAGCGCTGACTTCGAATATCATAGATGACATTGAGGAGCAAGTTCATGGCAACGAAAATTTTGTGGGCACAAACATTATTGTTCAAGGTAGTGCCACTCAAGAGCCTCAAAGGGTTGAGGAAATACAAGGTCGAGCACATATTAACAATTCTGCCCAAGTTAGCAACAAGATTGAACATCCAGTAGATCTCATTGTCATGCCACTTCCAGAAACTCCACTTGCATCATCGGAAATTAAATCCATTGTCCCAGTGGTTTCACAAGAAGATCAAGTTATTAAAGTTCCTCACATTGACTTCATTTTTGGGGAGCGTAGATGGATATTCAATGCTCATGATCAGTTGGTACAAAGGCATCACCTGACGCCTCCATTGGTCAACTCACCCATACATCAGCAGCAAATACACCTCCACCGTACTTCTATATGGAGGAACAAATCGCATATCGCTTCCAACTTATGTCATGAGAATGCAGCTCAAAAGAAAAGACGACAGTTTGTGCGTTTGATTTTCGACCCAGGTGGGCATTTTCTGCACTTGTGGGCGGATTCTCTCCTGTGTTATCAACCTTTTAACTCGCCGGAGTCGAGTTTTGCAAGATGGGGAGAGTTGATGCAGTGAGATCCAAGATCAGGACACGCAGGCCCTGATGGACCAGTCTGATGGGGTCATATTCCTTTATTTACTTATTTCTAGAATAGTAGGTTGCTTGATTGTTTAGGAAGAATTCCTTTCTAATTTATATGTTGATTAGGATTAGCTATTTCCTTTATTGCTTATTTAGGAACAATGCTACTCTATATATAGAGAAGCTCCTTATTGATATGTTCATGCTATTTTCTTAATAAAAGTTCATAGAAGTTCTTGTGAATTCCCCTTCGGGGTATTTCCCCTAATTGATCTTAGGGTTTTTGAGTCTTAGGGCTCGATCTCACCGTCGGAGGTGTAGATCTTCATCGTGGCCTTCGGGCTACGCCATCAGTTGGGCAATAAATTATGATCATCTACTGATTATAAAACTTAATTTAATGGCATTAAAGAATGTGGTAGTTAATTATACAATTTTATTTTGCTTTAACATTAGATACATCATACATTCTAAATGGGTTTGAATTAGGCTGGTGCTAATTCATGGGAGAAAATGTTCATTTATAAATACAGGTGCTCTCATTTGGATCCATATGATAAAGGAACTGTTTGGAGCATAAGGAAAGCACAAAGAGGTACTAATTTTTCATGATAATGTTTATTATTTCTTTAGAGATTCTTTATTATTGTTGTAGTTGTATGTCAATTGACGTGCTAATTTCTTGAGGATTCGTGATTTGGGTGTTGTAGTTTAAAAGTTTATTTACAAATTGGAGTTAGTAGTAGGATTCCTTATAAAAAGAACATGTTCAATAGCATTGACGATATGACGATCATGCAACGCTTTCAAAACATGAAGAACCGTAGAGAGCAATTGTAAAAACTTTGTTTTGGAGTTGGGATGACTTTTGATGAGAGAAGTATATGTTAGTTGATGTTCAATCATTAATATGTAATTCTTTTTTTGGGTTGATACCCGAATTTTTTGGAGGTTGTCAACCCTTTCTTTTTGGGGATGATTGGATTGCCTATATTTTTGGGGGACTTTTTTGTTTTCAGTATACTTCTCTTATACTGTAAATTTTGGAGAAATGAATATAGTCATCATTTTGAACAAAAAATATATGTTAGTTGATGTAATTAAATATTTTGCGTCTATTTAAATGGAATACATTTCTCTTTTCCTGTTGTTATTAATGTGAAAAACCTAGCAAAAGTTTAGCCCCACCTAAACGACAATCCTGGGTCTGCCACTGAGGATGCAGCCAAATTATAATGTAATAAAAGATGAGTTCACTGTCCACTGTTACCCTGGGTCATAGTGAGAATTTAAACTTATCAAAATAAATGCCCCTTCCATGGAATCTGACCAAAACTCACGGTGATCTAAGATATGCCCACCTAAGATTGGATCGTGTATAAAAAAACACCTGAATTTCTGGAATGTTTTATTCTCATATATTTCAGATATTTGAGAGAAGTTTATAAATCCTACGTCAAGAGGACATTTATTTTGATCCATCTATGTAGAGCCTATGAGTCAAAAGTCACAACACCGTTATGAGTTGGGGAATAATAGAACCTGTGCAACTTTTTCTTAAGGGAAAATTTCAAAAAGATATAAAGTTTTTGGCTCATTTAAAAAAAAAGTATATGAAAATTTGAATATTTCAATACAAAGTATAAAGTTTTCCAAAATTTTTTCAACCAGGTCTTTTGCATAATTTTTTTTGAGAAATGACAATATATGATTATGTCATTTAAATTTTTTTCTTTTAATAAATCATTTAAGAAAAATGAACAAGCCCAACCCAAATGACCTAGTGGGATGCTTTAATTCCTTTATGCATGGATGGTTAAAAAGGGGATTCCAAATGACTAAAAAACTAACTTCGTTAAATTGTTAGGATCATCAAAATCAAAATGACCACTTTTAGGGAGGAAAGAGATTAAGAAAGGACAAAAACCGGTGTCATGAGGGAAGGATGTTTTTTCTCATTGCTAAAAAAATTTATGGAGAGGACTTAGATTGAAAAAATTGTGGAAAACTTTTCTACTTATTATAATATTCAAAATATCTTTGTACTTTTTTTAAAATGAGCCAAAACTTTAATACTTTTAAAAAAACTTCCTTTTTTTTTTTTTTTTTTTAATTATGAGGTGGGTGTGGGTATCCCTAAGGTCTTTGATCCAACAAGACTAGTCCCCGGGTGGCACCTGCTAAACCCACACAAACACACATGAAGTTAATCTAGGATGGTTTCAAAACCAAGACATGGGGTGCAAACCCACACGCCCATGCTTTATGCCACTCCACCCAGGGGCTTACTCACACATTGTCATGGAGGCAGTTGCCCTCGTCGGACTTGGGTTTGCATTCAAATTCAGCATGAATTTTTGGGGTCTACTTTTTAGGTCAGCCCCAAAAACCCACATGAAAATCCTAAAAAAACAACTCCTTTGGTCACCCCCCCCCCCAACACACACAAAAAAAAAAAACCCACCTTTGAGGACCCGCAAAACTTAGCAGCCCGGAGCCCACTAGGGCTTTCACAGTGTGTACGGACAGAAAGGTTGGGACTTGGGAACAGAAGAGAAGGGAGAGGAAAGAAGAACAACAAAGAGAACCATCTCTCTCTCTCTCTATATATATATATATATATATATATATATATTTCTTAAAAACTCAGTAGATACGCCGTGACGAAAAGACGTCGGCCGTTGTGGCTGATATTTTCAAAATATCAACTCTGGAGAATCGGTCGCCGCAATACAAAGTGATACCGATATTGGTTCGGTCACGATCACCTATCCGTGTCGACTGTTACCATGCGTAACAGGCCATTGAACTATTTGCAGATGCTCAACTTCCCCAATACTAAAAGTTGGTTTTTTTTTTTTCTTTCCCAAATGTATTCAACTAGTTGAGTCAAGGGTGTGTGTAGTTGTAATCCATTCCTCACTATGGATAATTAAACTGACATATTTGATCTTTCACAGATGTTTCACTCTAGCCTATGCATGTTGTTTCTGTATTACTCATTTCCAGTTCGAAGAATTATGCTATATTTCACCTTTAGACCCTATTTGTTTGCATTAAAATACATAGGAATTGAATACGTGGGGTGGTTAAAAATAAAGATCAAAGGTGATTTTCCGAAAGCAACATCAAATAGCATCTTCTTTTGATTCTATTTCCTTAAAAGAGATTGTTATTTGATGTTCATTTTTGAAAATTCGAGTTTAGTTTTCGTTTTTAACTACCGCGTGTATTCAATTCCTATGTATTCTAATGCATCAGACCGGCCCTTAGTTTTGAACACTAAGATTTAGTTGTAAGTTTATATATGTGGTGTGTCTTTTGGTTATCCAGATCTTTGATCTGATGGGAAGAATCCTCCTTGAATTTGCACTTTACAAAAATTAGCCTAGTTGGAAGTTGGTAGCGATTAGGTTCTCTACATTGAACAAGGGCCATTACTGTATTCCTATTTTTCCTGTTAAATTGGAGGTTGTTGATCATTGTTTGGACTTTGGAGTTCACTGGAATATTCCATACTGATAGAACAAAGATTATACCATGTTTGAGGAAGACACTGAAAGCATTTCACTTCCAAATCAATATGCTGTGAAATGGTTCACTGCTGAATGTCGAGTGGTCCAAGCTGAGGCATGCCTGTATTACTGTCTGAATGACAGCCTTTGCCTCTAAGATGGGTTCGCTAACCCTTCTGTTATGACTTGGCTGTACCAGAACTTGGGTGAAGAAACAGAGAAGAAATGAAGTGTATTTTCTTTTTTATCTGTTTGAGAAAAAACGAGTTTATATCAAACTCGAAGGATGATGATTAAGGCCTTTTGTATGAACCACAATTGTAACAACCATTTTCTGCGGTTAAAGAGGCCTCAACATATCACCGCTTATGCAGCAGCTCGAGTAATTGTGCAGGATGTTCGTGAAGGCATGTGTCCATTTTAACATTTTTGCCATCGGCTAGCATCCGTCTAAACATGTGCATGTGTGTGGTTAAGAGTTAGGACTTAGAAAGAGAGTTCTATCACAAGTTCATGGGAGAAAGGACCATGGGTTACTCATCTTAATTTAGTTTAATTAATTTTTGGAGAATCTATAATCACATTCACATGTTTAATATTTGTAACAGTAGTGAGTGATGTTTAAAAACAGAAAAAGCAGGGACAGAGGAGAGGATGGAGTTCTGCCCAACATGTGGAACCTTGCTACAGTTAGAACTAGCTCAGGGAACTCAAAAATGTAGGCTCTTCTGCCCGACATGTCCCTACGTTTGCAGCATAGAGAGGAAGGTACTCTCCCTCCTTCCCTCTCTCTCTCTCTCTCTCTCTCTCTCTCTCTCTCTCTCTCTCTCTCTCTCTCTCTCTCTCTCTCAAGTGCTTGTATTTCTCGTTTCAGATCAAGAAAAAGGAACACTTGGTAAAGAAGCAAGTGGATGCCATCTTTAGTGGAGCTGAGGCTTTGAAATATGCTCCCAAAACCAAAGGTTTGGATCTCTTCTCTTTTCATGTCCTTTTTTCATTCTTATCTCTTTCCTTTGTGCCTTTTTATTTGAATTTGAAATTGGACTGGGATTTTACAGGGTTCTTGCCTTTTGGAACAAAATTGAGAGTCGTAGTGTTTTAGAGTTATTGGATTGGTATAGCTCATTTGTTGAAAATATGAATATTTCGCTTCTGTTCTATTGTTCAATTTGAGTTTAGAAATTGAGATGACAGGCCTTCAGTTTACAAGTTCAGGGAACTTGAATAAGATAGAGATCAATAAAGAGTTGTTAGAAAAGATAAGCCTGGTTGTCAACTGGAAATGTAGTACTTACAAAGTCACTTCCAGGTACCGATCTATAGTAACTATTAATTTAAGCTGCCATCACATCCTTCATTCCTCTAGATGCTACCTGTTCCAGCCAGAACTTGTTTGCGTCAAGACACATGTCCACATTGCACTCAAAGCATCCATGAATAGGTGGTCTCCAGTACTCCTGGTTTGCTTCTTTACATCTCCCCCCAACATTGTTTCCCTTAATTACTCCCGATGTCCAGGCAGCTTGGCACCCCAAAATTCTTTTTCTTTATAATGCTTCAAGGCTAGCCTTGGTTCGGTTAGCTTTATGATCCTCTTCTCTCTGTGTGCATCCTTGCATTCTTTTGAAAGGACTGCTTCCCTTCTTCTGAAAAGGACTGAACCCCTATGATGCAATTAGCATATCTAATGATCCTGCAAACATTCATGTAATCCCAAATGAATTAAAGATCTTGGCCCAGAGGTTTCTTGCAGAGCAACAATGATCTAACAAAAGATCAATTGGGTCATTCTCGCAAATCGAACACAGAACTTAGATGAATGAAGCCATTGGTCTATCATTTCATGTGGATTCTCATCATTTCTGCCAGTGATCTCAGCAGTTGGGATGTTTTAAACACCTTGTCTTCCCCACTCCTGTGCTTCACCACCCCGTTGACTGCTACAAAAAAGAGGGCTTCAAGAATCTGTTGTCCTGCAACAGCAGTATCAAATATGAGTAGGGGGTCCATGAATTCTTGTGCTCTTGGGCTTGAGAACCCAGGGATAGAGCTGAAGCTTCTATTATGTTTAAAAAGTTCTTGTAGATACAGTAACTAGCGTGGTAGCATATGGAGTTCTTGTAGATATGGTAACTATTAGTAGCATATGCATATTGTAGGGCAGATTTTGATCTTTAATTCCAGGTAATGTAGTTTATCTGCAAGTTGGAGTTAAGTTTACGTGTAAGTTGGGATATAAAAATGTTCTGCTTGTAACTTTGTTACGTTTAACTGAGTTCCAGGTAATCAAGTTTACTGTTTAATTAGAGTTTTAAAGGACTCAAATAGGCCCTTGACAAATCGGGTACAGGTAATTAGGTTGTTTAAATTAAGGTTCATGCATTTGGATAACTGGAGTTATCTTTTAAGTCACAATTTTGTTCTTTGCGCTAATCAATTACAGGTAATCACAGTTTATATATATTTAGATATGCTGGTAATTGAGTGCAGCGAAACCATTAATGAATCCTAACAGTCTTAAGTCTTAAGGAAAGAGGAAAGATCCTTTTGTCCTTTCTGCTTTTCATTGGAGAAAATGGAAAGAATAGAACAACTTTTTGAACCTCCACCAAATCTTTCATGGTGGAGTGGATATGGAATCATATTGCTTCTGGTTGGATGCCTGATAGTGTGAGCTGACCACTCCATTTTAAGATGTTTTGTCGGCTGGGACCACGACCAATAATGATGTGGTGTGGGGTGTGCATGTCTCACTGCGAATGACATTTGACTAGAAACTTGTTCTTGGATGATGATGATGATGGTGTAAACTTTTGGATGATTCAATCCAACTGTGAACATCACTTCAATCAAGATGAATTTTGGGCTTGTATCAAGTTTGAGGGATTGGGTTGACCATAGGTAGGCCCCACAAAAGAAGATTGCACATAAGGTTGGCTCTTAATCAAATCATTTTCCCGCAAGTGTCTGAACGGAAAAAGTTTTAGTTTACACCTGAAAATATACTCATACAGTGGGTCTTCTTGTTTCTTTTTCTTCCTTTTTTCTTTTCCTACCCTAAACTGCCCTGTCTTTGCTTTTCCTTTACTACTGAATCACATGCTGATTTTGGCATAAATATTTTGCTTTTGCTGGAGTCAATCCTCTTGATGGTCTTCCAGTTTTTATGTTTCATCTTTAATCAACATAGTACCATTAACATTTTTTTTTCCTTTTGAAAAGCTTTTCCTTATGGAGGCATCTATTTGTGCTTTTAATTTAATTTTTCATTGTCTCTCCTCTTATGCAGCAACCTGTCCACATTGCAACTATGGGGAAGCATATTTCAGACAGATGCAGATCCGCTCTGCAGATGAGCCCATGACAACGTTCTACAAGTGTGCTAATGAGCATTGCTCCCGTGAGTGGCGAGAAGACTGATACATTCTTGTTTGCACTCATCGCACTTGCTACTCTTGTTCTCTTCAATGCAGATGAGATGAATTGATTTATAAGCATCACCCGATCGCCAAGACCTGAAAGATTAAGCATGATTGTTGGCAGTTACAATAAGCATTTGTGATGACTTCGCATGTGAGGGAGTGTCCGTTTGTTTTCATAGAATTGAATACATAGGAATTCATGGTCAAATGGGCTCAAACAGAGGATTCATTGAAGAGGTGAACGTCAAAGTATTTAAGGAAGTAGGTATGTGGATGAGACCTCGACTTAGGATTTAAATTAGTAGAGTGATGGTTGAATGTTCATTTCTCATCTCCTCTTAATTCATTTTCCATGAAAAGGGTAATTATTTTTTATAGTCATTTTTGGAATTTCACCTTTCTCTCTTCAATTTTAACCAATTTTAAGAATATATTTCTTTGTAATTCCTCAGTATTGAATTTCATGAAACAAGTAAGCGCTAAGCATTTGGGGTGCCATGTAGGAAGACACGAGATGCATATGGTAATAACACTTCATACGTTTCTAGGAAACTTAGACACAATGGGAGAGAGATTTGGGTTCCTAATTGCAAAACTAGCTTTCATTTATAGGTTATTATATTGAAGAGAGCTGCTAAATGCACATCGAAAATTGATTTGTGCACATTGAATTTATTTTAACCAAAATACCCATGTAGGAAATTACCTAAAGGGACATCTATCAAACTTTCTATATCCTCAACTTCTTTCTACACACACCCATCTCCACCACACCCATCTCCACCACCGCCACTCCGACGGACGCCGGAGAGAGAGGGCGGCGGGCATAGAGAGAAATTTAGAGAGTAGAGGTTATGGTATTTTGGCCAAAATAGGGTGTGTATAAAGTAAGTGTGGGAGTGTAGAGAGTACCAATGTGGAGAGAGCAAAAATCAGTGTGTATTTAGCCTCTCTCTATTTAGAAATTAACAACTGGTCTCAATTTTAGACTTTTTAAAGTAATTTAACTTCAAATTGTCTCAATTCTTCTGGTTTCTCAACAGTTTTTTTTTTTTTTGTTATTTATTCTTTTTTTTTATGGGGATTTAACTAGAAAAAATAGATTACGTGACCACCATGCCAAAAATGTAATTTTATGTGCCCTTGCACCAAATCAGTTATTCTGCCCGAAAATGAATTTTTTTAACGTTTTCTTCTACGGTCTATATCAACCTTTATTTGTGATGCTAAGGGTCTCTATCAACCCTGCGGTGTACGCTTATAAATGCATGAAACTCATTCATCATTCTCTGTTCTTAGAAAAATCAACTAAGCTCGACGTGCTTCCCCTTCGTAGGATATTCTCACATCTTGAAGACCATTAAAGCCACATGCCGTTGTTTGGCGGAGAACATTAAAGTGCATATGTTATTGTTTGGGGCAGGCCAATTGAAATGTGGAGTTTGTACTTTGCTCTAAAACATGATTTTTTACTTTTCAGAAATCCTTTTTATAATTCCTAGTTCCATGTCATAATGGCTCGATGGAGGACTGCTGGAAACCACTGTGAATACGCCTGGCAGCTGATGTGGAGTAGCAATCGACGCTAAGGAAGAAGAAGGAAACAAACAAGAGAGAAAATTGGGCTTTTAAGCCCTAAAATATATGAACGGGTCGAACGCAGGGTCGCTAGGGACCCTTAACATTAAAAAAAAAAAAGTTCAATGGGTACCCCTAGTAGAGAATGTAAAAAAAAAAAAAACGTTTTCAGGTAAAATGACTGAGTTGGTAGTGACTTGGTACAAGGGCACTTAAATTTTTTTTTTTTTTTTTGGTATGGTGGTCGCCTAATTTGTTTTTTTTTCAGTAAAATTTTCTTTTTTTATTATAAGTGTATGGATTTGTTAAATGGATCTTATATATATATATATATACATTGGTATTCCTTAATCAGCCCATAGATTAATCAAGGGAAGAACTGTCATTTGCCACATTGTTCTTAGTAGAAAAGAAAGATTAAAAAAAGGATGTAGTGCCAGAATAATTGATATGATGGGGAATTGCATGAGTGTTGATGTAATAACATGACCATCATTGTAAGATGGTTCCATATTTATTTCATCCAATTATGAGATTGATCTTAGTTTGATAATGTCTTTATGGACTATGGTTTCAGTACAACAGCTTATTCTACACACTTTGATTCACATGGTGAGGATGAACAAGCAACTGTCATCAAATCAAACAGTTATGCAATTTCCAATAAAATTGAAATACTAATAAAACAATGTCCTGCATATAACTAGCCAAAAAGAAAAGAAAAGAAAAGAAATGTCAATATCCTGCATAATAATGAATTGTGGAGATAATAATATGAGGGAGATAAGATAAAAGTGATCACTATTTTAGGATTGACTGAAAAAGCATGAAACTACTTCTTTATACTTGCAGGCATATGGCTGTTGATGAAGATGTTTCCCTGCACTTTTAGGAAATGATATGCTGACTTGCTCACTAATTAGTATTTGCATCCAATTCTTTTTCTTAAACACATAAAATTGAGTTAGAAATCAAAATTTACGGTCACGCATTCTAGTCATTTTACCAATCGATGAAAAAAATTAAAAGAAGAGAAAAAATATAATTACATGCCACCAGGATTAGTGTGCTACATTGTACTCTCAGAGCAGTTGGAATGTGGAAATCATTTGCATTAGTTAATACATTTTTCCCTCGATAATCTCACTTTCAATGGAAAATTGTAATATATTATACAAGTGTGTCATACTTGATGAGTCTTATGGGGGGTCAACATATTAATTAAAAAAATAGAGGCATTTCTTAATGAGCTGGGAGAGCCCCGCTGCTGATGAAACACGAGTTTTTTTGTACTACTGTATTCTATTATGCTTTTACATATTTCTTTGAGCTCAAAACAGACTAGAGTGAAGTTTTGGCCATTTCTCCTACTAGAGAAAGGCATTTTATGCGTGGTTTAGAATTTAAATGTGGCTGCCAATGTGGTAAAGACAGTTTTTTTTTTTTCAAATAAAATTTTATTCGAATGTATTATAGTGTATTAAACCTTACAAGGGGACAGGGTCATGACATATTAGAGTTAAGTTTGTGTCATTTCTTATAAGATTGAACGACATTTATTTTAAGTAGTTTAGATTTTAAAATAGGCGAGTCCTATTGTGGAGCATTACAATCATGGTTCAAAATAGCTACTTAGAGGCGACATTATCGGTCGTAGCGGTTGTGGGCGCTATGTTATTTTGAAAGTAGCAGCGTTACAATCTAAAACCTAGTAGAGCCAATCAATTTTAATTTAAAATATTATTCTTCATATTTTTAATCCTTAATAGTCTTTTCTAAAGTTGCTTGCTACACAAGATTTGAATTCTTTTGACCACTTAAAAGATTCACATCGCTACGCCGCTATGTAGCGCCGCAACCGCTATGTATTGACTGCTACATGACGTTTTGATCGCTGCCCACAATATCTGCCGCAGCCACTATTTTAATCCTTGATCATGACTTTATATTAAATAGAAAGGGAATTGGCTCTCAATTTTAGAAATGTTGGAAATTAATTATTAATTTTACAAAAATACCCTCCTAATCTTCTCTCAAATATATGCACACAAAAAACACACTGAAAGTCTCTAATTCCCTCAGTTGTTGGTATGTTAGTGGCCCACTTATGGAAAGCTTGAGTAAGCGCCATAGACGACCTGGGCTCGTAGGATTTTTTGGGGTAAAGTTTGTGCATAGAGCATAATCTTTCTACCGTGCATTTGTGCGATGAAAGAAATGTATGATAAGGAGGAAAATTATTTTGATTTTCTATGCAACTCGTTTCGTATTGTTTCGTACGACATATTTTTTTTTGCGGAGAATGAAAAAAATGAATTGACTTTCCTTCGTAGAGAGGGTTTTGATTTTTTATGTAAGGAGTGAGAATACATGATACCTCTCTAGCGGAAACGAAACAAAATGTAGCAATATTTGGAGTTAATAATGGTAGTATTGAAAGAAAACAAAGTTTCACTAAAACGTTTGTTAAAAAAGCACAATTCTTCATGAAAAAGATATAAAAAGTTTAATCTTGTGCATCACATAGCTTGCTTTCTAGTTGTTGGAGCTTGTTTGACAAGTATTATTTATTTGAAATAGAGCTGATTTAAACAGACCTGACTTAATTAGATATGTTGACTGTTTGGCATGTCTGATTCAATTATGTAAAAATTCTTTGAACAAAATCGTCATATGGTAAAAGTAGGACTGATTATATTGTTATAAAGTAAACCAATCCAAGCAAACTTATCATATCGTAAAAGCTATAGAGGCAATAGTATTTGATTGTTTCAACACTCGCTCCTAATTTAAAAAGCTACATTTTGGATGCTATTTGTAAAAGATAAAAGCTCTTAAAACTGATTGAATAAACATCCATATATACTTTGCCAAACAATCTAAAAAAGTCAGGTAGACTTACCAATCAACACTTTAGCTGCTAAAATGTAGGGATCTTGGATTCTTTTATTTTAAGTTTTACTTGAATAGAATAAGTTATTAAAAAAAATACTGGATAGCAACTTTTTTGTTTTAAAAAATGATTAGTTATGATCCACATAGTGTGGCCCATAACTATTAACAATCTAGGGATATCGTCCGTACAACACTCCTTAGATCCGACATTTGCCCATGAACCGTCGAAGTCTTATTTCCCACAAACCTGTTTGTGCAATTTCTAGGATCATGCGATATTGCACACATCAAACTGTGTGCGATATCCTAGGGCTATGTTATATCATACATATTGCCATGTGTGATATCCTAGGGCCGTGCAATATCGCAGCATTATTATACGAACAACTCTTCAACTCTTACGGGACAAATGTCAATTTCAAGAGCAGTTATAAAGGCAATATCCCAACAATCTAAATCTCTTACGCATCTATCATTCAATTTTGGATTAATATAAAAAAATTTTAAAATAAAAAATAAAACAGTTAAACTTTGGGTTTTTTAAATCTATGGTGATCAAAATTCAGGTTAAAGTTATTTTTTTGCCAACCCCTGATCCATCAGACGGTGGCAACGGGCTAGACTCAGGACGGTCTTACATGATCTGGGCCACTCTTTAAACGTGCGTCATAGCCCACTTATCTTTGTATGGCCCAGGCTCAATAGGCGCACTTAAAGTTAAATTCCAGTGAGCCTTATGATCTGGGCCTAAGCCTAACTTGTTTACTAGGCAATGGCCAAGACCGTGAATCGGATTTGGCCTGGCCAGCCCCTTGCAACCACTATCGGCCGTAATGAGATTAGTGGACTTCTAGAAACTAAGCCACCCTTGATGTGGGACCCACCTAGATAAATGACATTTAGAAAGAAATAAGGAGACTCTAAGCTCTCATTTACTTAGTGATGGACCCACTTCTAACTCACGGAGGAAGAGGATGTTGAATATTTCTAAGAAGCTGAAGATTGGAATTAGCAAAAAGAATTGGAATTAGCAAAAAGAAAATTGGGAGGAGATGGAGATGAAGAGAATGATTACGAATGATGACCAGAAGATTAAAAGAAGATGATGATGGTCCAGAAGATAAAAAGAAGATAATGATGGTGGTGGTGATGATGATCGCCCGCCCAAGCATTGAATTTATAGGAAAGACGTGCGGTAACCATCCTTGCCCTCAAGAATCAGGTGTAATCAAAGCCTTTTAGTGGTGGGAGTGGGAGCCTTTAGTAGGGCAGACTTTGGTTATAGAAAAAAATTGCTGCTGATGGTGATGAAGATTCTTCTTTGATCAAGGCGTATATCTAATAATATCTTAAGATATTATATAATGGTTTCGGTGTGCAACATTGCTCAGTACATTATTTAAGTGACAAGTAGGTTTTTTAATTGAACACGGCTTTGGGAACAGATTTGGCCCGACTTGAGGGTCAAAAGATTCTCGTTGAAGATTTATTTATTATAATAATAATTTTTTATATTTCATATTTTTAGGTATCCAGAGTATAAGATTTTTGAGGGTTTCATGGGAAAAACCTTGGAATTTGGCAATTATTTGCTAAGGGTCCCCGAAGATTCGTGGGCACAAATTCGGTCTTCCCTCCATTTTTTTTAAACTTTCTTTTTAGTAACGATTGTATCGCCAAGAAAAATTTGGGTGATGCGAGAAAGCTATGAATACAAGTTTTCCACTGTTCATATGAATGGAAAAGTTTTGAATACAAGTTTTCCACTGTTCATAAGGGAGGAAAAGCTGCGTCCAAACCTCTCATGGATGGGTTCATGGGTTGAGGGTAAGCTCTACGTGATAATGTATGAGCATAGGATTTCTATTGGAATCATTCTTCCATATTATGTCTGCCATTCTTTTTCTTTCCCTGTGTCTATCACTTTTAAAGACAAATCTCGAGAATATGAAAAGAAGAAAAAAGAAATAGTATGTCGGTCAATAATAATCTATTTATAAAGCCTGTGATACTGTTTTCCAAGATGATTCGAAAAAAATAGAGTGGGGGAAATAGAAAAATAGGTGGGAGAAGAGAAAAAAAATAAGAGGAAGAAGAACCAAAGAGAGTTCTGTGTTTTATGAAAACCGCGTAGAGCAACGCTAGCGTCGCTCTCGTCAGCATTAAAAAAAAAATGGAAGAGGTCCTGTAGGACCCCATTTGTGCTACACAATATGTGAAGACCCTTCACGAGGAATGACCAAATTCTGGGACTTTTCCCGTAAAATCCTCAAGATTTTAATTCGAAAGATCATAATAATTAATTTGGATCCATTTTAGGAGATTTTATGAAATTAGGATTTTTATTTGAATCTGGGTTGAGTGAGCCTTTATCTCACCATGAGCATGAGTTGACCAATCATGGTCCTCCAGGTCAAATCCGTGGGAGGAAAAACCAAAGGTTAAAGAGTCTCGTGGCTCTCAATAAGACGTTATTGCTGAGCTAGTGGGAGAATAATTCGACCAGCATCTTAAGTTGAACCCACTTTAAATCTCCAATTGGAACATTCGAGTGCTTGATGATTGATGATGCCATGCCCTCCGTTTGCATTTTATAGCCGACGCACTACTGTTACTCGTCTCTATACATTGGATATTTATAGCATCTAATCAGCACCACAGTACTTTACTGTCTCTACAAACACTAGAAACAACACAATTAGAATAATCATAAAGAAATGTAGTTTGCATTGGTTTTGCTCTAGAACCGACCAAACATAAACACTTATAAAAGAGCAATCGACTCCAAAGCAATTAGTCATTCCATCCAATAATTAGAGATGGATGAAGGCCAAGGTCAGCACCTGGTTATGGTTCCATGGCTAGCCTTTGGTCATCTCATCCCATTCTTCCATCTCTCTGTTGCCTTAGCCAAGGTAGGCTTCAGAATCTCCTTTCTTTCCACTCCCAAAAACATCCAACGGCTCCCCAAACCACCCCAAGATCTAACGGCCCTGATCACCTTCGTCGAGCTCCCCCTCCCACACGTAGATGGCCTCCAAGAAGGCGCCGAGGCCACCGTGGACCTCGACATCCCCAATCACGATTACCTCAAGATGGCCTTTGATCTCCTACGAGATCCCTTTCGACGCTTTGTCACCGTCCATTCTCCCAACTGGATCATCCATGACTTGCTGAATCATTGGACGGCTGAGATCGCTCGGGAGATGGGCCTTCCTTTCGTAGTCTTCTCAGTCTATTCTGCCTCCACACTGGCCTTTGTGGGAGTTTTGTTGCCCGAGGACGATCCGAGGGAGAGTTGGCCGGACTCCCCACGTGCTCTCACTTGCTCCCCTCCTTGGATCCGATTCCCCTCCAAAGTCACCCTCTTGCCCCACGAGGCAAATGGGCTTTTCCCCGGGTTCTTCCTCCCCAACGGGTCGGGCCTATCGGATTTACAACGGATCCTGCAGGCGATCCAAGGGTGCGAGGCCGTTTCCATCCGAACCTGCCCCGAATATGAAAGGGAGTACTTGGACGTCCTTAACAAGTACCCGAAACCCATCATACCTGTCGGGTTGCTCCCACCGGAGAAGAGGGAAGCCGCCGTCGAGGGTGAGTGGGTAGAGATATTCAGATGGCTAGATGAGAAGGCGGCTCGGTCCGTGGTATTTGTTGGATTTGGGAGTGAGTGTAAGCTTAGCAGAAATGAAATATACGAGATAGCCCATGGGCTTGAATTGTCCAATTTGGACTTTTTATGGGCCCTACGGAAACCCAAATGGGCGAGCGATGATGGCTCAGATGCGCTCCCTCCCGGCTTTGAATCTCGGACCACAGGCCGTGGAGTGGTCAATATGGGCTGGGCACCACAAATGGAGATCCTGGCCCATAATGCCATTGGCGGGTCACTGTTTCACAGCGGGTGGGGGTCTATAATTGAGACAGTCCAATATGGGCATGCCCTTGTAGTGTTACCATTCATCAATGATCAAGGTTTCAATGCAAGGCTAGCTGTTGAGAAAGGCTTAGCTATCGAAGTGGAGAGGGATGAAGATGGGGCGTTCCACCGAGATGCCATCGCGAGGGCACTTAAGCGGGCCGTGGTCGAAGAAGATGGTGAACATTTGAGATGCAGATCGAGAGAAATGATGGCCATTTTTAGTGATCAACAGCTCCATCATCGATACTTAAGCGGGTTTGTCGACTTTCTTAAGAATTTTAAAACAAAGTAGTAGTTAGTAAAATGATCATAAGATCTTATAGATTTTTCTTTTATTTGTGTCTGAGAGACTCTTGCCTCTCCTACCTAGGGCCTCTTCCCTCAAACAAGAGTCCCATCCCAAGATGGTGATTTTCACATTTGCTTGTTGTCATGATTATTGGAACTCATCTCCAAAAATAAGCTATAAAGGGTTGATATGGTTCTTAATGTAGCCTTGATAAGATTGTCAAATGAGAGACTTATCTTGATCAAAGTGAAAGTGTTGGAAAATATCTATTAGGGATGGCAATGGTTGGGTTAAATGGCTGACTAACCCGCATTGGGCTTAATTAGAGTAATGGGTTAGGGCCATGTTAAAAGCCTGTTGACCTAACCCAACTCCAATTAGAGTAAAAATTGGTCAGAGAAGTGTCCCAGGAGGAAATCATGTGAATCCTTCTTCTCTACAGTCATGACAGTAGGAGTTTCTCAGCCAGTAAACCAAGTATTGACCAGTGATATAAGACCATGAAAAAAAAAAAATTGTCCACAATGATTTTACCTTAGATTGAAAGCTGTAAGCCAATAAAGGTCCTTTTTTTTTTTTTCACCTGGAGAGCCAATAAACCCCACTTTGTAGTTTGTTTGGATAGGACGGAATCATTTCTAATGAATCACCTCCAATTAAAAAGTATATTTCATTTTTTCAAAAGATATGATATTATACAAAGGTGAAGTGAGCAAATTGTAAATTGCACATTAGGCAAGTGATACAACGTAGGCAAAAATAGCTTTCCATTGCTTTCTTTGTCTCGGGGTCCATACTCTTGAATATAGCATCATAATGACTCACTGGCACAATAACTCGTGATAAGCACGGGCATGACCCACATTGTTAGGGTACACGCTACATCTAATTAGTTTACAAAATTATTGATAAATAAACATACACAAGGATTAGGTAGTGTGGTGGTTAGATTTGTTTTATAAAAAGACACAAGTCATAAGTTCAAATTCTTTAACATATATATTTTTAGCTTTTTACACGTGCTCAATAAAAAGGTTAAAATTGAAAGAAATCTGAAACTGAATCCAAAGCCCCCGGACTTGACATATAACATTATTCTAAGAAATTTTTTCCTTTTCTTCCCGCCCAAGGGGTCTGGGACCATGAGAGAACCCACACAAGCTTGGGAGATAAAAGCTGTATAAAGGAGGGAGTGAATACGCATACACGTGATCTCATTCTTCTAATAAGTAGTTAGTATGGTTCGATAGGTGTATCTTTTAGGCAAATTCTGACCATTTTTTTTTGTGTTTTCATTGAGGGTGCCGACTTACAATCAATTCATTCTCTTCCTATCCACATATTTTCTCTCGGTTGGCATCACTTAATTAAACATTAGTGAACATTAATAACCGGTGGATTGAATTTTCATAACAAAAAAATTATGAAAGATAGTTCAGATCATTTGATGAGTACAGAATCTTAAAAGTTCAGATCATTTTGGGCTAAACCTTGATCCATTGGAGGGGTGGCAACATGCTAGACTCAGGATGGCCTTATATAAGTGTGTCATTGCTTGCTTATGTTAATTTGTATGGCCTAGGCTAAATGCATCACTTAAATTTTAATGAGCGTTGAGCCCTACTCCTATGTCGAATTCGTTTACTAGATAAGGACCCATATTGGGCTCATTTTATGGGAAAATCTTATCCTACAAGAGCAACATAATGGGGGAGCTCCTTGGTGGAAGTAGGTGATCCTTATAGATGGGTTTTAAAAACTTTTAACCCATTTGAAGTAGGGATTAAAACCCAAAAGGCGAAGAACCAAATCTCAAGATCTATAATCCTAATTTCATGCATTAAAATCAAAGATCTATAAGAAGACAGATCAAGAAAAACAAAGAAGCACAAATTAGAAAATCTACTAAAAGAAACTAGATGGTAGATCTATACATTTGGAGCTTGGTTGTGCTCAAATCGAAAACTTGAGAACTAATTCTCGACGACCCTTTTCGTAGATTTTATCTCCTTTACCTCGTGTTCTTCCATTGTATGACCATCTTGTAGAGAACTTATCAAGGTGAATGGTGGGATCTCCAAGGAGAAGAAAACCCTAGCACTAGGAAAACCAGAAAAGAGAAGGGGAAGAATGAGAAAGAGGGACTTATGAGATTGTGTGTTAAGATCCTAACCCTCTTCTCTTATTTATAGTTTATGGAGTACCTCCTCTTTGTCTAGAATTAAAAGTCTCACTTCTATTCTTAGTATATCTCATACTCCTCATTTTCTTAAGAGTTCCAATTGGATTAGTAACGTTCTTATATTAGGGCTAGCATGATGACCACTAAGGACTCCTTAGAATCCGGCTCAAACTAGAAATCTGGACCCCACATCTTATGTGAACTCTAGACCCACAATTAATTACAAATAAGTCCACTGTATAAATGCAATTGAACTCCAGTCTAATGAATGTTAACAACAAGACTCTAAACTTCTCAATTACTGCAAGTAGGCCCATCCATCAATTATATCCATGGATCTATTGGAATTAATCTGTCCAACCAAATTGGATCCATCTCTTATTATCTTTGTGACTCAATTAATTAATTACAGTAATCATCAGTACCATCTGATTAACTCTTAATCAAAACCAGTGCACACTCACTAATGATAAATTCTATCAATTGGCATGAGGGGATATTTTCTTTTTAAAGGATAGATTCCATCATGGCATCATGAGAATTGTATGTTCCCACAGCCTCACCATCACGTACCCAAGTCACTGAGGTGTAGGCCTATAATTGGCCTCACTCATTGGTGACTCAAAGTAAATGCATAGCAGAAACTTGAGTCCATTAATTTCTCACGATTTAGAGTTTATTGCTTGAAAATTATGAGAGCAGTCCTTAAGTCAAAGACATATTTACATAATGTGCTACTCATAATAATCTAGAGTCTTACACTTTGATAATTGAGACAAATCACACTATCTCAAAGTAATTGCAGTGTTACAATCTTTTTTCTCATCACTGATTGTGAAAAAACTTCACGTATAAGATTTGTTATCCATGTCTCCTGTATGTGAATCTCATCCACACACATGGATTATATCTAATATACTCGTGGGCTCCGCTTCATCTCATGAACAATCATGTCATTTTGTATTGGTTATGTGCAATCATCGAATAAAATACCATTCATCACATGAATAAAGTATGAAAATATGAAATAAATTAACTTATTCGGATCATCCACTAAATTGAATACATACAATCTAATACTTCCACCATGACCTTTCAAAAGGCGGGACTCCCTTGAATTTTACGGATGGACCCATCACAAAGGCACAATGCCCCCATGACAAAGGCACAATGCGCCCCCCTTTTCATAAATTAATTTATTCGGATCATCCACTAAATTGAATACATACAATCTAATACTCCCACCATGACCTTTCAAAAGGCGGGACTCCCTTGAATTTTACGGATGGACCCATCACAAAGGCACAATGCGCCCCCTTTTTATAAATTAATTTATTCGGATCATCCACTAAATTGAATACATACAATCTAATACTCCCACCATGACCTTTCAAAAGGTGGGACTCCCTTGAATTTTACGAATGGACCCATCACAAAGGCAGAATGCCCCAATGACAAAGGCACAATGCCCCCACCCCCTCTTTTTTACTTTTGATGAAGAAGAGGGTGGTCCTTGAAACTGTGACCTCTTGTATGTGCTCCTAATCACGCAATCATAGAGACAAAAGGAAGATTGGTAGTTACTGAATGTGCTCTTAATCGCGCAACCATAGAGACACAAGAAAGATTGGTGCTCACACTCCCATTTTATGCCCAACGTCAAGCATAAATATTTGCCAAGAATGCCTAATCGGATTGGGCCTAACCAATGACCATCCCATTTGCCTCCTATCTGCTATAATGAGATCAGTGCAATCCTAGAACCTAAGAAACCCTTCATGTGGGACCCACCTTATAAATGACATTTAGAAAAAATAAGGAGATTGGAAGCTCTCATTTACTAGTGATGAGGCCCACTCCTCACTTATCGCAACCACTCAATTGAATATACCTGTTTTCGAACCAAGTTCTAAAGAAAGTTCAGTTCAACCAAAATAATATCCACCATTGGATGAAATATTACAAGTTTATAATTTATTTCCACTAAAATCCGAAAGAAAATTATTCTTTTTAACATATCTTTCATCCAAAGGTTCAAATCCCTAGTATATATATTGGGATGATAATATGCAAAACTAGACCGCCCATACAAAAGTTTACTCTAGTTTGGGGTCGAAATGATTGAAAGGTGATCCAGCCCCTTGCCCACACTATCGGCTGTAATGAGATTAGTGGACTTCTAGAAACTAAGCCACCCTTGATGTGGGACCCACCTAGATAAATGACATTTAGAAAGAAATAGGGAGATTGTAAGCTCTCATTTACTTAGTGATGGACCCACTTCTAACTCATGGAGGAAGAGGATGTTGAAGATTTCTAAGAAGGTGAAGATTGGAATTAGCAAAAAGAAAATTGGGAGGAGATGGAGATGAAGAGAATGATCACGAAGGATGACCATTTGAAGAAGATTTAAAAAAGATGATGGTGGTGGTGGCGATGGCGATGGCGATGGTGATGGTGATGGTGATGGTGATGGTGATGATGATCGCCCACTCAAGCATTGAATTTATAGTGAAGACGTGCCGTAACCATCTTTGCCCTCAAGAATCAGGTGTAATCAAAGCCCTCTAGGGGTGGGAATGGGAGCCTTTAGTAGGGGAGCCTTTGGTTATAGAAAAAAATTGATACTGATGGTGATGAAGATTCTTTTCTGATCAAGGCATATATCTAAGGAAAATATTCAAGTGCATCTACCCCTCACCATAGGGTGAGGGACACTCCTCTTTTTGGGAAGTTTCAAGTACAAAAGTGACTTTTCAAGTAGATAAAAATACTCCGTATGTACTTGAAACTTTTCAAAAATGGGAGTGTTCCTCATCCTATGATAAGGGATAGATGCATAAGAATATTACCCTGTATCTAATAATATCTTAAGATATTATATAATGGTTTGGGTGTGCAACATTGCTCACTTGACTATAATTATTAAAGTGACAAATAGTTCTTTAAATGAATACTGCGGCTATAGGAACAGATCGGGTCCGACTTGAGGGTCAAAAGATTCTCGATGAAGATTTATTTATTATAATAATATTTTTTTATATTTCATATTTTTATGTAAGATATTATATAATGGTTTGGGTGTGCAACATTGCTCACTTGACTATAATTATTGAAGGGACAAGTAGTTCTTTAATGGAACACGTACGGCTATAGGAACAGATCTGGTCCCACTTAAAGGTCAAAAGATTCTCGTTGAAGATTTATTTATTATAATATTAATTTTTTATATTTCATATTTTTAGGTATCCAGAGTATAATAAAGGGGAATTTATTTGAAGAATGACCTTGATGGTCCAGGTCACTAGACGAAAAATGGGCCACTAATAAATATGGCACGGAAGAGACCACTTTCGTTTTTTCTTTTTTTTTTTTTATATTAATGACCCAAACAAGTGACGACGTCATTGCACCATTCAACTCCATAAAAGTGCCCCGAACCCCACTTCCCCATTGTCTCCTTCTTCCTCTCATCGCTTTTTCCCTTTTCCCCTGGCGATTTCCTTTTCCTTCTTCCTCGAAAGGTAGTTAAGGTGGTCCCAAAGCTCATTGCATGTCACCTGAATCACTCTGGAGTTCTTCAGTTAGCTTCCCAACTTGGGGGCTTTCAACGCCTGAGAGATCAGGTCTTAAGTTCAAGGAAGGAGACGACACAATCCTTGAAGCAAAACTCTCAGATGGCTGTCGCCAGATTATTTGGCTTCTGGATCGTGCCTCATCCCTC
Organism: Litsea cubeba; assembly: GCA_012931725.1. Taxonomy (NCBI): domain Eukaryota; kingdom Viridiplantae; phylum Streptophyta; class Magnoliopsida; order Laurales; family Lauraceae; genus Litsea; species Litsea cubeba. The sequence continues at coordinate 4,311,192 of CM022945.1, read as the reverse complement.
AAAACCATGACCCACAAATCCCCAAAAAAACCCCAAAATCATGACCCACAAAACCCTAAACACCCGCCATGCCCTCGAATCCTGCACCTTCCAGCTCACCTCCTGGCAAACTTACTCACATGGATACCTTGAAGTTGAGCAGCAAGAAAGTGGCCGCTTTCATGGATGATGATGATCGCGGCGAGCACCACAAACGCTTCAAGAACGGGTGGTAAGCACTCCATACCGCCAAAAATGGCAGACGACCGAAAAACGGCCCTTTTTCGATGTGGGTGCGTTGGAAATCTGGTTCTTGGGTGGTGGGAGAGAGAGGGAGAAGTGATGGAAAGAGGGATTTGAGATGGGGTTTGGGGATTGGGAAATGAAGTTTTGAAAGGAAATCTGAAATGGGTATTTTTGAAATTTGAAATTTGATTAGGAAAAATGATGAGTTTGGAGAATAGGAGGGTAGATTAATCATCTCTAACAATCTGATTCTCACTCCTGTGGTTGTGGAATTTGTTTGGAGAAGAGGGTGTTGGAGGGAGAGGGAGAGGGAAAAGGAGTGTGTGTGAAAAAATTGGGTGCTGGGGAGAGGGATGGAAGGAAGTGTGCTCTAATATCTGACGACGTCGTTGCTTCATAGAAGCTAGTGGAAGAAAGTGTGCTTTAATATCTGACGACGTCGTTGCTTCACAGAAGCTAGTGGAAGAAAGTGTGCTTTAATATCTGACGACGTCGTTGCTTCACAGAAGCTAGTGCTAGAAAATATGCTTTAATATATGACGACGTCGTTGCTTCACAGAATCTAATGTAAAGAAGTGTTGATGTAAATATGTACAAGATATGCTTGAAAGCTACCCCACAAAAGTATGATCCACATCAAGGGATATATACAAGGTATGATCCACAAAAGTACGATCCACAAAACTACACGCAACGCCATCTCTTTTGCAATGTGTGCTTGGGGATGTGTTATTCCGATCACTGGTCTTGAGAGACAATGCCTTGGGTTATAAGTCCGCACCTTAAACTTTGGGTCTGAATCAGCTCAAACCATGTGAACTGAACCATCAAAATTTGGAATGGTGAAGTGAACTCCTTGAAGCTAAGTTTGGTGGACTCCAAAGTCCAAACCTTAATGAAACATGACTTTTAAATGGAACATTTCATTTCCTAATAACCCTTCGATATTGATGATAACATATCGCAATTCCTTTACAATTTGTTCAGCTTCAAGCCTATAAATTTCTTGATTGATTCCCTTCAAAGAGCCACTAATTTTTCTACTTCTGAATGCCCCATAAGATGATAAATAAATAAAAAAAGGCAAGCATCATTAATAGGAACGAAAAAAAAAAAAAACACTAAGATTAGCATCGACGTCGTTGCCCAACCATTTAGCAGTCTTGCTCAAAAGGTAGAATAAGTGACAACGTCATCTCTTCGCAGAATCTTGAAACACTTGGTCCCATTTAAATGAGCGACGACGTCAACGCTAGTCGAAAAAGAGCAAAAAAAGAGAAAATTTTGGCGGGAATACCAGTTTCGGAGCATATAATCTAGTGTCCCCTTTTTCATCTAGTGACCATCTAAGGTCCTTTTTCAGGTAAATTCCTCTAAGATTTTTTAGGATTTCATTGGAAAAAACCTCGAAATTTGGCCGTTATTCGCGAAGGGTCCCCGAAGATTCGACGGCACAAATTCAGTCTTCCCTCCATTTTTTTCAAATTTTCTTTTTAGTGACGATACTGTCGCCAAGAAAAACTTGGGGCACGCGAGAAAGCTGTGAATACAAGTTTTCCACTGTTCATATAGATGGAAAAGCTGCGAATACAAGTTTTCCACTGTTCATAAGGGAGGAAAAGCTGCGTCCAAACCTCTCATGGATGGGTTCATGGGTTGAGGGTAAGCTCTACGTGATAATGTATGAGCATAAGATTTTTATTTGAACCATTCTTCCATGTTATGTCTGTCATTTTTTTTTCTTTCCCTATGTCGGTCACTTTTAAGACAAATCTTGAGAATCTGAAAGAAGAAAGAAAGAAATAGTATGTCGGTCAATAGTAATCTTTTTATAAAGCCTGTGATACTGTTTTCCCAAGATGATTCGGAAAAAATGGAGTGGAGGAGATATAGAAATAGGTGGGAGAAGAGGAAAAAATAAAAGGAAGAAGAGCCAAAGGGAGTTCTGTGTTTTATGAAAACCGTGTAGAGCAACGCTAGCGTTGCTCCCCTCAGCATTAAAAAAAAAAAACGAAAGAGGTCCTGTAAGACCCCGTTTGTGCTACACAATATGCGGGGACCATTCATGAGAAATTACCAAATTCTTAGACTTTTCCCGTAAAATCCTTAAGATCTTTTTTAAAAAGATCATAATAATTAATTTGGATCCATTTTAGGAGATTTTATGAAATTAGAGTTTTTATTTGAGTCTGGGTTGAGTGAGGCTTTATCCCACGGTGAGTATTGGTGGACCAATCAAGGTCCATATCACCTCGGGTCAAATCCCTCCAAGGTAAAAGAAAAAAACAAAAGGTTAAATAGTCTCGTGGCTCTCAATAAGAAATTATTATTGTGCTAGTGGGAGATGAGAGAATAATACGACAAGCATCATAAGTGGGGCCCACTTTAAATCACCAATTGGAACATTCGAGTGCTTGATCAATGATGATGCCATGCTCTCCGTTCGCATTTTATAGCCGACGCACTACTGTTACTCTGTTACTCGTCTCTATACATTGCATATTGATAGCATCTAATCAGCACCACAGTATTTTTACTGTCTCTACAAACACTAGAAACAACACAATTTAGAGTAATCATAAAGAAATGTAGTTTGCATTGGTTTTGCTCTAGAACCGACCAAGGATATACACTTATAAAAGAGCAATCGACTCCAAAATAAATAGTCATTCCATCCAATAATTAGAGATGGATGAAGGCCAAGGTCAGCACCTGGTTATGGTTCCATGGCTAGCCTTTGGTCATCTCATCCCATTCTTCCATCTCTCTGTTGCCTTAGCCAAGGCAGGCTTCAAAATCTCCTTTCTTTCCACACCCAAAAATATCCAACGGCTCCCAAAACCACCCCATGATCTAATGCCCTTGATCACTTTTGTTGAGCTCCCCCTCCCGCATGTGGATGGCCTCCAAGAAGGCGCCGAGGCCACCGCCGATCTCGACATTCCCAATCATGATTACCTCAAGATGGCCTTCGATCTCCTACGGGACCCCTTTCGACGCTTCATCGCCGTCCACTCCCCCGATTGGATCATCCATGACATTCTCAACAATTGGACGGCTGAGATTGCTCGAGAATTGGGCCTGCCATTCATGGTCTACTCAGTCTTTTCTGCTGCCACATTGGCCATTTTAGGAATTCAAGAGCCCGAGGATGGTCCGACAGCGAAGTGGCCGGAATCCCCGCGGGCTCTCATGTGCCCCCCCTCCTTGGATCCGATTCCCTTCCAAGCTCGCCCTCATGCCACACGAGGCAAACAGTATATACCAGGCCTCGTGCCTACCAAACGAGTCGGGCGTCTCGGATATTCAACGGTTGAAGCAGGCGATACAAGGCTTCCAGGCCATTGCCATCCGAACCTGCCCCGAGTACGAAAGCGACTACTTGCAGGTCATTAACGAGTACCCGAAACCCATCATACCCATCGGGTTGCTCCCACCGGAGAAAAGGGAAGTAGCCATCGAGGGTGAGTGGGTAGAGATATTCCGATGGCTTGATGGGAAGGCGGCTCGGTCCGTGGTATTTGTTGGATTTGGGAGCGAGTGTAAGTTGAGCAGAAATGAAATATACGAGATGGCCCATGGGCTTGAATTGTCCAATTTGGACTTTTTATGGGTCCTAAGAAAACCCCTTGAAGAGGTCTCGGATGCGCTCCCTCCTGGGTTTGTATCTCGGACTTCAGGTCGTGGGGTGGTCAATATGGGCTGGGCCCAACAAAATGAGATCCTGGCCCACCCTGCCATTGGCGGGTCGCTGTTTCACAGTGGGTGGGGCTCTATCATTGAGATCGTCCAAAATGGGCACACCCTTGTGGTGTTACCGTTCGTCAATGATCAAGGATTGAATGCAAGGGTAGCCGTCGAGAAAGGCCTGGCTCTCGAAGTCGAGAGGGATGAAGATGGGACTTTCCATCGGGATGCCATCGCGAGGGCACTGAGGCGAGCCGTGGTCGAAGAAGATGGTGAACATTTAAGATGCAGATCGAGAGAAATGATGGCCATTTTCAGTGATCAACAGCTCCATCATCGATACTTGAGCGGGTTTGTCGACTTTCTTAAGAATTTTAAAACTACTTCGAGGTAGGCCACTAGGCCCTATAAGTGTAGAAAAAGAGGCCACGTTTTATTCTATTCCTAAAATGCATGGTTCAGAGAGGCCTTATGAGGAAGAAGAGATTCTATTTCTAGACCCCACCACATACCTCAAACAAATAGACTTCAAACTATTAAACAGTGGGCTCTTTTACAGGCATTCTTGTGCGACAAAACGTTAGTTTCCTCGTGTTACCCAAGTCATTGTTCGGTGCAGTGCAGACATCTGCAGAAAATGATTTGTTTTGAATAGGTTTAATTCACATTAAAGCGCAGAAACACAAGTCTCACACCTCCTTTTGAATTTTGGGTTAATGCGGTTGCTCTTTCGCGGCTTCACATAAATATGCCCAACGTCAATGGTGATCAGGACTCAGTCGGAGTTATTTTGGGCCAAACCCTAATCCATTGGAAGGGTGGCAACATGCTAGACTCAGGATGGCCTTATATATAAGTGTGTGTCATTGCTTGCTAAATTTGTATGGCCTAGGCCATGTTATGGTACTCTTATATAAGTGTATGCCATTTGACCTTCTTATAACTTCTCAAGATAAATGTTGAGATCTTCAGGGAGAAGAAAACCCTAGCACTCTAGAGGAAAACCAGAGGAGAGAAGAGGTGGAATGAGAGAGAGAATCCTCTCCTCTTATTTATAGCTTATGGAGCACCCCCTCTTTGTCCAGAATCAGAAGTCTCACTTCTATTCTTAGTACATGTCATACTCTTTTCCGAGTTTCAATTAGATTGGTAAGATTCTATTATTAGGGCTAGCATGGGGACCGTTAGGGATTCCTTAGAGTACTCTAATTGGAAATCTGGACCCCACATCTCATGTGAACTCTGGACTCACGGTTAATTGCAAATAAATCCACTATATATATATGCAATTGAACTCTAGTCTAAGGAATATTAACAAGAAGACCCAAAACTTTTCAATTACTGCAAGTAGGCCCCTCCTTATTAGATCTATTGGAATTAATCTGTCCAACCAAATTGAATACATCTCTTATTATCCTTGTGACCCAACTAATCACAGTAATCATCAGTACTATCTTATTAACTCTTAATCAAGACGGGTATGCACTTACCAATGATAAATTCTATTAATTGGCATGAGAGATATTTCTCTTTTAGATGATAAATTCCATCTTGAGAATTATATTTTCTCACAGCTTCACCATCACGTACCCATGACACCGAGGTCTTGATCTACAATTGTCATCACTTATTGGTGACTCAAAGTAAATGTATAGTAGAAACTTGAGTTCATTAATCTCTCAGAATTAAGAGCCTATTGCTTGAAAATTATGAGAGCAATCCTTAAGTGAAAGACATATTTACATAAGGTGGTACTCATGGTCATTCAGTACATCTAATATACTAGCACAACAATCCAGAGTCTTACACTTTGATGATTTGAGGGTCAAAAGATTTTCGTTGATGATTTATTTATTATTATAATAATTTTTTATATTTCATATTTTTAGGTATCTAGAGTATAAGGGTTTTTTTTAAGAAAGATCATAATAATTAAATTAGAGTTATTTTAAGAGATTTTATGAAATCAAGGTTTTTATTTGAGTCCAGATCGGGCGAGGCTTTCTCCCACGATGAGTGAGCATGGGTGGACCAATCACGGTCCGCCACGTCACCGTTGGTCAAATCCCTCTTAAGGATCCCGGCCGATTCTTTTTATTTCTAATTGTTTTGTGTAATTTTAATACTTCAAAAAAAAATTTAAAAGATATTGCTACTATTAACAAAGATTTAGGGATATTGCTAGTACAATAGTCCTTAGATCCAACATTTGACCATAAAATGTTGAATTCCATTTCCCACAAAACTATTCGTCGATATCCTAGCATCATGCGATATCGCACACATGGATTGTGCAATATCCTAGGGACTGGCAATATCCCAACAATCTAAATCTCTTGCGCATCTATCGTTCAATGTTGGATTAATAAAAAAGTTATTAAAATAAAATAAATTAAACTTTGGGCTCTTTAAATCTATGGATATCAAAATTCAGTCGAGGTTATTTTTGGCCGACCCCTGATCCATCGGAGGGTGGGAACGGACTAGGCTCAGGACAGTCGACTAATATGATCTGGGCCACTCTTTAAACCTGTGTCATAGCCCACTTATCTTTGTATGGCCCAGGCTCAATGGGGGTAGGCATGTCAAACGGGCCGTGCCGTGCCGGCACGGCCCGCGAAAATCATGGCCCGCCCCAGCTAACGGGCCGGCACGGCACGGCCCGCCAGGGGAAAACCCCTGGCACGGCACGGCCCACTGGCACGGCCCACAGTGGGGCGGGCTGGAGCTGGCCGTGCCGGGCCGGCCCGCGGGCCAGGCTTTTTTTTTTTTTCTTTTTTTTTTATAGACTAATATAGATATATAATTACCGTAAGGCGTAACGTAAGCGTAAGTCCGTAACGACATGGATTTGAATTTGATTTTCGATCAATAGTCATTAATTTTTCAATAGTTACTTTTCTAAACATTTAAACTTATACAAACATTTGACAAATGATTGAGTGGTTCAAATTAATTTATAGATATTTACTTACATATTACTTAAGTACTATATATGATTTTTCTTTTTCTTATCAGTATTAAAAAAAAAATTAGAACACAAGCAAGGAGAATGACAAAGATATTTAAGTGGTTCGGTCAAACTCGACCTACTCCACTGAGAAGAGAGAACCATTTGGATCTTAACTTCTTGAAGGTTTCTAAATAGGATTACCTTCAAAACCTTACAATCTTTTTAGAAAATAAAAAAAAAGAATGAAAAACTTATAAATTACAATGAAGAAAAAAGTAAAAAATCAGATTTGTAGTCCACTAATGTATTCTGCTGGATCAAAATCTTCCATTAATGATGTTAACTCTTGCTTCCTCTTATCTGCCAAGTACCAGTCTCGTAGGCAAACACAACACTCCACCGTTTCTTCAGTGAGATTTGTTCTTCTGTCTTCTACTACACGTCCACCTGCACTAAAAGCCTGTTCTGATGCTACAGAAGACATAGGAATAGTTAATAGATCACGAGCCATGGCTGCCAACACTGGATAAATGCTTTCCTGTTGCTTCCACCAGGCTAAAAGGTCAAAAGTGGATGCATCCTGCATCCTAATTACACCTACGTCAAGATACGATGATAACTCCGTCACAGTGTTGCTACTTGAGCTTGAGCTGGATGCCATGCCCGTGGACAGGGAAGAATACCACACCTCCCACTCAGGAACACCTGTATACTGGACTTCTGTATTGCCCATACTAAGCCCAGCTGTACCCATTTGCTCACAATAAAATTGAAAAAGTGCTTGTAATTGTGCCATTATATTTGAAAAATCATTTGAATCTGTATAATTCATATTTTTATTTATTCCATCAATAAAAAACTGTACACCACTTAATTTTAACCTAGGATCAAATACAGCAGCTAAAGAAAATGTCATTGGAGCCTCTTTCCAATATTTATTAAATTTGACTTCCATGTCTCTAATAGTGCTACCAAGTAAAAAATGATCTCTAAATCTACTGAATTGTAAAGTAATTTTAAAAAGTTTCATTAAAGCTTCATTAGATGTGGGATAATATATCCCGGAAAAAAATAATGTTGAAGTATAAAAAGGTTCTAATAAATCTCTTATATGGGCACATAACTCCCAATGTTCATCACTAATCATTAAATCTTGTGCATGAAAAGCACAAAATTCATTCAAAACAGTTTTTCTAGAAAGTGCCTTGTTTAACAAATCATACATAGAATTCCATCTATGTTCAACTTCTTTAGGCAGTTTAATAGCTGATACGCCTTGCCTCGCACATATTTGGGCATACAATTGTCTTCTTTGTGCGGAGCAAAAAACAAATCTAGCAATGTCTTTAATAGCATCTGTATAACTTGTAATGTGCTTTAAACCAACTTTTGCAATAAGATTTAAGATGTGACATACACATCTATTTTGAAAGATAAAACTATCTATCAAAGTTGCAAGTGGCATCTGCATCCTCATTAATTCAATAGCCACTGTATTATTACTAGCATTATCTAAAGTTACAGATAAAACTTTTTCCTTAATACTATATTCATCTAGTTTTTCCAAAATAAATGTACTTATCCTAGTTCCATTGTGTGGCCATTCAAGAGTGCTAAAACAAAGTATACGTTTATTCATAATCCATTTTGCATCTATATTATGTGCAGTAATACAAAGATAACTATCACCCCCTCTAGAAGTCCACATATCTGTGGTTATGGATATTCTACCAGGAGATTCCGCAAAATAGTTTTTTATATTTATTTTCTCTTCCTGCCAGAGTCTAATAGCATCATTTCTTGCTGTATTTCTTGAAATACTGTGAAATTGTGGTTGACAGTATTTCTGGACCCATTCTTCAAAAAACTCATTTTCAACAAAAGCAAATGGTAATTCGGACAAAACAACAAGACCTTGTCTAGCACTTTGGGCATTATAAGAAAAAATACCCAAACTGCTACTACTACTACCACCACCAGTAGTAGAAATTTGGGTTTGTGAACCAGGCCCCCCTGTCCCTGCATTCTCTGGCCTATGCTTTTGTAAACATGTTTTCCTATGTCTTGACAAATGGCCGGTACCCCCTTTTGACTGGGCACTATAAATCTTACCACACAATGTGCATTTTGCCTTTTCAACATTCTTTCCATTTTCAAAAACATCATACCTTGTATATATATCCCAAACTGCTGAAGTTTTACTCCTCTTGTTTGGTTTTTGGGAACTCTGAGGAAAGGGGGGTGGTAAATCACCTACTTGATCTTGTAATTCAATAAAATCTTCTCCTGCCTCTAAATTAACGGATGAAGATTCTGTGGGAAATCTTCTAGCCATATTTCAAAAGAATAAATTTATAAATGATAATAGTAATATGCTAATAGCCTTCTTTTGTGATAATTTATTATAAGAAAGGGGAGAAAATGAGAGTTAATATAATATAATATAAACTTATATATATGGAATCTCAAATCTAAATATTATAAATACCTCTAAATCTTTGAAGGCCCCTTTAATCTTGTCTCTTGATGACTTGATCTTTGGTCCTCCAAAAACTTCTTAGAGAGTGAAAGAGTTGAATGCTTTGAGAGAGAGTTAGAGAATGAGAGAGTTGTGTAAATTGGTGAGAATGAGAAATGTGTAATTGGTGAGGAATGAGAATGGGAGGGTTAGGATATTTATAGACTTAGTATAATGAAAAATGACACAAAATACCCCTTATATGACCGTTTTATAGCTGTTGGGGGGGGGGGGTAAAATGGTATTTTTTAAAAAAATGGCTGTTGGGCGTGCTGGCGGGCCGTGCTGGCGGGCCGGCCCGTCGGGCCGACCGTTGGGCGTGCCTGGCGGGCTGGCGGGCCTATACAGGCGGGCCTGGCGGGCCTATACAGGCGGGCCTGGCGGGCTGCAAGGGCTGGCCCACTGGGCCAGCGGGCCTGGCGGGCCGTGCCAAACGGGCCAGCGGGCCGTGCACAGCTCGGCCCAGCACGGCCCGCGTCATGGGCCGTGCCCAGTGGGCCGTGCCGTTGACCGGGCCGTGCCGTGCCACGGCCCGTTGACTGGCGGGCCGGGCCGTGCCGGGCCAGGCCGGCACGGCCCACTTGACATCTCTAAATGGGGGCACTTAAATTCCAGTGAGCCTTATGATCTGGGCCTAAGCCTAGCTCGTTTACTAGATGGGCCCCAACATTAGGCTCATTTTATGCCCAGCATTAAGCATAAATATATGCAAATGGCCAAGACCGTGAATCGGATTTGGCCTGGCCAGCCCCTTGCCCCCACTATCAGCTGTAATGAGATTAGTGGACTTCTAGAAACTAAGCCACCCTTGATGTGGGATCCACCTAGATAATAAATGACATTTAAAAAGAGATAGGGAGATTGGAAGCTCTCATTTAATTACTAGTGATGGGCCCACATCTAACTCATGGAGGAAGAGGATGTTGAAGATTTCTAAGAAGGTGAAGATTGGAATTAGCAAAGAAAATTGAGAGGAGGAAGGAGAAGACGACGAAGATTTTCCACGGAGATGAAGAGAATGATGACGAAGGATGACCATTTGAAGAAGGTGAAAAAAAAAAGATAATGATGATGATGATGATGGTGATTTGAAGAAGATGAACAAGAAAAGATAATGATGATGATGAAGATGGTGGTGGTGATGGTGATGATCGCCCACCCCGGCATTGAATTTATAGTGAAGACGTGCGTAACCATCCTTGCCCTCAAGAATCAGGTGTAATCAAAGCCCTCTAGTGGTGGGAATGGGAGCCTTTAATTAGTCAGGGAGACTTTGGTTATAGAAAAAAAATGTTGCGGATGGTGATGAAGATTATTCTTTGATTAAGGCATATCTATCTATATCTACTATGATAAAAGAGAGCAAGTTGCCATTTTTTTGTGACTACACCATTGTGGGGCCCACTTCATCTATCTATATCTATATTTTATATATATATCTACTATATATATATATATCTACTATATATATATATCTATCTATTTATATCTACTTCTACTATTATAAAAGAGAAGAGATTGCAAACTCTTTTCACTATACCTTTATGGGGCCCACCCCCAAATATTATAATGCAAACTTTTTCACTATATCATTGTGGGGCCCATTCCCAAATATCTATCTATCTATATCTATATCTATATCTATATCTATATCTATATATCCTAAGCCTGAGCTTAGGGAGAAAATTTCAAAAGCTCGTGCTTGTGGGCCGCTTGTGGGGCCCACCTTTGGTCCATCCAAATGGACCAAACACATGACCCCCTTAAATTGCACATGTCCACCAACTTTCAGTAAGATCCGAATTTACTGGACCGTTGGATTGACTATATATCAATCCGAATGGATTGTTGACCATTAAACTCTTAGGTCTATATGAAGATGATAGAAATTACGGTTGAGGCTGATTTTTTGTAGGGAGGAAGATCCTAGGGAGTCCTTGAATCCCCCCCAACCCCATCCCCATGTGGGTCCCCAAGTGGGCCCCACCACACACTTGAGCTTACCTTATCCTATGCTTGAGCTTAGGGGAGCCTTGCTCATATATATATCTTCTATCTTCTAGATACACTAGAATATTTTTCATATATATATATATATATCTACTCTTATAAAAGAGAGAAAAAATGCAACTTTGAATCACTACACACCTGGCCGACAAGAGAGGAAAATGCACTTTTAAAATGAAACTTTGAATCATTACACACCTGGCCCATAAGAGAGGAAAATGCACTTTTAATCACTACACACCTGCCCACATCTAAGAGAAAAAAAATGACATAACTTGTATGGGCCCCACTTAGATAATAATAATATAATCTATATATTATTATTAATCTTCTACAAGAGAAGAACTTGGGCCCCACTTATATAATAATAATAAGAATATAAAAGAGAAGAACATGTGTGAGCCCCACCTATATAATAATAATATAATCTATATATGATATTATTATTATCTATATCTATACCCTTATATAAAAGAGAGCAAAGTGTATTACTTTTTCACTACACACCTGCCCAATAAAATGCAAGATGGGGGCCCCACTTAGTATTAGTAGTATAGTACTTTTTTTACTACACACCTGCCCAATAAAATGCAAAATTAGTACTTTTTCACTACACACATGCCCAATAAAATGCAAGATCATGTCCAATAAAATGCAAAATGTGGGCCCCACTTAGTATTATTATTATTATATATTATCTTATATTTCTATATCTATACCCTATTATAAAAGAGAGTAAGATGTAGTATGAAGATTTATTTGGGGTACGAGATCTCTAGATTAGTCCACTTAATTAATCAGCCCATTAGTGTGACGAAATAAACAATATGCAGCGGAAATAAAATCAATAAGCACACACCACAAGGACACCAAATATAAGGTGGAAAACCTAACCGGGTAAAAAACCACCGATTTAACCTGGATCAATAATCAAGCACTATGAATCTCGCAATTACAAGAAACTTAGATTTCCTCCTCAGATATCCCCTACCTAAAGACTGAAGTTACCTTGTGTCGCTTCACGCTTCAACAACTTCACACCGCTGATTGCAACAGACTCAATCCAGCACTTGACTCCTCAAATCTTCTACGCAGGAAGACAATCTTCTACAAAGGATGCAGAACACTTTGGCTCTAGAGAACTTGTCAGCACAACTCCTTAATAAATCTCTAGAAAGGAATTCTCTCAATCAAATCTCTAACTCAGCACTTTGAGAGGTAGTGTATTTTTTTAAAATAGCCCTTGAGTCCTTTAAATAGCCCTTAGGTCGTGCTTAAAGATACCTAACTTGATTAGGGTTAAAACAAGCAGTTTGAGCACAATTATAATAATAATTTCTAATTTTTCCGGACTCTCTGCCCCTTGTTCGCTAGAGCGGACCCTTCATCCACTCGAGCGGATGAGGCTCTGTCTCCATCTATGTCAGGCGACTGAGCGTGCATTCTGCGAGACTTCTTTCTTGCAGCTTTGCATGAATTCTCTAAGGCTCTCCTTTCCCATATGATGTCATCAAAGTACAAGTCCTTATGATGTTACACAAGTAATGATTCCTCCTTTTGTTTACTATTTACTTGGTCTTGTGATGTCACCATGAAATACCGGTAAGAATCCACCACGTGTGAAGGTATGGAAAGGTTACTCTTGTGATGTCATCATGATGAATTCTCATATGGTAGTCCTCATGTGATGATAAAAGGAAACTTCGTGGCACAAAACCTGTAGCACTCTTCCTTTGGCAGTTTCTTTTGGTCTTCCATCTTCAGAGTCCTTTTCTAAATAAAAGATACAACTCATAGACCCAGAGTTTTATCCAACCCATGAATTTAGGCAACACTCAAAATCCTAACAATCTCCCCCTTTGGCAATTCATGGACAAAACTTCCTAAGACAATACAAAATGATCTACCAAAAAGAAATCCAAAATACATTGAATTTAAAAACCCAAAATGCATTGAATTTAAAAAATTGACAAACAGCACAAGTAGATCATCAATGTCTCTCTGAAATGTCTCTGACTCTTCTGAACTTCTTGTTCTCCCCCTTGATCTGTCACATTTCTCCCCCTTTTTGTCCATAATTGACAAAGCTAAAGATAATAACAGGCAGCTTTCTTGTCAATTAGGATCAATAGCTCCCCCTCAATTACAACTCCCCTAGAAAGTATCTTTGTAGCAGCGCAGGGGGTGGGAGCTAGATCTCATTCATCAGGGCTTTTTATTAGTAGCCACCCACACTTATGTATTTTGTTTTTCCAGCATAGTGTGAGTAAACTCCTTAGGTAAATCAGATTTTCTAACCCAAATTGGAGTTTTCTAAGGTGGAGAAAAATTCTTTCGCCATTGCTTGGTCTTGGGTAGACTTTGCAGCTTCTTGCAATGGGGACGAATGTGTCATTTCTTTCCACAATGATAACAAGTGGATGTGTGTGCAATGAATGACACATTCTTTTTCTTAAAACTACTCGACACAGTATTTCAAAAGTGCAGTATGTGGAGTAGCATGTGCAACGTTAGAAACAAAAATTGTTTTACCTTTAGCATTTGAACTGCTTGCACCATGATCATAACCGAGACCGCTTCTGTCAAACTGAGACTTCTGACTGCATAAGATGTTAGAAAGAATTTTCGAACCAGTGCTCATCTTGTTTACCTTCTAGCTCAGACAAAGTGATTTTTAGTCTACCTTGCAGGTCTTGATTTTGAGCTTTCAACTTTACAATCTCATTCTTTAGATCAACTACTTCTTTTTCAGCCTTCTGCAGTTTTTGACCATCAGTAGTCAAATTTTCAGCTAAACAGTTTTTCTGACTTTTCAAGAGATGAACACGTTTAAGCGCTTGTTCTAATTTAATCTTCAATGCAGAATTTTCTTCTTGGGCAGCCTTGAACTTGATTGTGATCTTGTTAGCAAATTTAGTCATCTTCACGCAATCAACATATGTAGCATGGTACAATTCTTCAAAATCTTTCTCTTGATCTGACATCTCATCATCATTGTCAGACACAGATACAGCCAGGAATGCCATAAACTTGCCATTCCCTTTATCTGAAGGATCATTCTCAGGATCTTTTTCTTCTTCCTTTTCTCCTTCAGAAGATTCTTCATCCCAAAGTGTGTTAAGAACCTTTTGCTTTGTACCATTTTTCTTGTTAGCACATTCATTAGCATATTGACTATAGCCTAGGCACTCGAAACATTTTGTTCCTTTTGCAGGATCCTTCTTCCTAGATTTTGAATTCTTCCAATTGGCTTGTTTTGATTTCATGTATTTTTGAAAGCATTTCATAAACTCAGCCATATTATCTTCAGCCTCAAATTCAAAATCAGATTCAATTTTCTTTGCAGGCTTCTTTCTTGATTCTGAGATGGCTTTCAAAGCAATACCCTTCTCGTCTGATTTTCCTTTATTCAACCAGGTTGCTTCAAATGTCTGAAGATTCCCAACTAGCTGGTTTACCTTGAGGGTATCAAGATTCTTATTTTCTTCAACAACATCAACTTTAGAATCAAACCTCGAAGGTAGAGACCTTAGAATTTTCCTGACAACCTTGTTTTCTAGTATTTCTTCACCCAAAATGAAAACAGAATTGACAATCTCATTCAATTTGGCATTAAATTGATCAAATGTCTCATCTTCTTCCATCACGATGGTTTCAAATTCTTTAGTCAGCCTTTGCAATTTTGCTTACTTCACCGTGTCTGTACCATCATAAACTGTCTGTAAGACTTCCTATGCTTCTTTTGCAGTTTTGCAAGTGGAAATCCTACGGAACTCATCAGCAGACACTCCATTGTAGATACTATTCACAGCCTTATTATTACAATTGGAGATATGCTTCTCATCCTAAGTTCATTGGGTTTTAGGTTTAGGAACAGTTTGCCCACTAACCACAATCGTTGGTATGGAGTAGCCCTCCTCAATAATATTCCACACATCATCATCAATGAACTTAAGAAATCCAATCATCGTTTGCTTCCAATATGCATAATTAGAACCATCAAACAAAGGAGGTTTGGAAATTAATCAGCCCACTAGTGTGCAGAAATAAACAATATGCAGCGGAAATAAAATCAACAAGCACACACCACAAGGACACCAAATATAAGGTGGAAAACCCTAACCGGGTAAAAAACCACCGATCCAACCTGGATCAATAATCAAGCACTATGAATCTCGCGATTACAAGAAACTCAGATTTCCTCCCCAGATATCCCCTACCTAAAGACTGAAGTTACCTTGTGTCGCTTCACGCTTCAACGAATTCACACCGCTGATTGCAACATACTCAATCTAGCACTTGACTCCTCAAATCTTCTACGCAGGAAGACAATCTTTTACAAAGGATGCAGAAGACTTTGACTCTAGAGAACTTGTCAGCACAACTCCTTAATAAATCTCTAGAAAAGAATTCTTTCAATCAAATCTCTAACTCAGCACTTTGAGAGGTGAGGTATTTCTTAGGTCGTGCTTAAAGTTAGGGTTGTGAAAATTGACCGAAATAACCGAACTGCCCAGCCGAACCGACCATTTGGGCGGTTATATATATATTTTTTAAAGAAAACCGACCAATCGGTTATTTGTTTCACCTAAAAAATACACGGCGGTCGGTTTTTTTATAAACTAAAAAACCGTTCGGTTAAAACCGAACCAACCGAATTGTTAAGCAGCTGGAGACTGCACTAACTTAGTGACTTGAACTGTTGAACATCTGCATTTTTTAAGTACTACTAGCTAGCTGCTGGGCCTGTACTTATTGTTAATTGCTGCTGAGCCTGTTTTATTTGTGTGTAAGTTACTAAATTAGATTGGATACTTAACTTATTTAATGAAATTAAAGGCCCAATGGCCAATTAGACCAATACAAAATGAGGCTTGACCCATTCAAATTAGGACCCAGCCCAAAACCGAAAACCGACTAAACCGAATGTTCGATTTTCCCACTTGCACTAAATACAGTGGTCGATTTTCGGTTATCTATATCCAAAAAAACCGAACATTTGGCCCGGGTGCAAAGGTGACTGAAAATCGACCAAGACCGACCACCGACAGCCCTATTTAAAGTTACCTAACTTGATTATGGTTAAAACAATAGTTTGAGCACAATTAGAATAACAATTTCTAATTTTTCCGGACTCTCTGCGCCTTGTCTGCTCGAGCGGACCCTTCATCCGCTCGAGCGGATGAGGCTCTGTCTCCAACTATGTCAGGCGACTGAGCGTGCATTCTGTGAGACTTCTTTCTTGTAGCTTTGCATGAATCCTCTAAGGCTCTCCTTTCCCATATGATGTCATCAAAGTACAAGTCCTTATGATGTTACACAAGTAATGATTCCTCCTTTTGTTTACTATTTACTTGGTCTTGTGATGTCACCATGAAATACCCTATGGCAAGAATCCACCACGTGTGAAGGCATGGAAAGGTAACTCTTGTGATGTCATCATGATGAATTCTCATATGGTAGTTCTCATGTGATGATAAAAGGAAACTTCATGGCACAAAACCTGCAGTTCTCTTCCTTTGGCAGTTTCTTTTGGTCTTCCATCTTCAAAGTCCTTTTCTAAATAAAAGATACAACTCAAAGACCCAGAGTTTTGTCCAACCCATGAATTTAGCCAACAATTAAAATCCTAACATAGTACGGTTTAACTACACACTTGTCCAATAAAAAGAGAGTAAGATGTAGTAAGGGAGGAAATAGAATGAGATAAAGGAAAGAGAAAAAAAAAAGAGAGAAGAGAGAGTGAATTGGATGGATAAAAATGGGGACATATTTATACCATATTATAAAAGAGAGTAAGATGTAGTACGGTTTCACTACACACCTGCCCAATAAAAAGAGAGTAAGATGTAGTAAGGGAGGAAATAGAATGAGATAAAGGAAAGAGAAAGAAAAGAGATAAGAGAGAGTGAATCAGATGGATAAAGATGGGGACATAATGGGAATTTCTTAATTTGTCTAAAATAGACTTTGAGTTAGGCTTGGATTTAGAGGGGTTTTGAGGATCCAGATCAAGTTGAGCTAGAAGACTAAAATTTAGGAATTAAAAATATCTACCCAACGGTACCGTAATGTCAAAAATCTAAAATTAGGAACAAGCCCCCTAAATTCTCTGGAAAATTGCTAACCACCCCCTACTATATACCCAAATGAACCCGGATCTAGACCAAACTTGGGACACACGATCCTAATAATTTTTTTAATCTCTTCTATTGAGTAGATGCTTATATTTTAAACATAATAAAATTTTTTTTTAATACATTCCAATCAATCGAGTTGTGTATTATAAAATGGATCAAAAGAAAATGAATCAAATGTATTTTACTTACTACCTTTTGGTGTTCAATACTTACAATTTTGTGCACACTTTAAATACTTCGCCATCAGCTTAAAATTCAGTTTAAAAGTCGTGACAAAAGGTATTAGCTAGCTTGCTACTTTTGTTATTATTGTTGGTGGCCAATTGGTGGTTGTGCTATAATTCAAATACCAAATCGACTACACATGAGAGAATTAAAATTCTCTTTTTTCTTATCTGAAATAATACTAATTGTGCAAATAGTTTATATTTATTTATTTATATTTATTTTTATTTTTTGGTGGAAGTAAAAGATATTTGAGTGGTATTTGTATTTGAAATTTGAAAGTTAAGAACATCAAAGGGCTTCGGGAGGTTTCCAGAAGATATGAGATTATTTTCTTTGTACGGATGTAACCCTTTGTTATTATTTTTTAAATATTAACCCTTAAATCTTTTGTACACTAACCTTAAATATTTGTAATTTGTTGTTGCTTCAGTTGTATATTATTTCTTATAGCCTTTGAAAAAGGTATAGGGACTTCCAAAACTTATAAGCACATCCCATATATTCAAGTATTGCGTTTGCATTATTGCTTTATGTTTAGTTTTTTCTTTTTTTTTTTAGAAAAAAGTAGCAACTGACAAAATATCATAAATAAAAAAGTGAAATATACAAACTTAAACTATGTTGTTTTCTCTCTTTTAATGAAAGTTACCATGAAAAAAAACTTAAATATTATTTTCCCTTTTGCTTCATGTGTTTGTATTTTTTTTAGTTAGAATAATTTAGTTTTCAATCTAACATAATAGTTGTATTGATCTTGATTTATACCCCTGTTGGAAGAATAATCACAAGTTGGATAATGTTATAACTACTACTAAATATTTGTTCTCTTCTAATATTAGTGATTGCTAAAGATACCATAAATACAATTTAGTGGTAGGTCTTATAGATTGCTATCGTAAAATTGTTGTTGTTCTGTATAATTTTTAGTTTCTTAATATACAACTTTTATGAATTTTTTTATTATGAAAGCTTATTTCAAGGGCATGAATATATTTATTTATTATTGCTCTTATTCATGAGGTTTAAATTGAAAAACTTTGATCATTTTCTAAACCCTAAAAGGAAAAACGAGAATCTCATAGAAATTGCTTGTTATGCTAGCGTTACTATTAACTTCAGAGTCAATAAATGAAGTTATCGTTTTAAGTTTAAACAACTAAAATAAGTATTTGATGCTGAGCTGCAATAAATTTAGTTTGTCTCTGTTCGTTTCAAATTTTTCTTACTTTGATCAGCACTCCCATCCTCTATACAGAACAGAGCATAAGAGTTGGTCTAGAATACCCAGGTTACATTCTTATGTAGTTCTTAAGAGGAAGGTCCAATTCTTTTGGCAGATTTTTATTTGTAATTTTTATTTTTTGGTATTTTTTCTCTATGGATATCTCTATTTGTGAGCTTCCATTCAACTGAACTTCTACGATTACTTTGTATTATCATTTTCTTACAAGATATAAAATATAGCACTTTGTATCAAGCAAAAAAAAAAGATGCTGACTCTTGGAGAGGTATTGCCTCTTTTTACCTGATAGTGATCCGTCTTATAAAATAAAACAAAGCACATGTTAAATACTAATATTAATCAACAGGTGCTCTACAAATCTTACTTGTCAGAGTTCATATCATAGTTCCACCATTGTTGATCCCTGTCGCTTAAGGACTAGCCTTAGTACTTCATTATTCTTGACGGTTGATGTGAAATGTTATTCTTCTTTGTAAGTTAAGACTAAAATCACCATCTCATTTTTTTTATTCTGATGTCGTTAGGTTTGATATAATTTTTTTTTCCTTAATAGAATCTGATTTTGTAGTGAAAATATAATGTTCATGGTAATTGGTTAGAACAGTAAGCTCATCTGGTTCTTAGTTTTTATTTTTATTTTTTATATAACTACATGTTATCAATTTGACTATGCTTTCGACTGGATTCCAACTTTAGCAAGTCAAGTCTACCAGGAAGCTGATAAGTTGACCAGACAGGTTAAATAAAGTAAATTTTAAAATTTATTTGTATACATTTATGATAAAATATCTAGAAATATGTGATTTATATCCTCAAAAAGTTATATAAATTCAATATCGATTGTCTTTTGGGATCTCATTTTTCTCACTATATCATTGTTTTATTGTTTTCAATTGTATAGGAAAAAAGTAGAGTTAGCTGTATTTGGACATTGCACGAGCACAACAATTTATAATCACTCATTTTCTGTTGAAATTTGATTTTTAAATGTATTGAAGCTTCTACTAAATTTTTCACGAGCTTTATTTTTTTAATATTTTTTTAATAAAACTATGTGTTCGGTGCACGTCCAGGGCTCCACTAGTATCTAATAATATCTTAAGATATTATATAATGGTTTCGGTGTGCAACATTGCTCAGCACTTGACTATAATTATTTAAGTGACAAGTAGTTTTTTAATTGAACACGGCTTTAGGAACAGATTTGGTCCGATTTGAGGGTCAAAAGATTCTAGTTGAAGATTTATTTATTATAATAATATTTTTTTAATATTTCATATTTTAGGAATTTTAGAGTTTAAGATTTTTGAGGGTTTAACAGAAAAATTCCCATAATTTGGCCATTTTTCGTGAAGGGTCTCCGAAGATTGGGCAGCACAAATTCGGTCTTCCCACCATTTTTTTTAAAAAATTTTCTGAAGACGATAGCGTCGCCAAGAAAAATTTGGAGGTTGCGAGAAAGCTGCGAATACAAATTTTCCACTGTTCATATGGGTAGAAAGGCTACAAATACAAGTTTCTCATTGTTCATAAGAGTAGAAAAGCTGCGTCCAAACCTCTCATGGGTTAAGGGTATATGCTTTATGTGATAATGTATGAGCATAAGATTCTTATTGAAACCATTCTTCCATGTTATGTCTGCCATTTTTTTTCTTTCCCTGTCTCTTTCACTTTTCAAGACAAATCTTGAGAATATGAAAAGAATAAAGAAAGAAATAGATAAAGCCCGTAATACTTTTTTGCCCGAGATGATTCGGAAAAAATGGAGTGGGGGAGATATAGAAATAGGTGGGAGAAAAGGAAAAAAATAAGAGGAAGAATAAACAAAAGGAGTTCTGTGTTTTATGAAAACCGCATAGAGCGACGCTAGCGTTGCTTCTATGAGACACGTCGCTCCCCTCGGCAATAAAAAAAACAGAAGAGGTCCTGTAGGACCCCATTTGTACGTGCTACACAATTTGCGGATACTTTTAGCGAGGAATGACCAAATTCTGGGGCTTTTTCATAAAATTCTCAAGATATTTTTAGAAAGTTCATGATAATTAATTTGGATCCATTTTAGGAGATTTTAAGAAATTAGGGTTTTTATTTGAGTCTAGGTTGGGTGAGGCTTTATCCCAAAATGAGCATGGGTGGACCAATCACCCAATCAAGGTCCCCCAGATCACCTTGGGTCAAATCCCTCGGCTAAAGAGTCTCGTGGCTCTCAATAAGACATTATTATTGTGCTGGTGGGAGAATAATTCGACCAGCATCTTAAGTTGAGCCCACTTTAAATCTCCAATTGGAACATTCGAGTGCTTGATGAATGATGATGCCATGCTGTCCGTTTGCATTTTATAGCCGACGCACTACTGTTACTCGTCTCTATACATTGGATTTTTATAGCATCTAATCAGCACCACAGTACTTTTACTGTCTCTACAAACACTAGAAACAACACAATAAGAGTAATCATAATGAAATGTAGTTTGCATTGGTTTTACTCTAGAACCGACCAAACATAAACACTTATAAAAGAGCAATCGACTACAAAGCAAATAGTCATCCCATCCAATAGTTAGAGATGGATGAAGGCCAAGGTCAGCACCTGGTTATGGTTCCATGGCTAGCCTTTGGTCATCTCATCCCTTTCTTCCATCTCTCTGTTGCCTTAGCCAAGGCAGGCTTCAGAATCTCCTTTCTTTCCACTCCCAAAAACATCCAACGGCTCCCCAAACCACCCCAAGATCTAGCGGCCCTGATCACCTTCGTCGAGCTGCCCCTCCCACACGTAGATGGCCTCCAAGAAGGCGCCGAGGCCACCGTGGACCTCGACATCCCCAATCACGATTACCTCAAGATGGCCTTTGATCTCCTACGAGACCCCTTTCGACGCTTTGTCACCGTCCATTCTCCCAACTGGATCATCCATGACTTGCTGAATCATTGGACGGCTGAGATCGCTCGGGAGATGGGCCTTCCTTTCGTAGTCTTCTCAGTCTATTCTGCCTCCACACTGGCCTTTGTGGGAGTTTTTGTTGCCCGAGGACGATCCAAGGGACAGTTGGCCGGACTCCCCACGTGCTCTCACTTGCTCCCCTCCTTGGATCCGATTCCCCTCCAAAGTCACCCTCTTGCCCCACGAGGCAAATGGGCTTTTCCCCGGGTTCTTCCTCCCCAACGGGTCGGGCCTATCGGATTTACAACGGGCCCTGCAGGCGATCCAAGGGTGCGAGGCCGTTTCCATCCGAACCTGCCCCGAATATGAAAGGGAGTACTTGGACGTCCTTAACAAGTACCCGAAACCCATCATACCCGTCGGGTTGCTCCCACCGGAGAAGAGGGAAGCGGCCGTCAAGGGTGAGTGGGTAGAGATATTCCGATGGCTAGATGAGAAGGCGGCTCGGTCCGTGGTATTTGTTGGATTTGGGAGTGAGTGTAAGCTTAGCAGAAATGAAATATACGAGATAGCCTATGGGCTTGAATTGTCCAATTTGGACTTTTTATGGGCCCTAAGGAAACCCAAATGGGCGAGCAAAGATGGCTCAGATGCGCTCCCTCCCGGGTTTGAATCTCGGACCACAGGCCGTGGAGTGGTCAATATGGGCTGGGCACCACAAATGGAGATCCTGGCCCATAATGCCATTGGCGGGTCACTGTTTCACAGCGGGTGGGGGTCTTTAATTGAGACGGTCCAATATGGGCATGCCCTTGTAGTGTTACCATTCATCAATGATCAAGGTTTCAATGCAAGGCTAGCTGTTGAGAAAGGCTTAGCTATCGAAGTGGAGAGGGATGAGGCTGGGGCGTTCCACCGGGATGCCATTGCGAGGGCACTTAAGCGGGCCGTGGTCGAAGAAGATGGTGAACATTTGAGATGCAGATCGAGAGATATGATGACCATTTTCAGTGATCAACAACTCCATCATCGATACTTAAGCGGGTTTGTCGACTTTCTTAAGAATTTTAAAACAAAGTAGTAGTTAGTAAAATGATCATAAGATCTTATAGATTTTTCTTTTATTTGTGTCTGAGAGACTCTTGCCTCTCCCACCTAGGGCCTCTTCCCTCAAACAAGAGTCCCATCCCAAGATGGTGATTTTCACATTTGCTTGTTGTCATGATTATTGGAACTCATCTCCAAAAATAAGCTATAAAGGGTTGATATGGTTCTTAATGTAGCCTTGATAAGATTGTCAAATGAGAGACTTATCTTGATCAAAGTGGTGTTGGAAAATATCTATTTAGGGATGGCAATGGTTGGGTTAAATGGCTGACTAACCCGCACTGGGCTTAATTAGAGTAATGGGTTAGGGCCATGTTCAAAGCCTGTTGACCTAACCCAACTCCAATTAGAGTAAAAATTGGCTCAGAGAAGTGTCAAATGCTCCGGGGTCCCAGGAGGAAATCATGTGAATCCTTCTTCTCTACAGTCATGACAGTAGGAATTTCTCAGCCAGTAAACCAAGTATTGACCAGTGATATAAGACCATGAAAAAAAAAATGTCCACGATGATTTTACCTTAGATTGAAAGCCGTAAGCCAATAAAGGTATTTGTTTTTTCACCTGGAGAGCCAATAAACCCCACTTTGTAGTTTGTTTGGATTGGACCGAATCATTTCTAATGAATCACCTCCAATTAAAAAGTATATTTCATTTTTAAAAAGAAATGATATTATACAAAGGTGAAGTGAGCAAATTGCAAATTGCACATTAGGCCAGTGATACAACGTAGGCAAAAATAGCTTTCCATTGCTTTCTTTGTCTCGGGAATTGGGATCCATACTCTTGAATATAGCATCATAATGACTCACTGGCACAATAGCTCGTGCATGACCCACATTGCTAGGGTACACGCTACATCTAATTAGTTTATAAAATAATTGATAAATAAACATACATAAGGATTGGGTGGTGTGGTGGTTAGATTAGTTATATAAAAAGGCACAGTCATAAGTTCAAATTCTTTAATATATATATTTTTAACATGCTCGATAAAAAGGTCAAAATTAAAAGAAATCTGATCAAAACTGAATCCAAAGCCCCCCGGACTTGACATATAACATTATTCAAAGAATTTTTTTCCTTTTCTTCCCGCCCAAGGGGTCTGGGACCATGAGAGAACCCACACAAGCTTGGGAGAGAAAAGCCGTATAAAGTAGGAAGTGAACACGTTACACGCATACACATGATCTCATTCTTCTAAGAAGTTAGTATGGTTGGATAAGGTGCATCTTTTAGGCAAATTCTGACCATTTTTTTTGTGTTTCCATTGAGGGTTGCGACTTACAATCAATTCTTCTCTTCCTATCCACATATTTTCTCTCGGTTGGCAGAGGTCTTAAGTTGACACTTAATTAAACATTAGTGAACATTAATAACTGGTGGATTGAAATTTCATTGATGAGTACAGAAACCTTAAACATGCCCAAACTTATCTATCACGCTGCCTCCCTTCCACTCCCATACTTCGAAGTAGGCCACTAGGTCCTATTAAGTGTAGAAAAAGAGGCCACGTTTTATGGTATTCCTAAAATGCATGGTTCAGGCAGGCCTTATGAGGAAGAAGAGATTCTAGACCCCACCACATACCTCAAACAAATAGACTTCAAACTAATAAACTGTGGGCTCTTTTAAAGGCATTCTTGTGCGACAAGCTTTCTGCAGTAGGGGAACGTTAGTGTCCTCGTGTTACCCAAGTCATTGTTTGGTGCAGTGCAAACATCTGCAGCTAGAAAATGATTTGTTTTGAATAGGTTTTATTCACAATGAAGAGCAGAAACACAAGTCTCACACCCCTTTCTGGATTTTCATTACTATGGTTGCTCTTCCGTGGCTTTATACAAATATGCCCAACGTCAATTGTGAGCAGGACTCAGTCAGGGTTATTTTGGGCCAAACCTTGATCCATTGGAGCGGTGGCAACATGCTAGACTCAGGATGGCCTTACTTAAGTGTGTGTCATTGCTTGCTTATCTTTGTATGTCCTAGGCTAAATGGCGCACTTAAATTTTAATGAGCCTTGAGCCCTACTCCTATGTCTAATTCGTTTACTAGATAAGGCCCCATATTGGGCTCATTTTACGGGAAAATCTTATCCTACAAGCAACAGAATGTGGGAACCCCTTGGTCGAAGTAGGTGAGCCTTCTAGATGGGTTTAAAAAATTTTTGACACACTTGAAGTATGGATTAAAATCCAAAAGGCCAAGAACCAAATCCCAAGATCTATAATCCTAATTTCATACATTAAAATCAAAGATCTATCAGAAGACAGATCAAGAAAAACAAAGAAGCACAAATTAGAAAATCTACTAAAAAAACTAGATGGTAGATCTATACCTTTGGAGCTTGGTTGTGCTCAAATCGAAAACTTGAAAACTAATTCTCTACGACCCTTTTCGTAGATTTTATCTCATTTGCCTCGTGTTCTTCCATGCTATCACCATCTTGTAGAGAACTTCTCAAGGTAAATGGTGGGATCTCCAAGGAGAAGAAAACCCTAGCACTAGGAAAACCAGAAGAGACAAGGGTAAGAATGAGAGAGAGGGACTTATGAGATTGTGTGTTAAGATCCTAACCCACTTCTCTTATTTATGGTTTATGGAGCACCTCCTCTTTGTCCAGAATTAAAAGTCCAACTTCTATTCTTAGTATATGTCGTACTCCTCATTTTTTTAAGAGTTCCAATTGGATTAGTAACATTCTTATATTAGGGCTAGCATGGGGACCACTAAGGACTCCTTAGAATCTGGCTCCAACTAGAAACCTGGACCACATCTTATGTGAACTTCGGACCCACAATTAATTGCAAATAAGTCCACTATATAAATGCAATTGAACTCCAGTCTAAGCAAGATTGACAACAAGACTCTAAACTTCTCAATTACTGCAAGTAGGCTCATCCATCAATTATATCCATGGATCTATTGGAATTAGTCTGTCCAACCAAATTGGATCCATCTCTTATTATCCTTGTGACTCAATTAATTAATCACAGTAATCATCAGTACCATCTGATTAACTCTTAATCAAGACGAGTGCACACTTACCAATGATAAATTCTATTAATTGGCACGAGGAGATATTTCCTTCTTAAATGATAGATTCCATCATGAAAATTATATGTTCCCACAGCCTCACCATCACGTACCCAAGTCACTGAGGTGTTGACCTACAATTGGCCTCACTCATTGGTGACTCAAAGTAAATGCATAGCAGAAACTTGTGTCCATTAATCTCTCACGATTCAAACCTTATTGCTTGAAAATTATGAGAGCAGTCCTTAAGTCAAAGACATATGTACATAATGTGCTACTCATAATAATTCAGAGTCTTATACTCTGATAATTGAGACAAATCACACTATCTCATAGTAATTGCAGTGTTACAATCTTTTTCAGATGAGATGCCTAGTCTCATCACTGATTGTGAAAAAACTTCAAGTATAAGATTTGTTATCCATGTCTCCTGTATGTGAATCTCATCCACACACATGGATTACATCTAATATACTTGTGGGCTCCGCTTCATCTCATGAACAATCATGTCATTTTGTATTGGTTATGTGCAATCATAGAATAAAATATCATTCATCACATGATTAAAGCATGAAAATATAAAATAAATTAATTTATTCGGATCATCCATTGGATTGAGTACATACAATCTAACACTCCCACCATGGCCCTTCAAAAGGTGGGACTCCCTTGAATTTTACGGTTGGACCCATGACAAAGGCACAATGCTCACACTGCCCCCTTTTTTTTTTTTTTTCTTTTGATTAAGAAGAGGGTGGTACCACCTTGAATCTGTGACCTCTTGTATAGTTGTATGTGCTCCAAATCAAGCAACCATAGACACAAGGAAGATTGGTAGTCACTGTATGTGCTCTTAATCGCGCAACCATAAAGACACAAGAAAGATTGGTGCTCACACTCCCATTTTATGCGCAACGTCAAGCATAAATATTTGCCAAGACTGCCTAATCGGATTGGGCTTGACCAATGACCATCTCATTTGCCTCCTATCTGCTATAATGAGATCTGTGCAATTCTAGAACCTAAGAAACCCTTCATGTGGGACCCACCTAAATAAATGACATTTTATAAAAAATAAGGAGATTGGAAGCTCTCATTTACTAGTGATGAGGCCCACTCCTCACTTATCGCAACCACTCAATTGAATATACCTGTTTCAAACCAAGTTCTAAAGAAAGTTCAGTTCAATCAAAATAATATCCACCATTGGATGAAATATTACAAGATTATAATTTATTTCCACTAAAATCCGAAAGAAAATTATTCTTTTTTAACATATCTTTCATCCAAAGGTTCAAATCCCTACTATATATATTGGGCTGATAATCTGCAAAACTAGACCCATACAAAAGTTTACTCTAGTTTGGGGTTGGGCTGATAATCTGCAAAACTAGACCCATACAAAAGTTTACTCTAGTTTGGCGTCGGGATGATTGAAAGGTGAGCCCTGTTGATAAGTATTTATGCAGCCACTAATGCCTCGAGGCTTTAGTAGAAATGGTTAGCAAAAAAAAATTAATAGGTGTGGCTAATGATGACACTATCAAAAAGTTTAGTACTCAAAGATTATTATAGAAATGGAATACTAGCCTGAGAAAGAATTGCCGTTTTAGCCATTGTTAGGAAAGTAGAAATCTTCCAAGTATCTTTCAAGAAAGCCTCTATTTAAGAATCTGAATCTTATGAAAAAGAACAAGAAGATTGGAATAGCGGAGAAAATTGGCAGGAGGAAGATGATGAAGATTTCCAAGAAAAGGAGAGAGCATGGAGAGAACTGGGATGGGGGGAGAGAATGACAGATTTTCATGAATATGTACGACAAGAGAATGAAGATGAAAATGATGATGGTGATCATAACGATAATTGAAACATTATATATAACTGACACACTACTGTAACTTGTCTCTCTGCATTGGATATTGATAGCATCTTATCAGCAGCACATTTTTTCTTTTTCATTACAGTCTGTACAATGCAAATTGTAACATTCTTTTATGCCACATTCCTTCAAATGAATGCTAGAAACAAAACAAGAGTAGTAATCATTATAGAAATTTACTATGTGCGTACTGCTTGCGCTCTAGACCTGACCAAAATATACAATTGTAAAGAGCAATCGACTGCAGAACAAAGTATTCCCATGGCTAGAGATCGAGAGAGATGGGTGAGGGAGAAGGGCAGCACTGAAAGAAGTTGCTGGTCCCAGATGGGTGTCGGAACCGAACTCGCCGAGAACCTTGTGCGTTCCGGTGTGAGGTAGACCTGCGAACTCGCTGCGAATGCTCTCAGATCTTCTGGATGATCAACCAAGAGTTCCCATCTCCCTTATATAGAGCAATCCCTAGGAGTTACAACTCTATCCGGATTCTACCTCTCCTGGAATCCCACATCTCCTGACCAGCGTGGGAATTCTGCCAACTGAGAGTCTGAACTTGATCCAAACTCTACCACTAAGAGTTTGATCCTTATCTGACTCAACCAGATCAAGACTTGTTGGGAGTTCATCCGCGGCACACCGCCGGGCTCGATCTGGCGTGGGCCCAATGGCAGTCGGGCCACACAATTTTCCTAACAATCTCCCACTTGGCACGAATGCCATGTTTTGACAAGCGTGTCAATGTACATCAAATGTATTTAAGTCCCATGCGCATCACATGCCTCGCAAATTCTTCAGCAGGCAACGGTTTGGTGAGAGCATCAGCCATCAATTCTTTAGAAGGTAAATAAGAAATTTGAATTTCTCCATTCTCAGCCTTCTCCCGGACAAAATGATATTTTATCTCAACATGCTTTGATC
This sequence comes from Litsea cubeba, assembly GCA_012931725.1. Lineage (NCBI taxonomy): Eukaryota > Viridiplantae > Streptophyta > Magnoliopsida > Laurales > Lauraceae > Litsea > Litsea cubeba. Next base: position 4,282,373 of record CM022945.1, on the reverse strand, counting down.
GGCTGTTAAATTTCGGCTCAGTCACCATAGAGATGGCAGACGTACTATCTACGTTCATTGAGACAGGCTGCTCCACACTGATTAAATCAATACCACATAAAAAGTTTCTTAACCAGACAGCCTCCTGAACTGCGGTACTACAAGCTATATACTCTGCCTCGGCCGTAGACATGGCCGTTGAGGTCTGTTTCTTGCTACCCCAAGAGATCGCACCTCCCCCCAGAGTATACACATAGCCTGTGGTTGACTTTCTTTTGTCTAAGTCACCGGCCCAATCCGCATCGGAATAGCCACGCAATTTCAGGTCATCACCTTGATAACACAGTTGCAACTTCAAGGTGCCTTTGATGTACCGTAGAATCCTCTTAACCGCATACCAATGAGGTAATCCAGGGTTACTTAGGAATCTACTCACGAGACCCACAGCGAATGCAACATCCGGTCTCGTACACAGCATCGCATACATGATGCTTCCCACAACCTGAGCATAAGGCTTGCCCCGCATTATCGCCTTATCTTCCTCAGTCGTGGGCCCCTGTTTGCTGGACAATTTTTCATTTTTGCTAATGGGAGTATCGACTGGCTTGCACATCATCATATCAAACCGTTTTAACACAGTTTCCAAATAGGACTCTTGTGACAAAGTCAATAACCGATTCGGCCGGTCACGGGTGATCTTTATGCCCAGTACATAAATAGCCTCACCCATGTCCTTCATCTCGAATCTTGACTTCAACCACTGTTTGATTCCATTGACGGCATCCAAATCGTCACCAGCAATCAGGATGTCATCCACATATAATGACAAATATAAATAATTACTCCCACTGCGTTTAATATAGAAACATATATCAACACTATTGGGGACAAAACCAATTTCACTTATGGCATGGTGAAATTTCTTGTACCACTGCCTCGATGACTGTTTAAGTCCATAGAGTACCTTTTGTAATTTGTACACCTTGTCCTCATGACCTTACACCAAAAAATCCTCAGGTTATCTCATGTAAATCTCTTCATCCAATTTGCCATTCAGGAAAGCATTTTTTACATCCATTTGGTGCAATTCTAAGTCATGATAAGCCACAACCGCCATAAGGGTCCTAATGGATTGGAATTTTACGACCGGAGAGAAAGTTTCATCGTAATCAATTCCTTCCACTTGTGTGAAACCCTTAGCCACCAACCGTGCTTTGTATTTATCCAAGGAACCATCCGAATTGAATTTCTTCTTAAGAACCCATTTACAACCGATGGCCTTGCGATCTTTGGGTAGATCGACTAATTGCCACACTTGGTTCTTATGAATTGATTCAATTTCCTCTCTCATAGCATTTATCCAATTTTCAGCATCATGCCCATTGACTGCTTGAGAGTAGGATGTCGGATCCAAATCCTCCACGGTTTCCATTAAACTGCAATAATCATCCAGATATGACGGATGTTTCCTTATCCGAACGGGTCTACTTATTTCCGGTTGTTCCTCATCAAGTGGGCCCTGGCCAGGTGTTAAATTTCCAACATCAACCACGTCGGACCCCCCACTTGCTTGAACATCCTTATCCTTAGAGATCTCATAGAAATCCACCATCCGTGGTCTATCTCTAGGATTACCTGTTGGATTCTCAAGGAAATACACATCTCAACATTCCATGATTATTTTATTATCGTGATCATATACACGATATCCTTTTGAATGACTTGGGTAGCCAACAAACGAGCAATTCTTTCTCGTTTTTGCCTGCAGTTTGTGTCTTTCTTGTGGCGGTAACAGGACATGTACGGGGCATCCCCAAATTTTTATATGTTCCATTTTAGGTTTGGCTCCAGTCCATAACTCATATGGGGTCTTGGGCACAGATTTAGAGGGCACCCTGTTCAATATATATTGTGCAGTATTAATTGCCTCTCCCCACAAATACAGCGGAAGTTCCGCGTGGCTCATCATGGACCTAACCATGTCCATAAGTGTTCGATTTCGACGTTCAGCCACGCCATTTTGTTGTGGGGTGTAAGGGATCGCATACTCATGTATGATTCCCTCTTTTGCACAATATTCTTTGAACAACTCAGAAGTGTACTCCCCCCCTCTGTCGGATCGAATCCGTTTAATTTTCTTGCCCTTTTGATTCTGAACTTCAGCGGCATATATTTGAAAATATTTTAGTGCTTCATGTTTATGTTTAATCAAGTAGATATAACCATATCTGCTGAAGTCATCAATGAAGGTAATGAAATACACCTCCCCCATCCTAGTATGAACATTTAAGGGTCCACATATATCTGTGTGAATCAGGTCTAGCAATTCCGCATTTCTAGTTCCCTTTGGGAATGGTTTCTTGACCATTTTCCCACTTAGACATGGTTCACATGTAGGGTATTCCACTTTTCCAATTTCAGGTAAAAGTCCATCCCTAACCATTCTAATTATTCTGTTCTTGTTAATGTGTCCTAATCTGTAGTGCCATAATAATGCCAAACCATTAACACATTCATTCACACACACAGAATAATTGGAACTAGATTTTATTGCAACTTTAGAAGTGTCCAGCAAATATAATTTGTCATGAAGCAAACCAGAAATACATATCTTTCCATTGAGCCCAATAGTAACCTTATCAGTAAAGAACCTAATTTCAAAACCACTAGATGCAAGCTGGCTGACGGAAATCACGCTCCTCCTCATGCCGGGAGCGAAGAAGACATCTGATAAATATAGCGATTTTCCAGTTGGCAGGGGAATTTTGACTTTCCCCACCCCCAACACATCGCAGAATGTGTCATTTCCCATGTATATGTTATGTTCTCCAGCTTTAATTCTTGGAATTCAATGAAAACTGCTTTGGTCCTCGAGATGTGTCGAGTAGCCCCGGAATCGATCCACCAGTTGCTTTCATTGGTGTCCACCATCATGGATTCCGTGATCATATCAATATAATCTTTACTTCCATGTGGTACCATGTTCTGTTGCCCATTCTCACCCTTTTTCTTTTTATTTTTATCCGGACAGTCTGCACGAAAGTGCCCAGGCTTCCCGCAAATAAAGCAACGCCCCTTTTTCTTTTGTTGCCCCTTAGCTTTCCCTTTGCCTTTATTCTTCCGTTTCCCCATAGTAGCCATCGAGCCACTAGCAGAATTGGTTTGGGCAAGCAAAGCAGTAGGCACAACACCACGGGCAGCCTGCCTTTGTCCTTCAGCAATTAATTCAGCCTCAATATCTTTAACAGTCAGTGTTTTCTGGAGGCTTAAGGTCTGAGAAACATTCTCCCATGAAGGCGGGAGACTTTGCAACAGATACAATCTCTGCAACTCCTGGTCCATATCCCTTCCCAAAGCAATCAAATTCCTCAATCTTATATTCATCTGGTCAATGTGGTCATTGATCGAGGTTCCTTCAGGCATTTTATAATTGACATAATTTGAGAATGCCTCCATAAGGTGGGACACAGTGGATGCATCGTATTTCACAATTATTTGATCATAAATTTCTTTTGCTGAAGCCAGTTGCTCAAATTGCTTGACCAAATCATTGGAAATAAATCCAAGTAACAGATGCCTTGCTGATTCATTATCATATTCCCAGGTACTAAAGAGATCTTTATCGTCCTTGGAAGCATCATCAGCAGGCTTCTCAGGTGTCTTTTCTTTAATAACATAAGAAAGACCCTCAAAGTGCAACAAGGCATCCATCCGACGTTTCCAAATGGGTAAGTTCTTCCCATTGAAAATATCGACCTTAGCAAGATCGTGCAGAGCAGATTTAGCAGTAGACATATCTGAAAGAAAATAAATAAAGTCCAGATACCACTGACCGTGATCGCAGTCCAAAAAATTTCTGAATGATGGAATGCCGATCAGTCCCGTCTACCAAATAGTGCTCGTCGCCACGAATCCACAGAATCAAACCGCTCGTCGATCGGAGGTCAGATGAACAAGTTGCGGACGGTCAAAGGTACTATTGACCGAGATGACTTTTCTCCCTTGCTTGCGTCAGCCCCTGCGTCGTGCTGAAGTCAAGAACAAAACACGCTGAACTGAAGGCGCTGCAGCAGTCGTGTGGGCTGGACTGAGATCGGGTCGGGTTGGACTTCAGGCCTGACCCGACCTGATGCAATATGCGCTGAAGCAGCAAGAGGGAAGGCAGCACGCGTTCCAAGGCTGACGCACGTCCAGATTATGGATCCTGAGTCAACAACAGCAACGCCACTTGGTTTCGCACGCGTCCCGAGGCAAGCAGCAGAACGTCCAGAGAAAAAAAATTGTGTTTTCTCCCTCACGCACGCGGACAGAGGCTTGATGGTGCACGAGTTCCGAGACAAGCAGCACGCCCAAAATCGTTGGGAAGTAGCTGCCCTTTTCTCTACTGACGCACGTCCCAAGAGAGAAAAAAAATTTCCTCCCTACTGACGCACGGAAAAAGGACAGCGGTTAACAAGTGGTTTTCTTCTTCGATGGTTTCTGTTGCAGAACAGAATGGAACCCGAAGAAAAACACAACGATGAGTTAGTAGATCCGACGATCCACAGCCTTATCGCAAAATCCAAACCGTCAAACGCACAGATCGGGCTCTGATACCAATTGAAAGAAGTTGCTGGTCCCAGATGGGTGTCGGAACCGAACTCGCCGAGAACCTTGTGCGTTCCGGTGTGAGGTAGACCTGCGAACTCGCTGCGAATGCTCTCAGATCTTCTGGATGATCAACCAAGAGTTCCCATCTCCCTTATATAGAGCAATCCCTAGGAGTTACAACTCTATCCGGATTCTACCTCTCCTTGAATCCCACATCTCCTGACCAGCGTGGGAATTCTGCCAACTAAGAGTCTGAACTTGATCCAAACTCTACCACTAAGAGTTTGATCCTTATCTGACTCAACCAGATCAAGACTTGTTGGGAGTTCATCCGCGGCACACCGCCGGGCTCGATCTGGCGTGGGCCCAATGGCAGTCGGGCCACACAATTTTCCTAACAAGCACCTGGTCATGTTTCCATGGCTAGCTTTTGGCCATCTCATCCCATTCTTCCATATCTCTGTTGCCTTAGCCAAGGCAGGCTTCAGAATCTCCTTTCTTTCCACTCCCAAAAACATCCAACGCCTTCCCAAACCACCCCATGATCTAATGGCCCTGATCACCTTCATGGAGCTCCCCCTACCCCATGTAGATGGCCTCCAAGAAGGCGCTGAGACCACCATCGATCTCGACAACTCCAATCAAGATTACCTCAAGAAAGCCTTTGATCTCCTACGGGACCCCTTCCGACGCTTTGTCACCGTCCATTTTTCCAACTTGATCATCCACTACTGGACAGCTGAGATTGCTAGGGAGATGGGCCTACCCTTTGTGGTCTTCTCAGCCATCTCCGCTGGCCCGCTGGCTTTCTTAGGACTTGGAGAGACCGAGGATGGTCCAAGAAAGAAATGGCCGGACTCCCCACATGCTCTCACCTGCCCCACTCTTTGGATCTGATTCCCCTCCAAGATCTCCCTCTCGGCCCACGAAGCAAACGGATTCTACCATGAAGTATACCTTCAAAACGAGCCGGGCCTTTCGAATATCCAACGATTACCGCTAGCGATCCAAGGGTGCAAGGCCATTGCCATCCGAACCTGCCCCGAATACGAAATTGAGTACTGACGTCCTTAATAAGTACCTGAAGCCCATCATACCCATCATTCTCCATGTGTGCAGCAAATATAAATTCTAATTTTTTATTTTTAATAAACAATTAAAAGATGATCACGTCAAACTCAATCATTCTCATCATAATGAAGGTCTAGTATCACAAATCATAAATTATTCTAAACATATATAGTGCGGGGACAAAAAGGTATGAGTTGAATAGGTTGCACTTCGGGCCAAACTAATTTAGACCCTCGCTAACTCTATGTGAAAAAGGGTTAGCAATGAGTGTTATATAAAAAGTAATTTTTATATAGAGAAGAGGAGAGCAAAAATTTATTTATTTCCAACAATCTAATTGTCACGACCCGGTCCCGAGATTTAATTAGCTCGGACGAACCCCGAGCCGCGATTTCATACTTACTCCCGTAATTTCCGAATTAACAAAAGTTAATACGAAACTCACAAGGGATATCAAATACAATACCTGTCAACTGTATACAATGGCGGAAATTATACATTGACAAAATACATTACATAAGTTCAGTACCTAAAAAGTCAACCACCGTATATTTAATACAATACGGGGATTTCTAATTACATTCAAAATGATTTACAATCGGATTCTCGTTTGTTTGTTCCAAAATGAATCCATTGGCACTCCGGGATCAGATCCACTCGATTAAACCTCCTGGAGGTATCGGGCGGGCATCCTCCGCTGGCGGCGCGGCCTCGGCAGGACCGGCACGGGCATCTGGGCCTGTGACATTCATCAATAGTACCATGAACACGACGGTTCAACAAATACATACATGTTATGATAGTTCTAGCTATCATATAATCCAGTGAAACAATTCATTAACAATAATAACGGATCCAGTAATATCATTAAGTTGATATCTACATGGACACTCTTTATTTAAGGGTTGTCAAATGGTATGGAATACGTCAGTGTCTTGATCAGAGATCACTAACTTCCACGAGGTTCCGGAACACCTCAAACATCTGCTGCAGCAGAAATAGTTCATTATGCAATTCATATTCAATGTCCTTCATTCAATGAGTTAAGACGCGGAAACTAATCAGACTTCTAAGCCAAGCAAATGAGTGAAACATTCATTTTCCAATACATGTACTATTTTTGATGAATATCATTTGTATTATGTATTCGGAAAATTGAGTTTATACCTATGAAGGCTTATACATTAATAATATTCAGCCTGTATACATTAGGCCTCAAAACAGATAATTTTCACGATTTCCTGCACAGCGTCGGTTCGCCTATCGGTCAGCCCATCGGTCGACCGACGGCTTCTTGACGGTTGACCGACTACGCGTCGGTCAGAATTCCAGCGAGCCAGAATTCCCTGAATTCTGAATCATTTTATGCTATCGGCCGACCTATCGGTCGACCGACCACACTACGTCGGTGGACCGACCCCACGTCGGTCAGAATTCCAGAGAACTGGAATTCACTGAAAAGCAACAGGTTTCAACCTGTCGGTTCGCTTGTCGGTTCGTCGGTCGACCGATAGCCACCCAAAAGCTCAGTTCGAGCTTCAGGTTTCTGAAGCCAATTTTCTGGCTTCTTGGCCCAAATGAGTCCTAATGACTCATAAACATTACAAATCATGAAAACATGTAGTACTTGCCTTGTTTGAAGATCAAATGGAAGAAAACCACTTGTTTAACTTGAGCTTGAGCTGAAATCCCCAAATTGAAGATTTTCCCCAAAGCTTATACTCCAAGAACATGAATACAAGTGAAGGAAGAAGATGAAGAAGTAGAAACGTCTTCAAAAACTACTTGCAAAGCTTCAGGTGATGCTTGATGGAGATGAAAATGAAGAAATAAGAGAAAAGAGGGAAAAATGGAAGCTAGGGTTTTAGAAAAGGATTTCCAAATGAAGATCTTAGCTTATATAAGCTTTTTAATTTACATTTAGCCCCATAATTTCCCATTATTTACAATTCAAGTCAAATGGAGGGTCACTTGAATCAATATTCGTCAAACGACTTCAAGTCTTTGACGGAAGTGAACGTACTCCTCGAAATACGCGTGTTGGCATCGAGGGTTTTCGTATTCGATGAAATACATATAAAATCGTATTTACACAAAAGTCCCTCAATTCCTAATTTGAGTTCAAACACTCATCCAATCTAATTACAATTCACTTTTACAAGCTTGTTAAGCTTAATTCATTCTCTTAAGGCTAAACCAAGTCAATTTGGTACTAAGCCTTCACTAATTCAACTAAACATGTTTAATTAGCCATAAGTGCGATTAATAGGAGTTAATCGTGATTAACTCGGGACGGGGTCTCACACTAATCAAGGGATTTTTACGGAAAAAAAAGACTCAAATATCCCTATACATTGAAATCGGTCCTCATATTTCATGTATTGCCCAAATCGATCATGTACTATATCGCCTCCTTCTCAAACCAAGTTTCTCTTCAATTATTTTTGTGCAAATTCACGAGTAATGTCTCAAGCTCGTGAGTATCGATAAATTTTCCCTTCACTTGTTTCTTCACAAGTAATGTCTCGAACTTGAAGCGTCATATCTCAAACTCATGAGTCGTGTCCCATGGAAATTCTCAAGTGGGGTATGCTGGACTCACTTTCTGGGTTTTAATTAGATCCTGCAAGCTGATCATATGGATACTAATAACTATGGCTATAAATGACAACATATCTTAAATCGTCTAAAAAGTGCATGGTCCCTTTCTCTACATCAAACCGTTCACCAAGCATAGAGGTATCTTCAACCAATACTATAATATATATAAAGTGTAGCTTAATTTTGGTTTTTTCTTTTTATCCAACATGATGCAACTTAGAGCATCTTATTTGGTGAGAGTTTTAACTCTTGAACTTGCGAGTGTACTCTCGAGTTCGAAAATTGACTGAATCATGTTTCAGTTATTTCTGTATTGTAAGTTGAAAAAACTGATGGAAAAATCCATAACTTTGGCGATGATTTTTATCAAGTTGAAGGCTTACAAACTCAAAAAATAGAAAATAAGAAGACCAACATAGACCTTAAAGGAAGTGAAGGGAAAAACATGCTCAGAAATTGTAGGTACAATCATAATCACTGTATGGACCTAATCGCTAGCTGAAATATTACTTGTGAACTCAAGAAAAAACAAGTGACGGTAACTCACAAAAAAAAAAAAAAGGTAAAGGGAAATTTGATCTAAGAAAAAGAGAGCAATACGAGAGAGGATTAATTTGAGCAATATATGTATTTGATGACCGATTTCGAAGGATAGGGAAATTTAAAGCCTTTTTTATGAAAATTCCTTTAATCTCAGAAAGAGAAAACATAGTAAAAATATGATTTTATCTTGGTGGGATGCAAGACGTCCATGTGATAAAGATATAATATAAATAATTAATAAATAAAGGTGAATTTAGGCTAACAAGATGGATCAAATTGAATGAAGATGGAAATCTTCTTGGATCTTTCAGTGGCTGACGAGGCATCATTCTTCTGCTTCTTCTTTTCTACTTCAATTGACTTTCTTCATTTCTTATTTTAGTAATTATGTATAACTTATTGTTCTTATTTATTATGCAGAGACTTGAAGGGAAATCACTGAAAGTCTAAGATCCAAACTCGGGGGGGGGGGGGGGGGGGGGGGGGGGGGAGGTTTGAATAGGGTGAACTTGAGCTTAGTGACCAAAGTGGGGGGTGGTTAATTTGAATAGGGTGAACTTGAGCTTAGTGACCAATTATGACAATTTCTAGCTTCTTTAAATTAATTGGTCATAAGAGGTGATTGAGAAACTAAATGTGGAAGCTATAAAGATAAAACACCTCAAAGAATCTACGATAACACAACGATATATAGGAGTTCGGCCTCAATACCTACATCCACGCTCAGCTTGTATTCTAAACTCTACCGGCATTCCATTATCTCAACTTGAGGTTTAGGGTCACCTCCAACCTTACAAACTACTTTATGATTTCCAAGGATAAGCAATAATCTCTTAAGTTCTATGATTCACCCCTAATCTTTACACTTACGTTTTTTAAGGCTAAGCACTAACCTATAACCCTAAGGTTTTTCTTTCTAAATTGTGTCTAGAATACACTTGATAGAGATACAAATTAAGCTCAATACAATGCCTTTACAGTAGGCGAATATAAAAGAGAAAACACAACACTCTATGTAATGCAAAGATGAATGCTTAATGCGTTTGTGTGAAAACTTCAATCAAGTTTAAAAATGAAATCTCAATAAATGCAAGCCTTAAAGCTTTTGAAAGTTTAAATCACAAATAACTCAAATGAACAACTTATAAAGATATGACTTATCAAGTTATGCAAGTTGTATTAAAATTTCAAATCTAAAACTTGTAATGCACGAGAATAGTTATTTTCAAAACAAATTAGTTTACCTATGGTTTATGGCATGAAAACAACTAGCTAGAAATTCAACCAAGTATGAGATTCATGTTATGAGAGAAATCAAAATCTTAAACAAAGCATGAAACGATTATGATATGAAAGTTAAAACTAACTTGGTTTAAATCTAAATGAAGAATCCAAAGCAACAAAACAATTCAAACTTAAATATATGTAATGAATTCAACAAATCATAGTTAGTATGCTAAAATTGACTTACCAATAATTAAACAAAGTATGTAACATATGATGTGGAAAAACAAATATTACTTAGAGATTTAACTCAATGAATCCAATCTTTTGCTTTCCAAATGACTCACTAGCCTTCCTATGCTCATTCATTTTTCTTTTGCCTTAATTCATCTCAAAAAATGCCTCAAGATTGGTTACAAATGACCTTGGAATGAGCTTATTTTTATAGCAAAAAATGCCCAACGGCTAATCCCCGGCGACCCGGTACAAGGCCGGTCGACTGACCACACTAGGTTTGGTCTGGTGATTTCCCAATTTTGCTGTTTTGAAGGTTTTCTACTGTGGGAACTCCGAGCCATGGAATCATTCTTAGATTCACGTTTAAGTCATTCTAAAGGTGTTTTCAAAATATGAACCTAACATACCTAAGATGATTTAAAAATATGAGACCATAGGCTTGCATGATTATTTGAAAACTTCTTTTCAGATTTAATGCATCCAAGTTTAAAATCCAAAACATGCATGTAACATAAGTTATAAAAGTTTTAAAATAATGCACGTGAAAATCAAGATTTCAAGTTTTTCAAAATCAATGCTTATATGAAAACTCGAATGATGCTAAAATTGAATTTCATACTTTTTCCACCTTTTATTTTCAACTATTTCTCAGTTATTTTTAGATTATTTAATTCTGATTCTTATCACATAAAACTTGTTGTTTTGATTTTATCTTATGTTTTTGCAGATCTTAATTAGCTAGGGCTTGCTAATATAGATTTCTTTTTAGATTAGAATTCTTTTATTTATTGAAAAGTTGTAATTAAATTTTGTTTTCAGTTATTTAGTAGTGATTTGTTTAATTTGTTAGCTTTTAATTAGGTTAGAATTAATATTCATAGGACATGTTAGTTCATTTTTAGATTAAGATTCTTTTATTTATTGAAAAGTTGTAATTAAATTTTAGTTTTAGTTATTTAGTAGTGATTTGTGTAATTTATTAGCTTTTAATTATGTTAGAATTAGTATTCATAAGACAGGTTAAAGTGGCATCCTAACTGCTCCATGTGAATTCAACCACATGCTCATCAGGATATATTGTTGCGCACTCTTGCACTTGGGAGTGTTCAATAATATATATGTTCTTTTAATTTTTTTTTCGTGATCATCAACATCGCGAGCATCTTTATGTAGGCTCATATTATCTACCTGGATGCTATGAAAATGTGATCAATAAAAGCCTCGTTTGACATGTCTCAAATATAGAAATTCAAGAATTTTGATGGATGTGTTTAAGTTTTGATGGTTGTATTTTCACCATCTGGTGATCATTTTAATTAAATACGAACCCTCTCAATCTTTACAGTTAATCCATTGGTACGGTGATTTTCCAATTTATTTATGGTATTGAGACGAACATTAAGTGGAGGGATATACAAATGTATTGTTCTTTTTCCGGCATTTGTTTCTCTGGCAACATATTCTTATGCAACTTTTGGTGAACCTTGTATTTTGTGTTCTAATGCAGTTGGAATTGAGCAAAAGAAAACTATGAGAGAAATTCATATGATGACGGTTTAAACGCCATCATCGTCTTCTTAAACCAATGAACTCAATCGAGGATTTCTGAACTCATTTGATATCTTTTGATATTCCTGATTTTTTAACAATGGCGTAGTAGCCACTGACATATAAAAATTTGCGACATGAATAAAATATCTGATCAATCATTGTGCACGAGCGGGGGCCCATAATTTGGGGTAAGCAGTGTTCACAGAATCACTATCATCTTTTGGTATTTTACTAACACAGTTAAAATCAAATAAAGACTTTATTTTTCAAACACGATGTCACATCAAAAGCACTTTAAATCAAAACTCCCTCCATCTTTTTTTTTTTTTTAAAAAAAAAGTAAAAAATCAACCACCTTTATCCACTAAAATACAAAATAACTCTACTTTCCCATACAAAAAGTCAAAAAGATTCTATAACAAAAAACTAAAAATAAAATACCATCATAACCCACTTATATTTTATTCTTTCTTCAAAATCAACTTTACTTCACTTTACTCTATTAGTAGCGTTGCCAAACAAGCCTTGTTTGGCAACTCTACTAATAGAGTCAAGTGAAATAAAGCTCCAATTTCTCAAAAAAAAAAAAGCCACATCAAAAGCACTATAATTCAAATTTCCCACCAAATTAAAAAAAAAAACTTAAAAAAACAACACCCTTTCTCTACTAAAAGACAAAAAAAAAAAAAAAAAAAAAACTCCACTTCTCAATACAAAATGTCAAAAAAATTCCATCACAAACAATTAAAACTAAAAAACTATTATAACTCACTTATATTTTATTCTTTATTCAAAATAATATTTACTTCACTGAATTCAGTAAAGCCCCCAAATAGGCCCTAGGGTTTTTCCCACATTGACCATAAATTTAATAATATTTGTTAACATATTATTGAAACACTATATATATATAGACTTCTTATAAATTATTTATGTTTAAATAAATAGTCTTTATCATTCCCTCAATTCATGTTTTTAATTAATTAATACTAAATTTAAATATTAATTTTAACTTATTATTCTATGAGGATTTTACCTGAAAAATCCTTTAAGACTTGTCAATAGCCAAAAGCACCATGAACATCTTATAATGACCACAGTAGTCTCAAAAGCCTAATTTGGTTTTTTTTTTCTTTTCTTCTCTGAGCTGGGATATCCCTGCTCCTTTCCCTTAAACAAAACCCAAAACCCAAAAATCCATCCTCTCCCATATCAGATCGAGGAAGGAAGGAAGAACCGAACCCTAACCCTAAAACGAAGAAGATGCAGATCTTCTAGAACAGGAGCTTTTTCCACATTCAGATTCTTATATTTTCGAAAGATGGGTTTTAAGGATTGAATCTAGAGTTCCCAGCTGGAATTTGGGGTTTTTCTTATTACAAAGTAAAAGGGTTTTCTAGGATCTGCAAGGATTAAAAAGTTATTGTGCTTGGATTCATCATTTTGAGGGGAGATTTCGGTCTTTTTCATCTGGGTTCAGATTAGAACTCCTACAGTTGCAGAAATCAGATTCCAGAATGTGAGGAAGAAGAAGACAGTACGCCCAAATTAGTGATGTGAACAGGGATATCCCTGCTTTTGTTAGTGCTGTGAGCGAGGATATCCCCGCCCACCAGAGTACTGTGGGTGCTGTCTCTCAAGGACTGGTTTCAGTTTGGACGGGGATATCCCCGCCCACCAGAGTACTGTGTGTGCTGTATCTCAAAGACTGGTTTCAGTTGGGACGGGGATATCCCTGCCCAAATTAGTGCTGTGAACAGGGATATCCCCGCCTCTGTTAGTGCTGTGAACGGGGATATCCCCGCCCACCAGAGTATTGTCTCTCTCAAGGTGGTTTCAGTTGGGACGGGGAGCTTGACCGTTTTCTTCTTGTGCTTGATCTTCTTGGGCTTGGTGTAGGTCTTCTTCTTCCTCTTCTTAGCCATGCAGCCGCGGAGGCAGAGGACGAGGTGGAGGGTGCTCTCTTTCTGGATGTTGTAGTCGGCGAGGGTCCGGCCATCCTCGAACTGTTTTCCGGTGAAGATCAGGCGCTGCTGGTCCGGGGGAATGTCCACCTTGTTCTGAATCTTGGATTTCACATTGTCGATGGTGTCAGAGGATTCGACTTCTAGGGTTATGGTTTTGCCTGTTAGGGTTTTGACGAAGATCTGCATCTTCTTCATTTTAGGGTTAGGGTTCAGTTCTTCCTTCCTTCTTCAATCTGATATGGGAGAGGATGAATTTTTGGATTTTGAATTTTTTTTAAGGGAAATGAGCAGGGATATCCCCGCTCAGCGCTAAAAGTTAAAAAAAATACCCAACAGGGCCTTTGGGACTATTGTGGTCTTTATGAGAAATTGATGGTGCTTTTGGCTTTTAACAAGTCTTGAAGGATTTTTTAGGTAAAATCCTCTTATTCTATTTGACCTTTTTTTTTTGAAAGATAAGTATTATTCAATTTTACCTGAGACACTGACCGTGCATCGCACGGCAAGGCAAGAGCTCGCTATGTTTTTATATGTATCCAACGCTGACCATAGATCGCGTTTCTATTTTCGACACAATCTATCCTTCCTTCCATGGCAAGGGGCGAAAGAGAATTCCAGAACGGCGATTTCCGCCGTCCAAAGCTCGCATCTGTGGTCGAGATCTCTCCCACCCGCCGCCGCCGCCTCTCCGACCGCACGGACCACTCGCCGGAACGAGGTAGGCCTTCTCCTCCCTACTACTCCTCTTCCGACCGCGGCGACATGCTCTACAATTCCGACTCCGACCGCCGTCCTCCCTACAACGGATCTGATCGCCGCCGCGGCGGCCGCGCAGATTCTAACGGATACTCAAATCCTAGAAAAAGCCCTAGATCGAAAACCCTAACCCTAACGAACAATCGATCCGATCGCAGCAGTGATCGGAGGGACCATAGGGCTCCTTTCCTTGATCGTGACGTCCGCCACGGGGCGCGATATTCCGGTTCCAGCGACGACGACGAGGATCTGAAAGGGTTGAGCTTTGAAGAGTATCGAAGGCTCAAACGCCAGAAATTGAGGAAGAAGCTGAAGAAATGTGTATGGAGTGTGACCCCAAGCCCTCCGAGGAGGGAAAGAGAGGGTTCGGAGGCGGTGGAGGTAGTACATGAAGCTTCGGATGTGCCCTCAGAGGAGGAGGAGAAGGCTAATTCAAGGAATGAGAGTAAAAATGGTGAAATCAATCGTAACCGTAAAAATGAATCTGAAGAAGAATCGGGGAAAAGTTCGGCCGAAGCAGACACCGAATCGGACTCCGGCACGGAGAGTTCCCCTTCAAGAAGAAGGAACAGAAGGGGGAGAAAGAGTAAGAGGAAGAGTAAGTCTTCACGTTCCAATAGAAGGAGAAGTAGTCGAAAGTCTGCTACAGAGAGTGATTCTGAGGAGAATTCAAGTGCATCTGAGAGTTTAGAATTATCTAGTGATGATGACAGGAAGCGGAGGAGGAGGAGGTCGGGACGAAGCCGGCGTAGGCAAGAAATGAAAAGGCGGAGAACGGGGAGGAAGGTAAAGAGGAGTGGTAGTGAGAGCAATGATGAAAGTGAGAAAACTGCGAGTGAGTCTGAAGATGATGATTCCAGTCAATCTTCTGATTCAAGACCCAAGAAAAAGAGACAATCCAACCGACCTGCAAGTTTGAAGCCAAGTAAGAAGAAGAAGAGGGTTGAATTGGATAGCAAGAGTTTGAGTGAGAGTTCTTCAGACTCGGGCATCAATGTGAAAAGCAATGTTAAAGCTGATGAAGTGAATAAAGCTGAGATCAATGGCGAAGAACTCATGTTTAAGGAAATGCTTGAATTGCAAAAGAAACCCGCGCTGGACAATGAGCCATTAGTGGGACCTGTGCCTCTGCCCAAGGCTGAGGGGCATATTAGCTATGGAGGTGCACTGAGGCCTGGTGAAGGTGATGCTATTGCTCAATATGTGCAACAAGGGAAGCGTATCCCTCGAAGAGGAGAAGTCGGTCTCTCAGCAGAAGAGATTCAGAAATTCGAGACCCTCGGTTATGTGATGAGTGGCAGCAGGCATCAGCGGATGAATGCCATTCGTATCAGGAAAGAAAACCAGGTTTATAGTGCCGAGGATAAGCGTGCATTGGCAATGTTTAACTATGAGGAGAAGTCGAAGCGGGAGCACAAGGTTATGGCTGATCTACAGCGGTTGGTGCAACGTCACATTGGGCAGGATGTTGGTCCTACACATGATCCATTTGCACCAAAAGCCCCTGAGGGTGCTGATCCTTAATTTTCCTGTATGTGTTTGCAATGTCCTTTATGTCGTTTTCTCTTCAGAATTTACTGTATTTCCCCCTCTGGTGTTTTCTAGGATAATATATGTTGACAACCTTGGGGGAAATGCATATAATATTTTGAATATAAAGAACTGGATGCGCTTGTTTAACCTTCTCGATAGATGGATATTAATTAGAAAGGTTAAAAAAAAGGATAGATACTTGTGGTGCCAATCTTATGTGCTTTGTATGGACTCTGGGAATGTGGTTGTTAAGTGTGTATGTTCTAACTGCTAAGTAGTATCAGTAGCATTTAATTTGAGAAATATGTGGTGAAAATTAGATCAACTACGTTAATAATCTGTAAGAGTGATGAGTTGTTTTGCAAGATTATATGGTATTTGTTTTTTCATAGTTCGAAAGTATAATAAACTACTATCATCATGATCTTCCTCCCCTCCTTATCGTCATCAATGTTTGTCGGTTTATTTTTTGCTATTATTGAGTAGCACAGGTGATTCTCTTGGATTCCATTTGGGTTTCCCTTTCTCAACCACCCCCTGCTCTCTCTTCCCCCTCTTCCTCTCCCTCTCTCACCCATGTGAAAATAGGAAAAAAAAAAGTTATATAATAATTTATATAACTCCCACTTCTCAAAAATGTCCAATACTAACTGCACCAAGTAGGCCTTGGTTATTATATTTCATCAACGAATATGCAGATGGTTATGGATGGGATAAAGTGGATCAGGGCTGGCAAAATATGAACCTGCCCCAAAAAACCCAACAAATAACAAATGATGTCCCATGTTACTTTTTAAACCTGACCTGCCACCCCTAGCTAATGAGTTGTGTGAACTTTAAGAATATATTTTCTCAGCCTTTGACTGTGGAAAGTTGTTTGAAGAATGTACTTGGTTTGGTGAATGAATCAAAGAATGAACTGTGGTTTGCAATTCTCGGTGAATGCTTTTGAAGGTTGTGGGCGATGACGGTCATATGTCTGGGTTGTCGGTTTCATATGTCAGCATAAGAAAGGGCAGGCAATGGTATGATGATAGCAGTCAGGAGTGTCAATGGACAGATTTAGAGGGGATTGTATACCATAGGCTACATCTTCTAGTCAAATATCTCCAAAAAAAAAAAAAAAAAAGAAGAGAAAGAAATTAATCTTCCAACTTAAGTAGTAGCTTTGTTTTGAGTTTTAGTTTAGCTATTCGGTAGATAGTTTTTCTCTCTCTTTTTAACTTTCGATGTAATAGTCATTACTCAATTGAAAGTGATATGAGAAGAGGGTGATTGACGTTAGGAGGACATCATTGAAGACCATGGGGAGAAGTAGTTTTTGAGAAAATAGAACATCATTATGTGAAGTAACTGAGAGTAGGATACTGAACAGGGTCAATGGGAAGAGCAGAACTCACATTATGTGAAGTAACTGAGAGTATGGGAATGAATAGGGTCAAGGGGAAGAACAGATCTCACAAAAGGGTTTCTGACGATGAGGATGCATGGGATGTTTCCTTAGCAAGTCAAACAGGGCCATTTATAACACACAATGAACAAGAGACTATGTTTTTGTTCGTGGCATGTAGTTAGATTTTGTGGACTTAGGTTAAAGGTGGGAGTTATTTAAAGTCAATTGTTTCAGAGTAGAACTCTTTTAACCAACGGCCAACCCCATGTTGATGGAATGAGGGCCATGACGTGAGGCTCTATTGATGATGATATGAACTGATTTATACAGGCATTCTCAGTTAAAATGATCATTAATTTCTTCCTAAAGGCTAAAATAGGTTTATGGTGAGGTTTTGGACCTTCAACTAAGTTTGCACTGCTAATTTATGTTGTCAATTTATGAGAATGTGACCACATCAATACCAACAAGTTCAAACTTGGAAATGCTCAGAGAAAAGTGGTTAGTTGCTTTATTCTCTGTGGTAAGTAAGGTAGTGCCACTGTGTTCCTACATTTATATGAAGGAATATGGGCAAGATAACCATTTGAAGATCCTTCATTTTCTACAACAGATTCCACCAACTTATTAAAATTTCTGTGATCTGTTAGCCCCTCGTTCAATTCGACTAATAGCTTTTTCCCCTCCTTCCATCACCGGTACTAGTAGCTAGTTATAGCAATGGACATGGCATGGACAGGGAGCTATGACTATGTATTCTTGGAAGTCTTGGGCATGTATGCAGAAACAGGCATTACATCTGACTTTTAACTTTTTCCGTTTAAAGCTGTTGATTTGGCATTTGTATATATGGCCTGCTTCTGGGGCCTCTTCTTTTGTCCTGATGCTGCTTCATTATTTCTTCATAACTTCTGCAGACACCATGTTGATGCACCCGGACATGAGGTCGGTATCAACATTTCTCTGAATTCTGCATCCATTTTCCTTTTCCTATACTACTTTACTTTTGCTGATTTTACTATATACATTGTCATTTGTTCAAGAGTTTCTGCAGTTGCCATTTCTTCTGATACCCAATTGCTAAGCGTGGATGACCTTGCAGGCTAGGTTGCTGAAGTGCTCAATTTCTTTGGGTATGTTCAATCTGGGTAGTATGTCATCTTTGAAGCTATCATAATCAGTGTTTATATTTAGAGGTCACAGCTTTAATTGCAGTGTTTGTATACCTTTATTTCATGTTGGTCTTTTTACATTTTTCCCTTCCTACATTGCCCAATTAAAATCTATGACTTGTTAACTAAGCATCTATTTATTCATAGATGTACTCGTAATTAAAATCTATGACTTGTTAACTAAGCATCTATTTATTCATAGATGTACTTGTTGATGAACCAAATGTCGTGGTTTATGATAAACTAGGTACAGAGTTTTTTCACCTGCCGAATTTTCCACATAACTCTATATGTGGAACTTGTCATCCCCACCCTTATCCTTCCACATCTTCCAACTGCCCATACTTATAAACTTGAGCGGTATGAGCGGTGTGACTTTTGAAGATAGAAACAGCCTACGAAAATGGGGATATTGGCAGGTGGCGCAGCCCAAATCTACGATCGAATCAATAGATCAATCTCCCGAAGGATGGACGAATCCAAGATGGATTCCAGCCACTAGGGCACAAGCAGAAGAATAAAACACTCCATAACTGACAATAAACTCAATCAACTTGATTAATTGGAATAAGCATTCTGTTACAACTTAGGCATGTCCTCTATATATAGGAGTGAATATCTTTCTTATCCATCAAGACTTTCCTAATAATTAAAGAAACCTAATTAAAAGAGGAAACTAAATAACAACCCAAATCAAATAAACTCCTAATTTAAGGACTTCTAAATAAATCAAAATCTAAATAAAATTCCTAATTAAATGGATGTCTCCTAATCTAAATAAAACTCCTAATTAAATGGATGTCCCGTTGGGCTTGTAGGTTGGGCCTAAATGGGTTGGCCGACCTATTGTCTGGCCTGCATCAGTGGGTAAGAGTCAAGGTGAAAGTTCTCCAAATTAGAGTCATGTGGAAAGTCCCATAGGTGAGAATTCTTCAACGAGACAGTATGGTATCTACCTTGCACATTATATATATTAAAGTAAAGGGGGAGGTGGGCTGTGGGGGTGCCACCTCACCCCTGAAAATTCTCTCCTTTCAGAGAAATACCCAAGAAAAAAAAAGAGGAAAAGAGGGAGGGATCAACTGTTTTCACGTGAGAGTAGAGTCCTCTGAGATCTGGGAATGAGAGTCCCAGATCCGGAAAACTCTTCCCTCGAGCCCATCCAACATATTCTGCCCTCTCCTCTCTTCCCCTGCTCCCTCTCTTCTCTCCCCCACGCTCACCTCTTCTCTTCCTCCCTCCTTCACTGCTGCACCACGCGCCAGCCCCAGACCGCCTTAAAATCATGCTTATCAGGAACCCCATTCGTCACAGACCCACCCACCTGCCACACCTGGTTCACCTTCGTCATCCCCTCCGGCAACTTCACCGTCGCAAAAATCTTCGCGCCGGAGACCTCGAACGCGATCAGAGACTGCTCGACAGGGCCATATGAAGTAATGTTGATGGTCTGAGCCGTCAAATTCTCAAAGGCCAATATGAGGAATTCTCGGGTTAAAATTCGAGCGGTTTCTCCTAGGGTTTGATTTTTCCGGATGCATACGTTTCAAGGAAGAAAAGATCATCAAATTGGATAATATGGTGAAGTTGGAGACGGATAAGCACTTGGTATCATTGCCGCACGAGTCGTCATCGAAGTCGGTGAGTGAGACTGTAAACGGGAAACACGAGTTTGTAATCAATGGCTTCTCGCTGGCGAAGGGAATGGGAGCGGGGAAGTACATATCAAGCGATATATTCGAAGTGGGAGGGTATCAGTGGGCGATCTACTTCTATCCTGATGGGAAGATTCCTGAGGATAGTTCCATGTATGTCGGTTTTCATAGCTCTGGCGAGCGAGGGTACAGATTTGAGGGTACAGATTTGAGAGCTCTGTTTTAGTTGACCCAGTTGGATCAGAGTGGGAAGGGGGATCGATCACAAGGTGCATAGCCACTTCGATCGTGCATTGGAAAGTGGTCCTTACACTTTGAAGTATAGAGGGGGCATGTGGTAAGTTCATTCATTTCTTCTATTATGATTTATGATAGACATCATATGGTTGATTCCATGGAATTGGGAGTTTAGATGATGTTTGAATGAACATGTGGGTTGGTTGGTTTAGTTATTTATTTATTTTGCATCTTCCATAATGGAATCTGATTTCTTTGGTATGTATCAACTTCTTTTAATTTTAGTGTGAAAGGTAGAGGATCCAAAGAGATAGAAAAACATGGCAATTGTATTGATTTGATGGATTCTAATTTTTTTTTTTTAACGATGTTTCCAGATCTATGTGACAAGCCCCCAACTCCAGAGTGGGATTTGGGCCGAATCCTTTGAGGAATCAAAGAAATAGAGCAACACGGGATTCAACACCCAGAAGTGCGGTCAAGGGAGAAGCACTCACTACCATAGCAAAAACCAATAATAATTCTTTCTTGAATAGTGGAGGTTTTCTCTCCCATTAATGGGATTTCCTATCCTACTAGGATTTTTCTTTCCATCCTATCTCATTGTTGCCTAATCTAAAAGTTCAAATCCGTAATCTCTCTCTAAACTTACATATCATTTAAATCTCCTAAAATCACTTCTGGTAGGTCTACACTGAGATGCTCCAAAGAATGATGGCATCTTTGGTTTTATTTATACATTATTTCTTTACAGGAAAATGAAAACTAATTAAAGGATTGATTTCCTTTATTTATTTATTTACTTCATTATTTTTCTTTTTCTTTTCAAGGGACTCATCTAAGCTACACCCACACTCATGATGTACCTAATAGACTGAGCCCCAGCCCGGTACTGAGCCCCAGCGCATTTGTTTTTCTTTTCTCATTTTTTTTCCTTCTTTGAATGCTATCATTTTTTCTTTTTGCTTCCACCCATACTTTTTTCTCTTTTTTAGTGGGGACTTTGAACCCATGCATTTTTTAAATTTACAAAGATTTTATAGGTGTAATATTACGAGATTCTCAATATTATTTTTCACAATAATTTCTTTCTTTTACCATAAAATCATAAGATCCTTTTCCACTTCGTTTTTTTTTTTTTAATTCTTAATAATAATAATAGTGGATTCTTCTTTTATAATTTTAATTATTATAATAATTTACTATATCTTTGTTTTGGCCCGGGTTAAGCACGGGCGTTTGTTGCTAGTCTTTATTAAACCATTACAACAATACCTTGTGAGTCACATCCTTGTAGTACGGAATTTCTTAGCACTTATTTCCTACCAACCCTGCGTTTCTTAACTTTGGTTTTCTTAAAAGGTAAAAAATCTGGTCAATATTGTTATTGTGCATGCAACTATAACCATCTCTCTCTCTCTCTCATATTTTTTTGTAAAATCACCGTAACTTTTCTAATTTCTTTTGTATGGTTTTCTAATTAGGCTTGAAAAGGTCCTTTGCTTGGGTGTGACTGCATGCGCTTACATCCTTACACTCTTCGCGGTATGTTTAGGCTGAATGTGGAGATTCACTATGTAGTAAATATGAGACATTTGTCTCATCCTGAATAAATATGATGGAAATTCTCATTCTCAATTTTTCCTGCCTTCCCTCACTCTAATAATGCTTCGATGCTTCACTGACTATGAATCCTCTTAAGCACTTTCAGATGACTAGTGCTGGAGTATATCCAGACTCCCTTATCTGTCCATCTGCATTTATTGCATTGGAGAAACCATTCCACTTCAATCTAATGTCACTTGTTTTCTTGTTTCATGACAAACAAAATACAAAGAACGTGTTCTTGGGTTGATACTTGTTTCCCCTCTTTGTAGAGCACCTTTCTGGTCAAAGTGGTTTGTACAACTAGGTTTTGGTCCATATCTTCTTGATTTTGAGAAAACAAATGTGTATTTCACAATCTTTTGGTATTTGATTCAGAATAGAACACTGCATGTTTAGAGGGGTTGTTGTATTGTTTAGGGTTACAAACGGGATGGTTCTGGATCGGAACCATAGTAGTCCCGGACTCGTTTCTAAATAACTGTTCCGAAACCGGTTTTGACTCGAAACTTGTTTTGTTGGTTCCCGACCCGATTCTGATGGGAAAACCTAGATCCGGTTCCAGGTCCACTTAAAGGACTAGAATCTAGTTCTAAAATCGATACCATATAATGACAGGGACCGCACCTTTTTGAGGATCGGATTCTGCTGCTCATCAATTTTTAGGATATGATCGTTTTTTTAACTACATTGGGATTAAAACACATAGTCACTGACACTCGTGTCTCTAAAGAACTGAGCTACAACTAGAGACGAAATGCAAAAATTTCAAATATCTTAGGAGTATATTACTTTGGCCCTTAATTGACCTTACAAAACTTGGTATAGCAAATCTTGGGTTAGCAGATTGAAAACAGAAGAGAAGAATTAGCCAGACAAATGAAATTGAGGACTTTTTATCTTCTTCTTTTTCCACTCCTCATTGATTAAACAGGGGTATACAGACTTAGGTGTACATATATACACCCCTCGTTGTTTTTGCAGGGTGTTGATGAATTTTGAGGACTTGCTGGGAAAAAGGGTTCCAACCAGGGAATATAAAAGAGGTGACAGGTGACTTATATCTGGTGGAGATGTAAATAGACTTCATTTACCAAGATTTGATTTACTTGTATAATGAGCAGGTGATCATTTCTCACTAAAAAGGAGATTATTTAATAGCCATTTTGCATACTTTCATATATTTCTTTAAATTTAGCTGCTTTTACAACAGATCCCTGTGGAAGTCCTACCAATTAAATTCCATTAGGGCTGTGAAAATTGACCGAAATAACCGAACCGCCCGGCCGAACCGACCATTTGGGCGGTCCTATATATTTTTTTAAAGAAAACCGACCAATCGGTTATTTGTTTCACCTAAAAATTACATGACGGTCGGGTTTTTTTATAAACTAAAAAACCCTTCGGTTAAAACTGAACCGACCGAATTGTTAAGCAGTTGGAGACTGCACTAACTTAGTGACTTGAACTGTTGAACATCTGCATTTTTTAAGTACTACTAGCTAGCTGCTGGGCATGTACTTATTATTAATTGCTGCTGAGCCTATTTTATTTGTGTGTAAGTTACTAAATTAGATTGGACACTTAACTTATTTAATGAAATTAAAGGCTCAATGGCCAATTAGACCAATACAAAATGAGGCTTGACCCATTCAAATTAGGACCCGGCCCAAAACCGAAAACCGACCGGAAACTGACCAAACCGAATGTTCGGTTTTCCCACTTACACTAAATACAGTGGTCGGTTTTCAGTTACCTATATAAAAAAAAAAATCGAACATTTGGCCCGGGTGCAGAGGTGACTGAAAACCGACCAAGACCGACCACCGACAGCCCTAAATTCCATGCAAATAAACCACCACAATATACAGAGGGTGGTCTGGTTCTCCAAAGTTTCTACTAAACCAATAATGGAAAGAAAAGCCTACAATTAAAAGAAAACAGAGGATGAACAAGTGATTAGCCGAACGGTAGGTTTGACTAAAAGGATTAGAAGAAAACTCTAGATCTCTAATAGGAAACCAGAGGAGATAGAGGAGGAAGAAAAAAATGAAGATTATTGTTGTGTGTAGAGATCTCTAACCCTCACCTCTTATTTATATAGTTTATGGTCACCTCTTATTTATATAGTTTATGGTCACCTCTTATTTATATAGTTTATGGCACACCTACTCTTGGACCAAGATTAGAAGTCTCACTGCTATTCTTAGTAAGTATCCTACTCCTTTCCTTAAGAGTTCTAATGAGATTAGTAATCTTCTCTTATTAGGGCTATAGCATGAAGACCACTAGGGATTCCTTAGAATCTGACTCCAACTGGGAATCTGAACCCCACATCTCATGTGAACTCCGGACCCACAGTTAATTATAAATAAGTCCACTAATTAAATGCAATTGCATTCCAGTCTTATGAATAATTACAAGGATACCCTAAACTTCTCAATTATTACAAGTAGGCCTCTCTATCAATTATATTCATGGATCTATTGGAATTAAATCTGTCCAACCAAATTAGATCCATCTCTTATTATCCTTGTGACCCAATTAATCACAGTAATCATCAGTTCCATCTAATTAACTCTTAATTGAGATGGGTGCGCACTCACTAATGATAAAATTCATTAATTGACACATGTGGATATTTATGATGATAGATTTCATCTTAAAAATTATATGTTCCCACAGCCCTACTACTACGTACCCAAGACATTGAGGTGTTAACCTACAATTGGCCTCACTCATTGATGACTCAAAGTAAATATATAGTAGAAACTTGAGTCCATTAATCTCTTAGGATTAAGAGTTTATTGCTTGAGAATTATGAAAGCAGTCCTTTAATCAAAAACAGATTTGTACAAGGTACTACTCATGGTCCTTCAGTACATCGAATGTACCAGCACAACGATCCAGAGTCTTACACTCTAATGTTCAAGAGATATCACACTATCTCATAGTGATCACAGTGCTGCAACCTTATCAGATGAGATGCTCAATCTCATCACTGACTGTGAATCAATTTAAATATAAGATTTTTTATCTATGTCTCATGTATGTGGATCCCATCCAAATACATGGATTACATCTAATATACTTGTAGGCTTTGGTTCATCTCATGAACCATCATGTCATTTTGTATTGGTCATATGCAAACAAAGAATAAAATACCATTTATCTCATGAATAAAGCATGAAAATATAAATTAATTAATAAAATAAATCAATTTATCCGTATTATCCACTAGATTGAAGCCATACAATCTAACAATATAGGTATTGACTTGTACATTATACATGCATGCATTTTAACATAAATTTGGTACCAAGCTCGAACTTGGGTGCATGAGATCTAGACCCGAACCCTCGAATTCCATATAGGTATCAAGATTCAGTCCTGAGACTGACCCAAACCTGGAAAAGTCCAACCTAAGTTTTACTTTTGGTTGGGTCCCTCACCCCTGCTGATGCTTGTCGAAATTCAGCTCGTTTAGTTATAGGGCCACATATTTTGGCCCAGATTGAGCACATGGGCCTGATTGTCAGAACAAGGCCCTGGCCATTCATATGGATAAGGGCACAAAAGGCAAATTGCAGTTAGAAATGTAGCATTGGCCAGGCCAACTAATCAGGCCTTTCAAGGGAAATTGGCACACCAGATTTTTCACTCAAGGTTATGGACCTGCTTGGGTTGGTCCAACTTTTGATTACCTGTTTGTCAGTATTGAATAGTATATTGAACTGAATGCATCCCAATCTCTTGATGGTGGCCTCCCAGTAGACTGCATCCCCACCGTTCGACTGGATGTGGGTCAGGTGGGAGTCTTCCATGTAGACAAGATGGAGAAATAGGAGGAGGAGATGAAGAAGACATTAGGAGATGTTCTGACGAGCGACACATGGTGATGCTATCGTCGTTCAGAAAAAAAGTATAAAAAATTGGCGAGAGGACCTCGTTAGTGCTACTCAATTTGCGAGGACCTTTCGCGATAAATGTCTGAATTTTGAAATTTTTCGAGTAAAATAAATTAGATCTGCGTAATAAATGGTGTAGAATGTAAATAACTTATTAAAATGAGATGATTTGGCAGAGTCTTGTCAAAACGAAATGATCTAGGAGAGTCAAGAGTCGATTCGGAGAGTTTTCCAACCCTGGTAAATACCCAACAAAACCAATTGCCTTTTTTTTTTTCATCTGGTCCCAAAGCCCAAAGGCAGCGTAGGATCTAGGCAAGACATTGTGACCCAGGCCGTTGTCCGGTTTTACATATTCATTTATATAAGGTAATATATATCATATGCTATATAAATGATGGGCCCCCTCTAGTGAACACTTGAGCTCACCTTATGATAAGCTCACTTCCTTGTGGGGTCTATCTGATCTTCCTAACCACTTGATTAGTATTCACAAATTTTCACTCTAAAATGAGTGCACAGTCAGTCCACCGGTCCGGTCCAAGCCCATGGATCAATCCCAAGGCACCTATATGAGACTTCTAAGGTGCCAATGCCATTGATCCACCAGTACAGTGACAGAACCATGCTAAGTTTAATGGTTTTAGAATGAACTATTATTTAGAATTTTAATCAAAAGGTGAGTAACGCTTGGATGTGTGTCAAATCTAAACTAGTGCCAATTCGTGTTTGTGGGGCGGGGGGAATCATAAGCTATCCCACACACCGAAAAGGGGGATCTACATAGCATCTCTGATGAGAGACGATATACATTTTGTCCATTTTATACATCCTTGTGACAGGCCCATCATATGTATTTTAATTGTGCCGTCCAGTTTCACACAAACCAACAAGCCTATCTGAAACAATTTCTCCACGCATACAAACAAGCCCATTTGATTCTAAATATCTTTGTACTCCAATTCTATGTGAATGAACAGGCCCATTCAAATCAAAACTTTCTTATGTATTTCAATTCCATGCAAAACAGCCGTACGATTCTATTTGAACAAATAGACCTATTTAATAATTAATTCCAATATATTTTTAAGTCCAAACGAACTAGCCGACTTGACAATGAATTTTCATCTATCTAGTTCCATGCAAACAAATTACCCATTGAATAAAAATTATAGTTGTCAATTTCATTTCGGTGACCATTACAGTCTAGCCTCCAAAATGAAATATTTCGATATTTTGGCAAAACTTTTCAGATAAACATTTTGAAAAAATGCAATACACAAATATGTATATATATTATAGAGGTTTTTACTGGAAAATACCCGGTATTTGGACGTCCTACTTGGTAGTGCATCGAAATATTTTTCATACGGTATCATTCTTCCCGCCTCTTTTATTTTTTATTTTTTAGTATTTCTTGGGAGTGACGATGGCGTCGTTGGAAGGAGAAATTAAGTGACGCTATCGTCACTCATCGTTATATAAACCCACCATCTTTCCCCTTCTCTTCCCTCCCTCTTTCCTCTTCTTCCCTTTTCTTTGATGGTGATGGAAGGTGGCTGGGTTGTTGCTGTGGGTTATGATTGGAGTGCTGGGGAGGTCAGAAGGAAGAGATCGGATTCGAAGGGGAAATGACGACCCCGAAGGAGAGGAGTAGGGAGGAGGGAGGTGGCGTAGGAGGCGGCGGAGAGAGGAAGGGAGGGCGGAGGGAGAGGGACAGGTGGCCGGAGGCTGTGGTAGATCTTTGTCTTCGAAGAGAAGCCGCTGCTGTTTGCATCTACGGAGGAGGAAGAAGATGAAGAAGGAATGTTGGAGTTAGAGCTTGGGTTTTGTTCTGCCATTTCAAGAGTCCAGGTACTAGTGACCGAAACAAGTGGAGCTCAACAGAAAATTTATAATTGCAGCATGATTTGGCTCCAGATCTCATCTCGTGGACAAATGCAAATGCTATTATAATAAGTTTATAACGATGCATGGCATGACGACAATGTTAGCATGAACATGAATTAGATTCTAGGCTTCCCCTTTCGATTCACGGAATGTGATCTGGGACACGATGGGAGTTTGCGTGCCTCGGTATACAAGAGATCACCCCAAAATCCCCAAACTTGAAGAGAAGAAGAGAAAGAGGAGCGGTATGGATAAGAAAAGAATGGGGGAAAGTGTGAGGGTGGAAGATGAAGAAAGAGGTTGGAGAAAGAGAAAAGGTTGATAAGAAAATGAAGTAACTGATTCTGCAGGGTCTCGTGTGTCATTGAGGACCAGATCGAGAAAGGGGTTGAGAACCTTGTTCCTGTTTGTTTGGAAGAGACGAAGAGTGACGCTAGCATCACTAATTTTCACATTGAGCGACGCTAGCGTCACTCATTTCATATTGGAAAAAAAAAACGGGGTCTAACAGACCCCGTTTGCATTTGTGTAGTGCTATTTCTAAGGCACTAATTCATGCAATGGCCAAATAGTGGGAGTTTTTGAGTAAAATCCTCTATATTTATGTAAAAAATAAAATAAATATAAAGGGGGCAATTGAAAATGGCAAAAAGAATGTTTAGAAGAAATATGAGGGGCAAATTGAAAAGGTTAAAAAGTGTTATTATTGTTTGACAAAATATTAAGTCTCCATCATTAATTGCTAATTAGAGGAGTTCTTTATAAATTCTTTTATAAAAATCTCAATATATATCATTTATTTTATATATTAATAAGCAAAGGGCCGGTGTGGGCCCTCTTTGGCCGCCTAAATTAAGCCCTAACTTGACCGTCAAGATTACAGACTTTTCAAAATTGGGCTCTCAATTTGAGGGCTTTTGCTTGCTGAGCGGGGCATCATCAAAGTGCCGGATTGAAGGCCATAGTTACAAGGCTTTTCTAGTCAAGTCCCAAAGGCCCCGTGCTTTTATGTAAAAATCTCCAACAATGAATAGCATTGCTTAGCATCCGGCTTACAGTGGCATATAAAAAAATTAAAAAAAAACTTTCTTGCGGCTCTAGCCTAGGGTAAATGCATAGGTAGTGCAGGTTCATTGAGGGCTTTGGCCCAACCTAGCCCGCATATGTAGGGGCAAGGTATTGGCAGACCATAGCTTGGCCTGGCCTGGCCTAGCCCTTTGACAGCCCTACTAGTGGACATCCCTAATTATAGATTAATTGTACTCAAGTTTATAGTAATCGCTCACAGTGCGAATTTCAAAAAATAACATACATTGATAAAATCATTCAATGGCAGAGTTATGAGATGAAACAAAATCAGTCGTTACACTTGATTGAGGCAAGCGAACTGAAGCAAATGTTATGGCCTCTGCCACTAAATTGATTTGATCATTAGTTTGTGATCAGCTCATATGGGTCAATACGAGAGTCCAACATATGCAGCAGCATCCCCATAGTAAAAGGAGTGAGAAATTTTAATAGAAAGATCAAATAGAAATGGATGGTATGAGCATACTGTTAAAAATTCTTCCACCCATCTCCACACCCACCAAATAAAAATGTATCCAAGAATACCCCCATACCAGGTACTTATCCATTCTCTCTCCCTCTAATGTATAAAGCATGCAAAAGGGAGTGATGTGAATTCATAAGTAGCTACTATTCTTTGCTCTTCCTTGTTTCATCATATTTGCAAGGAGAGTAATAGCCTAGGTAGCTATGATGCACGGATACTTCAAAATGGGCAATGTATCGTGTCGTATCGCATCCGATACTTCCCTTTTTATATGTAAAATCTGTGTCCCCGCCGTGTCTACGGCGTGTCCTTGGCGTGTCCACACCGTGTCTGGGGCATCATAGCTAGGCAGATGCCTTACAGGCACACAGACCTTTGGGTCCTACTTCGTATGAACAGGTGTAGGTCTTGCAATCCAACAATCATGCCATCACACTTAAGGGTTACTATTTACATTGAACTTGTAATGATTGCTTGCTTTTAACCATGGTTTTAACACCAGCTTGACACTAATTAAGAAGTAGACAGTACTAAAGAGAGAAATATTTATAGATGAAAGAGAGCACTCCAACATTATTCACATAAATGCTAATGTGTTTTTACTTCTTCAGGATACCTTAAACCTTGGAAGGAGTTGTCTCATTTCCTCCATAGTCAGCTGCAAGTACTTGACCATAGTCACCTTTGGGATCATCCTCTTCCAAGTAGTCAGCTCTGGCGTTAAGTGTCAGCATTTGGCAGACCAACCAGAAGAGGGATGCATCGAGGGCTAGGAAGGCCGCACCGCCAAAGAGGCCTGTTTTAGCAGTAGGGCAAGCTGTTTCAAGGTTGTGGTGAACATTTCGGGAACGGTGAAGGCCTTCAGTTATCGTAGCCCACATCATCATTGCCTCCGCCAGCACAGACACACCTCTGATATGAGAGAGAGAGAGAGAGAGAGAGGTTATCAATACCATACATTTATGTTACACGAATACATGCAAGCAATATAAATGTTATAGAGCATTCCATCCCGTGACATGTTGCATTCTACAAGTCCGGCATGTGCAGACAGCGAAAGGAGAACAGGGAAATCTCATTTCTAAGAAAGTTCCCCATCTCAAAACACTTTCAGCACTTTATTTTCTTGTACACCTTTGCCATTATGAACTAATGCTTTAAAGAACAATATAGACCATGATATATGGAGAGAGGAAACCAAGCCAGCAGAACCCTCAGGCAGAAACCAAGGATTCCCATTCTCTAACTGCCAGAAACAGTTTTAGAACACTCCATTCCTTTGTAAACCAGTTATCCCTTTGCATCCAATAAATAAATAGATTAAAGGGTATTCATTCTACCTGCATTCTTCTCTCATGGCATATCCATGTAATTTACTATATTTACATAATCTCTAAACATCTTAAACAGTTCACATATGATGCGTCAAATAGTTGAAAGTTCAAGAAACTAGGAGAGATAGGAGGCCAATTAAGACCTTGAATTCAGTAGTGAGGAAAAAGTTAGATTTTTAGGGCCTGCTTGTTTGCATAACATAGGAACTGAATATATTGGAATTCTTTTCTTTTCTTTACCCTTTTCTTTTAATGGTGACACAGAGAAATCCGTGCCATAAGAAGTTAAAAATGAAGAACCAAGGTGAATATACAAAAATGACCATCCAATAACCTCCCCTTTAATGGAAAGTGAATCAAAGGAATATGGGAAATGAGTACCCAGTCCTCACCCTAGGAATTCAAATCATTTGAAAGTCATGGTCCCATTTACATTGCCATCTTATATCTTTCACCCCTTGCCTCATATCATTCACACTTCACCTCTAATAATCCTTTGGTAGAGCTCATTTGACCATGAATTCCTATGCATTCAAACTCTATATGCTAATGCAAACAAATAGGGCCTTGAAGTTATGAAAGATTTAAGTGTACGATGATGGTGACATCAACCTCTAGTAACTTTAGTTCTTTCTTCTTTGTTGCTAAAGCATTTTGGTTCACCGATGATGGTGACATCAACCTCTAGTAACTTTAGTTCTTTCTTCTTTGTTGCTAAAGCATTTTGGTTCACTTTCATCAGAATTGCTCTTTTGTGTTTTACTTTTTTAACGCACAAACAAAAGAAAACCCTTCACACAAAAGAAAGACACCATTTTTGTGTACCACAAATAAAGACAGACATGCTAATGGCTTGTTTGTGTTTGTCTTTTTTTTAATTTGAATTAGAACATATTAGCCGACGGGATGAGTCTAAGATGATCATGATGACGATGATGATCTCTAAACATTTTGCTTTGGAATTTTCATTAACTCAATCAAGTCAAGCTTGAAAGTCAATTCTTGCGAATACATAATCATTGTTGATCTTCTAAACACTCTTTCAAATATTCAAGGACTTCAAATTATATAAAGAAAAGTTTAATTAGTTAGAATATGGAGGTAATCGAGTCAGTTAAACCTTAGCTACAATATATACTAGAGTACAAAAGAGGAGGGCACTTACATAGCAACAACGAAGAACACTGCCAAGGTAGTGCTACGAAACAAGCCTTCGGTGGGAACAGATTTGCCATTGTAAGGGTGGAACACAGAGACCAATCCAAGAATGACACAAAAAAAGAGAAAAATGACAGATAAGCTTCCCAATGCAATGGTCGGATCAGCTGGATATTTGCATATCACGACATACTGTCCAACAATTGGGGTTCCAGATGCAGGCTGCATTCACCAAGATGATCAGAGGCACCCAAAAACACACATTAATAAAAGTTGTTTTAAATCAAAACTATGTACTCAGTTAACCAAAGTCAAAGAAATCTCAAGCCAAGTATTTAAGACTGCCAAGTATCCACTTATGACCTATAATTTATAAATAGAATGTTCCCCTTTTTTTGTCCTTCAGTTCCTTTGTTAACATTGTCTCATCCTTGCAAGTATCATTAATGGGGCCGTTGCCTCTGGTTCCTTTTGTTGATAGGTTTCTCCAATCTCCATTTTGAAGAAATGCAAGTCAGTGATCAACATGGGTTTGCATCTCCACTATTAATTTTGTGTGTGATAGCTATGTTACTACTTGCATCTCCACTATTAACATTGTCTCATCCTTGCAAGTATCATTAATGGGGCCATTGCCTCTGGTTCCTTTTGTTGATAGGTTTCTCCAATCTCCATTTTGAAGAAATGCTAGTCAGTGATCAACATGGGTTTGCATCTCCACTATTAATTTTGTGTGTGATAGCTATGTAACTACTTGCTGTCAATTTGACCTTGTAAAGCCTTATTAGACTGTAATAATCTTGCAAATACACAGATGTATAAGCATGTTGGATACCCATGTGAACCTCAAATGAATTAAGTGTCTTAAAGAAAAAGTCCAATTTTTCTTTCTAAATCATGGTTGAGTTGGGATCTTGATGGGTGAGAATTAAGAATTTTTGAGCAACAAGCAAAATTGAGCACAAAGGCCTCCTCTCGAAGAAGTAAACATAGACTGATAGACAGGCCTTAGAGGAGAGTAACCTGCCCAAGATGCAAGTTGCAATTATAGGTGTGACCAGACCAACATGAAGGTTGTTGTTTGAGTAGATAAGGTTGGAAGTCCACTCTCACGACAAGGAAAGAAGCCACCAATGGCAGAGCCACAACCATCTGTCACCATACCATTTCCTAACCATGTTCATAGAAAGGATGACCTTCCCATGGAGATCCACATGTCCAAATCTCTCAATCATGCCAAAACAACAGGAAGCTAGTATTCATCAGAATTTCTCATCCTTTGTGGTGCAGTGCCACCCTGGCATGGTTACTTCAAGAAGTGCACATAGACAACCATAATGATTCCTCTATGGTTATGCCCACTATTCAAGCACAAAACCCTCATCCTTTTGGCTCTGAGGAGCAGCAATCTATCCATTGGATGAACCAAAATTTGGTAATATCCAGAGATGGAAATCACTTCTGGACCATTCACAGTTTGCAACAGTTGCCCAACAATGGCATATGGTAATGAGCTCTATCAATCTCATGCTCATGAACTTTTTAGTTTTTACACATAAGTGTGAGCACGCACATTGGTTCCTTCTGCTGAGAGGCATGAGGTAACAACTTTAGCACCAGATGGGACCCGCCTGTAATCAATCATACACCTCACACTTGCTAACCCCCATGGATCCGCACTGAACTTGAATTGACACTACTGTTACTTATACTCCATTACTCCCCATGGAAAGAATTTCATTAAAAGTGTAACTCAATAGACTGTTAAACTTTTAAGGCCCCTAACAATGGTTAGATGATATGATTGAGATGCTTTTTTGCCAAAAAATATCATATCCACAGTAATACCTTTCCATCACACTATCTCCCTATTATTGGAAAGCATCCAGGTGGGTCCCAAAAGGGGCTTAGATTTTTACCATGAGACCTCTCGGCAGAAGGAAACCGTGTGTTTTTATTGAAGTAAGGCCTGTTTCTTTCTCTGCCTTATTGTTCGCTACCAACCGAGTACCTACCGAAGGGTGAGATATGATATCAATTGCCTATGAACATTGAAATTTTCTAACTTTTTATCTACGTGTATATACTATGCTATCACAGGAGTGTTCAGGATGTCGCTCTTTCCCACAGGATCCAAAAGGCAGTGAAAATAGCATTAAGTGGGCATGATGTAAAGGCATAAATAATGGAATCACGTTTTTTTTTTTTTCTTTTTTTATCTTTGATTGGTAACATGACTTTAAAGTTTAAACAACAACCTTTTTCTTTTTCTTTTTGGCTATGATAATGAGCACCTTCCAACTGTGCCATAGGCTCTTTTCATGATAGAATCATTTCTCAAAGCACATCTTTCTTCAAAATTTTCTTAATTGGTTGAGATATACTACCTTTTTATTTTCAGCAATTACACCAAGTATAAAAGCCACCACACCAAAAAATGCCACGGCAAGGGAAATCTGTGCAGTTCGACTCACAGCCATTGCTCCAACAAATTAGCACTGCAATCTGAAGGCAGAGCCTCTGCAACAAAACACACACAAGAATATTCAGTCATGAATTAGCCATGAATTAGCCAGGGACATAATCTATAGTATATTTTCCCTTCAAATTCAATTCCACCAAAAACACCAAAAACCCATATCATTTAACTTCCACGCACATGGTGCATTGGTAAAGGCATACCTTCCCAAGGGGAAGCCTTGGGGTTCGATCACTGCTCACCCAGTGGCAGCCCCCTTGAGAAATAATAATACTGAAAATCTGGCACTACTTAAAAGTCATCTCTACTTCCCACACTTTTGGGCCATTTTCAAAGGTGAAGTGATTGACCCAAGATGAAATTCTTCAAAGATAAAAATCCTAATAAGAAAAGTACCAATCAAGTACATCTATGATCAACCAAACTTTTTGATACAAGATAATACAATAAACTTCATGAGGCCAGACTTAAAACCACACGACATCAACCCAAACCCAACCTGACTATAACCCATACAACCACAGCACGACCTGATCAACCCTAATTTTTAAAACCCCACCTCAAACATCCCTTCCCCACACTAGAACCACTGAACCCCCACATTAGCAGAAGCCCCAAATCAGAAAACTCAGAATTCCCACACTATATAAAAAAAAAAAACAAATTCCCCAAAAACCCCAAACCAAATCGGAAGCCCACAAATTCCCACCCCAAAAGAATCCCTAAACTCACCTAAATCAGTACTGGAAATCTCTGGTTTCAATTTTCAAACACCCAAAAAAAAAAAAAAAAAAAAAAAAAAACCTTAATCAAACTTCTTGCCATCTTAATCTCCTAACCAAGCAATTATTAATTAACACCAAATCCAAATACAGATATTTTAAAACCAAAACCCAAAAATCCAGAAATTCTCAGATACATTAATCCAAATCTCAGATCCACAACCAAAAATGAAAATATAAACAAATGTATCAGATCTAATCACATGGAGGAAAAGGAAATCAATAGCTTTGTATGTGAGAAAGAAAGAAAAAGAAGAAGAAGAAGAAGATACCTTTAGAACAGAGGAAGGAGAGCAGGGGGCAGAGCAGGGTAGGGAGGAAGAAATGGGGGTTTTAATAGGATCACAAAAGATTCATGCCAACTAATTGAATTCCAAATGTGAAGTGTGAACACAAGACACCAGCGTCATTACGGCTACGACGACCGGGTGTTTATATATAGATAGGGAAGTTGACATGCAGGTGGGTCCCACTCATCATATACATATGTACAAATATAAAAGGCTGGTATCGGTCAGCTTGGATTCAGGATTCTGTTCAGCCAGCTGGTAAATGGAGGAGGAAAGGTGACCGGTACGCTGCTCCATCTTTTTGTTATTTGGGGTTAGTTTTAGAAAGGTCACCAGTAGGCAGCTTCTACTTTGTTAGGTGGATTTCAAACGGGTATCCTCCTACTCCTGTTGTTCCAAGGCTCGGAGTACATGTGGGTATCAAACCTATTTCTTATTTAGGATTTTAGAGAAATGTGAATTTGGATCCGGAATGTTTTGACCTAAGTTAACATTTGGTTTTTAGTTTTGGTTACATGTTATAACTTTTCATTTTGACTTTCAATCAATTTTGGCCAAAAACTATGGATTTTGGTTGAAATTTTCGAAATGGCTGAAATGTTTTTGAGGAATGCTTTCGAGCTTCGATTTAAAAAAAAAGGTTAAATTTTATGGTTGTGAAAATCTTGTTTAAGTTTTTATTATGGTAAGAATGTGCTTAAATTTTATACTTATATGCTATTATATTGTTTTATCATAATGAATAAATGCATAAATTATATTT
Organism: Litsea cubeba; assembly: GCA_012931725.1. Classification (NCBI taxonomy): domain Eukaryota; kingdom Viridiplantae; phylum Streptophyta; class Magnoliopsida; order Laurales; family Lauraceae; genus Litsea; species Litsea cubeba. The sequence goes on along the minus strand of CM022945.1, from coordinate 4,246,100 downwards.
AATATTTTATTCTTTGTTTTTTCTAGTATATATGTTTATTTTGATTTTATTTTTTTTCCAAAATGTAACTCACCAAAATTTTATATCAGCCGAAAATTTTCATTTTGAGGGCTAGAACGAAACATTTTTTTTTTATTGTGTAGGTTTTGAGGTGTTCTAAATAATATGTTGAGAAATGTTCTCCTACAAGCTATAGCGTATGCAATCCAGCTTTGTGAGGCCCACATTTGATAAGTACAAGCCCTTTCACACTCTCATCCTCCCATGACCTGACAACATGCCTAATTTCACTTTCATCAAACATTTATCCATTGTTACTTTGTTAGATTGAATCTCAAAAAATCTATAATTAAAAGGCCACCGGACATCAATGGCAAGTATGATCGATGGGGTTTTTTTTTTTTTTTTTTTTTTTTCACCCTTATGTTAGGAGGCCTTTTCATGTACCCCACCCCTACTAATAATAAAGCATCTAAGTGGGCCCCGCAAGATATATGCGGTCTACTCAAGAGAACACTGCCCAAACAAATTATATGTATATTTGATAATCTACTTAGCTTTAATCCTATGTCATTTAATCAACCCATTTGTATACTTAAAAAGAAAAGGTTTGATGCTCTTTTGTATAATTATACTAATGCACTGGACAGCTTGTTTCAAAACCACACCTTTTGTCTCTTTTCTTTTTTTTTTTTTTTTTTTTTAAGTTGATGTTGAATGGGAACATAGGTTCCATGTCAAATTTGAAACTAGATCTATAAAAATGGATCTGGGTTCAGATTTACCATAGTTCTGCCTTCAATCTAACACATTTGCATCTTTAATTAGATTCTTGCAATCAGGATCCCACTTACATGAGCTTTGGGGTTAGGGTTTAAGAGTGGAAAACTGGTCAGGCCCAGTGTGATCGGACCAAATCAATTCAGGCTCGTGAATAGGTTGAACTTGGAGAATGGCCCAAAGGTCTAGGTCCTTGCTTAATTACATCCAACCCATTTGTTTATAAGGCGAAATCTATTCCACCCACCATAAAAGTGCAAGTTAGGACTTCTTGACTCACTTCTAGACATGTCAATCCAGCCCTTTGGCAAATATGCCTCACAAAAAAAAAAAAAAAAATCTATTGGTAAGCCCAATGGGAACTGATAATCAAACAAATTCAATTGATTTCTTGTAAAACACTATTAAAGTACTCAAAAAAGAACAAACATAATAAATGCTGAAGTATAAATATATTAAAAACTAAAAATAGAAAAGATAAATCTAAGGCCGATTTCACCTAATTAAAAATAATTTCAAAATAAAATCAAGTTATATGTTTTGATTTTTGATCATTTTTCTATTAATATTCTCAATCATTAGAATCCTTATGTATAGTAGGCATACATATTTGGGAGTCATTTGCCTTTTACGCAATGGGATATGTAACTTTTTTAATATGCAAATGTTACATACTTGATACATATTATCATGTTTATCATAAAAACATCATTTGCACATGAGGAAATGAGTACATCCAACTATCTTAATTGCGTTTGGACTTTTTTTGAACTTTTTTTCCTCAATTTTTTAAAAAGGCATGAAGACTTAAGATATGAAGATTCGATGTTTATCATTTGTATAAGAACATTGAAAGGTTCTGATCATTAATAGTGGGCCCATAAAATGTGTGAAAAATTAGATTTATAGTTAGAAAAAAATATTAAAATATTTTTTTCAAATTTCTCATAATCCATCATTTAAATATGAAACTAAACACCACAATTTCATAGACCACCAAAAAGATGAACAAGTAGCAGTGGGCTACTACTTTGTATTCTTTTCGATGTCCTTAGCCCCTTGTTATAACAAATTCCTTATTAGCTCTTTTCGCCCTTTTACTCATTTGGGGGTGTTTCTAGGCCAAGTTGGCTGATTAAGTTTGTGAATGCCCAACTTATTTATTTATCAGCCCAAAAATTAGGTTAATATCCAAGACACGGCCTTTAAATTATGCTTTGGCTAACCAATTTGGATGCCTTCTTGTATTAAGTTGGGCCAATGCACAGTGAGCTTAGGCTAACCCAACCCATTTGCTCTCGGCATTCACATATATGCATGCACCCTTTAAGGGACTTCACTTGCATTTTAACTATTAGTTACGAGCATTGTTTGAAAACTATCCGAGTTGACTATTGACTCTCCCGTCATCTTATTTTAACAAAGGTCCGAGTAAAAAATAGGAGAAACTCGGCTGAGTCATCTAATTTTAATAAGTTGTTGGTATTCCAAACCATTTAATAGATAGATTTAATTTTAAACAATTAAAATTTATTTGTAAGTAATTATGCATGACATTTGGAGTTAGTAATGTAAAAAATGATGAATATTGGAATGCAATTTGAAAGGTATATTTGATCTTTTACATTTGGTATTTGGACTAACAAATTATGTAATATGCAATATATTTTTTTAATTTTCCTTATTGTAGTACTTTTCTTGCATATACAACTTATTAATTTGAATTGATTATTACGAATGTAGGTAAATAAATGTATTTTTATATTTTGTGAGTAATGGACTCATTTTTAACCATTCTTGAGATTATTTATATATATATATAAAAAAAAAAAACCCTCCGAGTCGAGTTCGAGTCACGAGTTTTCCAACCTTGGTTACAAGCATTGTCATCATAGCCCAATTCTAGCTTGACATTAACACTGTTTTGAAGTTGATCCCATCAGTTAATGGGTTTCCATCAGTTGATCCCATCAGTTAATGAACCATGACCTTGGTTAACCCAAAAGATTTTCCCATCAGTTAATGGGTTAGGTCCAATCAAATATTGACTCCAACTTGTGCGGATGTGAATTAAGGAATTTCTTCGAGTCAATTCCAGTTGGAACCCGGAACTACTTAGTACTTGCACAATTTCATTATATTATTAAGAAAAATTTCACTCTAATGAAAATTACTTTCTAACAAAATTATGTCTAGTGCATGTGACCAAAATAAAAAAATAAATAAAATCAAATCAATATTGTATATTTTCGGATGGACCTAATTCTTATTTAAAGTAAGTATTGGCTTCACGACATAGCAAGGCAAGATGATAACTCTAAGGCGTAGCTCAGTTGGCCTAGGACCATGGTTTGCATCCGGAGGTTGTGAGTTCGAAACTGCACTACCACATTGGGGCTACAGGAGAGTTTATCCGGCTTCCCTCTGGGCCCGGAGGGATTAGTCCAGCTTAAAGGGTTGGGAACCCTCCGATAGCAAAAATAAATAAATAAATAAATAAAATAAAAAAAGATGAGATGATGACTTTAAGAGGCTTGAATTTCAAAGGTAGGGTATGCTTATATTTTTAAACAATTTGGACATAAAGAATCTTAAGAGTGTATTTGATAATGGGATTACACTGAATAAACTAGGGCTGAACAAAATCGGACCGCAGACCGGACTGGACCGGATTTGTGGTTTTACTGCTATAAATCTGGATCGGATCTGGAAAACCGGTTATATCCGGTCCAGTCCGATCCAGGCCTTTTGGGGTCCGGTCCGGATTTATTAATATAAATAAATAATAAATATTTTTAAAAATTCTTTTTTAATACAAACACAACCATTCACAAATTTGGATGTGTGATCAAGTAAACCCCACTATAGCATTTTAATGCAGATCAAACAAGTGGGCTAGTCTTAGACCCAAACCTTTTGTTCAGCCCTAATCTCCTGGGTCACTCATTTCATAACCAGGAGGATATGAACACATGGGCTTTGGCGTATAAACACACACCCCATATCTACCACAGATTCCAATTCCATGCACATTGCACTCCTGAGGAAAAGTTGCCCATGAAGCCCCCCAGAGCCCCATCGATTCGTTCAAGCCATACAATCTGAGATTGCCATTAAAATCCAAAGTGAGGTGCCTTGTAACCCCAAGACCCATATCAGGAGCAGAGAAATTGAATTTGTCGCCGATAACCACCCTGTTTCATCAAGGAATGCAATTCTACTGCTGTTGAAGCTTGTTCTAAGATTGCCCCATAGGTCAAGATTCATTCTTGAGATACCATATGTGAGCTAAAAAAAAAAAAAAAACTAGGAAAAAGAAAAAATGAAACCGGTCTGGACCACTTATAAGTGGTCCAACCGGACTGTTTCGGACAGGTCCGATCCTTCATTTTAGGACGGACCGAAAATCCGGTTGTGCAGTCCTAGAATAAACGTAAGCGGAGTGCTATTGGCACCGCATATTTTTTTCTCCCCACCGCACTAGAAGATCAAAAAAATATTTTTTTTCTAAACTACACCCCCCCCGCTCCGCGTCTCCGGCTACCGGCCGGGGCTCCCTCCCCCTCTCCCTCTTTCTTCCTCCCTCCTCCCCCCCATGGGCTTTTGAACACATGGGCTTTGGCGTATAAACACACACCCCATATCTACCACAGATTCCATGCACATTGCACTCCTGAGGAAAAGCTGCCCATGAAGCCCCTCACGGCCCCATCGATTCGTTCAAGCCATACAATCTGAGATTGCCATTAAAATCCAAAGTGAGGTGCCTTGTAACCCCAAGACCCATATCGGGAGCAGAGAAATTGAATTTGTCGCCGATAACCACCCTGTTTCATCAAGGAATGCAATTCTACTGCTGTTGAAGCTTGTTCTAAGATTGCCCCATAGGTCAAGATTCATTCTTGAGATACCATATGTGAGCTAAAAAAAAAAAAAAAAACTAGGAAAAAGAAAAAATGAAACCGGTCTGGACCACTTATAAGTGGTCCAACCGGACTGTTTCGGACAGGTCCGATCCTTCATTTTAGGACGGACCGAAAATCCGGTTGTGCAGTCCTAGAATAAACGTAAGCGGAGTGCTATTGGCACCGCATATTTTTCTCTCCCCACCGCACTAGAAGATCAAAAAAATATTTTTTTTCTAAACTACACCCCCCCCCCCCCCCCGCTCCGCGTCTCCGGCGGGGAGGGAGCCCGCGGGGCTCCCTCCCCCCCCCCCCCCCCCCCCCCCCCATGTCTCTGGCCGAGCTCCCTCCCCGCCGAAGAGGGGGGGGGGGGGGGGGGGGAAGATGAGGGAAGAGGGTGGAGGGTGGGAGAGGAAGGGAAGAGGAGGAGGGGGGAAGGGTAGTTTAGGGAAACCTTTTTTTTTTTTTGCAGTGGGAAGAGAGGTTTTTGTGGTTCCAATAGAGCCCCCCTAAACGGAACCGTCCTTTGCAGCAATAATTTCTTGCTGAACCCACTTTACGATGATATTATCTCACAACCAAATCAAATTTTCTTTTATGTTTTTTGGTACCCAGCCTAACTGGGGGCTCTTAGACTCAAGAGAGCCCACACACATGAGAAGCGGAGCCCACCCATATGAAAAGAGAAGCCCACAATCAAACTAACTTAAAAGACGAGATAGGGGTACAAAGTAAAAAAGAAACACATTTTCAAATCTATAAAATTTTCACTCTAAAGGCTTAGTTATTTGCATAGAATACATATAAATTGAATAGATAGGAGTTTATATCATAAGTTGTTAAAAATAACGCCTAAAGGTGAATATTAAAAAATGACCACTCAATGACGTCCTCTCTAATTGAAATTGAGCGAAGGATAAGTCATTACTCCAGTAATTCAATACCTAGGCGAGTCATGATCTTATCTACATATTTACCATATATATTTTTTTATAATTCTTTAGTTGAACTCATTTGACCCTGAATTTTTATGCATTTAAGTAACATGTAAAGTAATTCCAACATTCAGACTTTTAAACTAGAACACCAAAACTATCGTTCTCCAGTTTATCATTCAAGGATAGTTTTATTTTAGTAATTCATATAATCATCAAATATCTTGTTTAAATTGGTCAATGGGGTTGGGGCTTAGTGTCCGGAACCTCCTATCAGCCCTCTCCATCACGCTCCGAAAACATGGATTGGCATTTTCGGAGCGAATCCGTCCTCAAAGAGCGGTTCAATCATTTTTGGAGCGTGGTTCGACTAAATATGGAACGAACCATGCATAATCTTTAGTTTTTTTGTGCATTTTCTTTTTCTGTAAGCTTGATATTTATCTTTTGCATAAAGAAACTTCTTTTGACTTATTAATTATTATCTATTTTATGTGATCAAATTGTGAAGCTTTTTTTTTCTTTATTTTAATATTTAAATATATAGATAAGATATATTTGTGCCTGTTATTTAATTATTTATGAATTCATAAAAATAATATGTTATATAGACGCTCCCATATATAATTATTTTAAAATTTAGCATTTAGGTGATAAGCTGCTGTACCCGCTCCACGCTGGCACTTTAGTTTTGGGAAGCACCTCAGGTTCAATCTTAATTTTCATGGGGCCACACATTGATGATTTATCACTCCCCTGGGCTGATGATGGTCGCTTTCTGCCACGTGGACGGTTATGATAAAGAATCACATGAACAGACAGCAGCTTGATGATTGAGTGGAGAGTACAAGATAGAGAGCTGACCGGCCGGCCTCCCGCCCCCTTCTATTGATGTTCGTGCGCCTCTCATCGCTCCTCCTCCCGACCCGCTTCATCATCCCTACCACCACCAAACTCAATCTCCACCGTCGATCGATGTCCATCATCAATGCCCCACCCCAGGACCCCATCTCACCGTCCACCACCCGCATCGGCTGGATCGGCACCGGCGTCATGGGCCGCTCCATGTGCGCCCACCTCATCTCCGCCGGCTACACCGTCACCGTCTTCAACCGCACCCCCTCCAAGGCCCACCCCCTCCTCCAAATGGGGGCCCACCTCGCCGACTCCCCCCAGTCCCTCGCCGCCTCCTCCCACGTCGTCTTCACCATCGTCGGCTACCCCTCCGACGTCCGCTCCGTCATCCTCTCCCCCTCAGGCGTCCTCTCCGCCCTCCCACCCGCCTCCACCGTCGTTGACATGACCACCAGTGACCCCTCCCTCTCCGTCGAGATCGCCGCAGCCGCCTCCGCCCGGGGCTGCTCCGCCGTCGACGCCCCCGTATCCGGTGGCGACCGCGGCGCTCGGGAGGGAAAGCTGGCCATCTTCGCCGGCGGCGACGAGGGGGTCGTCCGGCGGCTGGCGCCGCTCTTCCAGTGCATGGGGAAGGTGAATTACATGGGCGGGCCGGGTTTGGGGCAGAGCGCGAAGCTGGCGAACCAGATCACGATCGCGTCGACGATGGTGGGGCTCATGGAGGGGATGATATACGCCCACAAGGCTGGGCTGGATGTGGGTTTGTATTTGGAGGCGATATCGACGGGCGCGGCGGGGTCGAAGTCCTTGGATTTGTATGGGGGGAGGATATTGAAGAGGGATTTTGAGGCGGGATTCTTTGTGCATCACTTTGTGAAGGACCTCGGCATCTGTTTGATGGAATGCCAGCGGATGGGGGTGGCGCTGCCCGGGCTGGCGCTCGCCCACCAGCTGTATGTGTCGCTTATGGCGCATGGAGAGGGTGGTTTGGGCACCCAGGCCCTTGTTTTGGCTCTTGAGCGGCTTAACAATACCCAATTGAAGTTCCCTCCGCCGCAGCCTTCGGAGTAATGTTACTTTTTTTTTTTACTTATGGTGTTGGCTATGGTTTATGCTATTGTGCTGTTCTGATTACTTGTTCTGAGGATGCTTTGTTATTTGATGATGGATGTGCTTGTATGGGGTTGTGTTGTAAGTACTCTTAGCTTGATAATTGGTGGTTGCTTTTGTTGGATGGTCCTTTTACACTTCAAAATCAACCATTGTCAATACCATCTTGTTGATATGTAGCATTAGAATCTTTTGTTTAATTTGATTTGCAGTTAAAGCACCAGCCTGTAATTTGATTTGCAGCTAGATAAATCTGCATCTACTTCCAGCAGCCATTTTAGGTGTGGAGTAACTCAAGATGTGTATGTGCGCACATGTGAGAGAGTGAGGAGTGAGAGTGACTGTTAGAAAGATGGGATTTATGGTTTTAGCTTGTATCTCTGTATGAATTGAGACCTCCATGTTGACCCTAGATTGAAATTATGATCTCCAGCTTGTGTCTCTGTATAATGTTTTAAGCCAAAATCCATCATGGAGATAAGTCTAATGTAATGATGATGATGGAAAACTGCAGATCAGTTGATAAATTTCATTGCTCCAAGAACATCATAAATGTCATTAGTCTTTCTAATACCTTTGGTGAGAATGTCAGCAATCTGATCAGCAGCGGATACATATTTGAAAGCCAAGTCACGATGAGCCACATTATCACTCACAAAGTGAAAATCAATCTCGATATATTTGGTGGATGATTGGAAAACTGGATTAACAGAGGGATAAGTTGCACCAATGTTGTCTCACCACGCTGTAGGACGAGTAAAGAATGGTACAGCCAGTTCTATGAACAAGGATTGTCGTAAGGTGAGTTTGACCACAGTAGTTGAAACAACTTCATATTCAGCCTCCATCGAGGACCTAGCAACTGTCTTTTTTTTTCTTCTTCTTTTTGTGTGTGTGTGTGTGTGTGTGTACTGTCGATGATCTAGACAACTAGCCCAATACGTGTCTAAATAAGCAAACCAAACGAAGCACAAGGTGATGATGGCAGTGTGAGACTCAAAGTTGATTGCGTTTGAGGTATACTTTTCACAAGAGACCAATGATCAAATATGGGGCGATGCATGTATTGGCAAATGCAATTAACAATAAATGTGATGTCCGACCTTGTTCAGTTAAGGTATTGTAGCTCACTAACAATATTTTGATACTTAGTTCCATCAACAAGAGGAGAGCCAGATAGCAATGACATCAGCGATGAAGAGGCAAAGGGGGTGGCCTTTGGATTGGCCCATCCATACAAGCTCAAGAGAGATCAGCACTGTATTTATGCTGGCTTAAGAAAAGTCCACGAGGTAAATGAATTGCTTCAACACCCAAGAAGTAGTGTATTGGGCCAAGGTCCTTGACAACAAAAGTGGAGCCTTAAGCACGAACAAGGGTGTCATTGGCCAGAGTGTCGTTGCCTGTGATGTTGAGGTCATCAACATAGATTAATAAATAGAGAGGAGTCCCCCTTTTTATGAAGAGTGAACAGGGATGGGTTATTCCTTGAACCTCAAAAGCCATAGGTCAAGAGAAAGCAAGTGTTACTATGGAACCAAGCCTGTGGCACCTGTTTAAGCCTATATAGAGATTTTTTAACATCATACCTTTAAGCCTCTGAATTGGGTTGCATCTTGGATGGGTTAGGCTTGGTATTGAGCTAGCTGAATCTGGCCTCCATTGCATGTGGGTGAATCCGAGTTTGAGCCTGGGATGAAACGTGAAACCCGACTTGCCAAGCCCGACCCAAGAATCGAGAAGAAGAATCAACTATATTATCTAGTTCCTATCAAAATATGCCGGTGCTATATTATTAAGTTAATTATGATTTTAGCCCGTGTGCCTTTAGCCCTTTACTATGCCTTCTCTTGTACTAGTTTGTCAATAATTAAGTGAAGCAGTGCAGGGAACGTAGGAGGTAGCCAACGGGCTATTCTCCAAGCCAAACGGCTTAGGGTAGGATGTCTTGGTCTCACACCACAGACAAGAGAGGAAAACTCGTTTGAGAGAACTCAATTTTCATTAATTTCTGTATATCCCAAGGGAAGGGATTACATCCTATATATAATAGAGTCTCAACATAATTTTAGTAATCAAATTCTACTATTAAGAAACTTCTCAATTCTAAAAATCTTGGAAATTAGAAACTACTAATCAAAGCAATTAAAGAAATCTGCTAAATGTGGAAAATCATCTAGAAAGTTTAAAACTAGAAACTGCCGTGAAAATCAAGATTCTGTCATGGCTGGGCCTTATTGGCTTTGGGTCTTCTGGAGTAAACTTTCAAATGGGGCCCATTGGTCTGGCCTGCATCAGCTCTCCTCGGCTTGGGGAAACTTGACTCCGGCGAGTTATTAGCTTGGTATTTCTCGTACAAATCCGGATTGAGTCGCTGAAAATCTGTGGCAGTGATCCATGTAGCTTCAGAAAACGGTTTACCTTTCCACTTGACCAAAACTTGTGATATCCGCCAGTCTTTGTTGACACTAGTTGGTCATCATAGACATCTTTAATTTCTTCTCGAGGAGCTGGAACTATGGGAAGCCGGATATCTTGCTCTTCAAATGATTCATCTTGATAATGACCATGATAAATTGTGAGATCCCGACATTGAATGTAGAACTGATATTCAAATATGGCGAAAGATTGAGCACATAGGCATTTGAGCTGATTTTCTTCAAAATCTTGAACGGACCTGCACTTCTGGGATAGATTTCTTGTAAGTGCCTGTGGGGAACCGTTCTGGCTTAATTCGCACCATGACCATGTCTCCTTCATTAAATTCAACATGGCGCTTTCGAGTGTCCGCTTGCTGTTTGTAAGTCTCATTACTTTTGGCAATCTGTTGACGGACCTCATCGTGGACGTCTTTCATGTGCTGGGCAAATTGTTCAGCTTCTTGGCTAGGCCTGGCTTTAGCCGGTAAAGGACTCAGATCAATCGGAAGACGCGGCTGGATGCCTGTGACAACTTCAAATGGTGATCTTCCAGTTGATCTGTTTACGGAATTATTATAGGCAAACTCCGCCATGGGTAAAATAAGATCCCATGAAGCAATGTGGTCTCCGAATGAACCCGACGGTCAGATCGATTGGCCCGAATTAAGGTCCAAACGAACTCAAAGGGGCTGTCTGGATAGAGCCAGGTTCGCTCGAGCGGACATAAGTTCGCTCGAGCGGACCCCATCTAGAGAGCAGGTCGCTCGAGGTGACTTATGTTTGCTCGAGCGGACCCAAGCAGAAAGCAGCTCGCTCGAGCGGACTTTTGTTTGCTCGAGCGAACGCTCCAGAAATCCAGTTTCGGGATTTCTGAGCATTTTCTTCCTTCACTCCAAACTACTACAAAATCATCCAAACCTGCAAATAAATCATGGAACCTCCTGTTCCCAGCCTCAATCATCATTCCTCATACATACAACACTTCTAATCCATCATTTAATCCACAATAATCAAATCTAATCTACAATGGAAATCACATAAAAACTTCTAAAACAATGGAATGTGTATAACATTGACATTAATCACATAGGACTATGTATACTTGCCTCTCTTGAAGCTTTCTAGCCAAAACCCCTTTTGTTAGCTTGAGTTGAGGTCAAAGGAAGAAGCTTGATCTCCTTTTCAAGATCCAAATGTCCAACAATGGTGGATGAGGAAGAAGATGAAGTATTCCTTCTTCACTTGAATCACTTGAGCCACTCTCACAATCACTCTTGATCAAGAAAATGGAAGAAAGAGAGAAAGGGAGAAGAGAATGTTGCCTAGGGTTTGGAAAATGAGCAAAGGGTTCATCTCTTAGCTTATATAAGCCATCATTTTGCACTTAAGCCCCTTTTTATTCACTCATTTACACTTTAAGTCAAACGAGGGTCCACTTGACTAATCTTAAGTCAAAATCAATCGAGTATGTTATGAAAGTTAACACATTAATCAAGATGCACGCGATGGTGTCAAGAATTACCGTATTCGACGAAATACGTGAAAATCTGTATTTACGAAGAAGTCCTTGTCCTTACTCATTTAAACTAAATTTCAATTCAATGATCTTAATATCACTCAAATTCATTCCATTATGCTTAATTCAATCATTAGAGACTTGTTTATCTCTTTTTGGTCATTAACCAACATTAATTCAATTAATTATGCTTAATTAGTATAAATCATCATTAATTCGCCTTAATCATCATTAATTCGGGACGGGGTGTAACAGGTCCATCCATAGTATGTCTTACAAGATGAATAGTTTTGTCCTTATACACATGTGCCATGTGTACCAGGATAGAACAGCCGATACATGTATCGGATGATCAAGCTTTTCTCATTATCTATACATGTAATTAGGTCCATCTCTGCCAACTTTGCTCTAGCCTAACTTGTTTGAACCACTCCGCCACAACAACTGAGATTGTGAACATTGGACCTACCTTTAGGATAATACTCCCTAGTTAATAGGAACCGAGTACTAAGGGAGCAAACCATGGATTGAAATAGCGGCCGCCACGTAGCGTGGCGGCCGATATATCGGCCGTGGCGGGGGATACCGCCACGCCACGGCCGATATTATCCGTGGCGGCCCGTAGCGGCCGCTACAAAGTGTGGCGGCCGCTACAAAGCCGCCACGTACCGTGGCGGCCGATATGTTCCCGAACCCCCTCTGCGAAGCACATGTTTTTGAAAAAGTGGCAATCAAAAAGATAAAAGGATCATACTTAACCATGATAGCTAAGACTCTTTTGCTGGTTTTCTTTCCATTTTTGTGCTTGGATGTCTATTATTATCATAACTTGCTAGATAAGATATTAAACCTGTTTAATTATGTTTAAAATTGTATAGTAGTAAAGATATAGTTACCTATTACTACTAGATTTTAAATTGGTCTTAATTAAATTATTTTATAAAGAACCCTCATTGTGCTGGTGACTAAGGTATTCCTATTTCCTTCACTAACTCTCTACTCTGTCATTTTTAAATTGGTGTTGAATATTGATTATTGATCACTTCATAGTTCATTCACTTGATTGAGTTTGAACCTAGAATGTTGAAGTATTGATATTTAATTGTTCAATGTTCATTAATGAGTAATGACCTAACTCTTAAGTCTTATGCCTTTATTTTATGTTCTAGTTTTTTTTTTTTTTTTTTTTTTTTTTTTTTTATGAGCTTTCCATTACTTTCTAAGTTAGTATGACTAAGAAACATGAATACATGTGAAAAAACTAATAATTACTACTATTTTCTATTTATTCAGCGATACAGGACTTCATATATTGAGGGCACCACTACACCCACTTTTCTTACTTACTTTTGCAAAATAACCACATATTCTTTCATTTTACAATTTTCTGGATTTTCTGGAATTTTTTTAGATTTTTTGGGCGATTATTTCAAATCGCACCGCTACGCCGCTACGTATCCCCGCTACGCTACGTATCCCCCGCTTCGTAGCGTTTTGGCGGCGGGCCGCTACGCCCGCCGCAACCGCTATTTTCATCCTTGGAGCAAACCCATGCCTTTAAGATTCAATCTAGAAATTCTAAAAATAAAGGTTGGAAAGTGTAAAGAATGAGTTGATTTCATCTTATTCTTTTTACCATCTCACTACATCATTAAGTAGAGACATACAAGAAGTTAATTTTTTTAGAATTACACTACACAATCATGGGTTAGGAATAACTTATTTTCAGATTCAAGTATTTTGAATTTTATGAACTCTATTGAGACACCTATTTATGTTAAGACACCTGTCCTATCGAAAAGTCCATATCCTATCTAGGTAAAAGAATAACCAAACTCCCTAAGAGTAATCTTAATTCCATTTTTGGACTCAGAGAATTTACACCAGATTTATTTTATGGCACTAAATGCTGGGCTGCAGAGAAACCAGAAGAAACAGGAGTACATATTGTGAATAAGTGCATGCTAAAACATGTCTTACCAGTTACAAGAAATGGCAAAAATTAAATTTAAGCACATAAGAGAGGAAAAAACTAGTGGGTAGGTCAAAGAGGAGAAAATAAATATTGGTTTTCACAAATGCATAAACGACCAGAAACAACCTTACTTGGGGCACCAAAAGATTATATGTACAAGTTCAAGGAACTAGGAAAAGAGGAAGAAGTCCAATAAAAAACCCCAACTGAAGTAGTGAGGATTTTAGAGTTTGTAACAGCACAGAGTGGAAAACAGAACTCAAAAGCCCAGCCCCAGATGGATGGTATATAGCACCAATTAATATAAAGTGAGCTCCAGTTCTCTTTAAGCATCACTTTTCGGTGGATCTCCAACTGGTCGAAGTAATCTAGAGATTCTAGACTGTAACTGAGACTATTCCTCCACTCAACTCCAGCACTATATTTCTCTCCATTTCACTATAATCCTAAAATTATAGACCTAAGCTAACAAAAAGAGGCAAAATCAAGCAATCATAAGACCTAAGAAATAAGGCAGACAAGAACCCAACTCTAACATTGCCACAAAAAACATTAACAAAATCAAGCAATCATTCAATTTGATATTCTCAAGCAAAAAAAAAAAAAAAAACAGAGAGAACTGCATGAAAAACCACAAAATGCCAACAGAAATTTACAGTGTAGAAATTTTGACGGTAGATTGACTCCAATGAAACAATGTCGAGAATCCGAAAAAAGAAATCACAGGCCAACTCATGATCAAGTACAGTACTACAGTTAAAAGAATTATCAACTCATGATCGAGTTCTGACTCCTATGACTCCTCCAATGAAAACATATCATAGTGATTCTTCTTGATGATCGATTTCAAGAAAAGGTATCCTCCATGATCGAATCTCCGTTGAAGAAAACAAGCCATATGCAAGATGAAAAAACACCCAGGTCCCCAGAGTAGCAGCAACCCCAGAGTAGCAGCAAGAAATATCAAGAAAACAAACCAATGGTGAATTAAGAAAAAAAAAAAAAACATGTCCCCGAAGTAGTAACAAAAGCAACCAACCGGTTCTCATTCCCAGAGCCGAAATGGGCGGTGATCACATGGGCAAAGTCTTCCACGGCTGCACCTGTTCCCCCGAAGCATATCCGGGCAACCTCGATCCCCCCTCCTCCCCAGCCTTTGAATTAGCATTTCTTCACGAATAGTGATGAGCATGAAAGCGTGATCAACTTGATTGGGCAATCCTGCCATTATTAATGTCATCCGATTTGAGTATTGTTCGTTCCTTGGAGTGATCCTTACTCCCATGGCTTCCATAATAGCATTGATATAGGCATGCCCTCTTCCCAAAAATGCAGGAGCTATGTCTGAATATACGTCCACACTCTAATGAACCAGCTGTTGGTCTGCAATGCAATCAAAGAAAAAAGGGGTTCGAGAAGATAAATTGTGCAAGAAATTTTGGTTTATATTGGATTGGGTTTTTTGGATTTTGGATTTCTACCTCTTCTAGTTACATTTCAACGACTGTCTGATTTAGACGCCATTGTGCGTGCAGAGTCAAGGACGCTCCTTAACAGAGAAAAATAATATTGGAAAGAAAGAAAAGATATAATCTTTCTAAATGATCATGGAGAAAATTGACAAAAAAAAAAAAATGGAAGAAATGAAGTACGATGGTTTACCGAGAACTGTCGATTGTTCTTCTCTCAGCTTAATTCCTCAAACCAATCCTTCACTCACGGCAATGAGGAGCAGAGATCACAGAAGATCGATCGTACTTTTGTCTTAGGAGGAATGTGATCCTGCGAAAAGAAAGACAATGTGAAATCTTGAAATCAAGAAGTAAAGGGAGAGGGAAATTTTTTATTTTTTCGTTATTACGAGAGAAGAAAGTGAAGCCAAGAATGTCTTTCCATTTTATAAGAGGGGGAGGTCTCAAACTCACTAACTTGGTCAGAAACCATCTTTCCATTTTATAAGAAGGGGCGGTCTCAAACTCACTCACCGGTCACATTGTCACAAATCATCTTTCGGTTTGGGGTGTTTTCTTTTGGGTGGTTGGGGTTTTTGAGTTCGTCCATTTTGTTGGTCCACTGAAAAAATGTCGAGAATCCCAAAAAAGAAATCACATGCCAACTCATGATCAAGTACAGTTACTATTACAACTACAGCGAAAAGAATTATTAACTCATGATCGAGTTCTGACTCCTATAACTCCTCCAGTGAAAACTATATCCTAGTGACTCTCCTCGATGATCGATTTCAAGAAAAGATATCCACCATGTTCGAATCTCCGTTCCAAGAAAACAAGCCATATGCAAGATGAAAAAACACCGAGGTCCCCAGAGTAGCAGCAAGAAATTTCAAGAAAACAAACCAATGATGAATTAAGAAAGAAAAAAAAAAAACAGCATGTCCCCGAAGTTGTAACAAAAGCAACCAACCGGTTCTCATTTCCAGAGCCGGAATAGGCGGTGATCATATGGGCAAAGTCTTCCACGGCTTCACCTGTTCACCCTAAGCATATTTGGGCAACCTCGATCCCGTCTCCTCCTCAGCCTTTGAATTAGCATTTCTTCACGAATAGTGATGAGCATGAAAGCGTGATCAACTTGACTGGGCAATCCCGCCATTATTAGTGTCATGCGATTTGAGTATGGTTCATTCCTTGGAGTGATCCTTACTCCTGTGGCTTCCATAATAGCATTGAAATAGGATGCCCTCTTCCAAGAAACTCTGCAGCTATGTATGAATATACGTCCACACTCTAATGAACCAGTTGTTGGTCTGCAATGCAATCAAAGAAAAAAGGGGTTCAAGAAGATAAATTGTGCAGGGAATTTTGGTTCATCTCGGATTGGGTTTTTCGGATTTCTACCTCTTCCGGTTACATTTGAACGACTGTCTGATTCAGACGCCATTGTGCGTGCAGAGTCAAGGACGCTCCTTAATAGAGAAAAACTGTATTGGAAAGAAAGAAAGATATAATCCTTTTAAATGATCATGGAGAAAATTGACAAAAATAAATGGAAGAAATGAAGTATGGTGGTTTACCGAGAATTGTCGATTGTTCTTCTCTGAGCTTAATTCCTCAAACCAATCCTTCACTCACGACAATGAGGAACGGAGATCAAAGAAGATCGATCGTACTTTTGCCTTAGGAGGAATGGGATCCTGCGAAAAGAAAGACAATGTGAAATCTTGAAATCAAGAAGTAAGGGGAGAGGGAAATTTTTTATTTTTTGGTTATTACCAGAGAAGAAAGTGAAGCCAGGAATGTCTTTCCATTTTATAAGAAGGGGAGGTCTCAAACTCTCTAACTTGGTCGCAAACCATCTTTCCATTTTATAAGAAGGGGTGGTCTCAAACTCACTAACTTGGTCAAAAAAAATCTTTCCTTTTTATAAGAAGGGGCGGTCTCAAACTCACTCACTGGTCACATTTGATGGCGATTTCCGCAAGTATACGGTTGTCTCAAGTAATATAGACTATGGAAGTCCGAATATCGTTCCCACAAGGATGTTACAAGGAAACTAACAATGATCAATGGAAAAGGAGTATCAACTCAAATATAGCTAACAATGGAAACAAAAAAAATATATATATAACAAGGAAATAAAAAAAATGCAACTAAAAGAAAACAAGAACTAGATAACAAAAAGATGTTAGTTAAATAGAAAAAGTCAAGTGAGAACAAGCTATGTAACAAGTTAGTAACAAAGTTAATGACAAAAAAAAAAATAACAAGGTTAATACAAGAACAATGAAGAAATGTTAGATAGATCAAATGAATAAGTGTGTGAAAATAACAAGTGAAAGATAGAAAATGAGTGGATAGAGAAAAAGAAATATGCTAAAGTAGTGTAAAATCAAATGTATAATTAATGGTGTGAATAGAGAAATGGAGTGTGAGAATCAAAACAAGTGAATAAGTGTGTGAGAAAGTGAATAGAATCAAACTAAAGTAAATAAAACAAGAAACAAGCAATACTAATGGATGATTGAATCATCTAGAATCCACTAAGTGACACTAATCCAACACTAATTGCTCTTCTTTTTGCCCAAAAAAGATTACTCAAAATCTAATTACAAATCAATGCTTAGATTTGGAAAATATAACTTTAAAAGTTCTAAGATAAAAATTAACAATCTAATAGCTAAGATTTTCTTCCCTTCATAAAGAATAGATTCCTAATGACTATCTATCAAAAGTAAGCATAAACCATCAAAAGATATTAACTCCTAAGCATGATTTATCAAACCTAAGCATAGATAGTAAAAAGAATGCTAATATAGAAACTAAGCATGGAAGGTTGCACAATGCAATGAAGAAAAATCTACTCTAACATATTAAGAACATAAACAAGGGAATTAAAATAAAGAGCATAAGCAAAAGGAATAGGATCAACTTAGCTTCACCTAGAAGATCCAATCAAAGGGATTAGCCACCCATTGGAGAAGATAAAGCTTTCAATTCCATTCCAAATCTTTAATTTTTACAAGGCTTTCCTCACTTTCTCTCTACAATTGCTCTCAATTACATGAAAGCTTAAGTAAAGAGGAAGGGGCTCTCCTTGCTTGTGTGTTTAATGCCTAGAGCTCCCTTCCTTATATAGAAACATTTGCCTTGCTCTCTTTTGATTTCTTTCCGATGTGGGACTAGACAAGAATGAAAATATGAACATATGAATGTCATTCTCGAGTTAGAAAACAGTTCCCAGAATTGATGTGCAATTTTGACCCCCGAAAACGTTCCGAATTGGGAAAAATGTCGTGAAATATGATTTGTAGATCTTAGAACAAGCTTTCCAATGCTTCTGAGATCACCTCAATCGGACACCCGAGCAAAAAGATATGGGTCAAAATACCAACCCAGGTCTTTCATTTTTCTTCTTATTGTTGGCCTAACTTGTCATCTCTTTATCCAATTGTCTTCCAAACTTATCCTTACTCTCTTTAACTCTGAATCTCAACTTTAATCTTCAAATTAATCTTCAATTAACACCTACAAAGAGAAATTAACATAATTGAGAGTATTTTTTTAACATATTTTCTATGGAAGCCATTGGAACTCATATGCATACAAATGACCATCTATAATGGAAAGATATGAGCAAAGCATGATGGGGAGGAAATTTATGATTTTTATGCTAAAAATAGTGTTTTGAGTTCTTTTATCTTTGAAAACTCATAAAATAATGCTATGAAAGTGTATCTTTTGTGAAACTCATCACACCCCCAAACCTACATTTTGCTAGTCCCGAGCAAAAATAAAAAAAAACTAACTAAATGCAGAAAACGATTAAAAAAAAATCCTAACTCACTTTCGCAGGAATCGCGGCTGCACTTAGCTCGTGCAACAAGCCATTTAAACCCCTAAGTTCCCTTAGTGGACGAGTTTTGTCTCGTGAGGGTTTTCAGCGAATAAAATCCCACAAAATTCTTTTATTTATATCCTCGGGTTTGTAGCAAGCTAATAAAAATGAGAGAAAGTTTTGAACACTATCCAATTGCTAAAACTCTTTTAATGATGCTCAAGTCCCGGAGTGTATTTGAGTGAATTTAGCCAACACTTGTGCAGTTTTGGGTTCTGAGAGAAAACACAACTTTGATCACCTTCTAAATCCATTCGTTTTGACTCAAGCCTCACAGTCATACTCTCGGAAATAAAATCGCTTAGATTTTCTGACTTATCACTTTATATGTGAGTAATTGGCAAGGCAAAAGGACTAACATATCTTTTGAGAACAAAGAATTTTTAAAGAATTTATCTCATGGAACGAACAACCATTTAACTGACGGTGAAAATGCTCACTCAACTTCTCACTTGTTGAACATCCTAACTTTTCCTGAAATCCAATAGGTCTTTTATTGGTTGTAATGGGGTTAGGGGAAAGGGTTTGGTAAAAATATGGAAAATGAGGTTTTAGGGTTTCTGAGAAGGTAAAGTCTTAAGTTTTCTTTGAAGGATTTTTCTTTGATTCCTCTTCACCCTTTTTTTTTTTTTTTTTTTTTTTTTTTTTTTTGTTCTTTGTTTTCTTGTCTTCCCATGAATTTCAACTTTCCTTTCTTTTTCTTTTTCTTTTTTTTTTCTTTCCCTTTTTTTTTTTTAGAAGACTTTTTCCTTGGATAGATCATGTGAAGTATCATCAATGCACACTTCCTTCTTTCTTCATCTTTTCCTTACACTTCTCAAAAACAATGGGTTGAAGGCTTTTCATTTGGGTGGAGAGGCTTTGGGAATTTTAAGGAAAAATGCATAAAGGATAAAGGTTCAAAAAGATTTACTAGGGAAATATTTTTATAGGTAGGTTTTTTAATGCTATGGGGTTTTAATTTTAGATTGCCTATCTTCACTTTACCAGGCCTAGAAAGGTGTTCACAAGCTACAAGTCAAGGTTAGTTCGCAATTTTGATGACACCCTCAATGGTTGGAAAAATAGGCACTAATGAGATAAAAGAAATGTGCCGAAAACTACGAGTTTGAGTAGCTCTTCATTCTACTCGGAATTAGCGCAGAAGAGTCCTTACCTTGGAGGACTAGAAAGGCTCTACACTCAATGGTTTAGTCTCTACTAGTGATTTGTCAGGATCACTCAGATGTGCCCACTCTTCACTTAGACTACACTTCATGTGGCTAAATGTGCAAAAAATTTTCCAAGACTTGATTTTGTGACACTCTTTTTAGGATTTGGATAGTATACTAAACTAAGATATCGAAACTTATTAACAAGCTAAAATCCCATGGAAATTTTTGGAATTTTTTTTTTTTAGAAAGAAAAATAAATTTTGAAAATTTGTTTAAATCTAAATATTTACAAGCAAATACATGTGTGCAATTGCAGTGCAACACCCCCAAACCTAAACCGAACATTGTCCTCAATGATATGCAATGTAAATGTGAAATGATAAATGGACAAGGGAAAAAAATTGGAACGCCTTACCATAGGTTGATGCAAAAAATGATTATTGAGTTGCCTACCAACCAGCTCTAAATTTCACGTTGTCAGCCCGAAATGACCCTGAAATTACTCATGCAATATATACAGGGTCCTGAAGAAGGGTTTCTTCGACATCCTTGTCCTTAAGCTCCAAAAAAGGTTTCAACCTCTGGCCATTGACTTTAAAAACATCCCCATTCTTGGGGTTCTCAATCTCAACTGCCCCATAAAAATAGACAGTGCGCACGATGAAGGGTCCAGTCCAACGGGATCTCAGTTTTCCTGGAAGAGATGCAGGCGAGAATTATACAGAAGAACTTTCATGCCTGGTTCAAAGGATTTCCTCAAAATAGATTGATCGTGGTTTTTCTTCATCCGATCCTTATAAATCTTGGCATTCTCATAGGCGTCATTTCTAAGTTCCTCCAACTCATTGAGATGCAACTTGCGTAGGTTACCGGCTTTAGCTAAATCAAAATTGAACATTTTGATGGCCCAGTAAGCACTTATGCTCCAATTCTACCGGCAGATGACATGCTTTCCCAAAGACCATTCGATATGGAGACATTCCGATCGGGGTCTTATAGGCAGTCCGATAAGCCCATAAAGCATCTGTCAATCTTGAAGACCAGTCTTTTCGGGTAGGACTGACTGTCTTTTCCAAAATTTGCTTTATTTGCCTATTGGACACTTCCACCTGTCCGCTAGTCTGTGGGTGATACGGAAGTAGCAACCTTATGAGTGATAGAATATTTTTTCATCAGATTCTCGAAGGTGCTATTACAAAAATGACTCCCACCATCACTGATAATCGCCCTGGGGGTACCAAATCTAGAAAAGATGTTTTCTTTAATAAATTTGATAACCACGTGACGATCATTCTTTCTAGTTGGAATCGCCTCTATCCATTTGGAGACATAATCTACAGCAAGCAAAATGTATAAGTTGCCGAAGGAACTCGGAAATTGACCCATGAAGTCTATGCCCCAAACATCAAAAATTTCCACAATGAGCATCGGATTTAAAGGCATCATGTCCTTCCGCGTAATTCTGCCTAATTTCTGGCAACGCTCACAGTGCAAATAAAATGTGTGACAATCCTTGAAAAGAGTGGGCTAGTAAAATCCGCATTGCAACACCTTTGCAGCGGTCTTCCTAGAGCTAAAATGCCCACCACAGGCGTGGTCATGGCAGAAGGATATCACACTTAAAAAGTCCTCTTCCGGAATGCATCTCCTAATGATCTGGTCCGGACAATACTTGAACAGATATGGGTCATCAAAGAAGAAATGCTTAACCTCAGACAAAAACTTGGACCTATCTTGTTTGGACCAGTGATCGGGCATCTGTCCAATGACCAGGTAGTTAACGATATCCGCAAACCAAGGAAAATGGGAGACACTCAGCAACTGTTCATCCGGGAAACTCTCACTCAATGGGATGCTCTCATGCTCGGGGTCAGTAGGTAATCGGGAGAGATGGTCAGCTACAACATTTTCAGAACCTTTCTTGTCCCGAATCTC
The DNA here is from genome assembly GCA_012931725.1 of Litsea cubeba. Taxonomy (NCBI): domain Eukaryota; kingdom Viridiplantae; phylum Streptophyta; class Magnoliopsida; order Laurales; family Lauraceae; genus Litsea; species Litsea cubeba. The sequence goes on along the minus strand of CM022945.1, from coordinate 4,224,160 downwards.
AACGTCAAACTCTTGTAGCAACAGAATCCACCTAATCAAACGGGCTTTCGCATCTTTTTTCATCAACAGGTACCTAAGGGCCGATATGATCGGTTGTAAACTATGACCTTAGACCCAATCAGGTAGGGTCTAAACTTCTCCAAGGCAAAGACGACAGCTAACAGCTCTTTCTCTGTGGTTGTGTAATTCAGCTGAGCGTCATTCAAGGTCCTACTGGCATAATATATGACATGGGGCGATTTGTTCACTCTCTGTCCTAACACAGCCCCAATAGCATGGTCAGAAGCGTCACACATGAGTTCGAAGGGAATTGTCCAATCAGGTGGCTTTATTATCGGAGTAGAGGTCAACTCCTTTTTCAATTGTTCAAATGCTTGTAGACAAGGTTCATTGAAGACAAAAGGCACATCCTTAGATAACAGATTGCACAACGGTGCAGCTATCTTGCTAAAATTCTTAATGAACCGTCTATAAAAACCTGCATGGCCCAAGAAGGATCTGATGTTCTTCACCGTTTTTGGCGGTGGCAGGTTGGAAATGAGATCAATTTTGGCCTTGTCGACCTCGATGCCATTCTCAGAAATAACATGGCCCAGGACAATTCCTCTTTTCACCATGAAATGACACTTCTCCCAATTCAAAACAAGATTCTTCTCTTGACATCTCATTAAAACAAGGTTCAGGTGATGCAAACATTCTTGGAAACTACTCCCATGGATCGAAAAATCGTCCATAAAACACCTCTAAGAATCGCTCGACCATGTCCGAAAATATGCTCATCATACACCGTTGAAATGTCGCAGGTGCATTGCACAGCCCAAAAGGCATTGCGCCGGTAGGCGAATGTACCGAAAGGACATGTGAAAGTTGTCTTGTCCTGGTCCTCGGGTGCTATGGGTATCTGATTATAGCCTGAGTATCCATCAAGGAAACAATAAAAGGCATGACCGGCTAGTCTCTCAAGCATCTGGTCCATAAATGGGAGGGGAAAATGGTCTTTACGGGTGGCCAAGTTTAACTTTCTATAGTCAATGCACACTCGCCAGCCCGTCTGGGTCCTTGTGGGCACTAACTCGTTTCCCTCATTCTTCACAACAGTTATCCCGGACTTTTTTGGCACAACATGGACTGGGCTCACCCATGAGCTGTCAGAAATAGGGTAAATGATACCTGAATCCAGTAATTTCAGAACCTCCACTCTTACGACATCCTTCATTGATGGATTAAGACGCCTCTGTGGTTCTCTGGAAGTTTTTGCATTTTCTTCCAATGGATCCGATGTTGAACCACAGATGGGCTTATTCCTTTTATATCAGCAATTGTCCAGCCTATAGCCTCTTTGTGATCCTTCAGGATCTCAAATCAATTGTTGTTCCTGGACTTTTTCCAAGTCCGAGGCTATAATGACAGGGAGAGTATCAGCTGGGCCCAAAAACACATAACTTGAGGGTGTCAGGTAGTGGTTTTAGGTCGAGCTTGGGCGGTTCTTCAATTGATGGAACAGGTGGGGCAGCCGATGGAGTCAAGATCTCTGGCTTGGGCTGCCATTGACTCCTCTCAAAAGCAGGGGCAGAATCCAGTAACGCATTTACTTCTTTAATGTTATTCTCAACATCAATGTTACCTCCAAAATGTGCAAGACAGGCCTCTAGTGGGTCCTCACAAACTAACTGTGATCCTACACTCTCAATAAGCTCCTCTAGGTAACTCACCTCACAAATTTCATAATCACTCTCATCTCTGGGTTGCTTGCCAACGTTGAAAATGTTTATCTGGACTGTCATATTCCCAAATGATAGGTGCATCACACCATTTCGACAATTAATCAGGGCATTGGAAGTGGCAAGGAATGGTCTCCCTAAATTACCGGGATCTTCATGACATTTCTGATTGGTGGTTGTATATCAAGGACTACAAAGTCCACCGGGAAAACAAACTCACCTACCTTGATCAAAACATCCTCAACAACACCTTTGGGGTACCTAACTGAAGCATCAGCTAGTTGTAAGGTCACTTTGGTCGGTTTCAGCTCCCCCAAACCTAACTCCTCGTATATTGAATACGGGAGCAGGTTGACACTCGCACCCAAGTCCAACAAAGCCTGTTCTATGTGATGATTCCCTATTTGACAAGAAATTGTAGGACACCCAAGGGTCCTTGTATTTGATTGGGGTCGAAGTAGTAATGATGGAACTGCATTGCTGGGCTAGAAATGCCTTCTTGGGTACATTGGTTGTTCTCTTGAATGTGCATAAATCTTTGAGGACTTTGGCATAAGTCGGGATCTGTTGGATGGCTTCTAACAGTGGGATGTTAATTCTCACTTGCTTGAACACTTCAAGGATCTTATCCAACTGGACATTATTTTTCATTTGACCTAGCCTCTGAGGGTATGGGGCCTTGGGAACAAAGGATCTAGGAGGGGGCTCACTTGGTGAGGCAACTCCTACTGGTTTCTCAGGTTCCTTTATAGGCTCTGGGTCCTTCTTTTGTTCCTCAGGTTCTTCTTCCAAAACTACATGCTCCCTCCTCACTTGGGTCCGTTCAGATTGCCTAGGGTCCTCTTCTGGTGTGTCAGCCTCCCTCGAGGCCATTCTACGGGTGGTAATTGCATGCACTGCATTGACCTGCTCATGGACTTTGCCCTTGTCATCATGGATAACAAATTGGCCCTTAGAAGTTTGGCCTTTGGGGTTGGCTTCGGGCTGACTTGGAAAGGTACCCTTGTCTCTTTGAGCTATTGACCTAGCCAACTGACTGACAGTGTATTCCAGCTTGGCAATGGATTGGGTATTGGCATTCAAATTCTGAGTAGTGCTTTGCTGGAATTGGAGGGTATTTTGGGCTAACATTTTCATTGTGTCCTCTAGAGAACTTATCTGCTGATTCTGGGGATTAAGATTCTGATAACCTTGGACAATGGGTGGTCCCTGTGACACTTGGGGTACTTGAGGCTTTTGGTATCCCGGAGGTGGCATATGCTAGGCCATTGGCTGAGAAGGGTTTCCTTGGTGTTGTCCTTTGGTCCATGAAAAATTAGGATTATCCTTCCAACCAGGATTGTATGTATTCGAATACGGATCATACCTCGGCCGCTCATATCTAGTATTCTGGTAAAGTGCACTCACCTCCTCCATACTCTCATTCTGACTTTGACCAAAGAATGCTCTACATTGGGATCCAGGATGGGTAAAGTCTCCACAATTGGTGCAGGGTGGGGCAGAAGGGTCACTAACTGCTTGGCTCATCTTTAATGATTCCAGGGTCTTTGGGGTGGTCTGCTGACAGGTCTGGTTCATTTCAAGGGCTTCTAATCTCCTTATCAGCGTGGCCAATTTGGCCTCAGCCTCGAATTTGGGTTCCACTCTATGCATGCCCCTTTTTTCTGCAACAATGGGTCTTTTGGGATCCTCTCTGATAGGTTCCCATTGGAGAGTGTTCTCAGCGACCTCCTCAAGGTATGTCCAAGCTTGGTCAGCTGTCTTTTGAGTGAAAACTCCGTTGCAGAAAGACTCCACCATGGTCTTGGTGGGATAGTCCAGTCCTTCATAAAGGATTTGGACTAGCCGGATCTTTTCGAATCCGTGATGCGGGCATTGTAACAGTAAGTCTTTGAACCTTTCCATGTACTCATACATGGTTTCTCCCTCCAGTTGGTGGAAGCTGTTCAGGGTATGTCTAATGAAGGCCGTTTTTTGTTTTGAATAAAACTTTTTATAAAAGGCCTCGACTAGTCCCTCCCATGTGTTTATGGAATTAGCCTGTAGGGCGTAAAGCCATGCTTTCGCCTTCTCCTTCAGCGAGAATGGGAACAACCTAAGCTTAAGGGCTTCTTCAGACATATGGTTATACTTCATGGTCCCACAGATCTCCTCAAACTCTCTCACATGCTGATATGGGTTCTCATTTTCCACCCCTCGGAAAATTGGTAACATTTGGATTAAGCCGGATTTCAGCTCAAATGAGGCATTCGTGGTGGGTATGACGATGCATGAGGGCTGGGTAGATCGGGTTGGGTACATGTACTCCCTAAGAGTCATGGGTTGGGGGTGTGGGTTTCCGTCAGCCATTTCCTCAATGGCAATGGGGTCCGCAAAATTCTCAACAGGGATATCGAATAAATTGAAGCTCTCTAAACGACCCTGCACACGTAACCAATTGTGCATAAACTACCGCTCAACTCCAAAAGTGATGGTCCGCTCAAGTGATGATGAACGAGGATTAATGCTTAAACACAAACAAGCAAAACAAAATGATTTTGAAAAACAAACCAAACTATACTTAACTAAGGCTACCTAAGTTTAAACTAGACAGCTCCTAACTGTGAAGAGTACACCTAGGCCTCCAATCCGGTCATATGAAACGTAGTCGGCCAGGCAAGCCCCAGGGGATTGGTGGGATCACGATGCGCATGGCAAAGGTTCCGCTTAAATACCAAACTCGTAGAACATATGAACTGTCTCCCTTAAGGGACAAGGCTATTCTAGGCTACCGATTTCCGTCAAGGAGCGCAAATGGTACAACCTTTGATGGTCTTCTCCTAATGAGCTCGTGTCCTATGGTCACGTTTCTACTCAAATTTTATTTAAGGCTAAGGATTCCTAAGTAGTGAGGAAAATGAGTTCCTATGGGCAAGGAAATGGTGATGAAATCCAATCCTTATCTTGTTGGGGGTATGATTGCCCTTACTAAGTGTGTGCTTTCCCAATTACTTTGTGTGTTTGAAAATGATTAAGCACTACAAAGCAATTAAACAATCAAACAACCAACAAAATTAACCCACTAACGGGGGATGCGTGGGTGTATCGAAATACGCACCTCCCAAACTAAATTGGGGGGAGTTCGGTTGAAGTCGACCCAAGCCACCGACACCAATTTCGGTGTACGAACTTGGGGGGCCGCGACGGTATCGTCCAACCGTCCTCCTTCCTTAATTATTACAATGCTTTGAAAAATTAAATGAACTTTAAAAATTATTACAAACTTGAAATGAATCCTAATACAAGATTTTCTAAGAAAGCAAATTAAATTCCTAAGTTAGAGTTCTTTGGTTGCTCTTTTCCTCTTTCCTTGCTCCAACCGCGGAATCCCTGAAAATACAAACAAGTAAAATGTGTAGAATCCGCAATGAAAACTAAAAGAAAGAATAAAAATGCAACTAAGCTATATGACAGTTGAAAATCCTTAAAATGAAGGATTCCTATGTACTTCAATCCCCGGCAACGGCGCCAAAAACTTGATGGCGATTTCCGCAAGTATACGGTTGTCTCAAGTAATATAGACTATGGAAGTCCGAATATCGTTCCCACAAGGATTGTTACAAGGAAACTAACAATGATCAATGGAAAAGGAGTATCAACTCAAATATAGCTAACAATGGAAACAAAAAAATATATATATAACAAGGAAAATAAAAAAATGCAAACTAAAAGAAAATAAGAACTAGATAACAAAAAGATGTTAGTAAAAATAGAAAAAGTCAAGTGAGAACAAGCTATGTAACAAGTTAGTAACAAAGTTAATGACAAAAAAAAAAAAATAACAAGGTTAATACAAGAACAATGAAGAAATGTTAGATAGATCAAATGAATAAGTGTGTGAAAATAACAAGTGAAAGATAGAAAATGAGTGGATAGAGAAAAAGAAATATGCTAAAGTAGTGTAAAATCAAATGTATAATTAATGGTGTGAATAGAGAAATGGAGTGTGAGAATCAAAACAAGTGAATAAGTGTGTGAGAAAGTGAATAGAATCAAACTAAAGTAAATAAAACAAGAAACAAGCAATACTAATGGATGATTGAATCATCTAGAATCCACTAAGTGACACTAATCCAACACTAATGCTCTTCTTTTTGCCCAAAAAAGATTACTCAAATCTAATTACAAATCAATGCTTAGATTTGGAAAATATAACTTTAAAAGCTCTAAGATAAAAATTAACAATCTAATAGCTAAGATTTTCTTCCCTTCATAAAAGAATAGATTCCTAATGACTATCTATCAAAAGTAAGCATAAACCATCAAAAGATATTAACTCCTAAGCATGATTTATCAAACCTAAGCATAGATAGTAAAAAGAATGCTAATATAGAAACTAAGCATGGAAGGTTGCACAATGCAATGAAGAAAAATCTACTCTAACATATTAAGAACATAAACAAGGGAATTAAAATAAAGAGCATAAGCAAAAGAAATAGGATCAACTTAGCTTCACCTAGAAGATCCAATCAAAGGGATTAGCCACCCATTGGAGAAGATAAAGCTTTCAATTCCATTCCAAATCTTTAATTTTTACAAGGCTTTCCTCACTTTTTCTCTACAATTGCTCTCAATTACATGAAAAGCTTAAGTAAAGAGGAAGGGGCTCTCCTTGCTTGTGTGTTTAATGCCTAGAGCTCCCTTCCTTATATAGAAACATTTGCCTTGCTCTCTTTTGATTTCTTTCCGATGTGGGACTAGACAAGAATGAAAATATGAACATATGAATGTCATTCTCGAGTTAGAAAACAGTTCCCAGATTGATGTGCAATTTTGACCCCCGAAACGTCCGAATTGGGAAAAATGTCGTGAAATATGATTTGTAGATCTTAGAACAAGCTTTCCAATGCTTCTGAGATCACCTCAATCGGACACCCGAGTAAAAAGATATGGTCAAAATACCAACCCAGGTCTTTCATTTTTCTTCTTATTGTTGGCCTAACTTTGTCATCTCTTTATCCAATTGTCTTCAAAACTTATCCTTACTCTCTTTAACTCTTGAATCTCAACTTTAATCTTCAAATTAATCTTCAATTAACACCTACAAAGAGAAATTAACATAATTGAGAGTATTTTTTTTAACATATTTTCTATGGAAGCCATTGGAACTCATATGCATACAAATGACCATCTATAATGGAAAGATATGAGCAAAGCATGATGGGGAGGAAATTTATGATTTTTATGCTAAAAATAGTATTTTGAGTTCTTTTATCTTTGAAAACTCATAAAATAATACTATGAAAGTGTATCTTTTGTGAACTCATCAACATTGTCACAAATCGTCTTTCGGTTTTGGGTGTTTGGTTTTGGGTGGTTTGGGTTGTTGAGTTCGTCCAGTTTTTTGGTCCACTGAAAAAATGTCGAGAATCCCAAAAAAGAAATCACAGGTCAACTCATGATCAAATACATTTACTACTACTACTACAGTGAAAAGAATTAGTGATCTTTGCTCATTGCCGTGAGTGAAGGATTGGTTTGAGGAATTAAGCTGAGAGAAGAACAATCGACAATTCTTGGTAAACCGTCATACTTCATTTCTTCCATTTTTTTTGTCAATTTTCTACTTGATCATTTAGAAAGATTATATCTTTTCTTTCTTTCCAATACTTTTTTCTCGGTTTAGGAGCGTCCTTGACTCTGCACGCAAAATGGCGTCTGAATCATACAGTCGTTCAAATGTAACTGGAAGAGGTAGAAATCCGAAAAACCCAATCCAAGATAAACCAAAATTCCTTGCACAGTTTATCTTCTTGAACCCCTTTTTTTTTTTATTGCATTGTAGACCAACAGCTGGTTCATTACAGTGTGGACGTATTTTCAGACATAGCTCCTGAGCTTCTTGGAAGAGGGCATGCCTATATCAATGCTTTTATGGAAGCCACGGGTGTAAGGATCACTCCAAAGAACGAACCATACTCAAATCGGATGACACTAATAATGGCGGGATTGCCCAGTCAAGTTGATCACGCTTTCATGCTCATCACTATTCGTGAAGAAATGCTCATTCAAAGGCTAAGGAGGATGGGAGATCGAGGTTGCCCGGATATTCTTTGGTGGAACAGGTGCAGCCGTGGAAGACTCTGCACATATGATCACCGCCCATTCCGGCTCTGGGAATGAGAACTGGTTGGCTGCTTTTGTTACTACTTCGGGGACATGCTGCTTTTTTTTTTTCTTAATTCATCATTGGTTTGTTTTCTTGAAATTTCATGCTGCTACTCTGGGGTTGCTGCTACTCTGGGGACCTGGGTGTTTTTTCATCTTGCATATGGCCTGTTTTCATGGAACGGAGATTCGATAAAGGAGGATACCTTTTCTTGAAATCGATCATCGAGGAGAGTCACTAGGATATGTTTTCACTGGAGGAGTCATAGGAGTCAGAACTCGATCATGAGTTGATAATTCTTTTCACTGTAGTAGTAGTACTAACTGTACTTGATCATGAGTTGGCCTGTGATTTCTTTTTTGGGATTCTCAACATTTTTTCAGTGGACCAACAAAATGGAGGAACTCAAAAAGCCCAACCACCCAAAACCAAACACCCCAAACCGATAGATGATTTGTGACAATGTGACCAGTGAGTGAGTTTGAGACCGCCCCTTCTTATAAAAAGGAAAGATGGTTTGTGACCAAGTTAGTGAGTTTGAGACCTCCCCTTCCTATAAAATGGAAAGACAATCCTGGCTTCATTTTCTTCTCTGGCAACAACCAAGAAATAAAAATTTTCCCTCTCCCTTTATTTCTTGATTTCAAGTTTTCACATTATCTTTCTTTTCGCAGGATCCCATTCCTCCTAAGACAAAAGTAGGATCGATCTTCTGTGATCTCTGCTCCTCATTGCCGTGATTGAATGATTGGTTTGAGGAATTAAGCTGAGAGAAGAACAATCGACATTTCTCGGTAAACCATTATGCTTCATTTCTTCCACTTATTTTTTTCAATTTTCTCCATGATCATTTAGAAGGATTATATCTTTTTTTTCTTTCCAATACAGTTTTTCTCTGTTAAAGAGTGTCCTTGACTCTGTACACAGAATGGCATCTGAATCAGACAGTCGTTCAAATGTAACTGGAAGAGGTAGAAATCCAAAAAACCCAATCCAAGGTGAACCAAAATTCCTTGCACAATTTAAGTTCTAGAACCCCTTTTTTCTTTGATTGCATTGCAGACCAACAGCTGGTTCATTAGAGTGTGGACGTATATTCAGACATAGCTGCAGAGTTTCTTGGAAGAGGGCATGCCTATTTCAATGCTATTTTGGAAGCCACAGGAGTAAGGATCACTCCAAGGAATGAACCATACTCAAATCGCATGACACTAATAATGGCGGGATTGCCCAGTCAAGTTGATCACGCTTTCATGCTCATCACTATTCGTGAAGAAATGCTAATTCAAAGGCTGAGGAGGAGACGGGATCGAGGTTGCCCAAATATGCTTAGGGTGAACAGGTGAAGCCGTGGAAGACTTTGCCCATATGATCACCGCCTATTCCGGCTCTGGAAATGAGAACCGGTTGGTTGCTTTTGTTACAACTTCGGGGACATGCTGTTTTTTTTTTTTCTTTCTTAATTCATCATTGGTTTGTTTTCTTGAAATTTCTTGCTGCTACTCTGGGGACCTCGGTGTTTTTTCATCTTGCATATGGCTTGTTTTCTTGGAACGGAGATTCGAACATGGTGGATATCTTTTCTTGAAATCGATCATCGAGGAGAGTCACTAGGATATGTTTTCACTGGAGGAGTCATAGGAGTCAGAACTCGATCATGAGTTGATAATTCTTTTCACTGTAGTTGTAGTAGCAACTGTTCTTGTTCATGAGTTGGCCTGTGATTTCTTTTTTGAGATTCTCGACATTTTTTCAGTGGACCAACAAAATGGAGGAACTCAAAATCCCCAACCACCCAAAAGCAAACACCCCAAACCGAAAGATGATTTCTGACAATGTGACCAGTGAGTGAGTTTGAGACCGCCCCTTCTTATAAAATGGAAAGATGGTTTGTGACCAAGTTAGTGAGTTTGAGACCTCCCCTTCTTATAAAATGGAAAGACATTCCTGGCTTCATTTTCTTCTCTGGTAATAACCAAGAAATAAAAATTATCCCTGTCCCTTTACTTCTTGATTTTAAGATTTCACATTATCTTTCTTTTCGCAGGATCCCATTCCTCCTAAGACAAAAGTACGATCGATGTTCTGTGATCTCCGCTCCTCATTACCGTGAGTGAAGGATTGGTTTGAGGAATTGAGCTAAGAGAAGAACAATCGACAATTCTCGGTAAACCATCATACTTCATTTCATCCATATTTTTTTCATTTTTTCTCCACGATCATTTTTAGAAAGATTATATATTTTATGCCTTTCCAATATATTTTTTCTCTTTTAAGGAGCATCCTTGACTTTGCACGCACAATGGCGTCTGAATTAGACAGTCGTTCAAATGTAAATGGAAGAGGTAGACATCCAAAAAACCCAATCCAAGATAAACCAAAATTGCTTGCACAATTTATCATCTTGAACCCCTTTTTTCTTCGATTGCATTGTATACCAACAGCTGGTTCATTCGAGTGTAGACGTATATTCAGACATAGCTGCTGAGTACCTTGGAAGAGGGGAAGCCTATATCAATACTATTATGGAAGCCACGGGAGTAAGGATCACTCCAAGGAACGAACCATACTCAAATCGGATGATACAAATAATGGCGGGATTGCCCAGTCAAGTTGATCATGCTTTCATGCTCATCACTATTCATGAAGAAATGCTAAATCAAAGGCTGAGGAGGAGGGGGAATCGAGGTTGCCCGGATATGCTTCGGGGGAACAGGTGCAGCCGTGGAAGACTTTGCCCATATGATCACCGCCCATTCCGGCTTTGGGAATGAGAACCAGTTGGTTGCTTTTGTTACTACTTCGAGGACATGCTGTTTTTTTTTTTTTTTTTTTCTTAATTCATCATTGGTTTGTTTTCTCGAAATTTCATTCTGCTACTCTCGGGTTGCTGCTACTCTGGGGACCTGGGTGTTTTTTCATCTTGCATATGGCTTGTTTTCTTGGAACGGAGATTCGATCATGGAGGATACCTTTTCTTGAAATCGATCAACGAAGAGAGTCACTAGGATATGTTTTCACTAGAGGTGTCATAGGAGTCAGAACTCGATCATGAGTTGATAATTCTTTTCACTGTAGTAGTAGTACTAACTGTACTTGATCATGAGTTGGCATGTGATTTCTTTTTTGGGATTCTTGACATTTTTTTTAGTGGACCAACAAAATGGACGAACTCAAAAACCCCAACAACCCAAAACCAAACACCCCAAACCGAAAGAAGATTTGTGACAATTGACCAGTGAGTGAGTTTGAGGCCGCCCTTCTTATAATATGGAAAGATGGTTTGTGACCAAGTGAGTGAGTTTGAGACCTCCCCTTCTTATAAAAAGGAAAGATGGTTTGTGACCAAGTTAGTGAGTTTGAGACCTCCCCTTCCTATAAAATGGAAAGACAATCCTGGCTTCATTTTCTTCTCTGGTAACAACCAAGAAATAAAAATTTTACCTCTCCCTTTACTTCTTGATTTCAAGATTTCACATAATCTTTCTTTCTGCCGGATCCCATTCCTCCTAAGACAAAAGTAGGATCGATCTTCTGTGATCTCTGCTCCTCATTGCCGTGATTGAATGATTGGTTTGAGGAATTAAGCTGAGAGAAGAACAATCGACATTTCTCGGTAAACCATTATGCTTCATTTCTTCCACTTATTTTTTTCAATTTTCTCCATGATCATTTAGAAGGATTATATCTTTTTTTTTTCTTTCCAATACAGTTTTTCTCTGTTAAAGAGCGTCCTTGACTCTGTACACAGAATGGCGTCTGAATCAAACAGTTGTTCAAATGTAACTGGAAGAGGTAGAAATCCGAAAAACCCAATCCAAGATAAACCAAAATTCCTTGCACAGTTTATCTTCTTGACCCCTTTTTTCTTTGATTGCATTGCAGACCAATAGCCGGTTTATTACAGTGTGGACGTATATTCAGACATAGCTCCTGAGCTTCTTAGAAGAGGGCATGCCTATATCAATGCTTTTATGGAAGCCATGGGAGTAAGGATCACTCCAAAGAACGAACCATACTCAAATCGGATGACACTAATAATGGCGGGATTGCCCAGTCAAGTTGATCACGCTTTCATGCTCATCACTATTCGTGAATAAATGCTAATTCAAAGGTTGAGGAGGAGGCGAGATTGAGGTTGCCCGGATATACTTCGGGGAACAAGTGTAGCTGTGGAAGACTTTGCCCATATGATCACCGCCCATGCCAGCTCTTGGAATGAGAACCGGTTGGTTGCTTTTGTTACTGCTTCGGGGACATGCTATTAATTTTTTTTTTCTTAATTCATCATTGGTTTGTTTTCTTGAAATTTCTTGCTGCTATAATGGGGTTGCTGTTACTCTGGGGACCTGGGTGTATTTTCATCTCGCATATGGCTTGTTTTCTTGGAATTGAGATTCGATCATGGAGGATACCTTTTCTTGAAATCAATCATCGAGGAGAGTCACTAGGATATGTTTTCACTGGAGGAGTCATAGGAGTCAGAAACTCAGAACTCGATCATGAGCTGTCGAAGAAGATTACCCAAGCTGCGATTGGCGATCTCAGTCTGGCCATCAGTCTGAGGGTGATAGGCACTGGAGTACTGGAGCTTTGTCTTCATCATATGCCATAAAGTTTTCCAGAAGAAGCTCATGAACTTAGTATCTCTGTCCGACACTATAGTCTTGGGGAGGCTATAAAGAAGAACAATCTCTTTGAAGAAAAGGGTAGCAACTTTTCTAGCATCTGCTGTGGTCTTACAAGGAATAAAGTGGGCCATTTTAGAAAACCTGTCCACCACAACAAAAATAGAATCTACCCTTCTTACAGTCTTTGGTAAGCCCAAGACAAAATCCATGCTTAGATCTTGCCAAGGCGCATGTGGAATAGGAAGGGGCTGATACAATCCCGTGTTCTTCTTTTGTCCCTTTACAAGTTGGCATACCCTGCATAACTCACAAATTCGGGCAAAAGGAATTCATGTAGTTGACCCCAACATAGTTGGTAAAAGGCTTTGATGATGATGATGATGATATTCTTGTTAGGGTAAATTTTTTATTCCTTCAGTCTCGTAGGCATTGCCTCATCCGTCTCAAAGGGCCTTTGTGTGGATTCATTTGTTGCCATCAAACATGGTTGGTTCTGTGCCTCTTCTTTTAATGCCTCCAACGTACTCAAAGCTGTCCACTTGAACTTTAACTGACAATTCCAAAGGATGAGTTATTCTTTCTTATTAGCCCGAATTCACAAGGGCTTCACCAGCATCTGCATTGCTTTATTATGTCCCAAAATATCAGCACATGTGTTCCCTCTATGCTGTCAACATTAGCTTTTACCTTCTTCTGCCCAAATTGCTGCCACATTCGTTCTTTCTGCATCATCAGACATGGTCAGAGTTCTTCTCCATTTTTTCTCATTGTTGTCTCAACAGTGGGTTTGAACTATTTGACAATTCCATGGGACTCGTTTTCTCCTTTCTCATCGCCTTCATTTAGATGCATCAACCATCTTTCGCAGTGACTTGTCCATCCCAAAACACTAATACATCGATTCCTCCCAGTCAGGTCAGTTGAAAGTTTGTTATCTTCTTGTTATTAATTATTAGTTTGTGTCCTTCCACGAGGTACCTGGATTTCTGTGAAAATAATACAGATGAAGATAGTACTTGGTGAGGAATTGACAGCATTTTGAAGGACAGGTATTTGATTTATTGGGGATGATGCACAATTTTTTACAATTCGTATAATGGATGAGCTATACAAATTGGGCTACAGAATTTGGCCAAGAATCATGTAGCTAACCCCAACATAGCGGGACAAGGCTTTGATGATGATGATGAATAGTGTACAAGCTGAATTTGGTATTCGGATATATAAAACATGTCATTCAAAGCAACTTAAAGCAATATTCTCCCACACATTTGTTGGTTGCAAGCATGGGTAGAGCAAAGCTTCGAAGAAGGGTAGAATAATGTCCCAAATTGCCCACAATAAGAGATGAGTGAAGGATGTAAGACAAGGGTCATCCTTATGCAAGCCAAGCATAGTGAATGGGTTGTTAGGAGATGTGTGAAAGAACATACTCATCTATTGGTACAAAGAGAGAACATAAAATGAAAGAAAATGGCTGGAGAGGGAAAAATCAATGACTTTATTTCCTGTCAGTCCAATTCTCAAAATCCCTTGATGCTGTCCATAATCCATATTGCCTAGTCCATCCCAAAACATTGTTCCATGGATTACCCAGGCTTCATCTAGCAGACGACTTGGTTTTGGAATTCAGATAGATGAAAAACGACATTCAAGGCGGCTTAATGCAATATGCTCTTGGACATTTGTTTGTTACAAAGAAGGGTTTAATAAAGCTGCAAAGGAAGGGACAGCCAAAGGCCAGAAACGTCCATTATCAGAAATAAGAGAAGGATGCAAGGCGAGGATTGTTATTACCTTAGCCAAGCATGGTAAATTTGTTTTCGGTAGATGCGTGAAAGAACATAACAATGAAATGGTAGGGATTTGAAAGGCAATACAAGAGACTGAGAGAGACGTTAGGCTAAAGGTAAAATGCTCATGTTCCTTTTTTCTGCTGATGAAAATTTCTGTAAGCTACCTATGGTCTTCTCCTTTGCTTATTCCTGTGACCCTCTGGGCCTCTCCTTTAAGGGACTTTCTATACATCTAATATATTTGTTCCTCTGATTACGATAAACTCAGAGGGCTCTGACGGAAATTGGAAAAATCTTTCCTTATGATAAATTTTTACTTTCATTATACACACTTAAAAAATAAAAATAAAAACATTTTTTCTCTTATGATGAATTTTTACTATTTTACAAACTCTAGAGCTCTTTTCTGCTGTTGGATCTTTGATACATTTGCTGAAACCTGACCCAATTGCAAAGCACCCCTTATCATCACCATTGGCCTAGAATCATGAGAAGTTACATTTTTTAGCATTATATTTTTCAAAGAGCTGACCTACTCATGTAAACTCAATAAAACAATCAGATATTCACGTGGGTGGGTAATGATGCTAGATTAAAGTCATGTTTCCAGAGGCACATGGTTTGTGCTTTGCTGAATAATTTGCATCAGTCTGATCCTGATCATCAACATCATCATTATCATTATGAACTGAGTGTGTGCGGGCGCGTGCATTCTCCTTGAACTGCACATTAGATTTTTGTTGAGATGTGTCTTGAGATAAAAGTTGCTTCCTTGTGGTTGCATCCATATTCAAAACCAAATGTGCAGGTCAGGATGGTATGCCATCTTAGTTGTTATTTAGGTGACACAATTCCCACCGACCAATAGAACATTATTCGTAAATGCCATTAGTTTCATTATTCTAGTTCCTTGTTTTTCCCAGTGTTGTTGATTTGCAACTTTAAATATATCTGCTTTTAGGACAGAAAAATGCTTATTGACGGTCGAGTTCTGATGAGATTCAATCTTCAGTTCTCAGCATTATCATAAGCTAATGCTACCTAAGCTGCCATGTCCTTTTTATGTCTCTCCACTCATGATGGAAAGAGTCAAATGGCAGGGCAGCTGACATGCTGTATGGAATCTTATTAAATATTCACATGGGCCTGTTCCATTAATCAAAGGATAAAAGAAAGGAAAAAAGAAAAAGAAAAGGCTGTTGTTCATCGTTGCAAAGAAGAAATAACATAAGAATATCATGTTATAGACAACACCATTCTCATACTTGGGCTGTTACCTTGTCCTGAAATTACAGCACATGAAACCAATTTGTGTAGAAACATAAAAGCAAATACAATTTTGGTAGAAGAGTCAGAGATATAAACCTGTGCCTACATCTTACTGAGACTCAGGACGATCATCATCGAAGGGAACTGCTCTTATCTCATTGCTAACTTCTGTCAACCTTGCCAAATTGGGAGATTGTAGCTAACTAGCACCATCTGGTGGGGCGCATTTCAGTGATTAGTGTGTCAGCGATAGTTCGCTGCTGAAGACCAACAAATGAGATTGCAGATAGTCTGGCCGAGCTTAGGCTATTTTCTACCACTCACCTTCACTAAAAACCTTCCAGCCATTACCAGAGGGCTTCCTGCATATTGGTAGTTCATGGTGAGAGATGGAAATGGGGCATTGTAAAGGTGTGAATCATTTCAGTTCCTTTTCAAAGCACGGTGGGAGGAGTCAAAGAGATGCCACACTCACTCTTTTCAGTATAACGGGTCTATTTTTCCAGATTCTGTCTCTTTTGCTTTTCTAGATTATTTACACCTTTTTCTGCATGGTTCTGGCTTCTCTCTGTTTAGTTTTCACTGTTGCTCCCTTATGTATTTGCTTCTTCCTGTTGGGTTTTAACCAAGTTACCTTTTCCAAAAGAAGGAAAGAAAATGCAATTTAGTGTGAGTACCACAATACCATCACCCCATCATCAAGACTAGAAAGATTAAGCATGATTGTTGCGGTTACAAGAAGCATTTTAGATTAATCCATGAATAAGCATTTAGGGTGAAATTTAAAAAGAAAGGAACTAACCATGGCTTTTGGGAAGACATGAAGTACATACAGTAAATAATCACTAATACTTAACTAGGAAACTGAAACACTACTACAGTGTATGGATTTGCCAATCAAATGAGAGAGAAAAAAGTGACAGAGTAAATGATACGATGGTAAACTGCAGACGTATTGATGGAATAACATGATCAATATTGTATGATGAAAGATGAAAACGATATTAGTTTGGTCATGAGTCTTTGCGGACTATAATTTTAGTTTAACAGCAACTGTGGAAGATCGCAATGTTCTATAAGTGAAGCAGAAGTTTCAGATCTAAGAATCATTGTTGCTCTCCAGCATATTTGGCCAAAAAACTGTCCGTTTATATTAAATATGGCAGACACTCTGAATTATTGTATAATTCATTTACGAGCATCCTTGACATAAACAAAAGAATGGATAGGAAAACAAAAAAACAAAAAAACATGACAAGGTTTCTGATACTTGGGAAATCCACAACCCTGTAAATTCCTAATGATTTGAGTTTGATCCAACAATTTATATTATAAATTATGATCCTTTCTATTCAACTTTTTGTTTAAGAATGCGAACTTTGTTTATGTTTACTTGTTTTCTTCTGGTTCTTCTCATTTCTTGTGTATTAGATATGTCATCGGAATTTGGAAGCAATTTTGATGAGCTGACATGTTTTCATAGATTTCTTTTGCTTCAGAGTGGTGTTTTTTTTTTTTTTTTTTTTTTTTTTTTTTCATTGTGGGTATAAAGGGTTCGGATAGGTTGAGGGCAAGGAAGCAAGGAAATAGATGGGTGGCCACATAAGAAAAGAGAAAGGAGTGTAGGTGTATTCCTTGCTTCTCCAGTGAGGGACATCCATGTTGCTGGCTCCCATGAGTGCTCACTGAATAGGGTTCTTTTCTTTGCTTAAAAGCCATCAAGGAGTCTGGATCCTCTATTAACACTCAATAGGGTACTTTCCTATGAACACTAGATAGAAATTCTGGGCTTCGGAGTTGTGAGTAGTGGAACTCTAAATGCATATCGCCTGTTGAAAATCCAAGCAGCTCAAAATGAACATCGTCACCATTTGCGGGATGCCCCTATACTTTAGGGCAACTGGAGTTGGTCGCATAAGATTTGACCATACAAGGAATATTGTGATTAGCTTATATTACTATCTCCTTTTAAGTCATTGTTGTCTCTGCACACGTAAATAATGGAGTTAAGACCTTCATAATCCAACCTTCTAAAGCTAGCTTGTATGATAGATAATCTTTTTACTTTTCAATGCGGGGCAAAATGGATGGTCGAGATGAATGATTACCATAAAGGGCCTCACATTAGTTGACAATCACAAACATCTCAGGTGGGGTCGGCCCGCGCCCTCTATCAAACAATGCTGATTTTTTTTTATGGATGGCTTGGATCAATTACAACAGCAAAATCCCACCATTGTCTTACCATCAATCATGTGGTTCATAAGTTGGTTCTGTTTGATAAGAATTGAGGAATTCCAGGGTTAAAAAAAGAGAGAGGTTCTATGAAAATCTTGGTCGTGCTTTCCAAAAGAATGCTTATTTGGATTAGGGTTTTACTGATGGAAATATCACTGGTGGACCCTTGGTTTTCTTAGTGCATTTTTCACAATGGTCAACTCGATATGAGTGGCACTTCATGAGGATAAGGGTCCAAGGGTTTGGATTGATCAAGTAGGCCTCATTCTACAAAATAGGTATGAGGTTGAAAGAAACCTAAGTTGAAGCGGAATCAATTGATGAAATGTTGGATAAATGGAGCCAACTGGCTCCTGATACTAATAGCAGGTTTGATTATCAGTGAGTTAGAGAATATTCACCAGATTGAAGTGATCCTCTTTTTTTTTTTTATGACCCAGGGTATCCCTCGCCAGCCCAGCCTTCGGACCTTTGGGGCCTGTTTGGCATTGTTCTCGTATTGTTCCGAGTTTTGTGCTCGGATTAGGTTGTGTTGAGATCAGGTTGTGCCGAGTTTATACTCTGCAGAACTTGTTTGGCAACATTATATTAAATTACTCTACTAAAAACATGCTGTATGGAACTTGTTTGGTAACATTATAAAAGTTTTGCTCCAAGGAGCAAACATAGGATTTACAATGTGGGACCCCACCTTTTATTATT
The DNA here is from genome assembly GCA_012931725.1 of Litsea cubeba. Lineage (NCBI taxonomy): Eukaryota > Viridiplantae > Streptophyta > Magnoliopsida > Laurales > Lauraceae > Litsea > Litsea cubeba. The sequence goes on along the minus strand of CM022945.1, from coordinate 4,205,655 downwards.
TGCAGTACTATTATTATCATATATGAGACCCACCTGTAGAAGTTACAACGTGGTACCTGGCTACCCGCCTTTTAAAAATTAGAACATGGATCCCACATCCATTGGATTTATATTGTGGGCCCACCTTTATGGGAATTATAATGTGGGCCAACTTTTTGTAAATGTAAATATGGGATCCACCTTAAAAAATTAGAATATGGGCTCATGATCATATGATTTGCAATGTGGGTCCACCTTTTCCAAACGAGACCATCTGACCCAATATTTATGAATTACAAAATGGAGCCACATTTTTTGTAATTGTAGACACAAGGCCCCACTTTAGAAATTAGAATGTGGTGCCCACCTTTAAAAATTAGAACATGGGAGTAGCACATTTATAAAATCTACAAGGTGGGCCCATCTTTATAGGAATTATAATGTGGGCCATACTTTTTGTTAATTGTGAACACGGGACCAACCTTTAAAAAATTACAAAGTAGTACTCGCAGTTAGAAATCCGAACATGGGGCCATATTAAAACGTGGGGCCATACTTTTTGTTAATTATGAACACGGGACCCACCTTTAAAAAATTACAATGTGGTACCCACATTTAGAAATCCGAACATAGGGCCACCATTAAAATGTGACTGTGGACATGGGACCCACCTAGAGAAATTGCAACGTGATGCCTACCTTTATAAACGATTTATAATGTGGTCCTACCATTATAGAATTATAATAGGGGCCTATCTTTTGTGATTGTGACCATGTAACCCACATCTATGAATTATAAAGTTGGGCCACCTCCTTTGGGATTGTGAACATTGGGCCTACATTTATTATAAGTGAGAGGATTTAGAATCTTCAAATGATATTCTTTAAAAGGCAAGAGATAAGAAAGAAATAATTGTGCCAGCAAGTTGTTTCTTAAAAAAAATAAAGTTTTTTTGTTCCAACTTTCTTATGCTGGCGGGTTAAGATTTTGAGATTCGAACAAAATTCGGAACAATCATTTACACATACCGAACATGTTTTCTACCCCCCTTATCTCGTGGGAATATGGGAACATCCAAATGGCACGATGCCAAACGCACCCTTGGCCTCCAGCCGGGGGGTCACCCAATTCTGACAAGCAAGGACTATTCCCTCCGGCCTGGGGTCACCCAATTCTGACAAGCAAGGACTATTCCCTGGAGGGTACATACATGGCCACACACATAGTACCCACATAACCCAAGGAGTGGGACTCAATTGAAGTGGTCATCTTCACACCAAGAAAACTCTCAGCTCACCATGTCCAATCCGATTGTGAATTTCATTCTCCCGAGTTCGTTACAGTTGCAATTCATAGAATGGATGCATTGATCCATTCTAATAGCATCATTGCAAGTATATAATCTTCGTAATTTGCTATGATCTTGCCCTCACAATGCAGGGAGAATAAGAGTATGAAAGTGGGTTTAAGCCTTAATATAGGCTAAGGTCCCGACTCAGATTTCTGTTATGTATTCAAATACCAATTTATTAAACCTAGAAGAGATTAATCTAAATGAATAAGCAAGCAACCACAAAAGGAGAGATACGATTTATACGTGGAAAACCCGAACATGGGAAAAACCACGGGTCTTTTCGTTTAGACCAACAGACAAACCAAGCATTATAAATCAAAGGTTCCAAAAAGTACTCACAACCCTTGCCCAGTTGAACACAACCTACGGACCGTAGTTGCACTTGCCGACGACCACACATTTTACCTTTTTCAGTGTTTGAATCTTCACATCTCGAGGCCACTCAAGACGAATCTACTGCGAGAGTAGAGAAAGAATAACTCAAGAAGATGAAAGCTTCGGCATAATATCAATGAGATGGCTCTCTAGAGAAGATAGATCTCTCAAAAGAATTTATAGGGCTTAGAACAATGAGACATGTATGAGGGACAACCTTATATTTGAGATGGAGAATGTTTTTTTAGTCTTTGGTTCGTGTGGGAGAGTTAGGGTTGCAATAGGAGAGGAATTGGAGAGTTTTGTGCCAATTGGAAAGTCCCGGAGAACAATTTCGTCGCCATCCGATCGATTGGATAAGGCTTTTAAGCCTCTATCTTGGGTAGATTTCTGCAGGCCACCTGTTAACTTGGAGCACTTCCAGGTCCGATCAATCGGGCCTATATCCCATTGATCGGATATTGCACTTTGCCTATACAATGGATTTTGCTCCTTTTGACTTCACTTCGTACACGCAATCAACGATGCATCTAAAAATGAAAATTACAACTCGATGAATCCAAGTTTTGTCCATCCCAGTGAATTTGCCAACACTCAAATCCCTACATAGCATTACTTCTTATAAAAAAAAACTTAAAATCAAACAAAGAGGTGTTTGCGTTCGTGCGTGACTCTTTTAATGAGAAATATGAATGGAATGGTGGTCAAAAATGAATTCCTATGAATTCAATCCAATTCCATGGAAATGAACAGGCCCATTATGCTGTTTTGTCCAACATCGATTATTACTTTTGGGAGTTGAATAAACACTTCAGATACACTCATATGTGAAAGAATCAAGTAGCTCTATACATTCATTTCTTTTTTTCTTTCAATAAACAAGAGCAAACACTAATGAGGAAAAAAAATATATACAAAAGCACACACAATTTCCTTTTTTCTAAAGAAAAGTGGAAGTATTTGCTTAAAGCTTTTCTCAATGTAGGTATAGCCCTTTTCATGATGGTATCTTTTAACTTGCACCATCAATCCCTCCAAGCAACTGAGACTGCTTTTTTTATCTCTTTATTGCCTTGCAAACTTACCTTCCACATTCCTACCCAACTCATCTCTCACAAATCATATCAATCAAACATGCTTATATAACACATGATTCAAAAGAAAAGGAAGCACCATCATTCTCCAATAAGTTCCAAGGCTCTTTTGGGATTTTTCCTCTACAGACAAACATGGGCAATTGCTACTCACTTCTAGTGTTGTATGTGCTGCTACATTTCTTAAAGATAGCCAAATCAGACCCAGACCCACTTCAAGATTTCTGCGTGGCTGATGCCCCCACCCACCAGACCATTTTCTTAAATAGTGCACCCTGCATGAACCCATCCATGGCACTTTCTTCCCACTTCATGACTTCGGTGCTGTCGAAACCCGGCGACACAGGAGCCAACCTCTTTGGCTTCAATGTCACCCTCACCAACACCAAAAACATGCCTGGATCAAACACACAGGGCCTTACGATGGCTCGGATCGACATAGCCGTAGGTGGCCTGGTTCCACCCCATGCCCACCCACGGGCGTCTGAGGTCACATTAGTCCTCACAGGCACACTCCTCGTCGGCTTCGTTGACACATCCAACCGTCTATTTACACAACAGCTGAGGGTGGGTGACTCATTTGTGTTCCCCAGAGGAATGTCCCATTTCCTATACAACCTTGATCCAAAGGAGCCGGCACTCACCATATCTGGCCTCAATAGTCAGAATCCTGGCTCACAGATCTCTTCACTTTCCAATTTTGCTACGAAGCCACCCATCATGGATGATATTTTGAAGAAGTCCTATCGGATCAGTGGGCAGGATGTTCAGAGGATTCAAAATAACCTTGGTGGTTGATTAGCTTTCCAATTAAGAGAATAATTTGCATGCTTAAATTTATTTACAGCTACAATTATATAAGAATGCACTTGGAATTCTATATCCATCATTGAGATCAAGGTCTATTAATCTTAACACATTGCTATAAGGCCTATTGTTACATTGAGTTCTATAAGTCACTTTAGAGTAACAATGCAAAACCATGTTTGTAATCACAGATGCCCCCCCATTTGGAGCCTTAATTGGAACTCATTTGTCCTGGATTAAATTTATATGTAGATTGATTTATACTGTGTACCTCTGTTTATCTGTAATTGGTTATGGCAAAGTACAACTGGTAACTTAATTGGGTAATTGAAATATAGTTCGTACTTGCATATATATACAAATGGTATTAGTCTGGGACTAACATAACTTTAATATGATCTACATAAATATAGGATTGGCTTGAATAACACAATATAAATCTTGAAATCAAATCGCATACCTGACTCCACTGCGTTCGCTTGATCTGAACCGCTAACTTTGATTGGAGATTTACTACGCTCCTCCACTATCACATTTTTATATGTTCTCAACGGGGCAACTAATTTATTGTGTAGAGAGGAGCTTTAACTCATAAACCCTATATATAGGTTTTTCTAGACAACTCTCTTCCCATCATGAAGACCAAATCTAATTATGATTTAGATCATAGAAAACTTTATTAGGTTAGCAACTTTCGATAAACACCAAATGTTGGAAAAATGGCTAAGAGAACCCACCTTTAGGCTATCTTTGGGCCAAACTAAAAGTGGGACCCACTTATAGTTTTAGGTGAGAATACATGGGAATGTAATCTACTCCATGAGTAGACTAATGACATGTATTGGGTTGCTCTAATCCATTAAGGAGTGAATGAGAAATTCCCTCCTAAATAATACTACTTGAACATGTTAAACATGGAAAGAAAGGGAAGTGGAAAACTTGCTTCCCACATTGCTTGAGAGCAATACATTTCTTTGGTATAAATATGTTTACCTTAGTGGTATAAGATGAGCCCCAAGGGGTATCCCACTTTTGTGGAGGAGGGAGGACGTAGATCTTTGTTGGGTCACCACCGGGTCACCACCACACACGCGCGCGCCCGCCCCGACCCGGACCGGACCGGGCTTGGGCTTCTGGCTCGGCCCACTACCCATTATTAATTTTTTGGAGAAATTTTTATTAAAATAATAATTTCTTTTTTGGATTTAAATGGGGTGTGTCCAAGAGGTGTGTGTCCTTTCATTTGTGAAAGGGTGTGTCCAAAGAAGAAGCATCTGTTCACTGAACAGTCACTGTTCTGAACAGATGCAACTCCATTGAAAGGTTGCCTGCAGCAGTCTATTTAAACTCTCAATCCCATTCGTTTTTCAATCATCAAATTCACTGCTGCTGTTGCACAATTTCGAGTCTGCATAGTCAGTCAAGAGAGAGTCCTGCTGTTGCACTCTGGTTCAAACAGACACACAGTTTTGCAGTGCTGCTACTGTGTGTTGATCATTGTATCCTGGGAGACAGAAGCCACTGAAGCCTGTTAGCACCATTGCAGGGGCGAAATTTGTCTTAAGGACATAGTGTTAAACACTAGCCTTGATCTGCCTTCTGCTGCGAATTTCTGAGTTTCGTAAAAGACAACAACGAAGTACTGTTATTCTGCCTTCAAACAGTAAGAGAATTTCAATTCAAAGATTACTTTCTGTAACTCTGTTGACATGAGTCTTTACTTGAGTTGGTCTTCTAAAGCGAGGGACCCACATGAGTGTATGGTCATTGGGTCACACTTAATCCCAATAATTCTAACAAATGGAGCTTGCACTAGTTGGAGTGGGCCAAAGTTCGGGTCGCGCGTTAGACCAAGTCTCCAATCCAAAGTCACGCTAGTGCAACGTGGCGGCAGCCAATGCGCATGTGCGATCGTCGATACATGAATTTCAAACGAACCGCGTGTTTGGAGAATGTCTTACTTTCTATACTTAAAGAGTTCAGAAATTGTTTTTGCAAACCAAAGCGAAGCCCACAACGAATTCACAGTTCACAATAAAACTCGAACTTTATGAGGTTTTCAACTGACAATTGATTAAAGAAAGAAGAAAACAAGGGTCGGGGACAAATACCACCAATGGGGAAATGCATTTCCAAGGAAGAAGATTGTATTTAGAGATTTTTATCAAATAATTAATTTTAAAATATAATTAATTAATTTTACGAAGAAAAATAATAAAACCACCATTTAATTAGTTGTTTGTATCCCTTTTTTTTTTATTATAAAATTACCCCAGCTCTTTTTCTTCTTCTTCGTGAAACACTAGTCCACCTGGCGCATGCCATAATAAGTTCCTAACTCTCTTCAAAGCCCTAAGCTCTGTTCTAAACTTTCAATTAAATAGAACCCCAAATTGGCGATATATCTAAACCCACGATTTTTCTTCTTCTTCTTCTTCATGAAACACTAGTCCACCCTGCGCATGCCATAATCAGTCCCCTAACTCTCTTCAAAGCCCCAAGCTCCGTTCTAAACTTTCAATTAAATAAAACCCAAAAAAACCCAACTTGTTCGCCAAGGAATGGAAGAAGAAGAAAAAAATCCGTGGGTTTAGATACATGAAGTTCGCGATATCGTCAACTGGAGTAATTTCATCCAAAAAAAAGGTACGAACAATTAAATGATGGTTTTGTTATTATTCTTCATAAAATCGATTAATTATACTTAAGCTTAATTATTTGGTAAAAATTCCTTATATTTATAGCACAGGACGCTCCAATAAAAAACGTGCACACTGACTGATGGGCCCCACCATTTGTAAGATTATAAAAAACAGAATATGAATAGTAGCATTGAAGATAAAAAAAAAAATGGGCCCATAAAGTCTGCATTAACAACCACTGCAAATTTGCTGTTAGTGAGTGGTTTATTGTTTATATAATAACATATTCTTGATAAATCTCCAAAGTATCCCTTATTTGGGCCAAACCCTTCTTCATATTCACACCTGGTTCTTTTGAGATAGCATTAATCTTGGTTTAACACTAACCTGGACATAAGTCACAAGTCATCTTTATTTCAATAAATATTCGAGATATGTGGTCATTAAGTTTAGGAGCTAAAATCAAGATTAAGATCTTGATTTGACTAACATTGACATTACCCCTAATTTGCATTCTACAGTAGCAGTAGCTGACCCAAGAAAATGAATATTATTTTAAAACTCTCTAGGGGGTTTTCAAAAAGCCCTTTTAGGGGCAATGGCCCCAACATGTCCCAAGTTCCACCCTTGCAAAAAGTGACAAATGCACACAACATATTGGGTTTTTTCCTAAAAAGATTCTTTTTATATGAATTTATGATGAAAATTCTCTTAGATCCCGTAAGGATGATAAAAAGCCTTACAATTTTAATAATGACGACAAAGGCACTGAACCGCGATATCATCGTTCTCATTCGCCCAAGAAGAATGATATTGTTCTTGCTTCTTCCTTTTCCTCCTAATTAGGACATGCATATTTGAGATATGAATATTGAAAAATCTTCTATTCCATCTCAAATCTAGCTACATCATATCAAAGCCAACTACCATTTCAATCCCATATCAATATCAAATGCATCTTAAACCCTTGTCCATTTCGAACTCTGACATCTAACTCTGACTGATATCATGTTATTAATAATAAACACCAAAAGCTCAAGCTGTTAGTTAACAAAATAACAATTCACATCAATACATCCATGAGTTTGAAAGGTTAGATGCTCAAGACGACACAAAATCTTTTCATTCTAACATCTCTAAAGATCTTCAAAATTATTATTCCAAGAGTTGATGGTGTTTGGATGGAGGGATTAGGATGACAGACATATTTTACTATGTGGTAGGAAGAAGATAGGTGAGGAAAGTAAGAAGAAGAAAAGAAAAATAAAAATAGAGTTGAGGAGGAGGAAGAAGAAGAAATGAACAATGATATCATCTTTTGTGTTGTTCAAGATTAAAATGTCAGAAAAAAAAAGAGGCGGGGGGTCTTTGCCATCAATAGTAAAACTTTAGAGCTTTTATCGTCCTTATGGGATCTAAGGGTTTTTTTTTTTATTTTAGTAAAACCCTCTTCTTTTTTATTATTAATTTTTCATATTCTACTTTACAACCTTTCAAGAACCAGAAAAAAATAGACATACACACAAAATACAAGTATATGGTTTTGGAAATGCAGGCACACAAAAAAGCATTAGTCTACAAACCAATGGAAATTTATAAAAAAAAAAAAGTAGAGATTTTATTGTATGGGATAGGAAATTACACTGGATCTATAGGTTGACAATGTCATTTATAACAAATTGGGGAAATAGTTTCTGAAGAATATTAATTCTAAAACTTTTAATTTTTGCTATTTTTAGATATTTTTTTATGTTCAACCCTTTTTCTGGCTGGAAGTGATATTTATATTAAATGCACAAACAAAACAATAGTTTAAAACATACAACAACAGAAACAAACAGCCAAAAACCTAGCTAAACAACTATCTTACATCAAAAGTGGACGTTTCTAACCTATCTAAACAACTATCTTACATCAAAAGTGGACGTTTCTAACCTATCTAAATTCTAAACAACTATCTTACATCAAAAGTAAAGGTATTAGTAGCCAAAATAGGACCACTATGATGGTCAAAATAAATTATCTTCAGAAGATGTAGTAATCCTGCAGTTTCCTAAAACTATGCCAAAATGCTCCTAAGAAGCTTTATCTTCTCCTGCACATATAATGGGTGAATATGAATGGGAAGAGAGAAGTAATGGAGGATAGGAGTTGGAGACTTTAGCTTAATTAGATGATCTGTGATCTGGTTACAGTCTCTTCTGCAAAAAGAAACTTTTCAATTCAAAAGTGGAGGTTTCAACCTTTTTAAGAATACACTGACGTGGTCTAATACTAACAATTGATGGATACACCCTGAATTCAATACTTACAACTGAATCTATGAACCCAGTGCTGGATCATTTTAAATCTGCAACTTTGATCAAGGTACAAATTTTATGCTTTTCTTTTCGCTACGTACACTGAAAATTCAAATTCATGCAATCTCACAAATACACCAATATCCATAATCAACTAACCTATAGTTGGGGAATATGTACCATAAAATTGTAAATGACCGTTTGCTTGACTTTGAAATGGGCACCAACAAAAATTTAAAGATTTGGTTTCATAACCAAATTTGAAGTATTTCATCTCATTGATTTATGAAGTTGGATTTATCTCGATAGTAACTTCAAAACCAACCATAGTAAAATGTCTAAATTTTTGTTTTATTCCCTCTTAATTTGACCCTCTATTCACTTCGTTCTACAAGTAAATTACTTTAACAAACTCTTTTAGGAAACTTTATATACAAAAGTGTGTGGGGGAGATTTCCAAAGCTCTACGATTACGCTAATCACAGCCATCAGATGGGATTAAGCATTCTCACGTGCCATCCGCGTGCCGCCCACGTGGCACGAGACTCACCTCAGCTACCAGGACAGGGGCCCCAGCCAAAGTCAGGCAGGTCCGGGCCGCCAGCGCCGAGCTCGGCTACCCCAGGTGTCCACCTCGACTGAAAGCTCCACCTCGGCCGAAGGAGCCAGGACGAAAACCGAAGCAGGAAAAAATATCCACTCACGCCCTTCGCCCCCCACGTCATCAGACACGTGGAGGAATAGGGGCGCGAGCCAGTGAGACAGATGCGACATCCAGCCGTCCACAATCTTTACCAGATCACTGACAGGGCGGCATCCAGCGGCTGAAGCCAAATCAGGGCAAGGCCCGAGGGCGGATCCGATGGTACCCCTACCGCCAAAGGCGTCCAACACGATTTGGCCCAACAAGATGCGCATTTAATGCGATGTGGGCTGATCCGACTGGCATTAAATGCAAAGTGGGTTGGAATGGACCGCATTTATTAATTTGTGGGCTGATGATGACTTCCCTATCAAGTCACGGGGCCCACACCAAAAAGATATCGTCCAGGCGTCTATAAATAGAGCCTCATTTCACATACAAGGTACGCACAATCCAACCCAAGGAACCGTTACTCTGTCTCTCTTCTCCCTCTCCTTCCTTTGTTCCAGTTCATTCACTGACTTAGGCATCGGAGAGCCTTGCGCCGCTCAGGCTAGGGTCCTCTGACCGTTTGCTCTTTCCTTTCAGGCTTCCAGGCAGTAGGTTATCTTCTTCATTTGGATAAGTCCTGTAAGGCACCCCGATTATTGTGGGTCATTATTTTTCTGCACCTACAATTGGCGCCGTCTGTGGGGAAGCACTATCCCAACCTTCCAAACCTTCCCGATCTTCCCAAAAACCATGCCTCCGAAAGCTAAGAAAGGCGGAGAGTCCCAGAGAGCAACTTTCGCGGGTCCAGACCAGTTCGCGGACGTCCCTCCTCAGGAACGGCCCGCGGCGGACCGTGGCGCGTCAGCAGGCGAGGAGTGTGTAGCCGGTCGAATCTCCTTTCCGTGAGGGGCTCGAAACCTCGTGCTCTGACGATGAGGTCTCGCCTCCCCCACGAGGGGAGCGTCGACGTGATCACCCTTCCAAAGGCAAAGCTCCGGTGATGGAAGAGCCTCTCCACATGCAACCCCCTGATGCTGGAGGAGACATCACAGCTCAAAACGCTCTCCTCCAGGAGCAGGAGCGAGTAATCCGCCAACTCCAGCAGCAGCTGAGAGCGGTGCAAAATGCCTCTCAAAGGCAGCCCTCAGAGCCCCAAGGAAAGAAGAGAGCTGTCCAAAGCAAGATAGTCCAGCCATCCCGAGAGGATCTAAGAGCCTTTCTGGATCAGAAGCGCAGCCATGCCTACGATGAGGGCTCGAGCAACACCCGTAGCCATCGTGGCCGCGACGGGCGAGCTCATAGCCATCATGGTCGAGGCCATGTGAAACGGAAGCCAAGGGCGATGACACCAGAGAAAGACGACGAGCAGGAGCGGCTCAACAAGCGCATCAAACTAGCTCTCCAGCGCAACCTAGAGATGCACGACCAGCAAGAGATATGTGGCCCCACCGATCTGGGGGCCTCTCCTTTCACCCGGGATATCGAGAGAACTCCCTTGCCTAAGAAGTTCTCAGTCCCGCGGTTCATCCCCTATGATGGACTCTCTGACCCATCTGCTCATCTCCGTCATTTCTCCCAAAAGATGTCTATCTGGGGGAATGAGGGCCACCTCAACTGCAAGATCTTTTCCTCGAGTTTGAGCGACCTCCCCCTGAAGTGGTTCTGCGCCCTCCCAGAGAAGTCTATCTCGAGTTGGAAGGAACTCCAACTCTCTTTCCTGAAGAAGTTCCAAGCCTACAGCGTCATTCCCAAAACCGATGCCAACATCCTCGCTCTAAAGATGAAGCAGGGCGAGACCCTCACCCAGTTCGCCCGGCGATTCTGGGCAATTTACAGTCAGATCGAAGATACCAGAGAAGAGGTGGCAATTTTCGCCTTCCAGAATGCCCTGTTACCAGGGCATGAGCTGCGGAAGGATTTGGCGGGAGATCCCGCTCCCTCCATGCCGGCCTTGATGTCCTGGATAAAACGCTTTATCGCCCAGGAGGAGGACGAAATCAGAGCTCGGGAAGAGGAAGGCCGCGAGGTAGCAGACCCGGAACCCAAGGAAAGGAGCAGCCAGTCCCAGCAACGGAACAAGAAGCCATTCCAGAGGCAAGAACCGAAGCAGGCCTGGGTCTCCAATTCGGCAAGACCCTCAACGTCCCGGTCTGGGGGCGGCAGGAGAGCTAGACCTCCCTCCGACGCCCTCCAGTCTATGAGCATCGTTTTCAAGGAGCCGATCCACCAGGTTATGAACAAAATCAAATCTCAACCATTTTTCAGATGGCCTCGCCCTTTGGCAGGCGATCCCTCCGCTCGTGACCAATCCAGGTTTTGTGCATATCATAAGGGCAACGGGCACAGGACCGAGGAATGCAGGACTCTGAAGTTTCACTTGGAGAGGCTCGCCAAGGAAGGCCATCTCGCGGAGTTTGTAAAGGCAGGAGACATCAGCAGCGGCGGCGGTAGCCGAGCTCATCAGAGCGTGGCCAGAGATCCGGACAGTGAAGACTCCGAGAAGATCATCAATGTGATCCACCTGGCGCCCTCAGCTCCCTCTCCCTTAGCTCAAGACAGCCCTCAGGCTCGTGCCGAAGCCAGGAGGGCCTCGCACGGGAAGGAAGTGATGAGGGCCGAGCTCGGGCCAGCGCCCAAGAAACCTCGCCGCGACCGTCCGGCAATCTCCTTCTCAGATAAAGATTTGGAGGGGATCCAGCTCCTCCACAACAACCCCCTGCTATTGACCATGAGGCTGAAGGACTTCACTGTGAAGAGGATCCTCGTCGACTCCGGCAGTTCCTCCGAGGTCCTCTACTATGAGTGCTTCAAGAAAATGAACCTCTCCGAAACCGACCTCACGGAGGTCCGTGCACCGCTGCTTGGGTTATCCGCCAGACCAGTTTATCCCAAGGGTAAAATCACCCTGGAAACCCGAATGGGCGGAGCCTCCGTGCTGGCCGACTTCCTAGTCGTGGACGCCCCTTCTCCTTACAACGTCATCCTGGGCAGAACGTGGCTCCACAAATTGGAAGCAGTCCCCTCTTCCCTCCACCAAAAGCTAAAGTTCGTGCTCGAGAACAAAGAAGGCAAGATGGAAGTGGTCACAGTAGAAAGAGATCAGCAGCAGGCCAGGCAATGCTTGCTGGCCGTAGTCCTAGCAGAGAAGGAGCCAGAGCGCGTCAATCTCGCGGAGTTTAAAAAGGGTCTAGATGAGATCAGCCGAGATCCAGATAAGAAAAGTATTGAGGACCTAGCCGAAGTCAGACTCGATCCAGCTGACCCTGATAGATTTTTCCTGATTGGCACACAGCTGCCAGATGAAGAGAGAACCGAGCTCTCAAGGTTCCTAGTGCAAAACGTGGATGTCTTCGCCTGGACCCCGAGCGAAATGCCTGGGGTCGACCCCGAGGTCATGTGCCACAGGCTGAATTTGGACCCTAGCCACAAGGCAGTAGTGCAAAAAGCCCGGAGGACGGGGATCCAGCAGACATAAGCGGTAGTCGAAGAGGTCGACAAGTTATTGGAGGCAGGCGCAATCCGGGAAGTCCAGTATCTGGTTTGGCTGGCCAATACGGTGGTGGTTAAGAAAAAGACAGGCAAATGGAGGGTGTGCGTGGAATTCACCGATCTCAATAGGGCCTGCCCTAAAGACAATTTCCCCCTTCCAAAGATTGATCAGATGATCGACGCCACCGCCGGCCATGACCGAATGAGCTTTCTTGACGCCTATAGAGGCTACCATCAGATTCCGATGTATGAGCCAGACGAGGAGAAAACCGCTTTCATAACTCCCCGCGGCACATATTGCTACAGAGTCATGCCTTTCGGGCTGAAGAATGTGGGGGCGACATATCAGCGCCTCGTGACAAAAATGTTCCAGGCTCAACTCGGCAAAACAGTGGAAGTCTACATTGACGACATGGTCGTCAAGTCCAAGCTCGCCAGCGACCACCTGGCGGACCAGGCCCAAGTATTCATCATCCTTCGTGCATTCAAGCTCAAGTTGAATGCTTCCAAATGCGCGTTAGGCGTAGCTTCCGGCAAGTTCCTCGGAAGCCTGGTGACGCGGAGGGGAATAGAGGCTAACCCGGACCAGATCACTGCAATCCAGGGCATCCAGAGCCCATCTACTACCAAGGAAGTTCAGAAGCTCACAGGCATGGCTGCAGCACTCAATCGCTTCATCAGTCGATCATCAGATAAGTGCAGGCCATTCTTTCAGCTTCTGAGAAAAAATTTAAAATTTCAATGGACCCCCGAGTGCGACCAAGCATTGACAGCACTCAAAACCTATTTGTCTTCACCTCCTTTACTCTTTACCCCAACCCAGGGGGAGATTTTGTATTTATACCTTGCGGTCTCGGATCATGCTGTGAGCTCCGTCCTCATCAGAGAGGACGGGGGGGAACAAAAATCAATTTACTATACGAGCAAGACCCTGCTCGACGCCGAGACCAGATATCTTTTGTTGGAGAAACTCGCGCTGGCTCTCTTTAGCGCCTCCCGCAAGCTCTCCCATTATTTCCAGTCCCATACTATTGTGGTGATCACGGAGCACCCACTCCGTTCTATATTCAAAAAAGCTGACTTTTCAGGACGAATCTCCAAGTGGGCAGTCGAATTGGGGCAGTATGATATTCAGTACCGTCCCCGAACTGCGATCAAAGCCCAAATTGTGGCTGACTTCATCGTAGAGTTCGTTTCGCCAAGCTCGGCTCCGACCCAGCCCCGCACGGCACTGGGGGGCGTAGGGCAGGAGCCTGAAGTTACCAAGGTCGAACAAGCTCCCGCTGGGGCATGGAAGGTCTTTGTTGACGGTTCGTCCACCTCCAAGCGAGCTGGCACCGGCATAGTCCTCCAATCGCCTGAGGGATTGGTCATAGAGCAAGCCTTCACCTTGGACTTCAAAGCAACGAACAATGAAGCAGAGTATGAAGCATTGATAGCAGGGTTGGATAGCGCCCGAATCCTTGGAGCCCAGCACCTGGTGATCTTCAGCGATTTGCAACTAGTAACTAGCCAGCTCGCTGGGGACTACCAGGCCAGGGACGACAGGATGGCGGTCTACTTTGCCCTCGCGCAAAAACTGCTCTCCCTTTTCAAGATAGCCGAGGTCAAGCAAATCTCCAGAGACACCAACACGCATGCTGATGCGCTTGCAAACCTGGCCTCCGCTGTCGAAGCAGGAAAGAGAAGGATTGTCGAAGTCGGATCGATATCAAGGTCAAGCTTAGAACTCCACTTGCCTCGGCAAGTCCTTTGCGCAGACCTCGGCCCGAGTTGGATGGACCTAATAATCTCATACTTGAAGGACGACCAGCTCCCCGAGGACAAGATTGAAGCCCATCGAATCAGACTCAAGGCAACTCGATTCTGGTTATTTCCCGAAGGCAGACTCTACAGAAAGTCCTTTACGGGTCCATACCTGCAATGCGTCCATCCTAGCAAGGTGGACAATTTCCTGTATGAGATCCATGAAGGAATCTGTGGCAGTCACATCGGAGGCCGATCACTGGCCTACAGGGCAATAAGCCAAAGCTACTGGTGGCCCTACATGCAAAAGGATGCACAAGTGTACGCCAGGAAATGCGAGAAGTGCCAGAAGTTCTCCCATTCTCTTCATCAGCCAGCGCAAGACCTAAGTCCCCTCTCTAGTCCATGGCCCTTCGCTCAATGGGGGCTGGACATTGTGGGACCCCTTCACCGAGCTCCGGGAAACAAAAGATGGCTGATCGTTGTAATGGATTACTTCACGAAGTGGATAGAAGCTGAGCCGCTGTCTTCCATCATGGATAGGGACTCCAAAAACTTCGTATGGAAGAACATTATAACGAGGTTCGGCATCCCCAGGACCCTGATTTCGGACAACAGGACTCAGTTCGACTCCAAATCCTTCAAGAACTTCTACCAAGAGCATGGCGTCAAAAACCATTACTCCACTCCAGCATATCCACAAAGCAATGGCCAGGCTGATATTTCTAACAAGGTAATCCTGGATGGCCTCAAGAAGCGGTTAGACAAGGCAAAAGGGCGATGGACAGAGGAGCTTCCCAGCGTGCTGTGGGCGTACAGAACAACTCCAAGGCGATCCACCTCGGCGACCCCTTTCTCCCTGGCTTACGGGATGGAGGCGGTCATTCCCTTGGAAATTGGCCTCCCCACTCTAAGGACAGAATTGGTCGACCGGGGCCGAAACGACACAAACTTGGCAATGGAGTTGGACTTAGCAGACGAGCGTCGAGAAGCAGCAGCCCTACGATTGACTGACTATCAGCAGCAGCTAGCCAGAGGCTACAATGAAAAAGTCAAAGAAAGAAGTTTCTCCGTTGGCGAGTTGGTCCTGAAGAAAACCCTGCCAGCTGACAAAGATCCAAATGAAGGAAAATTAGCCCCGAACTGGCACGGTCCATTCAAGGTGGTCTCACTGGCGGGACGATCCTCTTACAAGCTCGAAGACTTAGAAGGCAAGCCATTGCCGAGACCATGGAATGCACCCCACTTGAAGAAATTCTATTTCTGAAGATGTAACACAAACCTCAGAATCAATGAAAGCAGCTTTTGCCATCCATCTGTGTCATCTCTCCTTATCTGAGTTCGGCAGTTCTGGGTCCTTGACCCTGGAGAAGGCTTCGAGTTCATACACTCAGTCGTCTCCTAAAGCTCGGGTCCTTGACCCTGGAGAAGGCTTCGAGTTCATACACTCAGTCGTCTCCTAAAGCTCGGGTCCTTGACCCTGGAGAAGGCTTCGAGTTCATACACTCAGTCGTCTCCTAAAGCTCCGGTCCTTGACCCTGGAGAAGGCTTCGAGTTCATACACTCAGTCATCTCCTAAAGCTCGGGTCCTTGACCCTGGGTAAGGCTTCGAGTTCATACACTTAGTCGTCTCCTAAAGCTCGGGTCTTTGACCCTGGAAAAGGCTTCGAGTTCGTATACTCAGTCGTTTCCTAAAGTTTGGGTCCTTGACCCTGGAAAAGGCTCCGAGTTCATACACTCAGTCGTTTCCTAAAGCTTGGGTTCCTAACCCTGGGAGAGGCTTCGGATTCTTACATCCAGTCGCTTCCTAAAATTCCAGGTTCATACACCTCTCCAGATCGTTCCCGAACTCAGGCTCACGCAGCCGAGATCATCAAGTCTTTGTGATCATCTCGGCACAAGGCAGTTCATCTCGGGCAATGCTGATCCGTTTCGGCCAACGACAGTTCCTCAAAAGAAAAAGAGCAGTGCAAGCACTAAAGTGCAAAAAAGCAGCACAGAGATACAAACATCGCAATTATGTATTCAAAAAAAGGCAAAAAGGAAGCATTATACGCAAATTGTATGATCTCAAAAATTTGTTCTTTTATTCATTGTAAATTGCTTCATTACAAGGGTGACAGAGAAGAAAATAAAGTACAGAAAGGAGGCTCGCAGTCCTCTGAAAGCAGAAAAAGAAATAAAGACTGGGAGGCTCTGATCTTCACCGACTCTTCAATCCAGCCTCCAGCGCACTGAGCTCTTCAACGCCCTTTAGATTGCAAGCCTGAAGACTCCGATCCTCACTGGTCCACTGTTTGGAGGCTTTAGGGGACTCTGAATTCCACAGAGCTCTATAATACGCTTTGGTTGGTCAGACCAAAGCGTGCGAGCAAGAGCCCCTTCAGCTCGGAGGCCCTGGACCTCGCTGAGCTCTTCAACACCCTATGGTCAGTGAGACCAAAATTTGAAGAGCCCCTCGGTCCAATGGTGCCTCAATCCTGCCCCCGGCTCGGTGGTCTTGATATCCCGCAAGAAGCGCGGTTCCACGCGGAGTCCTATGGGATGAAAATAAGTCCCCCGGACGCCGGGGGCGCCACCAACCCACAGCTGTAAAGATTCCCATGCAGCCGGACCGGGGAGGGTTGGCCGTGGACCCGCGTTCAGAGAGCGCATAGTCCACGAGGATCATCTTCAGAGAGCGCGCAGACTACGACAGACTTCCCCCCTCGGAGAAAGCCGTCTTCTGGCGCAGGGGTTCCCCCCGGGTCGAATATTCCTAAAGGTCTACTGGACAAGGCTGCCAAGGTGATAAACAGAAGAGGACAGGCTCCTACGTCTATGTGAATTAAGCTATCCTAGTTCCTTTTTTTTTTCCTCTCTCATGGCGAGCCTACCACCTCTATTTATAGGGAGAAGAAGGGCCCGGTCTCCAAGGGAAGTTATGAGGCGAGGTCTCCCACGCGTTACGTGAGAAGCACGTCTTCCTGTATAATGACCAGCGATCCCGATGACGCCACATGGAGCCGTTCGCTCATTTCCCTCATCGGCCGTATCGCCACACTTACTGCTATTTATGGTCTCCAGAATACGGAGAATCGGCACAGATGGCTATGATCATTCGACTCTCTCTAACTCGAGAGTCACGCATCACATGAAAGGTATTCAATACCAAACTCAAAAATAAAGAGAAGTAAAGAAGCTCTGTTCTCATTAAAAGCGAAAGATATTACAGTGCTGAAAGCAATATATATAAAAGATAGAGAGAGAAGATTACAAAGGGCAAAAGCAAGAGAGGTGAAACTACTGCGGCTTCGGCGACTCCACCAGGTCGATCACCGTCTCTGATGAGCCAGCGGTACCGGCCGCAACCATAGCTTTGTCTGATGCGTCGTCGGTAGCAGGGGCGATGTCCGACGCCTCACCAGTAGCAGGGGCAGAAGAGGCCTCGCCTTGAGGCACGGCCGGGGCATCGCTGGCGACCAGGGCATTGCTGGAAGCCGGGGCAGCATCCGAGGCAAGGTCAGCCGCGGGGGCATCGACCGGGGCACTCTCGCCCAAAGGAGCAGAGCTCGGCTCGAGGACTGGGTCCGAGTACTTCGGTAGGTTCCGATAGACCGGGTGGTCTTCGGGAACCCCCGCACGCCTCAGTGCGGCCAAGCACCCTTCCTCGAACAAGATGGAGGTAATTTCCTCCACCTGCCTCTCGTATTCTTCGGTGGCCTGGTCCACCCCCCTTTGGAAAGAAGATTGCGCCTCGGACAGCAGGGAAGCCTTCTCTTTCTTCAGCTCGGCGTTCCCCGACTTCAGCTTCTCAATTTCGGCGCGCCCAGCCAGCACTCACCACGCAGCCTCGTCGCCTCAGCCGCCGATTCAAACCTCGACCTGGCTAGTTCCGACTCCAGCTCTGCAATCCTCTTGGTCTTCGTCCAGATGTCACCCCTCAGTTGGTGAGTCTGCGAGTGAGGTCAGTAACACATACCAAGGCTGCCTCCAGCTGGGTGGTCGCCTCGGCGCTGCTCTTCCTCAGCTCTTCCAGCTCTTTCTTCAACCTCTCCCTCTCAAACTCCAGCTGGGTGACCTTGGCGACGTTCCGGTCGCTCCTTTCCATCACTGCCAGGAGCCTCTGCACATTCTGCGAATAGGAAGAATGGGTCAAACAACAGCAGCCGGACTAAAGCACTTGAAGAAGAGCATAGAAGATACTTACCAAAAGTTTAGCCTGGATCGCCGAGACCATCAGGCTATCATTGTCGTACCGCGCATGCACCTCCATGTCACGCGGCAGGGCGCAGGCTTTTGCGAGGGCTCCAATGACGTCACTATTCCCCATCAGCCGGTCCTCGACGTTTAGGGGTTTCCTGGGCTGCGTCTCCATCTTGGGCCGCCATGCCGCCGGGGCAGTACGAGGTCCGGAAGCCGATCCGGACCCTTGCCCCACCAAGACAGTGAGCTCGCGGGCCGCCCCGCTAGCTGCCTTGCTGGCCGGTGCACTCTTTTCAGCCGGAGCCTTACCTCCAGGGGCTCGCATAGGGGTCTTGCCCTTCGGGGGCTGTTCAGCCCCCGAGTCCTTCTCGCCCGCCTTGGACCTCTTCCGGGGTGGGGACCCCTCCCGCGGGCGATCCGGCGAGCGTCGCCGCGCTCCCTCGCTTGGTTTAGGGACAGGAGTAGAAGTGGCGCCAGCGCCCCCCGAGCCCGAAGCCAAGCGGGTGCTGGCGGACGAAGGTGTTGAGGAAGAAGATCTCTGCCTAAACTTGGCGGCCAGATCTTTGGTACCAGGCACTTTTGAGCCTCCTTCCATTCCTCGCTCCTGGTCAGATGAATAGGCGTCTACTATCTCCCTCAAGTTCGGCGACCCCAAGCTGGAAGACGTGGATGCCTCAGCACCAGACGCAGCTCGGCTCGCAGCAGGATCGGCTAAAGGGACCCCGGCAGGCACCGCCAAGGTGACAGGAGGGCGATCAGGTTGCAGCTCGTCCTCGGGAACTGCTCCGATCCTCCTATAATGGCCGCGGTACCTCAGCATGTACCCTAACAGCTTCTAGGCCGATCTGGTCTCGTGCCCTTTATACATCTCGACCTTCCTGTGATCGTCGACGTTCTTTCTCCAGCCTTCGCTCACAGCTCGGCGTCGCCTAGCGTGCAGTTCTGTGCACAAACAACAAAGAGTGTCAGCTCGGTGATATGGTGGCAGAACGAAATAAACAGGGAAAAGAAGCAGTATTTACTTGGGACGGCCCCGGGATGACGAGGGACCATCAGCCTCCTGCTCTCACCGGCACCGAATTCCCAGTCCTCGGACACGCAGAAGAGGTTTTCCTCGGCATTCTTACTGGAATCCTCCAGGGCCAGGACGAAGCCTATTCGACGCTGCTTCACCCGGAGGTAGTAATTATCTCCCCCAGCCTTGCAAATGTCGTATACATCCTCGATGTCATGGACACCCAGGTCAGTCCCCAAAATCTCGTTCAGTTTCGCCGTGCCCATAATGACTTTGAAGCCATTGGGCATCAACTGGCACGGGGTAATCGACCACATGCTAAGGCAGGCCCTAAGGAGGGGGTGCAGAGGAAACCTGACCCCGCCTTCGATCACAGAGATCAGAGGAAACGGCATCCAGCCGCAGGACCAACCACGCGTGGCATGGTCAGAAGGGTCCGCCGGCCTAAGGCGAACCCCCTCTGGGATGTTGTAAGCCGCCCTAAACCTAGCCATGCCCTCTTCTGTATCTAATCGAAATCTAGGGGTGCCCATGTCTAAAAGAAGGAGGCAGCAGAAAGGAACCCTAGAGGTGAGGAAACCCTAAAAACCAGACAGGGGCACGAAGTTACTTATATAAACAGAAAGGCGAGTCAAGAACGAATCTGGGCGCGTCCTACGGGCGTCATCACCAGAGAAATCTCGAAGAACAGAGCGGAAATCGGGGGCAAGGGCGAAGGAAATCAGAAAGAAGGAAGAAGGAAGGCGACCCTATTTATGGAGAGGGAACCCTCTTTGGGCGCCACTTTCGAATTTGAAGACACGGATTTCGTAATCCGAGCCTGTTCCATCAATAAGACAACGCAATCAGTGAAGGGGCTACACGTGTAGCCGTCGGTTCGCTTCCCAGAACGGGCAGGACAGGGCATTTATTGCCTCAGAAAAGTTGAAGCGACATCAGGCAATGATCGCCGCATCTCCGGACAGGTTCTCTAGCTTCCGACCACTAAAGGCAAGGACGCTTAAGAGGTCAAAAGCTAGGGGGCAATTGTGTGGGGAGATTTCCAAAGCTCCAGGATTACGCCAATCACCGCCATCAGATGGGATTAAGCATTCTCACGTGCCATCCGCGTGCCGCCCACGTGGCACGAGACTCACCTCGGCTACCAGGACAGGGGCCCCAGCCGAAGTCAGGCAGGTCCGGGCCGCCAGCGCTGAGCTCGGCTATCCCAGGTGCCCACCTCGGCTGAAAGCTCCACCTCGGTCGAAGGAGCCGGGATGAAAACCGAAGCAGGAAAGAATATCCACTCGCGCCCTTCGCCCCCCGCGTCGTCAGACACGTGGAGAAATAGGGGCGCGAGCCAGTGAGACAGATGCGACATCCAGCCGTCCACAATCTTCACCAGATCACTGACAGGGCGGCATCCAGCGGCTGAAGCCAAATCAGGGCAAGGCCCGAGGGCGGATCCGATAGTACCCCTACCGCCAAAGGCGTCCAACACGATCTGGCCCAACAAGATGCGCATTTAATGCGATGTGGGCTGATCCGACTGGAATTAAATGCAAAGTGGGCTGGAATGGACCGCATTTATTACTTTGTGGGCTGATGATGACTTCCCTATCAAGTCACGGGGCCCACACCAAAAAGATATCGTCCAGGCGTCTATAAATAGAGCCTCATTTCACATACAAGATACGCACAATCCAACCCAAGGAACTGTTACTCTGTCTCTCTTCTCCCTCTCCTTCCTTTGTTCCAGTTCATTCACTGACTTAGGCATCGGAGAGCCTTGGCCGCTCAGGCCAGGGTCCTCTGACCGTTTGCTCTTTCCTTTTAGGCTTCCAGGCAGTAGGTTATCTTCTTCATTTGGATAAGTCATGTAAGGCACCTCGATTATTGTGGGTCATTATTTTTCTGCACCTACAAAAAGCATACTTAGTGCCCAAACCCGACTCCGGTTCATGTATAAAAAACAGTGTACCGGTTTAAAAACAGGGTTCTGTGTGTTCTGTAAAGGTTGTAACTATCCATCTGCCAAAATGTACATATAAACTGCCCTTGCAAAACTCTTGAAATGCATATTGCAATTATATAAAGATCATCTTGGATGAAGACGTTTACATGGAAAAAGTGGTGTCAAAAGACAATTGTCTTCCAATCATTTCATTTTGACTCTTTTAGTTTCCAAAGGTTGTACTTGTATCATTTTTTCCTAATAGTGGAAGTTTATACGCGATATATATATATATATATATATATATGTTAGAAAGATGTTTATGAGATCAATCGAAATGTCATATAATTTCGTACTTTTCTTCTTCTTCCTTGTTTTTGGCTAAGAGAGCACAAGTAGTGTTTAATGCCAACAATTGATCTCTTAAGGGGTACACACAACAATAACACCAAAAAGTATCGAGTGTTTCACTCAAGCTACAATCAGCTAGGATAGTCGAATTCTATGGTGGGACCCGTCTATTAATATTTTGAACCGATTAAAATGTATGCATCCCACTTTAATGGTCTGTCCCAAAATATTACTTCAATAGGAGTTGGCTGCATCGTAAAATTTAATATATGATATTCTTAATCACATGCTCAATCACAAGGTGTTGTAACAATTCATTATTGGAGAAATTAACAGAAAGTTAGAAGGCCATTGCACGGGAGGGAGTTTGTTTCGAACAGTTTAAATATTGAATAGGCAGACAACACTATGGATTTTAACAATGAAATGTCAACGAGACGCTCAGATTTAGAGTCCTAACTTTGCAATATCATATCATATCATAATCACCTTCACCATTCACCTTATCATGACATGTAAATGAATTTTAATGTTGCCTTCTCAAGTGTCCATCCAATTGCACCCCATGACCCATCAAACTAACACAACTAACCAATCAAAAAAAAATTATTAACTAATTATGGTAGATTAGTTTACATGTGATCAATCTAGTATATGTCTTAATTTGATTTCAAATAGATGCAATTTTGAATTAAAAACAAGGAAAATGGATTATTTTGAACGGTTTGGATTCGTCATGGTGAACAATAGTATTTTCCTATCTTAATGCTCACAAAGTTTTGAAAAATTATGTGTATTGGAAAAGGATTAGGATATGTTCAGGTTTAGGATTTTCCTGGATTAGGATATGTTCAGGTTTAGGATTTTTCTTTGGATATTATTGAAATATTTTGTAAGAAAAGACTTAGTTGTTAAATTCTTCGCAATAAATTAATAACATAAAATATTATGATCGACCGCTTATCCCCAACTAGGAATTCTTGACTCCGCCATTGATGTATCCCTTCCTTTTATCTTAAGTTTGATAATATTCAATTGAGAGCTGCTAATGCCACACCCAAAACTTTTTTTTCCATATCCCTTTATTTTAAGACCAATAAACTCATGTGTGAAATTACCAAAATGGACACCATATATAGTTATATTCCTCACCCAATTTCTCTCTACACTCACCTACCCCCACCATCACCGCCCCCTCTGACAACACTGCTGGAGGGGGAAAGGAAGAGTGTGGGAGAGGGTGAGAGACAAGGACAAGGAGAGAGACAAGGAGGGGGAGAGGCGGAGGCGGGTAAGGAGAGGGAGAGTGTGGGAGAGGGTGAGAGACAAGGAGAGGGAGAGAGACAAGGAAGGGGAGAGGACAGAGGCGGATAAGGAGAGGGAGAGAGGGCGAGGTTGAGCGACAGGCAGGGATAGGAAAAGAGAGATAGGGGAGAGCAAGAGAGAGAGAGGGAGAGCGGGCCGCCGACAGGGAAAGAGAGAGAAAGGGAGGGAGACGGACAATGAGAGGGAGGGTGAGATTGAGGGGGAAGAAGGTGAGGGTAGAGAGAAGGCGAAAGAAAGAGTTTAGAAGAGAGGAGGAAAAATGTACTTGATGAAATCTATCACTTTAATTATATATTTTATATGAGAATGTGTGCCTGGCCAGCCCTATGCCCCTACCCTGCATTAGTTGGATTTTGGATTTACTTTTAGGCCGACAGGCTGTATCCATGCCTAAATTTCGTCCTGATTATTGTATTGAATCGATAGAGCCTGTCAAATGTAATTTTAAATCCCTCCCTGGCCAAGTCCAACAGGAGTCACTTATAAACCATTATATATTTGCAAATGGCCTGGGCCCGAGCCAGAGTTTGAAATCCATAGGCCAGACCCAGTCCTAAATAACATGCCCTTTATTTAAATAGGCCTTTCCTGTGAATGATAAAAGAAAGATTCACATCATTTCCACTGAGCCATTTTCACCAAGGGTCCAGATCCAACACACGTGTGTGGCAAGGACTCGCTTTAGAATCTAAACAGCTGCCATAGTCCGTACTCTGACAGCCTTCCTTGTGCCAAAAAGAAGGATTTCTATAATTGTCCGTCCCAAAACAAGGAAAATAGCTTGCACTTTCCTCATTTCAATTTTATAAATTTCCCGTGGAAATTGACGAATATGCTCCTGCCAGAAACTTCTGCAGCCAAGACTCCATCGTGAGTTTCCCACACTCCCAATCCAATCCATTGCAATCCAGACCGTCAAATCAAGGAACAATGGGACCACCTTAAGTGGACCCATGAAGAAAATCTAACCTATCATCTCCTTCAAATTTTCGTTTTGAGATAACTATGATGGCTTATTGGCTTTGACGGTCTGGATTGGGATGGGATGGGATGGGATGTTGTGGAAGACGAACAGCCGAGACTCTCGGCTGAAGACGCACGTGATCACATGGGAAAGCTGGCCTATGCTGTGTGTGCCTGCTATCTCTGGGATGACGTCACGTCGTACAGCTGGAAGGCATGAAGCGAAGCTGTCATCTGCTAACTGGCCCAGAGTAAATGATGGCTCTGTTTGGACACTTTACTTGCCCGCTCAGACATTCACTCCTAAGTCCTCCCACGTGGGCCCCATCCTCGCTGACCAGATTGTACATTCAATACACCCCCACCCATTGTGTCTTCTCTTTTCTACAAGATGGCCCACTCCAATGATCAATCGTTCCCGGGCCCTGCTAAATTACTGATTTACTTTATCATGGGCCCCATCTATATCAAATAAGGGCCCCTCACCTGAGAACAGTTTCTTATGGAGCCACCTAAGGCCCCACATGATGATGGAAATGGATGGATCGATCCTCCAATCTATCTGTGTATGGGGAAGGACTTTCAAATAATTTTAACCACTTGGTTAATGGTCGATAAATTTTTACCATTAAAAGTATTAAAACTAAATATATACGCAGTCAAACAGTCCAGTTTATGGTCCATTGGGTTCAAAAACTTGTTTGGTAAAAATATTTGTTGGGTGAAGTGAATATTAAAGAGAAAATCATATGGAATTTACTGATAGTGTGATGAAATTTCGATTTTATTGGCTTGATAAGGAATATTTTTTTTTAAGTACATAATAGATGAGGATTTGTCTTTTAGAGGCCTGAAAAAATTATTTTTTCATTTTTTTAAAATAAAAAATGTAAGTTTAAAATTTTAAACTTTTGATATTAACAGCCAAGTATTTGGGCATGCAACATTCATCTCATTTAAGAGCAACGGGTGCTCTCCTGAGGTTTTTCCATCACATAAAAGTGCAGGTTCCAATTGCCACGACTCTGTAGTCTTCTTACACAGCGAGGGAGTAGAAAAGTCGTACACGGGAAATGGGAGTTTGGGACCGATTGACAATTCACTTCTAACAAACGTCCGTTGACCACACCCAGATGGACGGTTATGATATTTTCAACCCTTGCCAATTGTACCACTTGGCTTCCATCGAAAGTGTGGTCTACTGTTCCTGGGCCCCACTGACGGGCATCAAGGCCAGGTGTATGGCGACCGAGTTGCCACCATTTTAGACCCACCACTGTCTGGACGCGCATGGTAGTTAGAAATTAGGATTTCGATAGTTCTCTCTTGTTCCAAAATACAATATAAAAATCAAAACCCGGATTCCTTGCTTGAAGCGGTTTTGTGGGAAATGAAATAAAAAGCGGTTTCCTTCCCATAGCTGTGAGATAAAGAAGAAAGCGCGAGAGAGAGAAAGCGAGCGAAAGAGAAGTAAGAAACGCGGAAAGAAAAAAACGGCGACTCTTTCCTCTTTCTCTTCTCTTTCTTTCGTTCTTTCTAATATCTTCAGATCTTCTAGACATTTGAAGCACGGAAAACCGAAAACACGTAATCACCGAACAGGAATTTTTCCAAGGCGCGTTTCAGTTTTCCGTTGCCAAATCCCATTATTTTCTTCTTGTAATGCCATATAATTACAACAAGTACAAATCCATTTCCCTCAACACCAGCATTCCTTCATTTTCTTCAGATGTCTCGTGTTTTCCTCGCGACTATCCTCATCTTCCTCGCCTTCTCTTTCCCTTCTTCCTCAGCGATTCGCTCCTTTCCCTTAACCCTAGTCGCGGATTCGGAATCGGATGAGTCATCTTCACCGCTGCCGCGATTCAAGGAGGCGCCCGAGTACCGAAACGGAGCCGAATGCCCGATCGCGAGTTCGGACGACACGTGCGACCCCTCGCACGTGCACATCGCCATGACGCTCGACCTCGCCTACCTGCGCGGGTCCATGGCCGCGGTCCTGTCGGTCCTCAAGCACGCCTCCTGCCCTGAGAACGTCTTCTTCCATTTCGTCACCACGGACCGAGTCCGAACCGGCCCACTCGCCCGACTCGTCCGGTCCACGTTCCCGTCACTCCGGTTCGAGATCTACTACTTCGATGAGAAAATCGTGAAGGGACTTATCTCATCATCCGTGCGCGAGGCGCTCGAGAATCCTTTGAACTATGCGCGGAGCTATTTGGGCGAGCTCCTACATCCGTGCGTGGCTCGCGTGATCTACTTAGATTCGGATCTGATTGTAGTTGATGATATCCAACGGTTGTGGAGCATCGAGCTTACAGGCTCGCGAGCAATAGGCGCGCCTGAGTACTGCAGAGCGAACTTCACCAAATACTTCACAGAGAAGTTTTGGTCGGAGCCGGGGATGGGTGCGGAGGTGTTCGGAGGCGAGAGGGGGAGGCGGCCGTGCTACTTCAACACGGGGGTGATGGTGATGGATCTGGAGAGGTGGAGGGAAGGGAGGTTCAGGGAGAGGATCGAGGGGTGGATGGAGGTGCAGAAGGCGAGCAGAATCTACGAGCTTGGCTCGCTGCCGCCGTTTTTGCTGGTATTCGCCGGGGACGTGGAGGCCGTCCACCACCGGTGGAATCAGCACGGGCTCGGCGGAGATAATGTGAGAGGGAGCTGCAGATCGCTGCATCCGGGGCCGGTGAGCCTCCTGCATTGGAGCGGGAAGGGGAAGCCGTGGGTGAGGCTGGATGCGAAGAACCCTTGCCCGCTTGATAGGCTTTGGGAACCGTACGATCTCTACTTGCCATCATCGTCGTCATGATCATGATCATGTGAGATGGACGGATTGGATGGACTTAGATGAGGGAGATTCTTTTGATTTTGTTCTTCTCCTTTGGCTTCCTTTCTCTATCTCTCTGATTTGGGCATGGATTGATTCGATTCATTGATTGCTGATTGGTGATTGTAAATAGAGAGAGATAGAGAGGAGGGAGGGGAAGGAGATGGGAACGGTTGAGTTCTTTCATTCGTTGATTCTACGGTATTTTATTTTTTTTTGTTGTTGATGATGATGATGGGATGATGGACGGTGGGGATTTTCTGATCATCTGTATATGGATTAATGGGGTCTTAGTTGCCAACTTCTGCGTTGGGGGAGAGGCCTAGAATGTATTGGATGAGTAATGATGATGAGATGATGAAATGATAGGAAGTGGACGGTTGAGATGAATAATTTATGAAATTTTATTTATTTGATTCTTTTTTATATCTTGATCATTGATACTTATAGTTTTGTTATTATTATTATTTTCTTCTATTGTTGTTTTTCTTACTCCCTGTCAATCACTGTGGATGTTTTTCTTGGTTTTCTTGGATCAATGATGCTTGCCAGCTTGAAAGGTTCTGTTGGGCATTATTGGGGTTTTTGTACATTGTGAATGACTTTGGACCTTGGAGACCATTGCAATCAGCAGCATGAAAAGGCCTGTGAGGAGCCTTGGGCTTGCATGCACGGTGCAGTGGGGTTGAACTGTTGAAGTTTCTACTCATCATGGTTTGCCAATCGATGAATAAATGAAGAGGGGTGGTCCTCGCCTGCTGCTGAAGGTTGAAGGGTTGAAACTTAAATCACCTGAGTTCTTCTAACACAATCTGAGAGCTCTCCCACGCATGGGTTCAATGGGGCTTGGAGCTCCTGAGCTGAGTTAACAAAAAAAAATTAAAAATACAAGCCAAAGCCAAAACTGACTAACAACAAAGGATCAACCCACAACATTTGGCTCTGATCGACTTTTTTGCAGTCATTTACACCCTCCTAACAGCCCTAGCTCCAACCCAATTTTTTTTTGTCTCCACAGGAGACTTATCATACAATACAAATGTCTTGTATATTCTGACCCATTTTTGTGGGTGTAACGTTTCGGTTTATTGTTTATCCGTTAAAAATCAAATTATAGTTAATCTAATAAGACAATTTGGTTACGGTTAAATGTCACTCAAAAAAATATTTTGCCCTTTAAATCTGCAAGCTAAATAACATTATTGTTTTTTACAAACCAAACAAAATAATACTATCATTTTTCAAAAAAATAAACACAACAACTAAAAGTCTAAAATGATAGTACAAAACATCCATAATGCAATACAATTTTTGAAAACATGAGACAAGTATAATTCAACTCACAAAATAATTGTATTCTCAGAGGCGAGAATAGAAAAGGAGTCTTTAACTTAAGTCATTCTATTTCATTTAGGTCTTATGGTTTTGTTCTCTTAGTGTAATGGTTCGGTTAATCATGTGTTTTGGAACAGTTAACCGAATCATATTTTAAGGTTCGGTTCGACTAATAACCGTGAGTTGAGATTAAAAACTATAACCGAACCATCAAGCATGATTTTTTGAACCATAAAACACGATTATTAACCGTCAATTCGGTTTTACGGTTTAGTTTTTTTTTTTACACCCGTACCTATCTTCATATACAGTGAGAGGACTATACTTTCTATTCAACTTCGTTTCCGTAAAAGTAGACAAGAAAAATATGTAGCAGAGCATGTCTTGCTATGATTCAAATTGAGGATCCGGATCCAATTCAACTTCGTTTCCGTAAAAGTAGACAAGAAAAATATGTAGCAGAGCATGTCTTGCTATGATTCAAATTGAGGATCCGGATCCAAAGATGTGTTGGAACTTGGAACTTGGAACTTGACCAAAATTGGGGCTATTAAAGGTACAAACATAGAAGGAAATGAGATAGCATGTGCTGATCAATCTGAGCTACTCGGTCACATTGATTAACAAATTGAGAAGGGGCCGTTGTAAATGACCCATCAAAAGGAAAAGCAACTATGAAGAAGTGGCTATATGACAACGACAACCATGATTAGTATATGATAAAATAGACTTTGAGACGTGGGGTTGGGCACTACTGATGGAATTGGCCAATAGATGCAAACCTCAATACAAAGTCTTGCAAGCTCAACCATACTTGGAATGATTCCACAAAATGATTGATTTTTTTAAAGTTGGCTTCATGTTAGGGTCAAGTCTACTCTATTCGATCATGGATAGGTAGTTGTTGTTTGAAGTCATTTTCACCCACATGGATGACTTTGCGTTATCAAATTCTTAAACCAAAAAAAGAATATTTTGGTTTTTTTATTTTTATTTTTAACTGAGAGATTACCACCAAGGAATTTCTAGTAATTCACGCACACACTTACCATTTTTGTGTGGTTACATTAGAGTATCATTCTCTAATGAAGTAAACTTACCACTTTTTAAAAGCAAGTGAGCCATCAGTAAATGTTGTCCAAGCCATCTCAAACCATACTTGTTCTTTTTCCTTTTTTTTTTCTTTTTTGTTCAATTTCAGTTATTTGTAAATTTATTCATGATTCTGTCATTTCTAGTAATTCACACACACACTTAAATAAAAATTTGCAAAAGGAAGTATTAATTACAGCTGTTTCACCCTTAATTATAAAATATCCAACTATTACCCTTTTTTCAAACAAAAATAAAAAATTTCCCTGGTCATGATCCTCTAAATTGCAAAACCTCAAACATGTACATACAGTTTAGTCATTATTGGAGACGCTAGCCTCACTGCATAACTAGTTTGCATTTGTGTTGGTTTAGTGGGCACCACTTGGGAGATTACTCCAGTTGGGTCAAAGACATCAATGATACCCATGTTATAACAAAAAAAAAAAAAAATAGCTGTGATAAATAATCTTGTTTTAAGTAGTTTAATTGCTTGAAAAACTTCAAAGAATACCAAAATCGTACTCAACTGATAGCTTAAAAATCTGGAAACTTGAGTCAACTCCATGATTCTAGCAGAGTGCTCGGTCAGACTCAGCTAGTCTTGCCCAACATGGCAGTTCTTAATTAGTAACTTCAATTGCAAAACTTTTCAGAAAAAAAAAAAACTAATTGAGCCGGGTCGGCTAAGGCGGATCAAAATGGATTTCAAAATTATGAGTCCAATGGCATACATTATGACCTACTTCTACAAGAGATGTCCAAGTATTGTGGCAGTGCCCAACCAGCACCACCCTAGCTTAGCCTCTCAATGGTCAAGCCATAAAACCCGTTTTACAATAGATGTTTCTAGCTGGAGAGGGCATTCCCAACATTAAATGGTTTTGGGATAGTATTTGCAAACTCCTTATTTCTTCGTTAGAATCTAGAACTTCCGGTCACATGAAAGGTGTCTTTTGAGAAATCAAGAATTCCACCATCTTTGCATTTTGGAGGAATTCGTGAATGCTCGAGTCCACAGGAGTATATATTCAGAAATTCCACTATGTCTGGAAATTCAAGAATTCTCCAGACAGGAATTCCAGGATTCTAGTACAGAAACGGGCCTTTGGACTTTAGCATCTAGGAATTTCATCAAAATGCAAATAGGGTGAAATTTCTGAATTCTCAAAGGTCATTTGGGACCTTTCATTTGGCTGGAATTCCTAGATGCTAGGCAAGAAACAGGAAATTTGCAAATGGCGTGTCTAAAAAACTCAAGATCTAGAATTCATATCAGGAATTCTAATAAAGAAACAGGTCCTAAAAGTGCCTCTTCATCTGATTTGGAATTCTAAATTCTTACAGCAAACAGAGTGTTTAGAATGCTCAGGGGACAAAGTGTCACATCATGTCATAAATCTCCAACAAGCCCAATTCCTTGTTAGAAATTACTCTAACCAAACAGGCCCAAGAAACATGGGATTAATCATAGTCCCATCTAGCAAATGGATCAAATATTGTGCTTCAGGTTCAGTCCACAGGACTAAGATCTAAGTCCAAGTCCTGGCCAAAACAGGCTTAGGCCGTACCCCAACTGCCCCACTCTATCTACAACACACTTGCATAGAATGAATGGCAGGATAGAGACTCACCTACTCTATGAGACAACCATCTTGTTTTGGCGAATTCAGATATATCCTATGAGGCTTTAACCTCTTAGCAATTCTAAGTTAAAGGAGTGGAACTCAATGGTGGAGCCCAACTATTGTGATCCAAATCGTTCAAAATAAATATCGATATGAGCATTTGAGCATTTCAAGTTTTACGTCAACCTATATATTCAATGCCACGTTTTTATCTAATAGTCAATCCAACGGTGGAACTAACTCGAATTGATGTAAAATCTGAATATATCGCATGTACCTGAAAGGCATTTATTTTGAATGTTTAGATTTCAATGGTGGGCCCCAATATGGAGTTCCACTCCAAACTAAGAATTTCTATAGGTTAAAGCCTTATAAAGGATCCGGACGCTATTTTGGAATCTCATGAACAGCTTGGATCCTACCTGTTGTGACATTCAGATTATATTCCTCTGACATTAGTTATTATCTTTTTCTATCAAGTTGGGGGATTAAGTAATGCATCTGGTTTAGGTTCCTTGAGTGCTTGAAGCGGCAAAGGCATGTGTCAGAGTAATTTAAAAGGTATATATTATTATTGGAAGTAGTTCTCTCAAGTACTACTTCCTAAAAGTTGTTGCATGAGTTGCTACTGCCTCAGTTAATGAAACTGTTAAAAGATAGTTCCAACAGTTCAAAGACTGTTTCAAAAAAAAGAACAGTTCAAGGAATATGAGATGTTGTGAAACATCAGCTTCAGGTTTGTTGGTAGATAGCACTAACCTTTTCTTCTTCTCTTTTCTTTTTGAGCTGGACTTATGTAGTTATGTTGCAAACATATATAGAAATAGTATCTATCAAGCGTTGAGTTTCTATATATCATGGGAAGAATATGGTTGAAAATTAAAATGAAGAAGCAAAAAAACCTATATAAATCCATGATTCTTCTTTATAAAAGGTTTCTCTTAATTAGCTTTAGTTGCGATAATATCATCAATCGCGATAAATAATTTTAACAGTATTTGGACTTGTCTTAACAATATTGGACTCATATCAAATCATTGATTATGGCATATTATTATGATAAGTTCAATGATCAGTAATAATTCCTTATACATTCTTTTTAACTACTTTCTCATTTTCAGTTGTAACTAATCTGGCAGGTTCTATGTACTTTTCCAATATATAACTCCTATTTGTACAGATGTAGTGTACAAAAGGCAAGTTTGGTGGTAAATCGCTTTGATTATAGAGAAATGCGTGGGTTTGTTTTGTGGGTGGGTGGGTTGTTGGCTCAGAGGCAACGGAGTAGAGACAATTGGTTTTCTTGATGCAGTCAAGACAAAAGTCAGTGGTAACCAATAACAACTAATATGCTTTTTCCTTGGAAGATAGATATATATAAAGGGATTTGTTGAGAAGTATTATTTATTATAAGTAGATAATGCACATTCCTAGCTCTAACAGAATCTACACTTCTGATGGACAATAATTCCTGTTGATTTTTTTTTTTTTTGAGAGGTACAATTTAAAAAAAAAAAAATTTTCTGGTGAGACCAATCAGGGAAGACTTGAAATCACATCTCTCTCTCTCTCTCTCTCTCTCTCTCTCTCTCTCTCTCTCTCTCTCTCTCTCTCTCTCTCTCCTTATTCACTGCCTGTTTGTAAGGAAGTTTTATTAGAAAGGTTTTGATTGTGTGGTGGGTGACCTCTATGGTAAATTGGGTTCCAAAATAAACAAAGTTGTTAACTTAAAAGGGTTTAAGTGGTCCACCCATGTGAATTGGTGAGCCAAGGACCTGTAGGTGCACACAGGTCTAGGGAATGCTGAATTTTTTTTTATTGTTCTGCTAATATTTTAACAGACATATTGGTCATGGTCTTGAGAAATTAAATGAAGATGTAAGGTATTGGAAATGACGGTCCAATGAGTAGAAACCTTTCATTTTGTTTCTTAATTTTTATTTTGAGTGTACATGAACAGCACTGAAAGGCCAATGCTAGCTTCCCTTTCACCCAAAATGCTAATTCCAAAGAAATTCTTTTATAGAATAATAAACAAAAAAGACACGGACCAAGTCTTTCTATTTGTATGTTATACAAATAAGTGGCAGTGACATGGGGGCATGATGGTGAGCTATACTTGCTCTATCGCATTCATAGATGAGCCATTGATTAGAAGATATCAAAAATCAATTTTATCGGACATTTCTAAACATATGATTTGAGACACCATATAAATGATTGAAAATATTTATTTTTTTTTCTCATTTTTATAGTTAGTTTTATCTCTATCAATCTAATTATTTGAAATCAAGTCTTTAAAAGCTTTTTTTTTTACATTCTCATAACCCACGTATGCATTTGTTAGGGTCAATGGACTCCACATGCCATGTGTCTTAGCCATCAATTTCTCTATCCGAAAAAACTCGTTCATCCATTTTAAGCTTTCGTAAATGTGCCTAAACCATCTCAAATGATATTATCTA
The DNA here is from genome assembly GCA_012931725.1 of Litsea cubeba. Taxonomy (NCBI): domain Eukaryota; kingdom Viridiplantae; phylum Streptophyta; class Magnoliopsida; order Laurales; family Lauraceae; genus Litsea; species Litsea cubeba. The sequence goes on along the minus strand of CM022945.1, from coordinate 4,172,112 downwards.
GAATGTCTTATATTGTTCTTTGTGAATTTCTTCTAATGTAATTGTTCATAATTCTATCATTTCTAAGCCACATATCGTTTTAGGCATGCGCATTTTGACCCCGGAAATTTGAATTTACTATTTGCTCAAGATTCAGCTCCATACAGAGTGCTAGGCCCAACTTTTCTTAATAATCTAAGCGGCACTCAATGATCTTACACACTACACACTTGTTTTCAGTCTACCAACTTTATAGTATTTTGTACTGGCTAATATCTAATTCGGACCCCCTAGTTTGTTCTATGATAGCTCCTCAGTAATGATATCTCACTATGATACTATCCTGTTTTTCAATTTTGACATTTGAATTTCTTCACCCTCTGATCCACTAAACTTGCACCTCTTATAATTTCTGTTATATCTACTAATTTTAAACTCATTACATTCAGATGGCTTTATCAAAAGTTTCAATTATCATCTACCTTCTTTAATAGTACTGCATTATCATCTGCAAACAAAAAACACCACAGAATCCCATCTCAAACATCTGGCTCTAAAAGAGTATAGAGTGAAGGGTCAGTGGAGAGTGAGTAGCCTTTGATTTTTCTCACCTTTGGTAGTAAATCTTTTTTCATATCCCTTTCCACCACTATGAGAAAATTTGATAGTCTATTAGGCGAAAATCCATTGCCCATTATCTTCTGCCTTTCATCCTTCTCCAAGCCCTCCACTCTCATATGAAAATGTCAAACTTACAATAGTCATGGAACAAATATGACACATCAAAGAGAGATCATTCCAATCAAGAAATTGGAAACACCCACCACCAGGCCATGTCAGGAACGGTATGAGTCTGGCTCGCATTGGTCTGCATTTAGGCCCATGGGCAGAACCAGACTATTATCTGGCTCTATAACCAAATAGACTGGCCCTTGGTGGCCCAGCACGGCACATACCTGAATCAAGCGACGCAAAAGTATGCAAATATACTGGGCACTTGACTAACTTTCGGCCCCATGGCCTAGACTCACGCTAGATAACTAGGTCCAATCAGAAAATGGGTTAGGCACGAACAAGCTTCACTGGCCAAACTCAGGTCAGATTATTAGGTCCAATCACCCAAGCCAACCTCCAATGAGAATTCGCTCCAATTTGTTTGCAGAGTTTAATTCCTAGGATTTGTAAGTAATGTCATTACTATTGAATGGAAAGAATTGAAGAAACAAAAGTGAAGATCCACAAATGAAGATCTGGCCGCAATGATAACATGGCAATCAACCTAGTAAATCAAATCATAGGAAAGTTAAGGTCTCATCTATATGTCCACCTTATGTCTTTGACCCCTCACCTCTTTAATACTCCTCCATTGGAACCCATCTTACCATGAATTTCTAGGAATTAAATTCCATGCCAACAACTAGAACCTAAACATCTCATTCCATGGAATTGAAGATGGACAGACTGTAAAGATGCTCTAGGGGATGGGTCATTTATTGTGGAAAAAAAAATGGTAGAAAATTTGAGAGGAATTAAATAGATAATTTTACTTGTAAAGTTAAATACAAAGGGACCATGGCCCTAGCCTATATTTGAGATAAAACAACAGGCCTATATTTGAGATAAAGGCCTATATTTGAGATAAAACAACGAAGAAAAAGAAAAAGTAGAACTCATGAAGCTAAACATAGATTTGTGGAACAAAGTTGTGATGCTGAAAAAATGACGATGAAGATCAGTATGGAATCTCTGATGCCCATGATTTTATTAACGAATCACATAACAATACCAACTCAAGTGTATATCAATTATCAAGTGGTCCCAATACACGAGTCGTCCTTCTATGCCTTTTCACATGATGTAGCCTGAATGTGGAAATTTTGGATGAGGAAAATCTAAATTAAGCATAGTTCGCACTTAAATTGTGCAAGTATAAGTTGAGCCATTTTGAGGGATGAAAAATGAATCTGCTGTGGAAAATGCCTCACCAAAGTAATGCAAATGACCTGTCAAAAAAATCATGATCATCCATGCATATGTACCTTCAGTTATGAAAGATTTTTGGGTAAGAATGGAGTTATCAAGCCTCTTCCAAGGTAATTCATAGATGCTAAAAGAATAAGAAAAAGAAAATATCATCAATAGCATTAAGAAGAAAATAGAGAGTAGATTTCACTGTGCAGTGTGCACGCATCTCAATTATCATGCATTAGCAAAAATAATACTAAAAGGGGGAAAAGACCCCACAATTCTCCCCGGTCATAGAAGAGAAGCATTTGGTGATTCCCATACAAGGGAAGGGAAAATGAAAAAAACCAAAAGGCAGCCGGCATCTTGCTTCTGTCTTTATTCATACCAACCTTGCTGGGTTTCATTCTCCAATCAAGAGCAGCCTTGACTTCCTATGGCCTCTTTGCAGCTGAACATCCTCAAGGAAGAACAGATCTTACTTCTTTCCTATCTGCTCCAAAGACCTGCTGCCCCAAAGGAAAACCAGTCAAGCACTGACATGGATCAAGCATAGTAGGTGCTGATGCATCACGATCACATGTACAGTATATCTGGATGTACTACATTCCATACAATTCCCATGGTTAGCTATCCAGATCATTCACCTGAGGTTGCACCGTCATAGCATGTGCTCCGAAAATGTGAAAACATCAAACATTTGACTGCCAAAGAGGCAATAAAGAAAATGGCACTGTCCAGGTTATGTCCAATGAAGATTTTTGGGACATGATGGGGCATCATCATCAGAAGATGCCCGTACTCCCCCAGTTGTGCAGAATTTTGGTGAAGCGGGATAGTGAAGTAACAGAACATGTCATGATGCATCAGGAACCAAAAAAATCTCATATACACTAGAGGTTGGATCAACTTTAGGAAATCAAGATCAGACAGTTAGGAAAACTACATTCCTTTTTCTTAATGGTAACATGCCTCAAGCCCCACAAAATTGTGACAATGAACACCTTTATAAGTATGCTAGCTATAGGCTCATCATGGAAACTAGATTCCTAAATTGTGAAACATGGTACGTTAAATAAGCTACAAGTGGTTACAATGTGGTTGAACGCTTAGACAAGAAGAAAGAAATGTGAGAATAGAAAGATAATTGAAGATTCATCAGAAGGCTCTGTACCTCCACTCCAAAACCTTTCACATAAACATTGGTGAAGAGTTCAGAAGGATCAGGCATAGGGCTCTCCTGAAAAAAGAAGCGGGCAAAATGAAAGGTTAGAGTTCCCGAACACCCAAGAAAATAGAAGGTAAAGAGCAGACAACAGAGGAGTTCATTAAAACACACATATATTCACAAAGAAAAGATGTAAATTGACATTTCCAGTAAATATTCAAATATAAAGTTTGGTGGTCACCTTGGCTTCAGCAATTGCTCCATCTACTCGTTTTCTGATCTCTTTCTCAATATCCTGTGCCAAAACATGACTCTTAGTCAGCCTGTAATAGCTATAAAGTTCTGAGCTTTAAATGCGTGCAGTTTCCCATACTGGGGCACAGTTGACTTTCACATTAAAGTCATCATCATGAAAGAAGTTTCCAAAACCAGATTGTTTTTTCTTGAGCCCAAGTGCAAGACTTCTGGCCATGATATAAAACATGCTACATCAGTTAAACATTCCATTACCCACTAAAGTGGAATACCTTGAGCTCGGCTGCAGTGGCAATCTCATGAGCTAATATCAGCTTCCTTATTCTTTCAATTGGATCACGTTCCTGCAAATATTGGGGAATACATTCAGTTCTATACTTTCAAAAGAAAGGAATAACAGCATGCAGATTGCACAATATAATCTGACCTGCCTCACACCAGATATTTCATCACGTGTGCGGTAGGTGCTCCCTGGATCAGACATGGAGTGTCCATGGTACCTGTAAGTATCCATCTCAAGGATCTATATGCAATGTCGAGAAAAGATGTTAAATCATAGTTATAGCTCCCTTCTCAAGGAGCACAAATGAATCAAACTGTTAAATAAAAAAATTGAAAAGGAAAGAAAACACACACAATTGGAGAGTGAGATTTGAAAAGAAAACATTAAATAACATGAGCAATCAAAAAGCCTGCTCTCAAGCTGAAAGACAATCAAGTCATTACTCATGTGGACCATGTGACTTAAAAGAGTACAAAGAGGGAAAAAATAGGGGGGAAAAGTCTTAAATACATACTGATATAGTCGTCATTTAACTTCTGGAAGCAACAACAAACAGCAACAATAATGAAAACCTTAGTTTGTAGTCTATGATGCCCGAATACCTGTACATGCATCCGTGTTAGACCAATACAATACTCTTAGTATTACCTGAAACACTTAATACATGCATCCACGTCAGACCAATACAATACTCTTACCATTACTTGAAACTCTCAATACCGTACAGATACTTCTGTGGTAAGAATTTAGGATATCCTCCAACGTTCAGCGCCCACAATCTCACATAGTTTTATTAGTTTTCTTTCTTATCTGCAAAAAATATGTTATAAATGAATGCTAACATTGACAATTTCATTAATTTAGAAAAGTTATCAAGAAAAAATTAGCATAGCCATATCCATATCCCAGATTTCCAAAAGTGTAGAGCCATGTCCCCAATCCCTGTATCCTTATCTATGTAGCTTGTGATAAACTCCTTTTTTTTTTTGTTAGAAAACCTGTGATACACTTGGAAGCACCTTTGATGCAGGACAAGCCCATGGCCCCCCATGGGTCGACCCACCAACGGGCCCAACCCAATTATCATGTCCAAGCATTTGGGCCCAGCCCATTTATTTTATGTTATTTAGGCCTTTAATTATGTTTTAGGTTGCTTATTAGGATGTTTTAATCATGGCCATCAGTGTGTTTGGATGGTCCAGATTAGTCTTAGGGTTATTTATTTTCCTATATAATGATGTAAAGCCCCTTTGGCTATGGGATGATTGATGATTAATGAAAATGAGTTTTCTTCGAGTTCTCCTCCAAGAAATCCCTAACGCCTCCTGGATTGGAGTTCGGTGAGAGCCCAATTTCTGAGTCTCTTGAGCCCTACCTGCTCATTAGACGTAACACCTCCGGATTGGAGTTTAGTGAGAGCCCAAGAAAAGGTATCATCTTTCTTATCTTTTTCTATCTTTATCGCCCTCTCGTATCTCTACCTCCGCTCTCTGCACTAATTTTGGAGAAAAGGAGAAATTGATGCAGGACAAGCCCATGGCCCCCCATGGGTCGACCCTCCAACGGGCCCAACCCAATTATCATGTCCAAGCCTTTGGGCCCAGCCCATTTATTTTATGTTATTTAGGCCTTTAATTATGTTTTAGGTTGCTTATTAGGATGTTTTAATCATGGCCATCAGTGTGTTTGGATGGTCCAGATTAGTCTTAGGGTTATTTATTTTCCTATATAATGATGTAAAGCCTCTTTGGCTATGGGATGATTGATGATTAATGAAAATGAGTTTTCTTCGAGTTCTCCAAGAAATCCCTAACGCCTCCTGGATTGGAGTTCGGTGAGAGCCCAATTTCTGAGTCTCTTGAGCCCTACCTGCTCATTAGACGTAACACCTCCGGATTGGAGTTTAGTGAGAGCCCAAGAAAAGGTATCATCTTTCTTATCTTTTTCTATCTTCATCGCCCTCTCGCATCTCTACCTCCGCTGTCTGCACCAATTTTGGAGAAGAGGAGAAATTGATGCAGGACAAGCCCATGGCCCCCCATGGGTCGACCCTCCAACGGGCCCAACCCAATTATCATGTCCAAGCCTTTGGGCCAAGCCCATTTATTTTATGTTATTTAGGCCTTTAATTATGTTTTAGGTTGCTTATTAGGATGTTTTAATCTTGGCCATCAGTGTGTTTGGATGGTCCAGATTAGTCTTAGGGTTATTTATTTTCCTATATAATGATGTAAAGCCTCTTTGGCTATGGGATGATTGATGATTAATGAAAATGCGTTTTCTTCGAGTTCTCCTCCAAGAAATCCCTAACGCCTCCTGGATTGGAGTTTGGTGTTCTATCTTCATCGCCCTCTCGCATCTCTACCTCCGCTGTCTGCACCAACCTTGTTCCTGACGTTGAAAATATACTATGGAATGGAATCATGACCCATATAAACAAATCAAAACTTAGATAAGAAAGTAGCAAATGCCAAAAGTTTTGATCGAAGAAGGTGACCCTGCTTGTGTGATTCGGTGGACCACTACCCAACGCTTGACACTTTTGCATTTGTGGGATCTGGTTGAGGAGATCCAAGGCTTCACAAGCGCAAATGGCAAGGATTTAAAAAGTGGAATCGGGACCCGACTTGGCCAAGGCCGAGTCCAAGTCAAGTTGCCAGACTTGGGTGAATCGCATGGGACTCAGCCAAGTCGGATTGAGTCCCAATGCAAGACACAGCCAAGTTGGATTGAGTCGGATTGGGACCACCTAAATCTCTCCTGTAATCTCACTCCCAGGCCCCAGCTAACTGGTGAGCAGAAAAGAAAAAGGAAGAAGCTACAAGAGATGTTCAAGCAAAAAAGGGCAAAAGGGAAGAAGAAGAGGCGTACCAGCACCGGCCGAGTAAAGTAGCAGAAGCATTAAGACTCGAGCACCTCTGGCAATAGAGCAGCAACAGCCAGTAACCCAACTTCTCCAGCAACAGCCAGTAACCCAACTTCTCCAAGAACAGCAGAAACTCTCTCTCTCTCTCTCTCTCTCTCTCTCTCTCTCTCTCTCTCTCTCTCTCTCTCTCTCTCTCACAATGTTGTAAAAATCGCTAGGCGGATGCTAGGCGGTGGGCATGGACTAGGATTAATTTCCGATTAATCCCCGCCTAGCGCCTAGGCACCGCCTAGGCGGTGACCGCCGACTAGCGCCTAGGCGGCCGACTAGGCCGATTTTTGCAACAGTGCTCTCTCTCTCTCTCTCTCTCTCTCTCTCTCTCAAGTAATATTACAAAACAATGACTCACCCAAGTTCAATGGGACTCGCCCCAATCTCATAGGACCCAACCGAGTCCCATTGAGTCAATTCCGATTCAGCGAAGACTCGATCCAGACATGGCCGAGTGTAAGTCAACTCAGACTCGGCTGTTTTTTTAATCCTTGGCGAATGGTCTCTTCATCTAAAAAACTGATAGGTTAAAAGGTCAAAAACTTTTCAATCAATGGGGCCAGATATGCTGAAGTTGTCATATTGGCTTTGTTATTGCTGGTATGGGAGAAAAGAAACAGAGGATGTTCAGCACTAAGGCTATTGACAACCACTTACTCAAAAGTTGCAGCTGATAAAGAATGGCAGAACAATGTATATCAAAGCCCCCCCCCCCCGCGGCAAGTGCAGGTGTGCACAGTAACATACACAACACCCTCTCAAGTGGAGTGAAGTGAAATGAAAAGTATGAATAAAATATGTAGTGGGTTATGATGGTATTTTGTTTTTAGTTGTTTGGAATGGAATATTGTTGACTTTTGGTATGGGAAATGGAGTTTTTTTGTCTTTTAGTTAATAAATGTGGTTACTTTTTGACTTTTTGTTGGAAAAGTTGGAGGGAGTTTTGAGAAAAAAGTGGAATTGATGTGATGTTTAGGATGATTTAACTTTACTTGACTTTACTAGTCAAGTTACCAAACGGGCCCGGAAACACATGGCACCAAGACACAACACAACCACCAAGGACTCGAACACTCGACCTCCCTTTTTGATACCGTGTTGACAATCACTTACTCTAAAAGCTTAAGCTCGCAGAGAATGGCATAACAATGTATATCAAAGGGCACAACTACTAACGTTGAAGGAGAATTTGATTTCTCTCTTTAGGTTGAGTGGCGATATATGGGCGTTGAATCTTGAAGATTTTATCCCAAAGAAATTAATTACTAACAAACTGGGAGGCATGCATAATGGGAGAGGATAGTCAAATGATAAGACGGCATGTCTCCTAGATTTCTTCATGTTATCTTCCTTCAAATGTTGATGGAGGTCCAGCAAGAGGTGCCTTGTTCAACCATGCAGGAGATATTAAGGTGGTTTTCTCGAGGCCTTTCGGTGTCGTCAGAGATTTCAATGAAGCTGCTCCATGAAACATTTTGGAAGCTTTAAGGGTGTTTACTAATCTTTTTTGGGCCTTTGATTGTAGAGAGTGACTATAACAGATGCTATTGGTAGGGTCTCAAGTCAAGTTTGTTTCAGGCCCATTTCGGTTTGGCTCCAAAGTGAAACATCTCGGCCGATTCGGGAGTTTCTCTCTTTCCAATTGAAATTTTCATTTTGGAATATATAAAAAAAATTAAAACTATATATATGTATTAAAAATTATAGAAATTTTCATTCTACTAAGCATCACAAATACATTCCTAAAGATGGTGAGCACTGGGACCACTAGTTGAATTGATACTGTTTATGGGGTCCACTAAAAGTTTAATTACTACTTTTTAATTAGCACTACTCGCTTTGCTAATCAAATTTCCCAATGGGACACTTAGAAAAAAATAAAACCATTTAATTCTAGTTAAACCGTACTAATTAAACTTTAGTACTGAACTCAAATTTAATGGCCCACTTTAGATTGATATTTTCTAAAAATCGTTTCATAAAATAATTAATAAGTTCAAATATTACTGTATGTGCAACACACGACTTGGCTCAAGTCGTATATCTAAAGCCCCTAACTATACGTATGTAACTCGTGATGGGCCTCAATATTTTGAATAATAACTTTCAATTGAAGGTTTGTCTTCAACAATGATTTCAATTAAGTGGGCCTCCGATCAATTTCAATGAATAGAAATAGGTGGACCTCACTTTCAATCACTCATGACGATTCACAGTCCCTTTATAAAATGCTATTACCACAGAACCTTTATAAAAGGAGTTGTAGTCATTAAAAAAACGAAAAAGACTCTTTTTCGAACCCTTTTCTCAAAACGAAGTAGAAATGGAAAAAGGAGAGAACGGGCATACCTAGTGCTCCAGCGAGATGTTTTGGAAGGTCGGCACCAACAACAATCTCTAGCGAGGGACGAAATGCTCCCAATAATTGCACGAGGGAGGAAATGCACCCAAAGCCGTCAGCAGAGGAACAATCTCAAAATAATGTAAGGGAAATGGGGCAAGAGAAGATCTTGGGGTTAATATTTGCAGTTTGGAGTCCATTTTATGGATGGATTGGAATTTTGACGGCTGCATTATGTCGAAGAAGAAGGAACGAGCAGTCGTTGGCTCTATTGAAGGCTCAAAGCTCTCCGTTATGAGAAAAGGAATTTAGAATAATTTCATCTATTTCTTTCCAGATTCATCGGAATCCCAAATAAAATTTTCTTCATTTTTTCTTCTTTCCACAATCGACTCCTAGATTCATCCGAAGCTATCAATTCAGTTAGGGAAATTCTATTTGCACCCACATTTTTCCTGAGCACACCCACTTACATGAAGAAAATTGTACATATGTGGGTGAGCTCAGCACAAAAGGTGGGTGCAAATAGAATTTCCCATTCAGTTATTGTTCGCTCGAAATTAGGGGTTTTGGACTGAAACCCTATTGTTCGGGCGAAATATAACGAAATCTAAACCGAACATCTACAAGCGAGATGTTCGGATCGGTTTTGGCTCTAAAACGAGATAAATCGGACATTTCGTCTGAACCGAAACAAACTTGACAACTATGGTCTCAAGGGTACCCAGAGAAGTTATCATGCATTTTGCAAGATATATAAGAGAGTTGGAATCTTCTTTGGGGTGGCATTAACTCACTCACCAAGGAGGATGATGAAATTGAAAATTCATTGACTAAGCACGGTATTAACAGAGAGTTTTGTACTTCCTTCGATGTAACTGGTTTTCTATATTCTACCTATACCTCTGTGAGTCATCTTTGGTATAAGCCTCATATATAGTCACTCTTGGTGTTATTTCTTCTTTTTTCGAAGGTAACGGTAAAACATACAAACTAAAACCTACATGAATAACAAAAGGTAAAAAGGCATCCACCAAAAAACAAGCGAAAAGAAAAGGACCACAAAAATGTAACAGATACCGCTATATCATTATCATCATCATCATCATCATCAAAGCCTTATTCCATTTATTTTGGTGTTAACTACATGAATCTTGTTTCACTATTCCAGTCTATATTAGGCTAAATCATCAGATAGGTTGCACTTCTTGAGATCTAACTTTACTACTTCCTTTCATGTCCTCTTCAACCTACCCCTTTTCCTCGAGGGGCCATCAACCTACATAGAAAAGCTTTTCCTAACTAGCATTGTTGTTGGTTTGTGTTGAACATGTCCAAACCATCTCATAACGACTCTTTATATCACCTATTGATGCTACCGCTAAATGCTCCTGAATGCACTCATTTCTGATTCTAATTTTCCTAGCTTTACCACACATCCATCTCAACAATCTCATCCTCGCTACACTCATTTTTGCATGTGTTGTTTCTTCACTGGCGGCCAAAATTCTACTCCATAAGTCATAGCTGGTCCAGTTGCTATCTTGTAAAATTTTTCCTTCAATCTTGTTAGTATGTGCTAGTGACAAAGTACTCCAAAAGCAAGTCTCTACGTTAACCATCCAGCTCTTATGCTATATTTGACCTCCTCCTCAATCTCTCCATCATTATTAATCATAGAGCCAAGGTTTCGGAAGGAATATTTTTTGGTATCTCTTGAGCTTCAATTCTCATAAAAGTTACTTCTCTTCGCACATTTACATTTAAGTTGCAAATCATATATTATGTACAAGTTATGTTAAAGTAATTGGATTCTAAAGCCTCTCGCCATCAATCAAGTTCCGTATTTATGTCAGCTCTCAATTCATCCACCATCAGCTGTCCCTATATAAAGAATCTTGATTCGCCCCAGAATTAGCCAGAAGTGTTGGCTACAACACTTGGCTCCCTTAGCACGTGAATAGAAGACACTTTAAGTAAGTAATGCAATGCTCAAATCTCATTGATTATGACACGAAATCCAAGGATACGAACTATACCAAGTGAACCATGATAAAGGAATGAACAAGTTTCTCTCTGTTAAGTAGTTGTTTGTGCAGTTTCCTATCACCAATTGGTTTTGGGATTACTGGCTAGCAACTTTGATATGGTATCAGAGCCTGAGGTCTCGAGTTCGAAACCACGCAGGGCCGCGTTATAGTCTTGTGCGGGCGTATGCTTCGGATCCGGGCGGTGTCCCGCCCGAGGGGGTGTGTTAAGTAGTTGTTTGTGCAGTTTCCTATCACCAATTGGTTTTGGGATTACTGGCTAGCAACTTTGATACTCTCCATTATAAGTGTCTCCCCAGAATTAGCCAGAAGTGTTGGCTACAACACTTGGATCCCTTAGCACGTGAATACAAGACACTTTAAGTGAGTAATGCAATGCTCAAATCTCATTGATTATGACGCGAAATCCAAGGATACGGACTATACCAAGTGAACCATGATAAAGGAATGAACAAGTTTCTCTCCATTATAAGTGGGCTTGGGAAAGACTTGAAAAATATGCACAAATCTACTCTTAACTATCTACATCTCAGTTTCATTAAGAGTAATCATCAATGTTAAAGAACATCACATGGTACTCCCCTTCATCATCATACAACTCTCCCCCATGCCACCTAACCTTGATTTACTCCTAGTTGCATCATCCACGTTGAACTTGAGAAAACCTAACATAAGCGGAGACCAACCTACTGCCATCCTCCTAGTAGACAAACCCCATCCAACCAGACATCATAATTGGTGAAGAAGTCATCCAACTTGAAACCTTCAAAAATTTTCCTAACAAGTGTCCGCGTGCTAATTCTTGTCAATCAAGTCATGCAGGTTGTCAACTCCTGTTTCCTCGGCATTGAAAACTTATCATTTTTACCATTCAAAATTATATTTATCATTTTCTCCATCAAAATGGGCAACAGAATAGCAAACATGATCTTCCAAAGTGATTCCTTCTAGAGAAGGAGCATGTTTTCCAAGAATGTGAAGAAGTGTCCCCAATTGAGGACGAAAAAAACCAATTTACCCCAAACTTGGATAAGAAAAGGGCCCAAATCCTCTTGGAGCAAACAATTGAGAAGATGATCCACAATCTTTATATCCATCTCACATAAAGAACACATTCGATATATTTGACGAGGATATGCAACTTCACCTAAGGTTGTCAACTGGAGCATTCCTGCCTTGCTCCACCCACCTTTCTACCTCGTGATGTACTAACACTTTTCAAATAGATAAGCAAAGGGAAGGGAGTCATGTATCTCCTAAACTGTCTAATTTTTTAGGGCTTGCACCGGAGACATGGAGGCTTCCAGCCCAGGGATAAAGGCATAAAGCTTAATTTCAATGGTTCTGCCAACCCCTTCACTCAGGCGGCAGGTATAGGAGGAATAGTCAAGGACCACCACAATCTAATGCTCATTACTTATACAGGTTCATATCTGGCGGAGCACCCCTTGGAGGCAGAGCTTTAAGCGCAGGTTCAAAAAGTCCTATTGTGCCAGGCCAATGGATATAGAAGAATCATTTTAGAAGGAGATTGTATTATTCTAATAGAAAACCTTCAAAGGACTGCTAATTTGTCTTGGGAGTTTATGGCTTTATGGAGGATGCTTCTTAAAAATTTTGCAACCTTCGATTACTGGGACATCAATTTCTGTAGAAGGTCAACCTTTGCCTCCACATGTGAATGAAATTTATATCCAGGTGATCAAATATGGCCCAGATGGTAGTGTCATCAAGCTAGAGACGAGGTTCAAGCAGGCCCATCAGGGTCTAGGGTTTTCCATCACTTTTTGTAGTGGGCTATTATCTTTTAGTTTTTTTTACCTGCCCGACACTTTTGTAACCCCATCACTTTTTGTAGTGGGCTGTTATCTTTTAGTTTTTTTTCTTACCTGTGTGTCACTTTTGTACATCATCAAGAAGGATATAAATAGCGGTTGCAATGGGTGTAGTAGTTAGTAGCCAAAAAGCTATGTAGCGGGCAATACGCAGCGGTTGTGTCAGAACGTAACGGCGTAGGGGTGTGGATTTTTCAAGTGTTAACAAATTTTGAATCTTGTGTACCAACCAATTTTGTGTTTTTCTTAGTGATTTGGAACCATATAAGGGTAGAGACAACCATAGGAAAGGCTATTGAGGTGGAGAAATAGAAAAACAGTGTTATAAATTAAAATTTCTTGGCAACTGCTTGGCTCTATTAGTTTTAGGCTGTAGCGCCGCCATTTTCAAAATAGAGTAGCGGCCGCCATTTTGAACCATGATCATCATCAAAGCCTTATCCCAACTATGTTGTAATCTACATCCTTAGCAAAAAAAGAAAAAGATGGGAGACAAAGGGGAACCAAAGCCATCCAGAATTATTTGGAAGAAATCTTTCTCGAAGGGCATGGTCTCCAAATCCGTACATCAGGCAAATCCTTGTGAAAAGAAATTAATAATAATAAATTCAACAAGGACACATCCTCCTTCTACTCCACCCTCAAATAACTTCCGGAAGACACACCCCAAATAGCCTTTCCCCCAATACTGATAACTCTCACTTAGAAGACCCTTTTTATTCGTTGCCACTCCATATAGTCTCAGAAAAATTGACTTTAGAGGAACCTAACCCACCTACATATCCTCTCGATAAAAGACCATAGTCCCTAACCCAAATAGAAAATCCATCGCTCCTTTATTAAATACCCTACCAGTCCATTTTGACTCTTGCACACTAGAGATCAATCCCCACACACTTAAGGCAAAAGCTCTAGACACTTTTCCCTACTTCAACCCCCTCTCCCAAAGTCCATGCATGCCGGCTTCCTCCCCAAAACCTCCACCACCACTTCCCAAGGAACACCTGATTCAAGTCCTATATATTAACACATTGCCCAAACCCCTTCACTTTTACCTTCCTTACCTACTCCCACTTCATCAAATGCATTTTCTTTTATCATCGATGCTTTCCTAAAAAAAAAAATTGTGTTGAATCCTCTCCAACCTTCAAGTAACTAAAATAATAGACCAGCAGGTTTGCAAGACATGCCTTGATGAAAGTGATTTGACCTCCCAAAAACAAGTACTGTCTTTTCCAAGAAAGCCCACATTTTGAAAATGGAAATCACAGCCTAGGATCTAGGACTGCAATAACTTTCAATAATCATTCCTCCTTTCCCAACTCAACAAGCACACTTTCGCTCAAACTAGCCTTAAGGTTTGATACAGCTGGATACAGCAGGGACAGGCCATAGATATGGTAAGGATACGGATTTTACACATAAAAAGTGAAATATCAAATAACATATGACATGATATGTTGACTATTTTGAAATATGTGGGTATCATAGGACAATACTTCAAATCATAAAAGAATCATCTTGATAACCCCAACCACCTCACCATTATTTGAAGCAGAACAATATCAAATCAAAGATGAGTTACTTCCAAACCCCACTTGCCAACAAAAAGAACCATGAATCGGCCCAACACTTCCGCCTTGCAAAACATAGCGAAAAGACCTTCCATGACAATTGTGAATAGATTCAGAGATAGAATGTCACTTTTCCTTGAGTCTCCTAGAGTCCTCATAGAGACTGGTTGGGGAACCTTTCACCAGAACTGCAAAGTAGTGGAGAACTATGATACCGGATACTTCAAAATAGGCAAAGCATCATGTGATATCGTATCCAATACTTCACTTTTATGTGTAAAATCCATGCCCTTGCCATATCCATGGTGTGTTCCTGCCATGTCCATGTCATATATGGGCATCATAGGTGGAGACACACTCTACCACCATACTCTAAACCTCAATTAATTTCATCCTTTTGAGCATGTAATCGACAAAATTCCATTCCATATTAATAAAGGATGGATAATGTGGAGTCTTCATACATGTCTTGGAGCCATGCCAAAGAAGTCTTCACACATTAGAGATGCCAAGAAGTCTGCACACAGGCTAAGAGAGGGTTTTATACCAACTCAAGATAGGAATAGAGAAAGATTTTCATTCATTAATTTCTTAGGAGAACCTTTATGACCTTTATATAGAGTATTGACCAACAATCTTGGCTCTCAATTAGATATTATACCTTCTAATTAGAGCAATCAATAATCTTTGACTCTTAACTAGAGATTATAATTTCTAATCAAGGATTCTGAGACATTGACTTACACATCTTTCTCTCGGGATAGAATTTCCTATGCGAGTTTGGAATGTGCTAATTAATCACTTAAGTTATGGATCCTCTTAATGGATTGAGCCTTTTGGTCTTCCTAGGCCTTCCTTGATAAGTCATTTTTGGCGCATGAACTAAATCAATTTTCCTTGACTTAAGAGAACTCAACTCTAATGATTTCAGACCTATGACGCCCATACACCACATGGATAAGGGAGGACATGCGATGAATATGGCATGGACACAGATTTCATACATAAAAAGTGGAACTATTGGATACAATATGACACAATACATTGCCTATTTTGAAATATTCAGGTATTATAGGTTAAGGACTTAATCCTCTTGGATAAAAAATCAGACATACAAATTCACCATCTGGCCTATTTTGCATAGGTAGAGCATGCAACCGAGTTCTCCACATATTAGTGTGGCTTCTGTTGATGGTCTTGACTCTTGATGTTCTCTATAAGGCCTTCGAATAATTAGATCATCTAACGATTTACATCTCACTTCCAGATCTGTAAGAAATTAAGAATGATCCAACCACGAATCTCTCTTGTGCATGCATCCACAGTCGGTCACCAAAACCAAAGTCAATGTAGAGAATTTGAATGTAGGATAGGCTTCAAGGTCTCATAAACACGGATGTATCATCTGATCCTTCTATAGGCACTTCTGGGACAATTGGTGTCACCTGATCCATTGGATCTGAAGCCTTCTCTTCTTGTTCTAATTCTTTTTTTTGTTTTTTTTAATCTGCCTTGTTCATCTCTCCTATCATTTGTTCTGCCATTGCACTTTCATAAACACTAGATCGGCTTATTAACTTAATAAGTTTCTTTGCATTCTTATTTAGTAAGACATTCGGCCCTGCAATGTCTATTTTCCATCACACTTGGGACAAATTATAACCATATTTTTACGTCGAGATGGTGGTTAGCCAGAAAATCCTTCCCATTGTCATTTATCGCCATCTTGTTTGAATAAGGATGCTCTTGGAAATCTTGTGATATAGAATAAAATGCTTTTGGTTGAGGAACATTTTGCTTATATGGATTATCTCGATGCCTTCAAGTGTTCAAATCTTTTTCAAAGTCGTCCAATCTCTCATGACAAAGAAATAGGATTGATCTCATTCATAGTCGATGACCTTGCCTTAGTAATGACTCCCTCTTCTAGTGGTCGTTATGAATATCCAAAGGCACAAGATTCAGGATATAAATGCAAGTAAATCGGACATGGTCAATCATTGGAATTGAATGGAATGAAATAAAACAATTGAGTAATGTTGAAAATTTAATGAAACTAGACGGAATACATTAAATGAAAACATAAATTTTATGGAACCAAATGGGAACTGAATTTCACCATTCAAAAAAAAAAAGGGAACTGAATTAAACGTTGAAAAGGACTTGAATCAAACAAAAAAATGTTTTTGTATGGCTGCTACAACAGAGCTGAAGTTGTGGAGTTTGACATTGGATAGGCTAGAGGTAAATATGGGGCTAAAAGGCTGCTGTTTTAAAATTGATGGGTGTTGAAAAACAGAAACAACAGATATGACTTTTTTTGGGAAGCATAAGGGCTGATGGTTGAAACCTATTTTGGAGGGCTGTTTTAGGACTTGCTAATAGGGGATATAAACCAGAATTTTTTATTTCTTGGAGAAAGTGAGTGGAAAAAATAAGGCAAATCCCAGTCTAAAATAGGGGGAAAACAAGATAAAACTAGAGGATCTTGCTTTGATACCAAAATAATGTAGGGTGGATTAATGTGGAGTCACATACATATTGGAGCCATACTAATGGAGTCTTTATACATTGGAGATGCCAAGGAGTCTTCACACCAGGCTAAGAGATTAACTAAAGATAGGATAGGGAAAGATGTTCATTCATTGATTTCTTTGGAGAACCTTTACAACCTTTACATAGAGTATTGCCCATCAATCTTGGCTCTCAATTGGAGGTTATATCTTCTAAGCAGAGTAGTCAACAATCTTTGATTCTTAATTAGAGATTATAATTTCTAATCAAGGATCCTAAAGATATTGACTTACACATCTTTCTAAATTTAACCAGATCACAATCAAGTTGATTCTCTAAAGGTAGAATTTCCTAAAATGCGAGATTTGGCATGTGAGATGACCACAATACCCTTAGTTTACATGTGACTAATTAATCCCTTAAGTTATGGGGCCTTCTTAGTAGACCGGGCTGATTTTCTTGGGCCTTCTTTGATAAGTCAGTTTTGGCTTATGGCCTCCATCACACATGGTCATAGGCAAGGATGAAAATAGCGGTAGCGGCGGGCGTAGCGGCCCGCCGCCAAACCGCTACGATGCGGGCGATACGTAGCGTAGCGGGGATACGTAGCGGCGTAGCGGTGCGATTTGAAAAAATCGCCCAAAAAATCTGAAAAAATTCTAGAAAATCAAGAAAATTGTAAAATGAAAGAATATGTGATTCTTTTGCAAAAGTAAATAAGAAAAGGGGGCGTAGCGGTCCCCTCATTGTATGAGGTCCTGTATCGCTGTATAAATAGAAAATAAAAGTAATGATCATTTTTTTCACATGTGTTCATGTTGTTTAGTTATGCTAACTTAGAAACTAATGAAAGGCTCATAAAAGAAAAAACTATGTCATGAAGTCAAGACTTAAGAGTAGCTAGAGAAAAAAATACATCTAACAAAGGGTGTGTCTAATAGGATGTACTTAGAGAATAACTCTCTGTATCAACTGTAATTTGACGAGATCATGTGCTTTTAGTGTTCTTTTAAACATAAGGGTAGAAGAACTTGTGTAGAAATGTTATTTGGAAAGAAGAATAAGAAATAAGTATTATTATGCATTTTTAAAAAATTTGAAAAAAAAAATTTTTCTCACCCCCGTAGCGGCCCCGTAGCGGTCGTAGCGGCCTGTAGCGGCCCGTAGCGGCCTCGTAGCGGCCGTAGCGGCCCCGTAGCGGACGTAGCAGCCGCTACGGGTGCGACAGCCGATAAATCGGCCGTAGCGTGGCGGTGGCCACCGCTACGGCCGATATATCGGCCGCTACGCTACGTAGCGGCCGATATTTCATCCATGGTCATAGGCCCTTTTCAAATCATTCTATAAAACTAGCCCACAATTCGTTCCGTAGTGAATTAAATACGTTTACCAACAACATCCCATCAAGAATTTGTCTCCCCTCCACAAACATACCCTGATTTTGGAAACAACCTAAGGTAGCCTCTTTGTCAAACTATTCGTCAGTGCCTTAAAGTCTATAGATGCAGCCCTAGTAGGTCTAAAATGACACAACCTAATCACATTAGGAATCGTAGGAATCAATGAAATAAAAGTCGCATTAACACCCCATTGAGTGTCCACTGATTATGAAACTCTGAAGACATTTCCATGAACTCATCTTTCAGAAGACTCCCATTCTACCTTAATAAAAGAAAATTTATAGCCATCTGGAATTGGAGCTTTGTCATCCTCACACTCTGTTAGAGGTAGCTCCATTTCCTCACCTAAGAGAGCTTCCTCGAACCTAGAGGCCAACTCCAAAGAAAATAATTGTAAAGAGACACCATCGAGTTTAGATGGTTCACCCCCTTAATAGGAGTGAAGAAATTTCAAAGATAGATGCTACCAACTATTTTGCATCCTTAGGATCTGGGAACCAATTTGCCATTATGCTTGAATTTTCCAATATGCCATTAGGTTTGAAAAGAAACTTAGCATGGTAACCTCTCTCTTTGTGTATTTTTCACTATTCAAAAAATAAAAATCATAGCGGGACAAGTAAACAAGGCATATGAGGAACAATACAGAGTTCATACAAAATTGTTTGAACAACAGAACCGCTATTAATCCATTCGTATGAGTAGTTAATTACATGACGAGTCACTTGGCAGCAAGGAGGAAGATATATGTGTAATTAATTACTACACTTTTTTGGAGTGAGACAAAACATCTAAAGAGAGTTTAAGGCCACATTTGGCAATTAAACCCTCGAGAATTCCTCATCCATTTTCCACAAAGTCATGGAAGACCCACGTTTGGCAATTGTGAATCTCCAAGGATTTGGGTGAGAAAAAATCCTCAATTTTGAGGATTTTCAGGTCCGACCCCCTCCCATAGGATTAGAAAATCCTCGTTTTTGCTGATTTACATACCAACACCAATTTTTCTCAGCTATAGCACCAATATGCACTAACGTCAATGTGAAATCTCAGCTATACAAATCCTCAGTAGCGAATCCCTATTCCAGAGGTAGTGAAGAATCCTCAAATCTATGAATTACTCACGGATTCCTCACTTGTTACCAAACATGACCTAAAGGCAAAAGGGAATTAGTTCTTTTAACAAGCTCAATAAAAAATGACTCATGCAAGCATATGGAAATCTGGCCCTAGGTCACCTTTCTTTTTTCCCTTCAGCAACAATATGGAAAATCAAGTCAGAAGAATGCCACACTTTCATGTCAAATATCATAGGCCATAGTTGCATTGGAAGTGTTTAGCTGCAACCTTAGGACAAGTGTTTTCAACAAGATGAACAAATGTGGCTAAGGAGTATGGCTCAAGGAAGCCAAGCAGATAAACTCAGGAGTTCATTCCCAGATAATGTAATGCTATAACAACTTCAAAAAAGAGAATTCTCTTGAAACCAGCTCGAAAGTCTTAATCTATGCCACAGGTTTGAAGAAGACAATCAAGTTGATTCTTCTATAGTCCAATATGGGCATGCACTAGAGCTTTAATCAATATGCAAAATCATATGGCTTCTTGAAATAGCATCACATAAAAATTTTAACTCAATAGTAGAGTTTAAATCAATCATGACAATGCACAGGCTTAAACTTCAACTATTCTACCAAAAGTCCATTACGTATCAACACGAGAGAGAGAGAGAGAGAGAGAGAGAGAGAGAGAGAGAGAGAGAGAGAGAGAGAGAGAGAGAGAGAGTCCATACAGAGAAATTTATGAGAAAATCACATAATAAAATGAAAGACAGATAATTTACTCACAATAGGTCCATTCTTTAATGCATGCTCCTTAGCAAATTTGCATGCCTGCTTCACAGCAAGAGCATCCATTCCATCTACCTGTTACAAATTATACAAGTACAAAAAAACATATATGACTGTGTTCAGGACCAATAAGCTAAAAGAATGTTGCTACTATTCTTACAGTTTACCAACACCTCTATTCCAGTTTTTCCCAACACATCACATTGCAATGAGAGATTCCAAGGTAGAAATCACATTTTATCATTCATTATAATGCTTAAAATTGGCCAAGTCAACTAAATTGGATTGAATTTATTGTTATTGTTCTTGCTATTGTGGAAAAAAGTTGACAGTAAAAGAACATTTAAAACCTATGTCAAACAATATCAGTGACATATACTGAAAAGAACAAAAGGAATACAAAAGATACAATCAAGCACCCACCCCTAAAGAAAGAGATAAAAGGAAAAAGAAAAAAACATAATCGATGAAAGTATTACCAACAGCAACATCTCAACTCTATCACATCACTTCCACAAATATGTGCCACCATCAACCTTCTCCCTCTTTTTTAAGAGGTGACCAACAAAATTTACTAATTTATCGTTACTGCCCCAAGAACAAAGTGAGACAAGAGTGCTACACAACTTCTAAGACATGGCATGAGATAGCTCGACCAATGCAAGCAGTTGGCCGTGGTCTCTATGGAGAGTGGTATGACATTGAAACTGCTTTCAATAACAGGTTTGGGGTCAAACCTGATTCCCCTCACAATGAGGAAGAAAACCCTCCACTTTTACGAGAAGAAGTCCTCAACGTGGACTGTATAGAAGTTGTATAGCCTCCTCCGACAACGAGGTGCACAAACAAAATTGAGGAGACCCTTGTAAATAACCAAAAACACCAAAAGCTTGAGCTGTTAGTGAAAGCGGAACAATGTATATCAAAGGGTCCTAATAGCCCCCTCACGTGTGGGGCTCTGCATGTGGACAGAAACACGCCAAATGACCAATGTGAACAGAAACACGTCCCAAGGATTCGAACACACAAACCCCGGCTCTGATACCATGTAAATAACCAGAAACACCAAAAGCTCTATCTATTAGTGAACGACAAAACAATGTATATCAAAGGGTCCTGATAACCCTACCCTATTATGATGTTCTTATTCGAGGTGGTGCACCACCTTACTTCCCAATTTCTCCTTTTCCTTTCAAAAGATGAGAACACGCTCATATAAATGACTAATGCAAAAGAAAGAGTGAAATTACGAGATGAAAGCAAGTGTTGCCTTAAAGTTCTAGGAGGTCTCACAGCCTCAATTTTTCTTTTTTCCATACTGCAATCCCACTGATGATGCAATATTGTTCTCCATATATGATGAGCCATGCCCATAAGAGCACTCCCAGAACCACCACTCACAAGTCACAGACGCTCACAGCTCACCAACTCGGGTTGGTGCCTAATTTGACAAAACTCCAGAAACTCATGACAAGAGAAGCATAATTTGTAGAATTATAAACTACAAATATGAAAGGAGAGAACAAAGACCAGACTAAGATGTTAAACACACATTCAATCAAGAAAAAAGAAGTCCAAATTCTAAGGGCACGTTTGGCAAATTGACAAGAATCCCCTAGTTAGAGGTTTTCTTTGATCTGTTGGAACCAAGTCATCCTCAAAGAGGATTTCCTAAAAATAGTTCCAAGTTTGGCAGAAGAGAGGAATCATGGAGTCTATGCACAGTGTGATCCAACAATCATAAGTTTTTAGTCAATTTCTCATAATCCATGAAATATCAAGGGCTGATCTTTCACCCCATAACCAATTTTGACTCTTCAAATATTCTGAACGGTTCAGATCGTACCCGTCACATAAATTAAAAATTAATATTTTAGAGTATAGACTTTTTTTGCAAATATCTCAAAATACATGATAGATCTATGGTATTATTCACAGTTCAGATGAGGATTTCAAGGCCCACAAAAATCAGAAAAATGAAAAAAACATACGGCCAAATAATCCTTTTTTTTTAACTGTGGGGCATATCAACGGTCAGAATTTTTTTGCAAATATCTCAAGTTATAGATGGAATCAACGACTGATTTTTGGTATGGTAGCCATTTTGGACCCGGAACATTGTAGCTCCGCAATTCCACTTGTGCGTGGATTCTTCTAATCAAGGGGGTATGGGATTCTGAATATATTTGCAAATGGGTCCTCCATTAGCTTTTCCAGGCTGATCCAAACGTGGGTTTTCCATGGAATCGTGGAAAGTTGCGAGAAATCTCTATGAGGACGTAGGCTGTCAAAATCACGGTTCACGGTTATCTACTTCAAGCACTTCACTGTATTATGAGAATTGCTAAAATAAAACAAGCCTCTAATCCTTTAACGCAAAATCATAGGAAAACAAAGTCCAAAATTGCACAACAGTTTCAAACAAGAAGATTGCATATGTAATTAGGCACTCCAAATTCACAGCTATAAAATAAAATAAAACAGAATGTGATCATATGTATCATATATATAACTCTGAAATTGATTCATGAGATACAAGCACATCAAAACAACACGCACTTCACCTTCAAGCCAGGAACATAATCTCCGCGCTTGAAGTAAGAAGGACTCTTCGTCGCCCTCCACTCCGCCGTTCCCATTCCATCTGCATAACCAAAAGACCAAAAGAACACATAAGAACAAGAAGCAAAAATAAACACAAGAAATCATCAATCCTTGCAATCTCATCATAAATTACAGTGATTGTTCTCGCAGACGAGAATTGCAGGTAGATCCCACAGAGCAGCCATATTAAGCGCCTCAAACAGCTGACCCTGATTGGCAGCTCCATCACCATAGAGGGCGAATGTAACAGTGCCTTCCTTTAAGTACTTCTGCGCGAAGGCGAGGCCGCAGCCGAGGGGGACCTGCGCGCCGACGATCCCGTGTCCGCCATAGAAATTTGCGTCCTTCTTGTACAAGTGCATGGAGCCGCCCTTTCCCTTAGAGCAGCCGGAGCGGCGGCCCATGAGCTCGGAGAAGGCCTCGAAGAGGGAGCCGCCGCGGCCGAGGAAGATGGAGTGGTCGCGGTAGGCGGTGATGATGCAGTCCTTCTTGGTGATCGCCGCCTCCATGCCGACGGGGACGGCCTCCTGGCCGTCGTAGAGGTGGCAGAAGCCGAGGATGTGCTTGGATTTGTAGAGGGAGTCGGCGGAGATCGTCATCCGCCGCATTAGCGACATGTCGTGGAAGAAGGTCATGAGCTCCTTGGGGGTGGTGGAGACGGAGCGCGGCGGAGGGTCGCATTGGTGGCCGGTGAAGGGGACGCTGGTTTCGACGGTGAGGTTGGTGGTGGCATCGTCGAAGGAGGAGGAGGAAGCGAACGGTCGGGATTTGAGGAGGAGGGTGGAGAGAGATGCAGACGAAGTTGATGATGAAATGCGCCTGAGAGCCATTTGCAGCTTCTCTCGCACTCCGAACACGAACAGGTGAAAGAAATGCGGGAAGACTGAATACTACTACGACGTGGAGGAACAAGGAAGGCTCGTTTATATTTTAGCTACCGGCCGAATGTCTCGAGGAAGGTGGGTGGCACCAGTGTCTATGATAGGATCTCATGTGGGTCCCGTTTGATTTTGTTAATATTCAATGTCCATTTCCAATAATTTAATAAAAAATTGAAAATTTTTCAAATAAGACCTTAGATTTTTTCCTTATTTCAAAAAAGGATACAAGTTTCAGAACTTTTCAAATTAGTCCCTAAGTTTTTCAATAAAACTTCAATTAAGGCCATTTGGCCATTTAAAGGCATTTTTTATGGTATTTTCTCTCAATTTTTTAAAAATACCTAAAGTACCTTCATTTAAAACCATGACATAGTTCTGGCAGCCACTACATTTAACCAATCTTTGTGAAAATGCTAGTTTTTCTCTATCACTATAAGGCTACTAGTGAAAAAAATGAAGAAAATATAGAGGAAGTGAAATGAGGTTTTATTTCATTGAAGGATGATTTGGGTAGTTTAAAAAATTAAAGAAAAAGGTTGCCGGAAAATAGCTTTAAATGGATGAATGTCCTTAATAGAAAACTTCATGAAAAACTTAGGGACTAATTTGAAAAGTTTTAAAACTTGTGTCCTTTTTTTAAATAAGGTAAAAACTTAAGGGCTTATTTGAAATTTTTCCTAAAAAATTTGTGATATATATCCCAAAAATGAAGGGATATATATATTTTTTATAATGCAGGTTCCCAGCCGGGTGCAAACCGTAGTCCTAAGCCGACTGAGCTACCCCTCGAGATTAAAATTGAGGGATATGGATAACGTAAACCCCTTTTTTTTTTCTGGTACCGGAGATGAATGATAACCTATTATAGTCCTTAACTGTCCTAATCTCAAGTCAGGAATTGGCCACTTCACTGGTAAGGTGAAGTAAAATAAAGTCTCGTTTCATCGAATAAGAAAAGATTTGGGGGTAATATCAAAAGTATAAATTTTCAAAATTTTCTCTTTTATTTAAAAAAATGAGTCAAAAATCAACATTTTCGTACCACTAAAAGACAAAAGTCCATCTCCTTTTTAAACAAGAAGAGAAAAAGATTCATTATCAAACTACTGAAAATATAATTTCATCTTACTATGATTAGACTCCTAATATTTTATTCTCTCTTTAATCTTCACTTCACTTTACTTCACCCTGTAAGTATTTTTATATTTTACCAAACAAACCTAAGGTAAGAGGTGAAAGTATATATGATAGTGATGTGTAAAATGGAGGAGAAGTAAAATTTAGGCCAACTGCATGTGATTCGAACGAGTTGAAGCAAATGCTCTTGTGAACAAATTAATATTTGATTACATCATTTCTCTTGATATTGATAAGAGCCTACACTCCAATTGGAAGGTAACTTCGTGTATCGAAAGAAGAGGTTGAAAGTTGAAGATCCATCCTCGGCGGAGCACATGTGCTCCCAGCTCTATTGTGAGCACACCATGTGCAAACACTTAATATAGCCTATTTTAGGATCCATCCAAATGGGCCTAACAAGAAAGTGTGCTTGTGATAAGGTGAGCACAGATGGCAGCCCTATAATTGTTGTCGTGGTGCTCAGATAACTATAAAACATAATATGGGTTTGATACGGATGACTTGCTCCTCCACACTGGGCATCCATGCACCACTAGAGAGAATACTTACATTTATAACATGATCACATGGCCAATTACATATGTAATATTTGCATAGCTAACTTAAAAAGACAAAGGGCCATCTATTCCCCGACAGAATCCGAGAATGAGAAAGAGTTCTCCGGAAAAATAATAGTTGTTTTCCATGGTGGTGATTAGTGTGCAATCCTCACGCTAGCTAGCTTGGTATTTTTATTTGTAAAGTCAAGTAGAGTAATGTCAAAAGGTCACTTATATTTTATTCATACTCTCTCCAACTATTCCAACAAAAAGTCAAAAAGCAACAACAATTACTCACTAAAAAACAAAAAAACTTCATTTCTCATACCAAAAGTCAACAATATTCTATCCCCAACAACTAAAAATAAAATACCATCATAACTCACTACATTTTTTATTCATACTTTTTATTTCACTTCACTCCACTTGATTTTAAAAATAAAATGCCAAACTGAATAATGTTGCAGTTCCATCAGCATAGTTTTCAGATCTGCATATTGTTTGATTCCACTCTAGTTCATGGAGTTCACTGAGATGCATTTCTATTAAAGAGATCAGGGCAATTATATTATTCGCATCTTATGAGTAAGGGTGAATAAGTGTAAAATTAGGCCTGATGGCAAATCATGAGATGGCAAAATTATCAAAGGAGCTATAATGAACGAAGGTGGACCCAAGTGAACCCCATAGGACTGCACATGCGGTGCACTTGTAGGACATTTTCCCAAAATACATATAAGCATATATGTTTAAAATAAACATATAGGTTTAAAATAACTAAAAATATGTAAATCAAGCAATATTACTTTCAATAAAAGCAAATATATTACACCTCTAATTTCTAGAAATCTTTCTAGATGACTCTAATGTACCGTCCTATGTTACCCTATTTATTGTTTCTCCTTCGGGACTTTGATTTCCCTTACCAATTGAGCTTACAGCCTTTTACCTCTTACTTTCTTTCTTTTTTCTGCTTTTTTTTTCTTTTTAACTCTAATTACCCATGCCTATTTCTTTACATGAGTGAAGTAAAGGTTTAAAAAAGGTTAAAATTATGAATAAAATTAAAAGAGAAATAATCAGGTGAGAACTTTTCTCACAGTTCAAACCGCGAGAACTATGGGTGGGGCCCACCTATCACCCAATGCAAACCTTACAATTGACAGGGACCCCTTCATAGTCACACGCCTTAGAGTTTGGCACCAATGCGAATGAACTGGACCGTTGGATCGACTACATACTCATATAAATGGATTGGACTTGTCAGCCATGGATGAAGGGGTTAGAAGCATGGAATTGGGGCCAAACTTAATATTCGGGGTGATCCCATATAGATCTTTCAATCCCCACCAGTCCCATTCCAAAATGAGGTCCCCAGTGGACCCAACAAAAAAGTTCTCACGGTGACTCCAACATTAAAAAAAAAAAAAGGGGAGGGGGGTAAATATATAAAGCAATTCCAGAGGCGGATAGGTCATTACACTTGAGAGTAAATAAAATAGGACAAACAGAGTACAACTTTATATCACATAAATTACTTTTTACTGCTCTTCTATTCCCCTGCTAAACAAACAGGTAAGAGAGCATAACATGTTCTCTAATATTCTATTGCAGTGTAAAAATCCGCATTTTCAATACCAACCCCTCATGGAGTTGTCTTTACTTACAGTTCCAGTTCCCGTTTGTTGCTTTAACGGGTAAAGAAGGCCAATGTGTCCTTTCAACTTATTCAAATTCATGACAACCACAGCATGCCCAGTCAAGTTCAACAGTACCAAACCTCCCGTCAAGTAATTTGATCGGATAGACCCAGTTGGGTTCCTGGTCCACCCACAGGTTGGAAAACGATGCCACTAAATGTAACTTAGAAGAAAGAGCTTTGCCCCATGGCAAATTTAATTGAGAGCTTATTCAATCTGTACACCATGTTCAATGAAATTATGAAAAAAGACGACTTGGTGGGGTGCCAAGATTTTAAGTGATCAATTGAAGGGCCTACAAAGTATAAATCCTAGCCCTTCAATAAAGTTGGATTGGTGTCGTGACCAATTGAACGGCCAATAAAATAAGTGTCAAATTTGGGTCATTGCTAATTCGTCATAGGCTTGTTTGAAGGGGTTAGACTGATCATGGCAGACCAAATAAGCCCCACAGGCTTTGGAATGATCAAGCTGTCCTGCATATTTGCACTCCGAGACTTTTAACTTAACAGTAGACTTGTTCTATGCCATCACCAATTGAAGTTGAGAGTTTACAGGCAACACCATAAAAAGGCTATCAGACAATACATTTTATTTCCATATTGAAAACCGCACCATCAATTGAGAAATGCTTAGTGTTTAGACCGAAAATCTTCATAATCAAATGGCCAAAATTAGAACGCTTAGGCTAGAAATTCACATTACAGATATAAGATTATAAGCATAAAATTGTGAATCAAGTATAATTGGAAAACTTTCATACACAGCTAACATGCCCTTTCAATGCCAACACTTTCTCCAGGTTTAGGACCCGCACAAACATGAGGCGAATCAGCAGAAAACAATTGGGTATGAACAAAATCTGTTCCAGGAATCACATTCTAGTAAAACACAGATGGTTTTTCTCAGATTCTAAAAAGCTACTGATCTTTTCCCCCAATGTTCTGCACATTTTCACTGCCACCAATATCTTCTTTTTTTCTCACTCCTTTTTCTTCTTTGATCTTTTTTCTAATACTAGCAGGCTAGGAGATGAACCCTTAACCGTACAATGCAACAGGTTTATTCAGTGCAACCCACAGTTTACGTTGTGCTGCTTTGCTCAAAGTACACTAAACAATTGTTTCTTCCTACAGTTTTAGAGACAGTAGAGGATGCACGCAGATCTTAAACATTACCTAATTATTCAAGAGCAAGCACCAAGTTTTATTATCAGAACCTCTATTGGATATGTTCTGATTCAAACCCAACAACAATTGTATTTATCTGATGGTACATGGGACATTCACATGAAGTGCTTTCTTCCAAGAACCCAATTCAGGATTGAACTACAGAGACCTAACACATGCACTCACATAACAAATGCACTGGGTTTGTACACTCATACAACCCTGTTTGAAGTGTCATCCCAAGTCAAATCACATCCTGGGTTTTGTTTGCTTTTGGATAGTTGATGCAAGCAATGATTACAGAGAGCCCAAGGCGCCCTGCTCGGACCCACAAAACTCGGTTGGCTAGTTATACAATGAACAAAACAGTTGTCACTTAGGAAAATCAGGTTATCCAAATGTGCGAACCCTCATTCACACACAAACTGGATTACCATCAATCTGTTTATGATCATCTAAATAGGCCCCGAGATTCTGTTTGTCATGGTAGGCTAAACCTTCTACAGATAGAAGGCCATACAGATGTCAAAATTCAAAATAGTAATGCCAGAGTAAAAACAGCAGTAAATAGGCAATGATTATGACAGCAATAAAGATGAAATCGCAGCAACATCAATGATTAAGAGACATATAAAAGACGGGTTTTTTAAAGATAGTAAGATGCTTTGGCTCAAGATACCAATCAGATTCCACTATAAATTTGTTGAAACTGGAGAATCCACATTGCAAACTACGATATTCCTAGTCCATCTAGTACCAGATTGCAACGACGATTTAGTACAATGTAATATGTAGTTTGATTGCACATCCAAATGCATACCAGATTGCACATCCAAATGGATACGTCAAAACTTCTACAAACAACCTTGAATGAGGTGGATCCTGTCCAATGAACTTACATTCTAGGCGTCATCATGTGTTATCATGTTATAACACGATTCAAATTGCTGCAGAGTACAATCCAGAATTAAATTTGAATCCTATTCAACATTATATAGCTCTGAGCCCAACAGCTTTCAATAGAAGCCTCTTAGTGGATGAGGTTGCATGTACTGCACATAATAAGCCATTCCAAAAGAAGAAAGTTGAAGAAACAATGGTTAACTGGATTAATGACAATGGGAGAATTTACATGATATGACAAGCCAAATCTGGATGAATATAAATCATGCCAAATGTTGGTTCAAAACGTAAATCATAAGGTTTTGATAATGACCTTGGACATGACAAAGTTGATGAAAATGATAAAAATATGAATTGCAGAAAATTAGCAAAGGAAAACCTCTATTGGAAAGTGATTCAGCTGATTTCATTGCTTGGATGTCTACTTTGAATGAGAAGCCTTGGAAGTTTCAATTCTGCTTTCCAAGTTCTTGGTTTCTCCTTTTCTACTGATGTTCAGCATGTGGGACACTTTGCCAATGCAATGGCCAGACTTATTGACCAAACAAGGGGTGTTTAGGGAGTATTATTTCTCTGCCATATAATTATGTAGTCATTGGGTTTGTTGTTGGTGGTTCTTTTATTGGGTATAATTCTTTTATGCCTCTTTACTCTTTTCCTTTTTGTAACTTCTTTTCTACTCTTCCTTCTAGTTAATATAGTTTACTCGATACCTATTAAAAAAAAAGTTCAGAGGGATGCAGCATTTAAATTAACTCATCTTGGAATAGAAAAGGCTAACAAGTCAAATTAAATATATATATATATATCTCAATATATATATAGGGAAAATATTCAAGTGCATCTATCCCTCACCATAGGGTGAGGGATACTCCCCTTTTTGGAAAGTTTTAAGTACAAAAGTGACTTTTCAAGTACATAAGAATACTCCCTATGTATACTTAAAACTTCCTAAAAAGGGGAGTGTCCCTCACCCTATGGTGAGGGATAGATGCATAGGAATACTCCCCTATATATATATATATATATATATATACATGGAAAATGCTCCTATGATGATAGTTATCAGAATCCTACAATTTGTATCCCGAATCTTAAGGAAAACGATTCTTATCTATGCAACAAATCTCATTTATAGATGAATCTTAGGATTCAAGTGTGAATCTTACAATTTGAAACATGTTTCATCAAATCAAGCGATTCGGCTGAGCGAGAATAGCTACAACCACTAAATTAATATTAACAATTTCTTACCTTTTTTTCTTTCTTTATCTATTCTTTCTTTTAGTGTTTTTACTTTTAGAAGATATGTAGTAGTTAACAAAACCTCTTTAAGAATTTTCACGGCTTTGGGGAGGTTTTAGAGATAAATAAAAAACGTACATTTTATTAAAGCATTCGACTATACGTATGGAATGCAAGTTTAGTCAAAGTAGGACACCTGGTAACATAGAAGTAAGTTTGGACACACAAAAGATTGTAGAGAAAGAAAACTTTAGGTACCTTGGATCTATGGTGCAACAGGATGGAGGGATTGATACTGATGTAAGTCACAGGATTCAGGCTGGGTGGACCAAATGGATGAGTGCTTCGGGGGTCTTGTGTGATCGGAAAGTCCCCTTCAAGGTTAAAGGAAAGTATTATAAGGTGGCGGTACGACCAGCGTTGTTATATGGATCAGAGTGTTGGGCAGTAAAGCATAATCATGTCAAGAAGATGGAAGTTGCGGAGATGAGAATGCTAAGATGGATGTGCGGGATCACAAGGAGATATAGGATTAGGAATGAGGAGATTAGGGGCAAAGTAGGAATAGCACCGATTGGAGATAAAATAAGAAAAAAAAGACTGAAATGGTTCGGCCATATTAGAAGGCGTCCAACGAAGGCACCTGTTAAAAGGTGTGAAAGCATGGAGATTGCCAGGAGTAGGAGAGGGAAACCCAAGAGAAGTTGGAAAGAAACTATTAAACATGACCTTGCCTACATGGATCTAACGGAGGATATGGCCCTTAACAGATTTGATTGGCGTCGTCAAATCCATATAGCCGACCCCACCTAGTGGGAAAAGGCTTGGTTTGGTTTGGTTTGGTTTATTCGACTATACGTATGGTGCTTGTCTATCAATAGGAATCCTAGCTCCTTTTATCAAACCTTGGGAATCCAACATCTAACCCATCTAGATCCTAGCTCCTTTCATCAAACCATGGGCATCCAACATCTAACCCATAGCCAATCACTAGTTTGGCCAAACCCAGCCACCTGTACCACTGCCAGGCCCCCATTCCACTGCACCAACCCACATCAGGACTGGCTAAAACCTGGTTTATGATTCTTTGAGCACTTTTTGAGTACCCTTTTCAATCCTTTTCCCAATTTCAGATCTGAATAATTTTTATGGCTTATCACATTGATTTAACTGCAGGAACTGCCTGATATCAAATCTGAACCATGTTTCTTAATTCCATATTCTTCTTCATTGGGAACACTTTTGAACCTAGCTTTCATCAAATCCTCAAGAGAGACAATTAAGCTGATTGTAATTGGATTGATCCCTAAGCTAGTTGAAAACTTTTTCTTCCATTGCAAGTCCCAATTCAAATTTGGGAGGTTCCCATTGCAGGATTGTGGCAAGGTCTATGGTCATAAACGGTTTACCAAATTGAAAATAATAAGAGGGTACAATCTGAATTTTCAGATTTACAATTTAATTTGTGAATGTTAGTGTTCTTCTAATCTCATAAAATCATTTAGCTTAGCCATGCACAGTTCTGCACCATAAACCTCAAAAGACTAGTCAAGCTTTGTACTGATCAATAAATCCCCCAAACTTGGTTTTGATCTTAAAGATCCATATGCATCTAATGGTATGCTGTCCTGGAGGAAGGGCAACAAGATCCCAAGTGTCGCTTTTTCGAAGGAACTGCAAGTTCATCTGCTATAGCCTATAGCCACATCTGCAACTAAGGGGATGCAATTACCTCTTTGTACATCTAGGATCTGTCAATGAAGGACAGCAAGAACAGACGCAAAGTTGGAAGATTGTCCGATGGAGCAATGGTGATAACTTGAAGCGTATGGAGGAAGAGGTGAATTTGATGAAAATAGATTAGAAAAAGATTGAGTGAAAAAAAATATCTGAGAGCTGAATTAGACTGTGTAAAGCCGAGCCAAATAGTCCCAAGAATCTTCTGGGTAGTTAAATCTGGCTAATTAGTTGCAAATAGATGCTATGATTGAATTGGATATCCAAGAACTGATTTTTCCTATAGCTGATTCCCATTATTCAAATTTTTTTATCCATTGCATCAAAAGGTGGAACAATTTTACCAGCAATTTATTTTCATAACTTTTCCCCTTTCAGAAAATTCTGCATTAGATGGGACCAATAGGCATAATTGGTACCATCTAAGATAATGTTGATTTCATTGTCAAAGTCAAAAGCCGTAAGTACAGAGATCTGAGCCATGAGTACGGAGATCCAAACAATAAGAAATAAAAATCCTTAAATATTATTAAAACACAATCCTGGATGAATGGATGTTTTGGTAGTAGAATGCCCAAAAGATTGTTAGAATGACTTCCTTTGACTAATCAGAAGAGATACTCTCAAAGATTATAGAAATTTCTACTTTTAGAAGCAAATTTTCCAAGGGAAGACCATGTAGCCAGAAATTCCAATGGTTGTGATAAAATTTAATCCAAGAAACTGTCGATTGAGAGAATTGACATATGGCCTACCTTGAAATGCCGAAAATGATCAGAAAAATCATAGAAAAACCCAAAATATTATCTTTGACAAAATCGACACTACTTCAGTCCACAGTGATCTGTAAATGAGCCCCGCAATAAGAGAAACAGTGAGTCATCATTGTTCGAAGGTTGACAAAGAAGATTGCTTCAATCAATACTACTACTTCCAAGATTTGCAGAAGATTTCCTGCCCAGACAACTATCCAGAGTAGGCGAACAGATCTCAAGAGAGTTTTAGGTGAGATACGATGGAGTGGACCCCACCACACTTGCAAAGATAAAAACGAAGAACTGATCCAACACCTTCATGCAAAACCCAACAATGGTTAATACTGTAACTCAGGGTGCGACTTACTCACCATCAATTGAGCCACATAGAACTCAGCTGTGGCTCAGTGGAGCCAAACTAATGTCACACGCAAAACCATAAAACTTCTTAAATTATGAAAAAGTATATAGTTTTAAAAAAAATGAAAAAAGAATCTCTACACTATGGGATTTAGGACTCCTTTTATTTTTAGTTATTAATGAAATTAAGTAGTTATAGGTGGTCACATTTTGGTTTTCTGGTTCAATGTATATGTTCGGATGAATAGTAACCTTAATCTTTATATTGTTGAATCTTGGGGGAAAAAAGAAAAAGAAAATTGTGATCTTTTAAATCTCACCCCTAAAATCTTATTAAGAACCAAAATATCCTCCTAGAATAAACAAACAAAGAAAAAGGAGAAAGAACCTCATCCATGAAAGGAATTGGTCATAATCTAGTAAATCTACAAAAACAGAGGATGACTGGACTCGCTGCTAGACATGTCAGGCAGATTTTTAAAATCATGACCCAGTCACATATATAAATCACAAGTAATTCCGCATTCTGGAGAGTACTAACTCTCTCCATCATCAGCGTCAAACCCTTGTCCCAACAATGTTGGGGTTGGCTACCTAAATTCTATTTCTCCATTCGGATCCATCCTAAGTCAAATCCTAGGATAGGTTGCACCAACTCTAACCAACTTAAATATTAATTCACAAGTATAGTAAGAAAGAAATAAATAAAACTAATACAAGGGAAGTCAAGTTTGACAAGAAATCGTATATCCCTGTCTTGGGGATCTTCTTGAAAAGGGACCCCATATGGTTAATGAAAACCTAAACATTGTGCCCGCATCATGTTGCCAACATTCGCTTCATTACATTGGTTAGGCATTCCCTTCTTAATGCAGCCCCCAACCCAAATCCAAATCAAATGGATTGGAGGCCCAAGTACCTAACTAAATGGGCTCATGGGGGAAGGATGGGGTGATATCAAGATTCAAGAGGTCTTCATTATCATACAAGTTCAGTTAGGGTATTCTGATTTATATTTTGGATTTATTTCCTGCCTTAAAATTCGTTAGATGTAGGGTTTAGATTAGTTTTCATTACAATTTCTTATTTGTTGAATCTTTATTTAAGAGGTCTTTTATACTGAATCGAATAGGTTAATGAAATAAAAGTTTCGAAGATTTGTTGGCCAAGTGGTGTTGGAGATATGGGGAAGAGAGGGATGCGTTGTGGAGAAGTGTTGTTTCAAAATATAGGGAGGATGGTCGGGGTTGGGTTCCTTGCATGGCCCCTAGGCACTGGTTGTCAGGTTTGTGGGGTAATATTTTGAAGGTTGAGGATGTGTCAAATGTTTGCAGGAAATCTCTCAATAGGGGGTTGGTTTTAAAGTTTGGGAGGGGAATAGAGAATGTATTTTTGGTGATGATATGTTAGGAGAGGAGAGGGCCCATTACGTTTTTTTTCAGTGATGATAGGTTAGGAGAGGGCCCATTGTCTCTTTTCTTTTCCTAGATTATTTAGGGTGGTGTGTAACAAAGAAGCATCAGTTTCAGAGTGTTTATGTTGGGAAGGGGGGTTTTGTGTCTTGGGTTTTGTGTTTTGGGTTTTGGCTTTCAGAAGGGGTTTGCATCCATCTAAGGAGAGTTTTAGTTGAGTCTTCTTTCTAGCATTTTTATCTACAGGGAAGAGGACACTTGTGTATGAAGCCTTGTCCCTCCGGAGTGTTCTCAACAAAGTCCTTTCCTCATGAGACGGACAAAAGGCGGAGGGAAAAGCCAATGAATTCTCTATTATAGTTGGATTTGGCCCCCATTAGGGTGGAGGCATTCTGTTGGCTAACAGTGTCGGGCAAGGTGTTGAATGCAGCCAACCTCAGAAGGAGAGGCAAACATCAGAAGCCATTTCAGATGTTTGCTGCCTTTGTGGAAAGTTCAGTGAAACAATAGACCATATCTTTGTTTACATTGTGAATTATAATATGGTATGCAGTACAAATTCCTGTTCAGTGTGGTATTTTGAGGTGTCTTCCGGGTTCTTTGGTGGGTTTGATTTAGGCTTGGAAGACAGTCTGTTCTTTGGGTGTGAGACTGATCTTCGGAAGCTATTGTCTTTTCGCCATTTTGTAGTCAATTTGGAAAAAGGAATGACAGGTATTTCAGGGGGTACTTCGATGTTTGTGGATGGCTGTTCTTCATGGCGACCTATAGAAGAGCAAAATGGGCATATTCAAGGAGTGAGTTCGATAGTTTTAAGGTTATGGTATTTTGCACAACTGAGAAGCTTCCTTGCTTTGCGGTCCGTCCAAGATGAAGAAAGCAGTGTCGTGGTCTTTTCCTCCTTTGAAATTCAGCGTGAATGGGGCAGTGAGGGATAAGCCAGCTCCAGCAGGCATTAGGGGTGTGCTTGGTAGTGCAGAAAAGGTGGCTCTGGCAATGTTTTCTAAGCCTCCTGGAAATGTAAAGTCTAATGAGGCTGAAGTTTTTGATATTTTAGAAGCTCTCCAAAATTTTGTGACTCGTTTTCAAGACAATTTGGTAGTGGAAACTGATTCGGCAAATGCAATTCCTTGGGTTTCCTCCTCTGCAGACTGTGAGTGCCCCTTGGAGTTTTCATTTCTACTTCAACGAAATTAGGTTGTTGTCTTTGTCTATTGAATTGGAGTTCAACTATGTTGTGCGGTTGGCTAATGCTATGGTGGATTCTTTGGCAAACCAGGGGATTGATAGATCTTCTCCTATGTTTGTATTGTCCTTGTAGTGTTGTTTGTTTCTTGGGTATAATGCTTTTATATCTTCTAAGCCAATCCTCAGTTTGCTTGGCTACCAAGTACCTTGTTCTTTGTTTCTGTTTCTAATATAAATCCTTTGTTAATGTCTTGCTCTTTGTTGGGAATAAGTGTGTTCCATTCAATCATTTCTTATAATGTTCAGCTTCCTTCTGTTTTTTGTTCATTAGTCCTGCTGTTAGTGTTTTTGTTCGCTATTTTTGCCTTGTTTTGCTCTCTTTCTTCTTTGTAATAAAATTTACTGTTGTTAAAAAAATGGGGATTTTCTCCTTGTAAAGCTTTTCATTTTGCATGAAGTCATAAACCATGTGGCATAGAGGTATTACAAAAGCCATAATAATCTTGTTATGGAGCAAAATTCCTTATTGAGGTTTCACAAGAACCTCAATCTTGCTGCCAAAGGTTTATATATATATATATATATATATATAGAGAGAGAGAGAGGAAGAATTTTCAGGTGAGCATGTGCCTACCTATGGTGCCCAAATATGGTTAGGGTACAGACATGGATACGGAGACAACTCTGCACTTTTGGAAATATAGGACACGGATATGGATACATGTGCCCTAATTTTTCTTTTATATCACACTTTTGAATTAATGAAAGTATCATTGTTTACGTTTCTTTCTAACATCTTTTACATTGAGAAGTAAGAATATTAAAAGAATTATATGAAGTATTAAGTATATTAAATGAATTATATGAAGTATTGGGTTGGAAAGTAGGAATGGGATATGATAAAATTGTACCCTAGAAGTATCATTGCAGTATTGCATACCAATACAAGTGTCGTATCAGTCCATTATACATTAGGCTTGTACAAGTATCAGGGTATCATAGGTGGTCACCAACCTTATTAGTGCACACGGCACACCCTTGTGGGGCCACGTCAATTCATTGGAATGCGGGGATCAAAAAATCTCATTGAGAACTACATGTGTGCAAAAGTTCAAGTCCGTTAACCCCTTGATCCATGGCCCTCAAGTTTAATGGCTTTAGAAGGCATAATTGTTTTAGCACTTCAATCCAATGCTGAGTAACAACTTGATGAGTGTCGAATTTGGGTTTCTGCCAATTCATGAGGGATAGTGAGTGTGAGGTCCGACATGCTAAGAAAAAGAGGGTGCTCATATAAGGGTTCCAGATCTGAAGGCTCACAACCCTTGTGCGCAAATAAGGTTGGTAAGCATGTGCTCACCTAATAATCCTTCTATATATATACATGCATTTATATATTATCCTAGTAAACAATTTCTTTTCAATCCTTTTATAACATGATCCTGCAAAGTCTCAAGCGGCTCTCAAATCTCTAAAGACATTACACAAAAGTAAGCCAAGGTTTTCCTCCAAGTTGGAAGGAAGCTGCTCCGCTTCCTTCTTTTTTCAAAGAAATAGGGAAATGAGCCCGCCCAAAAAGTTCAGCTAGAATTGTTCCAAGGTCATACAAATTCTAAGAAATTCCATTTTCTTGGCTCAGGTAGGACTGAAACCAGTTCTCTTAACCAGAGGTGCCAACCAATTCACAAGACGCACTGTTGGCAAGTAATTCACATTTATGTCGAAGTAATTTTTTTTATCAGAAAATACCAAAATCACCACAGAACACCTTTCAGGATTTTCAACCTCTTCATGTCTGGCAAAATACAAGTCAGGGATGTCATCTGCAAGTTGAACATAACTAGATAAGTTCTCAGACATCAAATCGTCATTCTAAAACCAACTCAGCATCCCTTCATGCTTCTTTAGTTTTTGAGAATGGTGACTTATCCTTGATATTAAATTGTGTATGGTACCAGGTTAACTCATTTGAATCAACTTAATGTCAGTAGGTACTAAGTACAGAACAGATTTCACCTTGAATCGGTGGTGACTCATCCAAACTTGTTTGGTACCGGTCGATTCTAGATCAGTCAAGACAAATTGTCCTTCTCTTGTGCGAAACCAAAATGAAGCTGGCCAACTCATCTGACTTATTCGATATGAGGCCAAGAAGTCATATAAGGCCCCCTCAGAGGTTCTTTTGTGCTAAAAACTCCTCATACTGCAAAGTATAATAATCTAATTCCCTTGGTTTTGATTCTTCTCTCCCACTTTCACCTTCTTCTTCCTTCCTACCCTTAATTTCTCTCTCCAAAGGCTTCAGCACCATCACCGAGTATGAAGGCATTGGTGGCTGCATTGAGGGTGATTCAATACCTACATGTGAGGGAAGATTTGCAGCTAATGAAGATGATAAAGAGTACTCAAACACAAGCATCCAAATCCACTTGATTCTACTTGATCAGACTAACACTAAATCAGCTTGAAATGAGGCCATTGAGGATAATCAAATTCAAATCCTTATGAGCAGTATTAGATATGAGCCACACGTATAGTTATAAATATGCTTGTGATCAGCATAGGGTTGATTGTCAGCACCAACAACAAAAGAATCACTGTTATCATTTTGTTTTTCTCTTTTCTTTTATTGGTAACATGACTTGGAACCCACAATCCCAAGGTAGCAACAGTGAGCACCTTCCCCTGTGCCATTGGTTCTTGTCAGAATCGCTCATATCATAATAGAGCCAAAAAGAGTAACTCATAAAAGAGTCACTAGAATAAGATCTTCTATCCATTTGTTGCCCAAATTATCCACCAAACAAAATAGATGCGGACAATGACGAGAATGGTGGTAGATCCAGCTTTCAGCCAACCCAATCCTCCATGTGGTATTGAAGCATGAAGAATGAAGAATGGTTGTACTTTCCAGTGAGGACTTCAGTATCATACTATACCTCTATTTGCAGTTGCAAACTGTTTAAGTCATGAATCCATAAAATGTCTTGGTAATTTCTTGCTCTTTAAGCGTCTAATAATTATCTACATGAAGTCACTAGCAATGCATCAGCGACTCAAAGTTCAACAAGACTTCATATCTCTACAATTGAGATTAGATGCCACTTAAATAGCTTGTTTTGCACATTATGACTTGTTTTTTCATTATTTCTTCTTTCAGATCAGTTGAAACATTTTTAGACTTTTTAGGACATGCATGATCACACCAGTCTAACACAGATGCCACGGACAACACTGACCCTAGATCTACACACCGGGAAGGAGATCAGAACCAAGAATTTAACCCTGGCCAGAGACCCAAGTGAATGACAAGGGTTGCAAACAAACATCACTTCTTGGAATGTGTGACGTATAGATCTACACACCGGGAAGGAGATCAGCACCAAGAATTTAACCCTGGCCAGAGACCCAAGTGAATGACAAGGGTTGCAAACAAATATCACTTCTTGGAATGTGTGACGTATAGGGAGTGTAGAGCACTTGATGGTAGTTGGGGAAGATCTTAAAAAATCTAAAGTTAATAT
The DNA here is from genome assembly GCA_012931725.1 of Litsea cubeba. Taxonomy (NCBI): domain Eukaryota; kingdom Viridiplantae; phylum Streptophyta; class Magnoliopsida; order Laurales; family Lauraceae; genus Litsea; species Litsea cubeba. The sequence goes on along the minus strand of CM022945.1, from coordinate 4,132,826 downwards.
AGGTCTCTTCAAAGATTATAAAATTAGGAGTATGATTCGACAAGAAGATCAAAAAAGTGTCGGGTGGCAAACATTATAAAAGTTGACGTGTATGGAGGTGTCAAGCTCATCCAAAGGAACCCTAATGGTTTGAGATGGTCATCGACTTGCAGTCAAGGATATGTGGTGGGCGCACTTCGGTTTCTGCCATGGTGGACTTGGAAATTCATAGAGAGAATAGTTACACAGCCCAATGACAATCAGCTGGATCATGGCAATTTTTGGAGGGAGTCAATAATATTGGAGGGAGTCAATAATATTCACCAGGAGGATTGGTGCATGGTGCATTGAAAGAGGGAGGAAAAGGATGAGTTCAGCAGTTGCCTTACTTCCTCTAGAAGAGGAATTTTTCGGGTCTCACTCAATAAAGGGATTGTGGTTGAATGGTGCATTTTCATGCGGTCACCACCAAATGCCCTCCTATGTCCCAACTGGATGGGCTCATTGTATTGGGAGATTGGCCAGATCCATATCCAAAAATTAGCCAAGTAGCTCTTCCTAAGCCAATGTTTGATCATTGTCCGATTCTCCTTGACTCTAGAAACAAAGATGGGGCCCTACGCCCTTTCATTTCAAACTAATGTGGGAAGAAAGGAATGAATTTTCAAAGTTGATCCAGGCACAGTGGAAGGAAATTAGGGTGGAGACAAGAGCCCATAGCACAGTCGGAAGGAGCTTGGTGTCACAATCACAAGGTTGCAGGTTCGAGTCAAGGTACCATTCAAATAAAAACAAAACCAGGTACATGGATGGCTGGTTACAACTTGCAATGAGAGAGGATTAAAGAGAGGGCCAGAAATAGTTTTCGAAATGAGAATAGCTTAAAGTGAATCTTCTACATGGAATTCAGGACTTAAGAGACAAGCGATGGTCTGGGGCAAATATCACCATATGAGAGGGAAAAGAGACAAAATAAAAGAGCAAGTCCAAAGACAAGACAAAAAGGAAGAGAGAGAAAAGAAAAACTCTCATACGGGTGGATTAAAGAGGGAGACAATTACAAAATTACTCCACGGTATAGCCATAGACAAGAATCAAAATAAAAATAAAAAATAAAAAATCATTGACAAATGGTCAACATTGAATTGAAGATAAAGAAGAAATTATAGAGCATATCATAGGGTAGTTTAAAAACCTATATGAAAGAGGAGACGGACTGGCCAAATTTGGACAATTTAAATTTCAACTGTAAAAGGAGAAGTGTTCAAACTGGTTAGAAAGGGAGTTAAGAGGGAAATGAGGTCCAGGTTGCTGTCTCTTAGAGGAGATACAGCCCCCATGCCGGAAGGCTTTCCAATTGCCTTTTTCCAGCAGCTGTGAGAAGACACCAAAGATGACATTATGGCCTCACAAGAGAGTTTCATTCCAGAAGCAAGCTTTCTAATCACATAGGCACATTATTCATTGCCCTCATTCTCAAGGAGGAAGGCATGGGAACTGGAGGCTTCCATCCCATTAGTTTAATTGGTCGTATTTAGAAGATACTAGCCAACGTTCTTGAGGCCAGACTTCAAAAAGAGCTACCTCTCCTAATTTCAATTGCTTAACGAGATTTTGTCCACGAGAGAAGATTCTGAATGGGGTAATTGATTGCCAATGAGTGCAGCACCTTTACTCCCAAGTATAGGGCTAGGAAAATGGGGTTAATTTGCAAGCTTGACCTAGAATTTAGAAAAGCCTATGAAAGAATAGAGTGGACTTCCTTTAGTATACGATGTGTCAGATGGGCTTTGGGAAATGAAAAATTGGTGGATTAACACTATGTTTGGGAAGAAGGTAAAATGAGGGGAAGGAAAAATTAGAGGGGAAAATAGAGGGTGTTTGGAAAGGGGGGAGGAAAAGTGGGGGAGGGGAATTTGGGGGTCAAAGTTTGAAAATTTTACCCCCAAATTTTCCCTTCAAAAATGGGGGGAAAGAGGGGGAAAGAGGGAGGCAAAAAGGGGATTTTCCCTCCCCTCCCCCTCAAACTAAACAAACAAGAGGAGGGAATCCCCCTTCATTTTCCTTCCCCTAAAATTTTCCCTCCCCTCCCCTCCCCTCTTCCCTTCCCAAACACAGCGTAAGGATCGTGCGTCTTCAGCCACTTTTTTAGTATCGGTCAACAGTGCTCCCAAAAATCCAATTTGGCCCATACAAATCTGTGACAAGGGTTCCTTTCTCACCAGTCCTCTTTAGTCTATTAGGTGAAGCTCTTTTTGGATGGTGCCAACTGCCGAAAATGCCAATTTGAAGGTTTAAACATGCAATCGAAGTACAAATGGTTTATCACTTGCAATACATTGATGAGATGATATTTGGTGCAGCTGAAGAAGGGAAAATAAAGAATGTGAAGACCATTCTGTTGTGTTAGGAATACATAGGATACTCAAGAGTCTAGTCTAATTCCCATTACTTGCTTGTGGTAGGAAATCATGATCATAAGGAGGATTTCAACGAAAATATCGGATACCATGTCGGCACAAGAAAACAAATCCTATTTAGGCTTGCGACTTGGGTCGGGGATAGGCAATTAGCAATACAATTCCAAGATCTATTCCACGCTGTTCTAGATCATCAATCTGTGGTGAAAAGCTAGGGAGCCAAGTGGTTTATGATCCCATTTTTAGAATGAAGTTAAACAAGGCAGAGGGCGAATTCTATTCATTGCTCAGTTTTACTGGTAGAGTTTATGTTCTGGAGACTGGAACAGCGGTTAGAAGGGTATTTGATGGATATAATTGATGGAAGCTTTTCAATTGCATCATTCTTCTCATGTAACCCTGTAGCTTGTTATAACAAGGCTCCTTCAAGAGTCTTCATATAAAAATCATATTCGGATGGACAACAATCCTATGAGGAAGCCTCACTATGGATCATAGTTGTCAATTTCGATTCATTTTGGTGAAAATGGACAAATAACTCTAGTTCAAACAGTGGTCCGAACTGAATACCCACTAGAAGCAAATTCATTCTAGATTCCAGTCCATTTCAGCTGAAATGCCCAAAACCCTTAAGTTCTTCCTAATTTTTAAAAATTCTCTTATAAAAAATAACCCCTCCTCTGGTGAAAAAAAATGAAGAAGAACAACCTGGACCTAGAGGTCTCGATCGCTGTTGCTGCCAGTCGACTATAACAAATAGGTCGTCCTCCTGCTCCTCTTCTTTTTTTTTTGGAATGGCATCCTCCTGCTCCTCTTCTTCGTCTTCCTCTTGCCCTTTTCTTCTTTTTGTTCTCCATTTTTTACCATTTATTTTCTTCTCCTTCAAATCTGAACCTGGAGGTCCTTGGTCACCGTTGCTACCAATCGTCAATGACAGGTAAGCCCTCCTCTTCTTCTTCCTCTTTTTTTTCCCCTTCTTTTTCTTCTCCTTTTTTTCTATTTTTTGTTTTGTGTTGTCTGTCTCCTTTTTCCCTCTCCCTTCCCTTTCAGCTTTTTTTTCCTTTCTTCCGGATCATGTAGATCTTGGCAAAAGGGGTTGAATGCCCTTTTAAAGAGTTTTCTTCTTCTTTACAGCCCTTTGATTGGAGGGACTCAGGGACCACATGTGATTTGTGGGCTCCACAATAAGACCCACTTATTAAAAATGTATAGTATTTAAAACAGATGTCCGGTGTACCACTCATATATGGGCCCTAGCCAAATCTCACTCTAATAGAGAATAAAGTAGCTAAATTTCACTCTAACGGGACATAAGGCCCACTGTCAGATTGATCAAATATAATTTTTTAATTAAAAAATGCATAAAAGACCCAAAAATTTAGTTTTTTGGGAAAAAGAAAATTACAGGCAAAATCCCAAATCTCGCCCATGTAGAAATAACATATTGCATTATTGATTTAGTAGAATAAATTAAAAGTATATAACTTATATGTTGTTTTTAAAAGGTTCCAATCCCCTGGTAGCTCAGTTGATGAGGCACCTCACCTCCCTTCACAGATACAACCAGTGATCGATCCCTGGCTGTAGTACTTATGGAGATGGACTTGGATGAGTGTATGAGTACCTTTAAAAAAAAAAATAGTACTTTTTATAATTTTTTACATTTACATATATATATATATATTTTTCCAAAACAGAAGTCTGAAACATTTCATCAAAATTCTGAATCAGCGGACAAATTTCAGTTAGGAGGCCAAACCGAAATGGTGTCGGAAACAAAATTGACAACTATGATACGGATACACTCTGGCAATGAAGAAGATTACCATTAACACCTACCCATGTGTCTAGCAGGTGCTGTAATGGGTTCTCCTAGTATTCTTGTTTATCTGAGGAGTGGCAAATGATCGTAGATTCGCAACGACTACAACTATGCGAAATGTCTTATTTATTGCTATCATTTGGGTCAAATGTAAAGAAAGAAATATGTGTTGCTTTGAAGCTGATGAAGAGCCTCAGTTGGAAAAGGTAAAATTTTATGTTCCGTTTTGGGTTTCTGTCCCCCCACCCACCCCCCCCCCCCCCCCCCCCCCCCCGCGCGAAATGTCTCATTTATTGCAGCATTTGGGTCAAATGTTAAAGAAAGAAATATGTGTTGCTTTGAAGCTACCGATGAAGAGCCTCGGGTGGAAAAGGTAAAACCTCTGCCTAGGTGGTTACAGCTTTCTGGTTTCTTTAAGCTGAACAACGACAAGAGTGCAATCCACAATCTGGGTGTAGCAATTGTAGGTGGGTCATTCATAACGACACAAATATATTTATTTCATCTTTCTAGAGACTATTAGGATGTTGTGTTATCAATAACGCGGAAGTTTTGGCCTTGAGGGAAGGACTCTCTACCAAGCCTATCGCCTTACTCTTCAGAAAATAATTGTAATAGATTCCTTCTGTTACCATATAAATAGAATAAAATAGAATAGGCATGCCTCTTGCATAACTTTTTGGGCCTTCTGTTGTGGGGTTCTGACCCTTGGCAATATATATTTCTTACACTAAACAGTTTTCATTAATATAAGTTACCATGAAAAAAAAAATGTATCAGCTACAAAATGAACTCCTAAGAACTAACTAAGAGACTATTGTTTGACTCTCAAAAAAAAAAATTATATATATATGCATAGGGAACACTATATTAGCATGAAGCAAGCTTCATGTTTTGACTTCCTGCAAAGCTCATTAAGAAATACTTGGTCTTCATGTTCATTTACATTTTGCATCAACCAATTCAATGAAAACCATGTGCAATATCAATTCTCAATTACTTTTCAACATCACTTATGGTCACAAGAAGTGAGAAGAAACACGAAACAAAGTAAGAAGTATAGGTTGTGCATCAGATAAATGATACACATAAGTAATTTACCTAGCATCCTTTCAGCGTATTTCCAAAGGAAACAGCATGTCTGATATCAGTGGAAAAATAAGATCATTTATCCTCCCATCTGCAACACGCATTATGTGCCTAGAAAGAAACAGCAACAAAGAATACATCTAGCACAGTAAAACCAACAACTAAGACAGATTCATGTGATCTTCATAAAACATAACCACTTAAAAATGTCCTCTATTCTCCACAAATAGATAAACAAGCAAGCTCCTGTCACAGCTATGACAAGAACTATCAAGCATCATTAAGTTATAGCTACTTCACATTTTAATGAAATGTTAACAAAGAAAAAAATACTGGACTTCAACAGCACAAAATTACCCAGAACAACTAATACCATTACTGTATACTGCCGTACAACTTCATTGGAAGCCAAGGCCTGTATTGCATGGGTCAGCATGTTGTCTTCATATGGAAATAAAGGAATAAACAATTAGATTATGTATCCCAGTTGGTTTTACAAGTACCATGGTGGGAAAGATCATTCCTGGTGCTGCAACTTCAATTACCTACTTCATAGATCACAGAAAGCTCATCTCAAAGTTATTAATGATTGATGTGTCGAGATAAGTAGCAACTGATATATTGCAAAAGGCTCATTTAAAATTTTATTCATGGCCGATGTCTCAAGATAAATGATAACGCACAGACAGACAACCAAACAGATATGATGTACTCAAATGTATTTAGCTATAGCATCTATGCTGACTAAAATATTCACACCCAAAAGCATCCTCTACATTCACATATGTACCTACAAGTAAGAAATGAACTCATAAGAGATCCAATTCCCCGCAACTATCACCAGTGCTTCAAGACGATGCCCTATATTCACATATTTCCTTGCAGAAGTAATAATGCTCTCTAAGATCTTGAACTCATGCTACAAAAACGAGGTGGCCGAAAAGGGGGTGTCCCTCCACTAACACCCATCTGTCCATCCACAGGACTGTAATGCTTCCTGCAGCCTGGACAACGCCCATCTGCCTCAAGAATCCTCTTGTGACAAAAGAGGCAAAGGCGGAAACCACACGAACAAGGGAGGAAGCTTGAGTCCGTGAAATCCAGCTCTTCACAGCAGATGGGGCACTGGGAGGGCTGAGCACTCATGTTGTGGCAACCCCAGCTCTGCGACCCTCCACGGATGCAGTGACGCTCGCCATTCATGGGAAATGTATACTGCTTGGAAAGATTGGGCAAGCTCTGTGGTCGGAGGGTATCATCAGGCCTCCATGCACGACAATTGTTGATTGTGGAAGCCCTTGGAAGGGTTCTTTTCCATTCTGGCTTCAAAATACCAACACCGCAACCATTCTTTGGAAACTCCTTAGGTGCACCAGGCTCAACGGCAGTCTCAGTTCTAACAGGGGTTTCCGTATTGGGGTGCTGGCGATTGTCACTGGCAGTCATCGCATCCGCGACCGCCTCCCAATCGTCCGGGCCCCCATCTCCTTCTTCGTCCTCGCTGACGCTCCCAGAGAAGCACCCACTGCTCCCACTGCGGCTGCTGGTGCTGGTACTGGTGCCTGGGCCGTCCTTCCTCAAGACATTGTCTGAGTTGCTGCTGTCAAGGCTGTCTCTGGGCGACTCCAAATCGCTTTCATGGACGCTAATCCCACTACTTGCCCTCATTTCTAAATGCCCCAAAGAGCCATTACCCTCATTGGTTTCATGAAAAGACGGAGGAGGCGAAGAACCCCTGTTCGAATCCTCACCGCCCTTATTCTTCACTGCAAAAACCCATCAACCACCCCCACCCAAAAAAAGAAAGCCAAATTAATAAAACCCAAACACGCATATTGCATTCAAGTTCTAGCGATTTGGAATGAAAAAACTTTAAAAAGAACAAAACTTTCCCCTTGATCTAGAAAAGCCTCTTTAACCCCAAAATCCAACCACCCAAACACACCCAAAACGAATTACTTTACCATAGTTTCCCATCTCCAAATCCCTCATAACCAAAACCCAAACAAAGAATCGAAAACCAAACGAAAAACCCATATAAAACTACCTTGAGAAAGCCATTGCTCCCGCCTCGCATCAAGCTTGCATTGCTTCAACTTCGCATACCTATTCGCCTGCACAACAACAATCGAAAACCCATCAATCTCCAACCAAAACCAAAACAAATCGCGAAAAACCTCAAAAAGAAAAAAAAAAAAAAAAACTCAGATGATGATGCAATCAAAAAGCAGGTTTCTTTACCCTCTTCTTCTTCCCCATCTCCCTCGAGAATGCGGCAACAGCAGCAGCGTTGGTGATCGAGTCGGAGCCCATGGTCGATTGCGAGAATAAAACCCTAACCCTAGATTTCGAAGGAGAAAGATAGAAAGATAGAAACGGATAAACAGAAAGAAAGGCAGGCGATTCGGCCGAATTCTTCTCCCACGTTGTGTTTGCGAAGGGTCCCTAAAATCTTACGCCCTTTCGTCTCTATATATAGACTCCCGCAGATATTATGTTGCGGAGAGCGCAGCGGCTCCGATTCGTGTTATCCGGGAATCTACGATCCTTGATATGCCACGTGTCGTGATGCGTTTTGGGACCATTCATCTGTTGGAGAGCCTTGTGGGGAAAGAGAATGAGAATGGGAGTGGATTTAGATTTTTTTAGATTTTTGCAGCACAAGTGATGCATGTGCGGTTAATAATTTTAAAGAGTTTATTTGTTTGCATGGAATTAAATTTTAAAAATTAATTATAAAATTAATATTATCGAAAGAATTTAAAAAAAATAATTTCCTCGGATCACTATATGAGCACCTAAAGTTATCCATCCAATTTGCTCACCTATTGACCAGCCCTTTATGTCACGTGTCCTCAAGTTTTTATACTCATCCATTGGAAATTGACCATTGGATCCAAGTGGTCAAAAAAACATTTGATTTTAAAATCATTGAATTTGATAGTGGCAGATCAATGGGCTAGGATGCTTTTATAGGCCTCAAATTTTATTGGCAAGTATGAATTATTCAGATGAAGCTTTTTCTCGAAGAACTCTTGATTGGTGCCCTCATTGTCCCTCACAAAAGTGTGCTCAGTTGAGAATTCCCGTGTAGATTGGAGATATGGATGGACGATTCTACTTGATTTCATTTCATTTAAGGTGATAGTTGATATTATCAATTTATCATTCTATTTGATGGTCATTAGTAGATTTTTATGTTCGCTGGGTTTTTTAATATTTTAGCTATTATGGTGGAAATATGCTTTTTAAAATTCCTACGGACACCGAAGTGAGGTGGATGGATTAGAATTGAACACGTCTACGGTTATGCTACAGATGGAGGGTCAAGAAAGGAAGAAGTATAGAAAAAATCATAGCTGTTTTTTTTTTTTTTCCAAAAAAACAACTTCCTTGTGGACTATGCAAACACAATCATGGGTGAGTGGTGCTACCTAAAAAAGAAAAAAATGATTTCACTATTATCTAAGGCCCAAAAAAAGTAGGTCAGGACAATTGCAGATTTCTACTTCTCCTTTTTGGACTCGTTTGTTCATGCATCCGAAGTAAAGCGAAAAAAATAGTTAGATATCTACTTTGCTAATTTTTCTCACGATGTGCAATCCTCTTTTGTAGAAAAGAAGAGTTTAAAATACATTAATTTTCCTCGCAATTAAGGCAACTGCACAATGCTCCTTTGGTGAAACTTCCTTTTCCAGGCAAAAACACAAGGGAAAAAAAAGAAAAAAGAGTTTGAATGATCCCCTAAAATTGATATTTTCCTAGACTTGATAGACCATCATACTTTTGTTGGACACTCCCATAGCAAACCTTCTAATTTTGAACTCTTTTGATTGCTTTTGAATTTCAAATTGGTAAGCAATAACTTCTTTTCAAATCTATTCTTCTTTCTTAATTTGATTTTCCAAACTTAGATTCATCTTTGAATTTTTTCCAAATCCATGTGACTTCCCAAAAGAGAGATGGGGGTGCACCAAGTTGGATGTCCACCTTGGTATTATCTATGGGATTAAACTAGTTTTTTTTTTTCATGGAATGCTTTTCAACACTGAGGAGTCAACAAGTTGATACAGTTCACAAGTCAGTTCCAACTTAACTCATCAAGGACCGAGCTTGAGATTGAGCTAGGCTCCACTGAGTTGATTTTTTTATATTACATATATATTTCTTATAAATACACATGTATTATATTTATATATGTAATATTATTTTCAAGTTCGTCTCGCCTACTTATAATACATTTAGTATAAAATATACATATTTCATTTATATGGTAATATTGGAAATAAAACACGAACACGAAACTCGACCCAAGTTGGGACTGTAGATCGAATTCAGGCTCGGCTCGGCTCGTTTACATTCCTACTAGAAAGTTTGCTCTTCTTTGTATGGGACCTACTTGATGCTTCTAACCATGTGTTTAAAAGGGTCTATTGTCGTTAATTAGTAATTGGTCAAAGTATCAATTTTAATTGGAACATCCTAATCCCTTACTTAATCTAAGTGAATGTTTGGCTGTGCAAGTGAATGTTTTGTTGTGATCTCATTTGTCGGTGGATCCTGGTCAGATTAATGTCAATTCATGAATTTGACAGGGTAATTGGGTTGTATTCAACTGTTTGGAGTTTGCTTTTAAACCGTTGTTTTTTTTTTTTTTATCAACTCTTATATTGGAAGTCTGAACTCAACCATGACAAGGAAATGACGACATTGTAATTAAAATATTAAGAGCACATTTGGTAAACAGAGAGGAATCCGAGTGGGGTGATATGAATATGATAGAGATGGGAATTGTTAGCCACTCGTCTCTCATTTAGTGCTGATAAATTTTCCTTGTGAAAAAAATGAACAATTTTCCTTACTTGTGAGGATTTCAATTTCCTGCACACTATCCTAATCAAACGAAAATTCATGGAGTGTGGAAGCGTCTCGTTGCACAAACACACTCTTAAAAGTCGCTGACCATTTACCCCACCTTATTGCAAACCCATGGGCAACGACCGAATATAGGCCAGCAATCCGAGTGGGGTTGAGCGGGCATAGGCCTAGCCCGGCTGTACTCAAATATCAACTATAAACCTAAACTCCCAATCATAGCCAAGCTTGAGCACAATTCCTTTTGGTGGTTTCTTCATGCTATGAATCATAGGAAAGTTCTCTCTTTTATACATATTTATTTTTGAAATTGGATTATCCTGCTCCTAGCCCATTACCCTTATCCAATCCGGCCTATTTCAACTTATAGTTGTTGTGGGGGGAAATTTTAAAAATGATGTATGGGTCGAGCATGGGTCAAGGTCCAATCAACCTAACCCTCTAACCCAGTCCAGACAGAAGCGCAGCAAACAGTAACTGCAGACGGGCAGTTATGGAGAGATCAATTCCATGATTGAAGGCAGCACACGATCTAGGACCCATCAGTTACCAGTTTGATGGAGGAGGACGTGCGCAAAAGATGGGGAGGACGTTTGCAGTTAATGGGAGAGAATACAAGAAGAAGAGGAATAAAAGAGAGGAAAACCAGCTAAACGGGTATTTAAAAAAATCTATCAATAGAGAGATATTGGATTAATAAAAATGGAGTGCAGAAATCTAACTTTACCATCGAAGAGTCCTCGGTCGGACCATCCGATCTAGCTCTTATGCTGAATTTATGTGATTCAGGTGAACAGAGTAACTGAAAAGGAAAGGAAGGGCGGATTCTCCATTGACAAGCAGAGCTGATCTGCTCGTCATCAGATCACTCGAAAATCAGTCCTTACAATTGGCGCTGTCTGTGGGAAGCGAAGGAGGAAAATCATCCACTAAGTTTCTTCTTGCTGAGAGACATGGCGGATCAAGAGCTTGGTCTAGGAGGACGATCTCAGTCTCAAATAGAGGCAACCCAGGACAAAGGGCGACAAATACGCTTGGGAAAAGATCCTGTAGTTAACCATTCCGGTGGCCCAGAAGTCGAATATGTTCCATACACAGACACACTACAAGAAAATGCATTTTTAGCGTCAGACTTATAGCGGCGACCGGTAAAATTCGTCGCTATAATATACTTATACCGGCGGCCTTAGCTATGTCCGTTGCTAAAAATACTAATCCAATGGCGCCAAGGGTTCACGAGAATTTTTTTGTTTTTTACCGTCGCAAATATAGCGGCGGCGATTATATTCGAGGGTAAAATGTATTTTTAGCGTCAGTCTTGTTTCGCCTGTCGCTAAAAATTATTTATTGCGGTGGTGATAAGTGGCCTCTGACGGTAAAAGTTTTCAATCTCGCGCTCTTTCGGATAACCCTAATGCGAAAGTTATCCCTCTCTCTCTCGTCATATCCCCCACCGTCTCTCATTTTATCGCTCATCTCTCCCCTGCCCAAGCCATCCCCATCTCTTCTTTCTCCCCTGCGCATGCCCATCTCTCTCATTCTCTCGCCCATCTCTCCCCTGCAACCCTTCATCTCTCCTGCCACCTCCATCAACCCCTTTCAGCAAACCCACCTCTTCTCTCACCTTCACTCCCACTCTCTCGATCTCATCCCTCTCTCACGCAGTCCTTTACAGCCGATCCGACTGAAATTCCTATCCATCCATCGGAGAAGGAGGGTCGTCGCTGCCGTCGTGCCTTGGTCGGAGAGGAAGGGAACAAGTAAGAGGAGAAAACTCAGGTATTTCTCCCTTTTTTTATACACGGTTCTGTCGTGATTTCATTGTTGTATGCTTCTTCATTGGGGGTTTTCATGTCCTGATATCAAAAGAGCAGTGAGATTTGGAAATATCAGAAGAGCATAAAACTTTTGATTAGGAATCTGCCTTTCCAGAGTATGCTCTGCATGAGAGATATCTCATTCCCATCTGGGGTTTTTCTCAGATGCTGAAAATAATATAAAGTATGAATCAAATGGTTCAATGGATAGCAGAAAAGAAGAAGAAGAGATAGAGCTTGTGGGGTGTTTTGATTTGGAAGGAAAAGAGATAGAGATCGTGGGGTGTTTTGATTTGGGTTTTTTTTTTTTTTTTGGTGGTTAGTATGAATTGAATGGGTTTGATTACTGATGAAGGAGGGTTGGGATTGGAGGAAGGTGGGTGGTAAAGCTAGCAGTGGCAGAGAGAAGAGGGTAGTGTTTCGAAGATGATTGGAAAGTTGATCAAGGTCTGGACTGAATGTTGACCGTTGATTGGAAAGTTGATTAAGGAAATGGTAAATGGAATCCTTCCTTGATTTTGTCCTACTCACATGCCTTATGTTGCTTTTATTGGAAATTTGGAATCAATCTGAATAAATTTGAATGAGTCCTGTGAGGGGGCTTATCACTTTTCATTCACACCATTCTCTTTCTGGAAGGTTCATGGGCAGGTCCCATTTTAATTATTATTAATGGCCCAAAATCATATCATTTTTAGGCCAAATTTGACTTTATAGGCCAGTGATTAGATTATGATTAAGATTAAAAAATCAAAGAGCAATGTCACGCAAAAATAATTGTCGGATCCATGAAAAAGAGGACCGCTTCAGTGGATATAGAAGCTAGAGATCAAACGCTAGATAGTTAAATGAGGAATGGAATATCTAACTAACAGGGCAAGTCCTAATTCTCTTGTAATCAGTTTGTTGGTGGGTCCAATTCTGATCAAATAGGACTTTTGGGTTCATGTTAGTCTAAGAGAACAGTGATTTTGAATTATGGTCTGGGTAGATTGGTGGATCCTCCTTTGGATAGTAAGGTGGGGTTCAAAGATTTCTAGGTACATTCACATGGACATAGGTTCTGCCCCACTTTTGATTGGCCATAGCCCATACTTATGGATTTTTTTTTTTAAATAACCCCAAAAGTTTTAACAGGAAAGGTAGTTTTCAAGAGAAAAGCTAAACTGATTGGCTCTTTCTTTATCTTTTTGGAGAATTTCTTTGGCTAAAGCCTGAAAATGCTCCCATTGGAAGGATGGCAATGTCTAATCAATATAATTGAGGGCGGGAACCAGGGCTTGTTTAAGACTCAAAAAGACTATAATAAGAATTGAGTCTTACTTAAGGATATTAATTTTATCATAATGACCTCTTCTTCTATTGCTATTTTTTAATGATAGTTCTTACATATGCCTTTTGTGTGAAGGCCTTTTGACTTTAGAGAGAGAGAGAGAGAATCCGAGAGAGATTATATATATATCTGGAATGTGTAATGGACATGCCTGACTTGTTTTTACTTGAATGAATGAATGAGTGCTGATATTTATTTGAAGGAGCAGTTTGGAACTAATGGTGGAGATAGATGGGGTGTGGTGCATATGTGATCTAATGGGCTGGGAATGGTATTGAAATTTAGACATACTGATGGCACAAGTTGTGTGATTTATCATCTGTATCCATCTTTTTATTTTTAATCTGATCTTATCTCCTCTTGATCTTTTCATATCTATTTATTTCTGTCATGTTTTCTACGAATTCCTTCTGATTTCTTTCTATCATTGTTGTTTATTCTTTGGGTATGATGTCTGTTTTGGTCGATTCAATCCCTGTTGTTTTCTTCTTTTTTTTGCAATTGCTTGTTTGGGTTTTGTTTTAATCAGTTGATGTTGATGATCCTCTTCATATGATGCAATAAATATGTTTGATCGTTTTGTCATTTCTTGACTGACCTGGCTAGAAGGTGCAAAATGTTTTACAAATCAATAAGTAAAAACTCATTTGTTGAAATTTTTTTCTGTCATATATGAATGAGGCTGGTTTCATGGTGGCCTTTTAACATTGTATTGTCCCTGTTGTTACAGGTGAACATTAGAATAATAATTGAAAAATGTAAGGACGGATATAAAATGCACAGTTATACTTTCTATTATTTTTTATTTGAATTAAGGTATAGTGATCAGATTTTTAGTGGATTTTAGCTTAGAAAGATTGTTGAGTGTTATTGTAGGCGATCAAATTTTGTTAAAATATTCTCTTGTAGTGTGAATGTAAAATCCTACTCTATACTCACATCACATGCCTTTTGTGATCATCTGTTTTTGGTCGGTAGGTGACGGCTTGAACCGGATATTAAAATGGATAAAAGTAGGATGCATAAGTCAAAATCGAGCCCTGAGTATCTAAATGGTGTTATAGAATTCCTAAGTTTTGCATTTGACCATGCAATGGATGATGACAAAATCCCGTGTCCATGCATTAAATGTTGTAACAAGTACTATAAGAATAGAGAAGATGTGCATGGTGACTTATTATGGAATGGGATAATGCAGAGATACATCAATTGGACGAGCCATGGGGAGGATATGTGTGGAGGTGAATATATTAGTGATGAGTCTGAGGAAGGCGATGATATGCATGAAATGTTACAGGATGCATTCGGAATGCCAAACTTAGATGATGGGGAAGATAATGAATCACCGGAAGAAAGCACTCCGGATGTGCCCAACTTGGAAGCACAAAAATTTTACAAACTTTTGAAGGATGCCGAGACTGAACTATACCCGGGTTGCACTAAATTCTCAAAGCTTTCTTTCATTGTACGGTTATTTCACTTGAAGTGTCTTAACGGATGGAGTAACAAATCATTTGACATGTTACTTGAGTTATTAAAAGAGGCACTTCCTGTTGGTGAAATGTTGCCCAAGAACCACTATGAATAAAAAAAGATACTTCGGGATCTTGGCCTCCACTACATAAAAATAGATGCTTGCCCAAATGACTGTATGCTGTATTGGAAGGAATAAGAGAATACGAATGAATGTACCGTATGTGGTGAGTCTAGGTGGAAATCGTCTGCTACTAAACAGGCTGTAACTTCGTCTACAAAACATAAGAAGATAGCTGCAAAGATTTTGCGTTATTTTCCATTGAAACCGAGGCTTCAGAGGTTATTTATGTCTTCAAAAATAGCCAAGTACATGAGATGGCATGATCAGGGCTGCATAAAGGACGAGGTGTTGAGGCATCCTGCAGACTCTGAGGCATGGTCAACTTTAGACGATATATTCCCGATGTTCGGTTCGGAGCCTCGTAATGTTAGACTTGGTTTAGCGAGCGATGGTTTCAATCCTTTTAATACAATGAGTATTGCTCACAGCACATGGCCGGTCATTCTCATTCCATACAACTTGCCGCCATGGACGTGTATGAAGCAATCATTTTTCATGTTGTCATTGCTTATTCCTGGCCCTAAGTCTCCTGGGAATGACATCGATGTTTACATGCAACCATTGATAGAGGAGTTGAAGGAATTGTGGACAAATGGAGTTGACACATACGATGCCTCTTCAAAATAGAATTTCCAAATGCATGCAGCAGTCTTATGGACTATTAGTGATTTTCCCGCATATGCTAACTTATCAGGATGGAGCACTAAAGGATAAAAAGCATGTCCCTCTTGCAACAAGGACACCTGTTCGATCAGATTGAAGAATGGACGTAAGTGGTGTTACTTGGGACATCGTCGATTTCTGCCACTTGATCATAAGCTCCGACACAATAAGAGATCTTTTAATGGATTTAAGGAATTGAGAAGTGTGCCAAATGCATTATCTGGTGATGATGTACTTGATAAATTGTGTGACTATGAGCAAATCACATTCGGTAAGGCAGATAAGGATAATATGGGGAGGAAGAGAAAAAGGGATGAGTGCAAATTGCCAAAGAATTGGAAAAAGAAGAGTATTTTCTTCCAATTGCCTTATTGGAAAGATCTTATATTGCGGCACAATCTGGATGTTATGCACATCGAAAAAAATGTGTGTGACAGTGTGCTAGGGACACTGTTGAACATGGAGGAGAAAACAAAAGACACTATAAAAGCTCGTCTTGACCGAAAGTTAATGGGCATAAGGGAACATCTCCACCCAAAACAGGAAGGAAATAGGTTGGTATTACCCTCTGCATGCTACTCAATGTCTTTAAATGAGAAAAGAAAGTTGTGTCAATGCTTGAAGGAGGTGAAGGTTCCGGATAATTATTCGTCGACATTGCACGATGTGTTCAAGTCAAACAATGCAAGATCACGGGGCTAAAGAGTCACGATTATCATGTTCTTATGCAACACTACTTCCGCTTGCAATACGTGGATTCTTACCAAAGGATGTGTGTTCAGTTTTGATCCAATTCTCTGCTTTCTTTAGGCAGTTGTGTTCGAAAGTTTTGAAGGTCTCAGAGTTGGAGCAACTTCAATCCCAGATTGCTCTAACACTGTGTAAATTGGAAATGATATTTCCACCGGCATTTTTTGATATTATGGTCCATTTGCCTATTCATCTTGCCGATGAGGCCAAGTTTGCCGGACCAGTGCAATACCGGTGGATGTATCCAATCGAGAGGTCTGTATATATATATATATATAATATCAACTTGTCATTTTAATAATGTATTGGCAATAACATCAACAATTATATCCCCATAGGTACTTGCACACGCTGAAATTATATGTACGTAATAGAAGTCGCCTGGAGGGTTCAATAGCAGAAGGGTACCTTTCAGAAGAATGTTCGACATTTTGCTCCAGATATTTGCATGAGGTTGAGAAAAGGTTCAATCGACCGGTTCGGGATTACGATGGTGGTGATGCTGAATCACATAAAAAGTCTTCCATTTTCGCAGGGACCGGTCGTGCCTTAGGGAAGGCAAACTTGCGCACGCTAAGTATAGATGAGTGGGAGCAGGCTCATCTATATGTGTTGAACAACTGTGATGAAGTCACCCCATTTGTTCAGTAAGATTGCTAGTTACCAATCTAGTGAAAAGATATATATATATATATATATAGTAAACTTAACATTTTCCTCCCATTTGGATTATGATAAAAATGAGTTATTGTGCAGGACACATAAGCAGATGATTAAGGATGCTCATGGTGGTCGTATAAGTGTTAGGGATGTGGACATCACTCATATTAAAGGAATTTGGTAAATGGTTCGAACGCCATGTAAGTGTTGTATATAATATACATTTTTCCTATTAGTGTAGTCATAGTTGTGAATAATGTGATGGAGATGTATTAATTTCCTTGTCCAATCCAAATAGGTTTCACAGATGCAACTAGATGGTGAGCATGTTGATGAACAACTACAATTATTAGCTATGCCTCCATTTCAAGCAGTGAGGTGCTTTAAGGGGTACATCGTAAATGGCTTTAGATTTCACACAAAAGATCGCGAGAGGCAAAGGAAAACTCAAAATAGTGGAGTTTTCTTAATTGCTGAGACATCGAGCTTTGCAAGCGCAAGAGACTCGAACCCAATGACAGGCAATGTTGGCTATTATGGCGCCTTAAACGATGTTATGGAGTTACAGTATGTCGGTGGGAATCGGAATGTGATTGGTGGGATGTAATGAACCGTGGTGGTAGGGGAATCAAGCAAGATGAGTATGGATTCACCTGCATGAACTTCTCACGGACCTTAAATACCAATGAACCATTTATTCTTGCAAATCAGGTACAACAAGTTTTTTACATCCAAGACACCATCGATTCCAATTGGCATGTTGCGATAAAGATACAACCCCGAGACTTATACAATATGGAGTCGGAAGTGGATCCTTGCCAACAAATTGAGCTCGATTTGCACATTGAATCAACAAATATGGTAGACACCAATGATGGTGTTATCACTTAGAATAGACCTGAGATCGAAGGAGTGGTTCTTGATGCAAATATTGTTCTTCCTCATCAAACCCAAGAACATGAAGTAGATGATACCTTTATTGATGATGGTGAAGGAGATGATACCTCTACTGACGATGAGGATGGAGATGATATCTCTATTGCCGTTGGTGATGATTAAGATTGCTAGCAGGTATTGCAGTTGAGTTTAGATTCTTAAAATCCTCCTAATTATATATTAAAAATATGATGCTTTCACTCTTATTTTGTCCTTTCTAATTTTTTTTTCTTTGCTATCACATTCTAATGGAATTTAGTGTCTTTTGTTGATACCTCTATTGAGCATGTATAATATACATGCAATCCTTTTAAGATGTCAATGCTTTTAAGATGTCAGAGTATAAAAATATGTTTTTTTGTCACTTTATTACCAATTTTTTGTCTACTTATTTAATTCAAATCCATATTCTGAATTGATGGATTATATTTGATTATGTGATTTAGGTACTTAAATAGATGGCCATGATTCGTCGAAGTAGAAGCAGATCTAGTCAGAGTTCCTCCATACATCCCCCTCCACAGCCTACAGAGGGGCCATCTGAGACCCAGAGTCAGCCTACCTCAACAGAGGTTGGGGGGGTTGGCAGCAGTTCAAGTAAGATTACTTAAATTTGATAGATAAAAGTAGACATTAATTTGATAGATCAAAGATACCAGATTATTCTTTAGTATTGTATGGGTTATCAACTCTTCTTCTTTGGAAACAGATTCTAACATTGGGAAAAAGAGGACTCGAGGGAGTAACCGAGGCATTAAGTTGTTTAATAGGCGGCCCGATGTTAAACTAATTGTGCAGTTCAATGCAGAAGGGCAGCCTATAGGTGAAAATGCTTGGCCTTTTGCCACATTATGCAGAATAATTGTAAGGACACCCGGTTATGCACCATTATAGGTGACGAAATGGGCTGACGTTCCAGAGCAAGTAAAAGAGAAAATGTGGAAGCATATCCAGGTATATAGTAATGAGTATTTTTGCGTACTAGTACATCTCCCTTCTTTAGTTAATCACTTCACGCGATCCTTATTTAATCTTGAATCTCAGGACTACGCGGTGGTTGATGATGAGAGGAAAAAGCAGGTTCTACAAAGTTTAGGGAAGAAATATAGAGATTATAAAAAGGACATTAAGGATAAATACTATTCTTCATGGAATACAGATGAGGAACGACTTCAGCATGGACCCCCTGACATTTCTAGTGAAGATTGGGCCTGGCTTATGCAATACTGGAGCTCTCCAGAGGTTCAGGTATGAAACCATTATTAAAATGTTTGGAACATGAGAGACTTATTTTTGCTTGTGTCTTTAAATTGTTGCAATATTGTTGAATGTATGTAGGTTGTGGCTTCGAAAAATAAGGCCAATCGTAGTCAACAAACAATTAAACATACAGGGGGGACTAAGAGCTTTGCTCAACATAGAGATGAGGAGGTATATGGGTTCATTATATTATTTATTATTTTAGAATTTACATTGACATTCAACTTTGCAATGAAATTAACTTTGTACATGGATAGACTCGGAGCAGGACTGATGGGAGTATACCTTCTCGGGCGGATCTCTTCATTCGCACCCATAGTTGGAAGGACGGGACTCCTGTTGATGAGAAATCAGCGGAAATCATTTTACGTCAGTTGATAATTTTAATAATAAACATCAATTTGATCAAAATGACACTAATTATTTTTTTCGTTCAGTCAAAGTTTAAGGAACTAAGTGCTACACAAGAAGGATGATCTTCTAGCTCCATAGGTGATGAGATATATACTCAAGTGATGGGAGAAGAGCGGCATGGTCGTGTACGTGGATATGGGCTAGGTCCAACGCCCACTTCAGTCTTTAGCTCCACGTCGCGGCAATCTCAAGCCGCGTTTGATGAGGTTGTTGGTGAACTAAGCTCAGTGCAACAAAAACTCCAGCAAATGGAGGAGTGGAAGAAGAACCAAGAAAAAGAGAAGCGTCAAATGGAGGAGTGGAAGAAGAACCAAGAAGAAGAGAAGCGTGCACATTTGGAACAGATGAATTTGATGCATGCCATTATTGCAGAGATGAGACAATAGTTATCTACCCAGCGACAGGATCCTTCCGAAGGGGTAAAAATACTTATTTATTGTTTACTTAATATTACCATTACTTTGCATTATATGATTTGTAAGAAGATAATTTAATTATTTATTTTTCTTTGTTTTGCAGGGAGCAGATGGATGATTAGGCAAAAGATGTTTCATTTTTTAGATTTATGATAATGATGTTAAACAATGTTGAAGTATGATGGATCAGTTTAGTTGTTGGGTTGTTGTGGATATGTTTTAGTATGATGTGATCGTCTACTTATACTTTTGTTGTTATTAATGATCGGGTAGTGGACTGAACCCATCTTTCAATAGTTGTGTGGCGCTGATGGTGATCGATAAAACTTGCTTTTTTAAATAACAGTTATGAGGTCTGTTGTAATGAATATTCGCATAACTTGCTTGTTCAAATTTTGTTATCATAGGAGCGACAACCAAATCAGTTTTAGTTCTAGGAAGCAATGCACATGTAGAAATAAAGCATCTACATATATTTATGTCACTAATTTTTCTCAGACTATTAAAAGAATGCGATCATAATGAATAGAGTATTTTGGGTCATGGTTTCAAATATTGGCTGAAACATATGCATTGTGTTTGATGATCTGTGTCTGTTTTGGTGCAGAATACTAGCATGATACCCAATTCACATACCTGTATGCATATGTTCCAATAAGAGGTTTATTATTTTATTTTCCAGCTTAAGATGAAATAATACTAATAATATGATAGTGGGTCTGATTTCTATACTTGAACCCACTTGTAGTGATATCATCGTGTTGCTTAGGCACCCCAATATTATGATGATTGATGATAACCCAAATTTTATGATAATAACAATAATGATGATGATGAAAAAAAATTAATGTCATTGTTACAGCAATATATTGTTTTATAATTGGTATCTTACAACTTTGAACTGGAACTAATCACCAGCCAATGGGATCAGCATTTGGGACCATACCCCACCAGTCACCAGATGATTTGATGCAATGATATGTATATGATTGATGATAACCCAAATTTTATGATAATAACAATAATGATGATGATGAAAAAAAATTAATGTCATTGTTACAGCAATATATTATTTTATAATTAGTATCTTACAACTTTGAACTGGAACTAATCACCAGCCAATGGGATCACCATTTGGGACCATACCTCACCGGTCACCAGATGATTTGATGCAATGATATGTATATGGCTTAGGATCAAATCCAAACCAAAGCCCAGGTTTACAGTCATGGAGAGTTTTTAATTAGCCTGCCTCTGGCCCTGGCATGCTTTAGAGTGGATTTATACCGACATTTTTAGGCTGTTGGATGTGCTGGCCTATAGCTAATTGTGCCAGGACTAGGCCAATGCCTACATGGAGGTCTGACTAGATGGCTAGACCGTCTGGGGTCTAACTTTCCTGCCATGTGTTTGGTTTGTACCTGATTGTTAGGTCTAGATGATTAATTGAGTAGGGAATGAACAAGATTCAGTCTGGCATAGATTTCCCATAGATTTGAAGCCATTACTTCTTTTGAGCATTCAAAGTAGATTGCATGGTGTCTCTGCATTAGGTTGATCAACTCGTAAATTGGTTTGAGTTAAAAAGGGCAAGTCAATTTGCCATATTGTAGCAGAAACATTCCATTCCACAGAGAATCTGAGGAGTTCTGAATCTTTTCTATGAAGGAGTATTATAAAATATGGCCTTAACATATCTATTTCAGTGATCTAATTTTTTTTATCCAGTGGTACAAACCATGCATAGAAAATTTGCACAAAAAGCTCTCTCTCTCTCTCATAGTGATAGTATCATGACTTGAACACTTGATTTGCTACTGTGGTCGTGACAATAAGCACTTTTAACTGTCCCATGGGATCTTCTCTAGAATGGCAATAATCTTCTTGAATGGGACAATCACAAAATCAAAATCTTGGGTGATATGGAAGGGCTCCATGTCAACATGTAAGGACCCTTTTTTATGTTGAAACTCAAAAGAGGGGTTTTTGTGCCTCTTCAACAAAACCTAGTAAAGTCAAACTGTCTCTATCCATGGAAGAGTTGTCAATGAGCTGAGAATTAATAAAGGACAATGATTAATAAAGGACAATGACCTCTAGGTGGTGTTTGGAAACAAGATATTTTAAGATATTTTGTTATATTATCTACTAGTTTAGAATGTAATCTACTAACCTAAAAAGGAGGTGTTTGGATAACTTAGAAAGTATCTTACAATATCCCACTTTCCTCCAAAAACCTTCATATTACATTATTCAAGGATATGCTGTATAAAATAATCTTTAAAAAATCTTTTTTAACTACAAATGGAGAGTTTAAGTAAAAACCATATGATAGATCATGAGCAACCATTAATTATAATGACCCACTATAAGTTTTAACATTTATGGGTCCCACTATTAGATTAGCTCCACAGTGCTTACAAATTTAATGTCGGTCCTATAGTCATATCACGACTACATAATCCTTGTTAATTATCAATATTAGGTGGGTCCTACAAATGTCAAGCTCGGGGCTTTCATTGTGATTACCAACAATTAGGTGGGTCCCATACTATCAAAATCAGCCGGATCCCATGATTACCAAGATTGAATTGTGTGATTGTAATTATCAGTTTGCCATCATTAAATGGGTCCCACTATTTGATAGCTCTCCTACCGTTAATATGACCAACATCAAATGGGTCCCACAATGATTTCTCATAAAAAAGCTAGATATGGCCATTTGTGATAATCACCATTAGATGTATATAGTATAGCTACCAACGTTAGGTGGACCCACCTTAATTAAACAACATTGCTTGGATCTCATGATTTATCTCATGATTTAATTTAGTCTTATATTTCTTTTTCCAATAGATGGGTCCTACCATGATTATTAACGCATGTGATTACTAATTAGTGGGTCCTATATTGGGTTAATTGATTATATTCACTTCATTTCTTATTTGGTATATCATCTTGTGAGTTTTTTTATAAATTGTCAAACGCTTTAAAGGTATATTAAAATATGTGAAGATTGACAAACACCATAAGTGACACAATATAATAATATGACACTATTTTATTCTATGATAATGAAATCTTACAATATTTAAACTTGTTGATATTATATTATGCACTTATCCAAACACCCCCCTAATGTTGTAGAACCTTACATGTGTCGAAGTTGAAGAGTTATGTGTGCCATGTAGAGTTGCAATATACTATACTATCTGTTTGGCCTTCAGTATACCATATTCGTTATCAGTTATCATTTTTGTATTGATCCCCATGGATTAGATAGGCATAAATAGGCAGATTATTATGTCGTTGCTCTGTTTCTTTTACTTTGCCTTTGGGCTGATACTTGGTGGTACCACTGCCAAGGACATGCCATATAATAACATAGTTTTTGCCTTCTATATCTTTTTTGGGTATGACTTTTTTTCTTTTTCTTGCACTTGTTTTTAATGTAGAACCTGGGTTGGGACTGTCAGATATCTGCTAAGTTAATTTTAGGAACCATTCATCAAGGCAGTGCCCAACTGTGCAGATATTTTAATATGTTTGCTGGTTTCAAGTCATTGGCCACTGTTATTTTGTAATTCAGATGAAGATAAGCCACTTTTCCCTTGAGCTGTTTTCATTTAGCAACTTGGTTTGTGTCAGATGGATTTAGTGTGTTCATTGTTTGATCTTTCCTCTTGGTTGTGCTCTATTTATTGCTTGTTTCATAAGAAAAGAGTTTGTTATCATCTTCCATAATGCGCTATGGTTGGTGATCTTTCAGTTTTCTTTTATTTTCTATTTGTTGTTCCTGTCTTTATATCATGGATATATGCTGAGATCTTGGAGTATAAGAAATCGTTGGCGCATTCCAAACTGTAAGTTGTTTAACTTATGAAATGGGAAGGTCATTATGATGCCTTGATTGTACCTAACTATTGTATATTATTGAACCTTTGGAACATATGGATGTGTACTTTAAAAGAAATATTCACCTAAGAGGGGACCATTCCATGATGTTTTATGTTTTATGTTTTCTGGATCTCATGGGTGGATTTTCTGATTTTTCATGAAATTTTGGGTGTTGGGGGTTATCATGATGAGTTCCTTCGTCCTTTGTTTTTCATTCTTTCTCTTAAATAGACCTCTTTTCTTTTTTCCTGTTCTTGAGTGTTTTGTTTTGTCATTTGAATGATTGGGTCTAGATATGTTTTGGTTTTTTTCTTCCTGAAATGAGTTTTGAGGTTTCTGGGCTTTTTCTCTACATAAAGATTAACATGACTGTGTTGTGACAATGAGGACCTTCCAACTATGTTACCAGCTCTTGTATTCATCTTTCTTAGGGATTGAAGGCTGGGTTTTAAGTTTGTTTGGAACATGAGGTTTGTATTGATCATATGCATCCATTTGAATCATTGAGCTTTGATGTTTGGGTGCTTTTTATTGATGGAGATTTTTTTTAATACTACTCTACAAATGCAAATATGAGGTTTATACTGATCTCCATATCATTTTATTCATTGGGTGTTCTCTCTTTGAAGTCTTGATAGACTTGAGTTCTTTTAGTTTAACTATAATGCTTTGGATTCTCCCTCATGGAAGTCTTGATAGACTTCGGTTCTTTAAAATATAGTTCTTTGGATTCTCCTTCATGGAATTCTTGATAGACTTTTTCTTTTAGCTATAGTTCTTTGGATTCTATGGGATTTGTCTAGAGCATGTGAGAAATATAGTTTGACCGGGTCTTCTCATTTCTCCTCGGATTAATTTAAAAGTGTCTTTTGGGGTGATAATGGCTTTCCTCTCCAAATCTATGTCTTCAATTGTTTTCTAATAATCAAGGTCAAAATGACTTGAAAAAAGATTTTTTTTATAGTCCCGCCTAATGTGGGTCCAAATGCATTTAGGAAAGAGTAGGCAGCCATCTTTTTTTAAATGCATCCCCATTAAGCTCATGTGGGCGTAAGAGTTTCAAGTCTCAAAATTTGTATTAATGATGAATCCAAGAACATAGTAACCAAGCGAATCTACAAGAAATATAAAATTTTTGTTTTGTCCGTTGTCCCCGTTTTCTTTTCTTTTCTTTTCTGTTGTGAGAAATGTGTTGAAAGTTCTTATACTTCTTGTCTCTTGCGGAATGGACCTGGATATATTGCTCAGCTGGAAGGGAGTAAGCCATCTAATGAGGTACCGTGAAAAGTGTCAGGTATGAAAATATCTTTAGCACTGATTTTGGTCATGTTAAAAAAGTAGATATGTAGAGGGTATCAAGTGATTAGTATTGTTGATGAAATTGTAAATACAACAGGCAAAACAGAAAGGGAGGATTGGAATTCTGTTGGACTTTGTTTGGTATGAACCACTTACCAATTCAGTTGCTTATCAAATGGCAACTCAAAGAGCAAGGGATTTCCATATTGGATGGTAACAACTATAACTTGTACAAATAACAACATTAGCTATGAATACTTTTGGGAAGGTTTTGTACACTTGGTCATGATGAGATGCTATAGTAGATCATAATGGATCCTTTGTTTTACAAGTTAAATATTGCAGGCTCACTCTTACTGGCTTTACATGGTGCCATTGGGTATGTATAAAGCTGTGACCTACGTAAAAGAGCACTGTAGAAACCCAACAGTCATTCTATCAGAAAATGGCAAGAACTGACTCATTCCTTTCTTTCTAATTACAACCTATGATCCAAAATTCAGAATGGGCCACACTCATTTGTTTGAGGGGGAGACCTACTATATTATTATGTTACAGAGATGCTCCACTGGAGTCTAGCCTTGTGTTGGTTAAGCATAATGCAAAGAATCGTGCCCCGGTATCATTACCCAGAGGGTCATTCTACCTGTCTGTGGAAAAAGGAGCAATCCAAGTCCTGATGGACACATGTATTAAGGGCCTATTTGAACCTTGGTAAAATAAGTGGGTACCTTGGTTTTGATGACTTGTGTGGCAGGTATTTTTTATTTGTTAGTATTAGTCAAAAGGTAAACTAATTGCAGGATAACCAAGTCTCAATAATCCTAACAAGGCCCAGTTGGGAAACCTATTTAGGGGTAGGTCTACATATGTATGCCATGCCCATGCAAATATTCTCCACCCAGCATTGTCTGCTTCTTGTGAATTTTGTAGTATGATGTGCTTTCTTGATTATTTTTATTCTGCTCCTCCTCTTCTTTTCTAGAGATAGAATGAAAACTGATTGGAGATAAAATGAAAACTGATTGGAGGATAACCCAAGAAAGTAGAAGCAGGCAGCAGGCATCTAATTCTGAGGTGAGGTTATCTGTTCTCATGTTGTGGCTATCTCATCTGTTTCTGAGACATACCACCTCTGTTTCGATTCCTGTTGGATACCCTTCACAATTCAGGTTGATTAGGGAGTCAGCTAGTTCCCTATGTACTAGCATCATGCATGTACCAAGAGGAGCCAACTAGGCAACTACCAGTCAAGTCTCCTCTAAAGAGTGGGTTTCCAGGCCTTCAATTGTGTTTGGAATTTGGTCTAATATTTATGGGACTTTTTAGTTTTTTAATAAAAAAAATGTTACTATTCAATTATTTTCTTTTATTGAAGACATTTCTTAATATTATTCTCTTTTCTTGATAATGTAGGTTCGTATGATTGATGATGATGTTCCACTTGCGCAATTTGCAGTTGCATTTAGTGGAGCATCATGGATAGATCCGGATTCAATTGCTTTGATGGTCATGCAATCTATGCTAGGTTCTTGCAATAAGAATGTGGGTGGTGGGAAGCACATGGGGTAAGTTCTGTCACACCTTTTTTTATGTGTGTGCGTGTGCTTCATGGTAAGACTGTCAACACTTAATATTTCTCATAGGACTTATATGTTTGTTTTTGGTGCATTTTCTGTCTCCATCTCTTTTTGAAACTTTGTTGAGCCTGTGCGGTCTGACTGCTTTTGCTGAACTCTAAACAGGTCAGAGTTGGTACAAAGAGTTGGGATTAATGAAATAGCGGAGAGCATGACGGCTTTTAACACCAACTACAAAGACACTGGCCTCTTTGGTGTCTATGCCATTGTGCAGGTTAGATCGATTTAAGTTTTGTAAAAATTCATTCTTACCTTGCAACCAGTTAATCTATAAGTGATACCACTTTGGTTTTTGTCTGTAAGGCGCCTACCTAAGTGCCCATACATTCTTTTCCTGCTCAAGTGATCGACATTATTGGTGCATCAAACATAGGGATCCAAGATGTTCATTCTGTGGGGGTTTTCATTAATCTGTATTACTGATTAGACTAATGCATGTACATATTTTTTTTTCTTTTGGAGAGAGAGAGTCTATTTTCCGGTCTCTTTTATTATATTTGATCCAAAAACAGATGATCAATGTTGCAGATCTGATGTAGATGCAACTATGTGAATGTTACTGTTATATATTGTCTTTGTATTTATCTAAATCGTGGTGAGGATTGGTAGATCCTGAAGATGTTGGTAGGTAATTTTTCTTTGTGAATGCTTTTGTTATTGTTTCTGGGTTTCATGTGGTGTGGGCTGATACATGTGGAAAAAAAATACTGCTTTTAGTGGCGGCCATAAGATCGACCCTAAAAGCAGTATTTTTTTTTTTGTTAAAAAACACCTTTTAGCGGCGGTTAAATTGCCGCCGCTAAAAAAAATTTAGTTATTAACGGCGGCCATTTTTTCTATGACCGGCGGCCAGGAGAGAAAAAACATTATTTTTAGCGGCGCTCATACGGCTGTAGCTAAAAATAAATGGTTTTTAGCGGCGGCCATTTTTACTTTTATCGGCGGCCAATAGGCACCACTAAAAATTTTCTTCATCGTCTTAGCGACCAACGGATTTCTTTTACCGGCGGTCAAAGGCGCCGCTGATAAAAACAATAGCGGCGATCACTGACCGATGCTAAAACTTATACCCACCCGACATATACCCTCGCCAAGCGGCGGTTATAGTGACCGCCGGTAAAACCTTTACCAGCGGCCAATATCACTTTTACCGGCGGCCACCGGCCCCCGCTATAAGCAGTTTTTCTTGTAGTGACAGTGACCGGACCGACCCCCTTCCAGGCAAGAAATGACGGATCCAGTCAAAAGTATACCGCACCTACCCAAGCCATGCCATAAACTCACCGTTTGTGGATAAAGTGCAAAAAGGACCCCACTAGAAGCAGGGTCATGACCACCAGATACGAGCTCCGCCGCGGGACGCATATGTCCGCCTAGAGTAGTCTTACAGAGAAGTTGTTCGAGACCTGATAGAGGGAGTAAAGCAGCAAAAAGAAAATATCAACTGCTTGTTGCTGGAAATTGAGGCAGCAAAGGAGGCGCAGGGACGCCCTCCGAGTCCGGAAGGTACAAGTTGAACGCTCAGGTACAGAGGGAGTATAGGCTGCGCTCGGTCTTCAATATCCTACGAAGGTACAAGCTCAAGCTGAACGCTTCGAAGTGTTCATTTGGTGTCAGCTCAGGAAAATTCCTAGGATACATTGTAACCCAGAGAGGAATCGAAGCAAATCCCAACCAAATTTAGGTAATAAAGAAGATAGAGCGACCTCGTTCGAGAAAGGAGGTGCAGAGACTGACAGATATGCTCGCAGCCTTAAATCGTTTTTTTATCAAGAAGTTCGAATAAATGCCGACCGATGTTCCTCGCACTCAAAAAGAATGCATAAAATATATGAGACTAGCAGTGAGATGATGCCCTAGCACAGATAAAGCAGTATCTAAGCTCCCCCTCGTGCTCTCTATTTCTAGCCCAGGAGAAGAGCCGATATTGTATCTGGTAGTATCCGAGCATGCAGTCGGTGTAGCCTTGATGAGAGATCAAGGAAAACAACACATACCTATCTATTTCGTCAGTAAAACCTTGTTAGATGCTGAGATAAGATACATACCATTGGAAAAGCTCACCCTGACATTGGTAAGCACAGCACGGAAGCTCAGACACTACTTCCGCACCCGTTACGAGCCATCTTACAGAAGGCCGACCTGTCCGGGAGGATGGTAAAATGGGCGATAGAGCTCGGTGAGCACGATATAAAGATAGCCCCGAGTAGTGCTATAAAGGGACATGTAGTAGCTGAATTCATTGCTGAATTTACGCACAAAGAAGAACTGAAGTAGAGAGAAGATGGCTTATGAGGAGTGGCAGCTATATGTGGATGGCGCATCCAACTCCCGAGGTTCAAGGGCTGGCATGGTATTCATCACACCAGAAGGAGCAATAATTGAAAGAGTTGTGACCGTCGGCTTTGCTGCATCAAATAATGAGGCAGAATATGAAGTCCTCCTGTCTGGGCTCAGGACCGCGAAAGAGCTTGGAATCAAGAGACTCACAGTTCACTGCAATTCGCAGTTAGTTGCTAATCAACAAACTGGAGAATATGCAGCTCACGATAATCAGATGGTCGCGTACGTCGGAGAGGCACAACGCCTGATCCAGGAGGTCGGAGACGTCAAAATCAAGCAGATTGGCAGAGAAGAAAATGCACATGCTGACAGCTTGGCCAGCCTGACTACGACGGTGAAATCCGAGCTAAGAAGGGAGGTTCTCGTTGACTTCCAGTCATCACCGAGCATAGGAAACCAAAGAATCATGTGTACTGAACATGAGTCAGACGATACAAATTGGATGACACCAATAGCTGAGTACCTGAAAGAGGGGTCACTGCCGAAGAACGGGATAGAAGGCTGCAAGGTTAGAAGAAAGGCGGCCAGATTCTGGTTGTCACCAAAAAATCGGTTATACCAACGATCATACTCGGATCCAGACTTACGATGTGTGAGTCCGGCTAAGGTGGAAGACCTATTATGGGAAATTCATGAGGAATCATGTGGTGGACACATTGGAGGACGGAGCTTGGCCCACCGAGCTATGTCACAAGGCTATCGGTGGCTTTATATGCAGAAGGACGCTCTACAGTTCGTACAAAAATGTGAGAGATGTCAACGCTTCGGCAGAGAAATTCATCAACCTGCCGAGCAGCTGAACTCGATAATAAGCCCGTGGTCGTTCGAACAAGTGGGGGATTGACATTGTCGGCCCCATGCCGAGGTCAGTAGGAAACTGTGAATTCTTAATTGTTGCCACATACAACTTTACCAAATGGGTAGAAGCTGAGCCCCTGACTCATATTTGGGAAAACGATGCCAAGAGGTACGTATGGAAAAAAAATATCATCACCAGATTTGGAATACCAAGGGCATTAATTACCGACAATGAGAAGCAATTCGAGGGAAAGGCGTTTAGGATCCTATGCGAACAATATAGCATCAGGCATCATTTCTCAACCCCTATTTGCCCACAAAGTAATGGCCAAGCAGAAAACTCCAATAAGATCGGAGAGACCAAGCACTGATCAAATTGGCTGCTTACCAGTAGCAACTAGCTTGGAATTATTAGAAGACGGTTCGCTTACGAACATTTAAGGTCGGATATCTGGTTTTAAGGAAAGTGCTTCCAAACACCAAATATCCTAGCCATGGCAAGCTCGGGCCGACCTGGGAAGGACCATAAAGAGTCACCTCGGTTGGCGGAATATGAGCTTATCATCAGGGAAAACTTGAAGGAAAAGCGCTGGCAAGGCCGTGGAACATAGCAAATTTGAAAAAAAAAATATTACTAAGCATCGTGTCTCTGATGAAAATTATCTTGTGCCAAGAATGGAATTGAGGTTTACTTTTGATCTTTGTGATAAAGAATTCGGATATTTTGCATCATACATATATTGCTTGTTATAATTACTTCGTCAAAATTCTTGTGCCAATGATGAAATCCCACTAAATTCGTTACTTTTGAGGATCCACGATAGGACATTCCCTATCAGGAATGATCTTGCAGAAATAAGGCCAAGGTCTAGAAATTGAAGGGCAGCTTAGGACCCATTACTTCGTACTGAAGGATAAAAACCTAACTGGGAGGAACCCAAACTAGATGTGATGCACTGATCTCCTTTTTAACTAATAGTTAGGCATGGCGATGCAAGCATTAGGCCAAAAATAGAGTTTGGAAAGAACCGACAGTGGCGGTACAAACACACAGTACAATGTTAAAGAAAATAACATTTCATTTCATCAAAAAAAAAAAAAAAACTGAGTTAGGGACAGCCCACAGCCCAGGCAAGCAGAAGTTCCAAATACAAAAAAGGGGTTTCACGCCCACAGGTCGGGCAGAATAGCTGACAACATAGCCATATAACAACAAAACAAAAGATTCTTTCTAATCACCAAGACACACCACTTAGTAACATCGGAGTAGGCATGTCAAATGGGTCGGGCCGTGCCGAACCAGTCAACGGCCACGGCCCGATCAACGACATGGCCCGTGACGTGGGTCGTGCTGGGCCAAGGCGCATGGGCCCGTTGGCCCGGCCAGCCAGGCTTGGCCCGCTTGGCACGCCCAAAAATGGATATTCTTTTTAAAAAAATATCCATTTTACCCCCCAACATCATTAAATGGTCATATAAGGGGTATTTTGTATCCTTTCAATTTTACAAAGTCTATGATTTACTCTAAACCTCCCATTCTTCTCAGTGGAGTACATGGTTTAAAATCTCGGTATCGGTCGCGGTATCGGCCGGGCCGAAAAACCGATACGTCGCGGATATCGTCGCGGATATCGGTCCGTCGCGGTCGTCGCGGTGTGAATTTTTTTTTTAATCCAAAAAAATCTGCAAAAATATTCAAAAAATCCAGAATATTAGAAAATGTTGGAAAACAATATTTTTTTTCCATTAGTAACAATAATAAATCAAAATCTCGGTCACCTTAAGTTATGAGTCCTGTCTGTATCGCTGTTCGCTTTATTCTCCAGTATTTTATATAATGCAACCATTATCGATGCTCATGATCAATAAGATGAAATATCATAAATCTGACATAATGCAACCACAATTTTTGGCAAAAAACTCATACTTTTTTGTTCCAAAAGTATAGATCTATTTTAAACTAATACATTATCAATGCATTTGAACACTAATGTGAAAAAATGTAATTGATTTCAAGAAAAGCCCCAAATTTTGGAAATAAAAAATTTAGATCTACACTTTAAAATACTAGATCTAGGGGAAAATAAGTGAGTAACATCGAATCTAACTCAATATAAAGCCTTTTGGTTCATGAATCAGCATATTACACAATCTTTACTACTATATCATTCCAAACATAATTAAATAGGTTTAATATCATATTTAATAGTTTATGATAATAATAGACATCCAAGCACAAAAAAAAAAAAAAAGACAATTAGCAAAAGAGTCCTAGGTATCATGGTCAAGTAGATCATTTTGTTTTCTTGAATTTTGATTGTCATTTATCTAAAACATGCGCTTCGCAGAGGGGGTCCGGGGGTATCCCCCGGCGGGGGTTGAGGCTATCGCCACGGCCGATATTTTCAAAATATCGGCCGAGATATCGCCACGGCCGATATTTTGAAAATATCGGCCGATATATGGCGATATTTTATCCGTATCGCCGCGACCGATATCTCGCTGAGATATCGGTGCGGTACCGACCGGTACCGGTACGTATCGGCCGGTACCGGTACCGGCCGATATTTTCAACCATGGTGGAGTAGGTTGAGTATGACCAAACCACTTAAATGGTACGACAAGACCATCAAATATATTGGATTAAAAGTTTGAAGGCAACTTACCAATCTCACGTCCTAAGCATTTTGTTCATTTAGTTTTGAACCGTTCTTGTGAATTTAAACAACTAGGGTAAAATATAAACTCCACCAAACTTGATATAAGAAAAATTAGACAACATCTGAAAATGAATTGGGTACATTAAATGCTTTTTTAATGATTTAAAAACTTTAAAAATGAAATTTGAATTTGATTTTAAACAATTTGCATTCCTTTGAACCAACTAAAAGTCTTAAAGGGGCTCCAATTTCGGAATTAACTATTTAATGCAACTTTTCATGTATTGGTTAATCTTATAGTGTACATTAATCAGTTGAAACTTGGAATGCTAACTATTCAATGGAAAGTGTGCAATTGTATCAATAAAAAGTAGGCCACATATAAGTGAAAATCATCTTGATGAAAAGTCTCAAGCATCACATGTGATAAGTTCTCTTACAAATTTAGATAAATTTAGATAAGATAGGATTTATAAATATGATAATAAATATCCAGATATGATTTATTATTTTTTTATACTGAGAATCAACTTGATAGTGGAAATAACCTAGGTTGAGTTGAAACTTTGGGATATCCCATAAACAGTATTGATGTTTGTCTTAATGATTGTGAATTTAATAGGTGGGGTCTATCGTAGTGTTTTATACCTTTTACATAATTTACGATTTATAAGAGTCAAAGCCATACAAAAAAATAAAAGAAAGTAAACTCTACCCTTTCTCCCTCGGCAGGTATGCATGATAGCACATCAATTACATAAAAAGTTTCCCCCTCTTCTTTAGTTCTACATTGTTAGTGTAGATTTGTCTTTATTCAATAATGTTGTTATTTTTTATAAATTATAATAACTTATTACTTTTATTAATCAATTACGTATATTATATATTCATTTGGGTTTAATTTTATTGCATAATGATTATCATAAAAATAAAAGCTTGACCACCATGCTTAAAGTACAACATATAAGTATGAAAAAATAATAATTACAGTATCTATAGTTCATGACTAAAGTCTAGCTACTTTAGGTTCTATTGTATGCAAATATTTATCCAAACAATATTAAAACTAGTTAGATAAGGATGAGAACCTAAAGTAGTTAGACTTTAGCCATGAGGTATTTATAAAAGTAACTATATTTTCATACTATAGATAGTGTAATTATTTTTTTTTTCGTACTTATGTGTTGTACTTTAAGCATGGTGGTCAAGCTTTTATTTTTATGATAATCATTATACAATAAAATTAAACCCAAATGAATATATAATATAAGTAATTGATTAATAAAAGTAATAAGTTATTATAATTTATAAAAAATAACAACATTATTGAATAAAGACAAATCCACACTAACAATGTAGAACTAAAGAAGAGGGGGAAACTTTTCATGTAATTGATGTACTATCATGCATACCTGCCGAGGGAGAAATGGTAGAGTTTACTTTCTTTTATTTTTTTTTGTATGGCTTTGACTCTTATAAATCGTGAATTATGTAAAAGGTATAAAACACTACGATAGACCCCACTTATTAAATTCACAATCATTGAGACAAACATCAATACTATTTATGGGATATCCCAAAGTTTCAACTCAACCTAGGTTATTTCCACTATCAAGTTGATTCTCAGTATAAAAAAATAATAAATCATATCTGGATATTTATTATCATATTTATAAATCCTATCTTATCTAAATTTATCTAAATTTGTAAGAGAACTTATCACATGTGATGCATGAGACTTTTCATCAAGATGATTTTCACTTATATGTGGCCTACTTTTTATTAATACAATTGCACACTTTCCATTGAATAGTTAGCATTCCAAGTTTCAACTGATTATGTACACTATTAGATTAACCAATACATGAAAAGTTGCATTAAATAGTTAATTCCAAAATTGGAGCCCTTTTAAGAATTTTAGTTGGTTCAAAGGAATGCAAATTGTTTAAAATCAATTTTAAACTTCTTTTTTAAAGTTTTTAAATCATTTAAAAAGCATTTAATGTACTCATTTCATTTTCAGATGTTGTCTAATTTTTCTCATATTAAGTTTGGTGGAGTTTATATTTGACCCTAGTTGTTTAAATTCACAAGAATGGTTCAAAACTAAATGAACAAAATGCTTAGGGCGTGGGATTGGTAAGTTGCCTTCAAACTTTCAACCCAATATATTTGATGGTCTTGTCGTACCATTTAAGTGGTTCGGTTAGAGGTGTTCACGGGTCGAAACCCGCGGGTTTCGGGTCAAACCTGACCCGACCCGACCATAGTTTGTGTGGGTCAAAACCCACCCGAACTCGACCCGTTTGGGTCACGGGTTGGTTGGGTCGGGTCACTTTCGGGGCGGGGCGGGTCACGGGTCAAAAAGAAATAGTAAGAAAATTGTCAAAAAAATGTTTTAGAAAAGAAATATATTTTCATGAAAATCCAAGCATACAAACAACTTATAGTTAATTTTTTATATTTCCAAAAATAAAAATATTGTGCAAACATACTTGGAAATAGTGTTGAAGAAATATGTTGTATACTTGTATGGATTTTAGAACTCTAATTTGGCTGATCATTAGCTTGAATGCATTGATAATATCTTTTTTGAAATTCTTGTTTTATTTCAAGTTGGGCTCTAGTTCAGCCCATTCTTGCTATTTGATGCGTTAGTCTGTTGGTATATCCAATCCAATAAACTTGTGTTTTGACCCTCCAACAGTCCAACTCAATTGGAACTAGATTAGTCAGTTAGGAGTCTAGAATTGAGCTTACATGTTGTGTTACCAGCTTGCACATGTTAACCATTGTGAATCGATCTGAGAGATTCTGATTGAATTAACCTATATAATGCAACGAATGGTCGGGCTCACCTAGTTCAAGGTGTTAAAAAATAAACACCCTTCTCAATGTACGCCTAAAATTGACCTTAATAGAAATTGGTCCCACTATGATAGACATTTTTATGAAAAATAAACATGACTCTAAGATGTTTTCAAATACATGTCCGGACTTTTAGATTGGATTGGAGGCTTGACATGGCATGTAGGTGGGATGGATACAACACATATGGACAAACAAGAAGGAATGAGGGAAAAGAGAGAGAGAGAGAGAGAGAGAGAGAGAGAGAGAGAGAGAATGGGAAAAGGTAATTAACTATAAGTTTTTTTCATAAATAATTTGGTCTTCTATATTAAAAAAAAACGGGTTCACTGGTCACCCGGTGACCCGACCCGTTAGACCCGTTAACCGGTACCCACGGTCACGGGTCGGGTCGGGTCGGGTCGGGTCAGGCACAGAAAATCTGCTGCCATGACCCACCCATTGACCCGCGGGTCGGGTTGGGTCACCGGGTCGGGTCGGGTCACGGGTAATTTTGTACACCTCTAGGTTCGGTCATACTCGACCTACTCCACTGAGAAGAATGGGAGGGTTAGAGTATTTATAGACTTTGTAAAATTAAAAAGAATACAAAATACCCCTATATGACCATTTAATGTTGTTAGGGGGGGGTTAAAATGGATATTTTTTTAAAAAAAATAGCCATTTTTGGGCGGGCCGGGCCAAACGGGCCAATGGGCCCAGGCGCCTCCCACGTCACGGGCCGTGCCGAACCGGGCCGGCTTGGCCCATTTGACATGCCTAGGAAGCTCGGCAGCAGGAGGTCGGTGTTCATCCCCATCCACACCAGAAGACGGAATAGCATCGTCAGCCTGGATATTATATTCGGATACAATAGGTGGTGGTGGTGGGGGGGGGGGGGGGGGGAGTTTGCTCAGCAAGATCTGCATACCTGGCCTAAAGGGGAGATTCTTCCGGAACTCCGGCATCTCCAAGAGCTACGTCATAACCTCGCTTAAATACAAGAGTTTTGATCTACTCGACCTGCTGCAAGTACGTCGCTTCAATCTCCTCAAACTGGGCGTCCTTGGATCTCTCAACAGCCTCCCAGATCTCCTCTTCAACCTTAACCTATTTGGAGCGAAGAGCTCCGAGCTCCATTTTGGTCACATCGAGGTGGCTCTGAACATCGGCCACCTGGGCTTCAGCAATCTGGACGTTCTTGGAGAAAATGCCAACCTTGGACTCAGCCTGGCGACGGGCAGTTTTGTCGTTTTCTAGCTCTTTTCTAAATCCTCCACGCGGCAGTGAAGCTTTTTCAAGCGGTCGGCGGCATTGCACCACGCCTAAAGGCCCTGAAAACAAAGCATGAAGATAGTTGGAAAGGAAAAAAAAAGGACAAAGAAAAAAGAGAAGAGAGCTTATTAAAACCCAACGCACCAGAAAGCAGTGTTGAACTGCTATGGATACAAGCTTGTCATCAGACAGTACGCTAGCAAATTCATATCGGAAGGAAGAAGCGCAGATTTACCCAAGATAAGTGCTAAAGACGATGACCTTGCAATTCCCTCACCCAAGGACAGAGATCCGAGCGAACCCTTCCGACTTAAAGAAGAGCTAGGCTGAGGGGGGAGTGGAGGCAAACTTTCTTTCGACCATGTGGAAGGGGAATCAGAAGCTTCAGCAGGCCGAGCAGGATGCATGCTAACCTTTGGCTCACGAAAACCAGGATCGGGATCTGTAACGCCCCACCCTACACACATGCATGATATTGTCCGCTTTGGCCCACTGGCCTCACGGTTTTATTTCTGATGGGCCTCAACCCATCAAAATGCCTCATGCAAGTAAGGGTGTAAGCTCTACATATAATCTCAATCACTTTCCTCTCTATAATCGGTGTGGGACTCCAGGGCGTCACATTTCACCCCCCTTAGGGCTGCACGTCCTATGCAGTAGCCTGCCAGCCCCTGTAGCCTGCCAGCCCTCTTGGCCCGCCTACATGGAAACCCGCCCACTTGCACCAGACTACGGTAGGGGACTCACACTCGAACTAATCGAGAGTCAGCTCTGATACTATTTGTAACGCCCCACCCTACACGCATGCATGATATTGTCCGCTTTGGCCCACTGGCCTCACGGCTTTGTTTCTGATGGGCATCAACCCATCAAAAGGCCTCATGCAAGGCAAAGGTTTAAACTCTACATATAATCCCAATCACTTTCCTCTCTATAGTCGATATGGGACTCCGGGGCGTCACAGGATCAGAGGCCGATCTTTTCCCAAGTGTTAAACCAGACCCAGACAAGGGAGCCTTTCCAGTCTTGGAAGCCGAAAGATCGTCGAGGCTATCAAAGAGACTTCTTGGTTTGCGTTGAGCCATTGCTGGAGAGGGCCAGTCGACATCAGAAGAAGTAGAACTATCTGAAATATCTAAAATGGGAGTTTGCTGTCGGTTGGCAGAAGATGAGGAACCACTTAAAGGCGCTGCACACTTCGTTGATTCCTTGGAACTAGAGATCTCTTTCCGAGCAGGCGAAGGTTGATCGGAGGATTGAATGGGGGCATGCAAATGTTAAGAAGCAGATGATTGGGTGCTTGAAATTTTGCATATACGCAAAGACCGAGGAGGCTTGACAACAGGCACCTTCTTCCGCTTAAAAAGGAGATCAGTCGCCAGAGGTTTTTGCCAAGGTGGAAGTGCTAAGAAGCTATCATATGAACGAGTATATCCAAGTAAGATGTGAGCAGCTCGGCAGGACCTCGGAACTCCAGCATGCGATTTAACTCATCAGTTCGGACGAGAGACGAAGGGACACGGTTGATTATAGCATCTGAAATCAAATATATAAGAACAGTTAAAAAAAATGGGTGGGGGGAGCAAAAGGCATATAGAAGAACCAGCGTAGGAAGCTTCAAAAAGAGAGACAGATTCCGACCTGGGAAGCCTAAGGATCGAGGAACCACATGGTTGATTCCACCCCAACTGGTTGGCGATTCCCAATTTCCACTCACAATAACGAAATCTCCTTTGCTAGATTTGTTGGAATCCAGCAGATAATGGACTAGAAGCCTATTGGGATCCCTAGACTTCAAATAGAAAATGGACTTGCTGCTATCTAATGGAATCAGCATGTAACAGGACAGGATATCATAAACCCCTAGGCTTGTGCCAAGCTGCCTATTCAGTGCAGAGACTCCCATAACAATGCGATACAGGTTGGGAGAACACTGGGTAGAAAAGAGGTTGGTTAGAGAAAGGAAGAGGACTAATAGGGGATCGAGGGGAAACCCTAACCCCGCCTTCCACAATGACAATGGCTGGAAAGGGCATCCCGTCTCGGGATCCTGTCTCAAGAGACTCATCGGACCGCGAGGCGTGGACCTGAACATCTGGGGGGTTGTTATATTTGGCCCTGAACTCAGAAACTCCCTCCGGAGTAAGGAGTAAATCCTTTAGGTTACCCATTGAAGAATAACAAAGCGAAAGGAGACGACAATTACCACAGATTGAAGAAGAGAAAGAATAAGTAGAACCAACGATGAAGATTGGAAATAGAGATGAAAGAGGAAGAGGTAGAGACTTAAGAAAGAGAAAGGTACCTTATAGATTGACGCATTATAGCTAGCGACAGGCTAACGATCCCGGTGAAGACACGTGTACGAAAATATCACAAGCACCCCCATTCCCTCAAAAAATGGAGTGGAAAGGGCTGGCTTGGGGGGCAATTGGGGGGGGGGGGGATTTTAAAAATGATGTATGGGTCAAGCATGGGTCAAGGTCCAATCAACCTAACCCTCTAACCCAGTCCAGGCAGAAGCGTAGCAGACAATACCTGCCGACGGGCAGTTATGGAGAGATCAATTCCCTGATTGAAGGCAGCACACGATCTAGGACCCATTAGTTACCAGTTTGATGGAGGAGGATGTTCGCAGAAGATGGGGAGGACGTGTGCAGTTAATGGGAGAGAATACAGGAAGAAGAGGAATAAAAAGAGAGGAAAACCAGCTAAACAGGTATAAAAAAATCTATCAATAGAGAGATATTGGATTAATAAAAAATGGAGTGTAGAAATCTAACTTTACCATCGGAGAGTCCTTGGTCAGACCATCTAATCAAGCTCTTACACTGAATTTCTGTGATTCAGGTGAACAGAGTAACTGAGAAGGAAAGGAAGGACGGATTCTCCATCGACAAGCAGAGCTGATCTGCTCGTCATCAGATCACTCAAAAATTAGTCCTTACAATTGTTGTGCTGATCGTGTAACCATTCACAATGTGTCTCCTCTTTCTTTTTTTCTTTTTTTTTTGAGTTGGCCGGAGAGGAAACTTTAAACCACCCTTCCAAGGATTGATCCTTGGTAGGGGCTATGGGAGCGGGAGTTGCTATCTACAGCAACTCCATGTGATTTCCATGTGTCCCCCCCTTTTATAACACGTTACTTCGAAGCGCAATAACACGTTCATGCGTTACTTTCATTGGTGGGTTACTTCCACAGAAATAATAGTGGTACGCCACCGCCAAAGCTTTTTAGTGCATCTACTTTAGTGAGATACGCTATTTCCGCATAAGTGTGTACGTTATTGTTAGGCTGCGATAACATGTTTTGCTTTCGCTTGGTCTCCCTTTTTATATAGAGGTTCCGCGAAAAAGCTCAGATAAATCACAGAGAACATCACTAGTACAGTCAAATATTTTCTCTCTTCTTATGCTCTCTATTTTGCTAATGTTGCTGCAAACAAGTCTTAAATAGAGGTTAATTGGATTCAAGTTCTTCATCCATTTGAGTGCACGACTGGTGGAGATATTGGATCGGAAGCTGTCGTATCCTGTGGCAACAGACTCACGTAATATCAATTAGATATAGATAATCTAACCACCTATGAAACCCATTAGTGAAACATGTGAATAATGGGTTCCATAAAAGGGTGAATGGATTGGATGTGATGGTCCCATGCATGTGGAGACAAAGGATGAGTGCGTAAGTCGGTCACTTATGGTGGATCCCATTTAGGTAAAGGTTGGATGGACATGATATTCTTTTAGTGGGGCCCAAATATTTAAGTTGCTATTGTAAATAGTAAGCCTTTTTCTCCAACAACAACTATAAGGTATAAGAAAATATCCTATTACGAGCGGAGTTATTGGAGTTTCGAACATGTTCTGGATTCATAAAGAAAAGATTACGCAATAATAAATAATGATTAGGACGATGATGATAATGATGGTGGTGGTGACGACGACAATGATAATAAACTCATTCATGAGCTCCATATCAAATCTTTCTTGCAAAAAATACAAAATTAGGAATATATCTAGTGTTTGATGGTTCATCTATTGGTTTATAAACACTAACAAAAGTTGGAGAGGGAGGTCCAAGGATTTGACCAAAACTCAGAGTGGAAAACTGAACCTAGTATGGTGCTTCTTACCAAAAAAAGAAAAGAATCTAATATTTTACACATGAATCATTTCTTGTCTTTTGGCATTATTTGAATATAAAATTCTAAGTATGCTTTTCTTTTCCAATGAAGAAATATTTTAACTAAGAAGAAAGAATTCAAGAAAACTATGAGTTAGGGGGCAACTCTATTAGGTACATTAATGTATGTGAGAGTGCATGAATTCACAGCCCTAATGTTAGAAAAAAGAAAAGCTATGGTTTAGAAACCTTCCTTGAAATTATCAATTTAGATGGACGGAATTTGGGTAAATAACCTTCCACTCTATTGGTTGAATGGCAACAAAAACTAGATTTCATGTCAAGGAAGAATGCAATTTATATAGCGAATGCTTTTATGCTGTTAGTCCGAGTACACAGAGAAATAATTCAGTATTTAGGAAATAGATCCTCACAACAGTGAAGCAAGCCAACAGATAAACAGAATTATAGAAAGTAATCTATAAATGAAAAATCACTTACTGTTTGAAGGCAGAAAATAATACTCTGTTGTTGAACTTACGAAATACAGAAATTCTCAGAAAATTGTTGATCAAGGCTAGTGTTGGACACTATGTCCTTAAGACAAAATTCGCCCCCGCAATGGTGCTTACGAGCTTCAACAACATCTGTCTCCCACGATACAATGATTAGTTCCACAACAGTTGCAGCACTACAAACTGTGTGACAGGCGAACCAAAAGTGTTGCAGAACTTCTCTCTTGACTCGAAAATGCAATGCAGCAGAGTGAATGGAATGAATGAAAAATGGCATGAAACGAAATGCATTTATAGCCTACTTCAGGTCTTTTCCTTGGGGCTGTATCTGTTCAGAACAGTGATTGTTCACTGAACAGGTGTTTCTTCTTTGGACACACCCTTTCAGATGCGAATGGGCACACAACTCTTGGACACACCCCATTTGGAAAAGAAATTTTATTAAATAAAATTTCTCCAAAAAAATAAGTGCGGGGTGCGTGCGTGTGATGGTGACTCCACATAGGTATAAGTCTAGGTCTAGGTCCTCCCTCCTCCACAAAAGTGGGATGCCCCTTGGGGCTCACCTTATACTACCAATGTAAGTACATTTATATCTAAAGAATCTTTTGCTCCCAAGCAATGTGGGAAGCAAGTTCACCACTTCCTTTTGTTTCCATGTTTAACATGTTCAAGTAGTGGTGTTTAGGATGCAATTTCTCATTCACTTCTTAATGGATTATAGCAACCCAATATATGTCTTTAATCTACTCATAGAGTAGATCACATTCCCATGTATTCCCACCTAAAAGCATAAGTGGGTCCCACTTAGATTTTGGCTCAAAGTTAACAAAAATAGTGGTGCTCTTAGCCATTTTTCCAACATATGCTTCCATGACCCATCAAGTCCATAATAGCTTATACATTTTGTGTGAAGATTTTCTTATCAGGTTAGAGATTATCCCCTTCAAAGGTTCAACCACCAATTACAAATCCCTAAATCTTCGCAAAGTTACATGCAAGTAGAACACATTTTTGGCATTAATTGGATAGAAAATGATTACCTAAACGGCTAAACATCATCACGTAAAGCAAATTCTAAAAAAATTACCCCAACTACATCTCTACCTAGAGTGTTGCTATTGGCACACAAAATTTTACTTTTCAAACACAAGGAATATTATTATTTTTTTATTACATTCTTACCCCTTTATGAAATGACTAAAATAGCCATTATCTCATAAGAACTCAAATCTCATTTTTCTTTTCACACACAGTCTCTTTTCTTCCTCAACCAAAACCCTCTCCCACCCATCTCACTCTCCACTTCCTCCATCTTCCTTGGCAACTCAAATTCACTCACATTCTTCCAATTTCTTCTCCTTGGCAGCTCATCTCACTCTCCACTTCCTCCATTTTCCTGGGCAACTCATCTTCACTCACTTTCCTCCATTTGATTGTGCAATGAAGGAAGAAAAGGAAGAAAACAACAATCAAATGGTGCTTTTTAATCAAAGCAGCAGTGGAAAGGTACGTTTTTTCATTTATTTATTTATTTTTGCAATTTGGCCTCTGTTGTTAAGTTTTTTTTTTTTGTCGTCTGGAACCTAATGGTTCTCGATATGTACGGTCTTTCAGGACCGTTCGGAAGTTTACTTCCGAACATATGGTATGTGTTCGGATGTTTATGTCCGAACATATTACATATGTTTGAAAGTTTATGTTCGGACAAGGATATGTAATTTTTACATATGCAGGTCTCTACGCAGGAAAGTCAGGTTGGATCGAATTTTGTCATGGATTATACCATTGAGTTTATAACTCAAGAGGTAAGACAAATTGTGAATTTATTACTCAAATTACATTTATTTGTTACTAAATTCGCATTAAATTTGTTCATTTATTGTAGATATTTCACAGTCGCGATTCGTTGATTAGTTGGGCTCGTGGTGTAGGAAGGAAAAACGGATTTGTCATTGTCATAAAGGTTTCAAATGCTGCTCGGGTAGGTGTCAAAGC
This sequence comes from Litsea cubeba, assembly GCA_012931725.1. Lineage (NCBI taxonomy): Eukaryota > Viridiplantae > Streptophyta > Magnoliopsida > Laurales > Lauraceae > Litsea > Litsea cubeba. The sequence goes on along the minus strand of CM022945.1, from coordinate 4,089,397 downwards.
TAGAGTACTCCTAGCATGTGAGAGAAGTGGACAATATAAGCATGAAGAGTGCCAAAAGCGAAAAAGGATCAAACAAACTGGTTCGGAAAAATAAGGATGTCCTTTCGCACTAAAAGGCAAAAAGTTAGACTCAAATGATGATTGGATGTTGGAGGTCATATGTGGTGTGCATAATCATTCGGCCGCGGAATATTGAGAGGGGCATTCATTTGCAGGTAGATTATCAGAGGAGGAAACAAAGTTGCTGGTTGATATGTCCAAGAGCATGGTTAGACCAAAAGAAATTTTGGTAAAGTTAATTACCTGGTCAGTACTTGTGGAATCAAGTCTCTCGCGTAATCCTTGTAAAGGAGCAGACTCTCTACGAGGAACCCATCGATGGACACGGGGCTGATTGGATAAAAGAGTAAGTTTGGAGTCAGAGCCAAAGTATCAAAGTGTTTGTACACCCAAGCTTCTAGTAGAGTCAAATAACCGGCTATTTGTTTTACTTCATGCCTGGTTACTAACCCCAACTGCCTGTATAAATATGCTAGTGCAGCAGTACCCCATGCATATGAATGTATGGCCTCTACATCCATGAGTTGTGTAAGAAAAATGATCGGCACCCGTGTGCCACTCTTGTCAGTGAACAACATACAGCCCAATAAGTATAGAGGTAAGCTCTTACTGCATAGTCAATCATCTCGTCGCCATCATCGTCAGATACACCGGCAAACCTTTCCCGTAACCACTCCAATCTAACTGATTGGCCCCACACTTGCATCAGCTCTTCATGTGCCTCTACCGGTTGTACTCCTAGTGCATCAACAAGGAGTACTTGACCTTCTTCATATGACATTCTTTCATTATTAGAGACAGTCCGCCCAATCACTGGGATGCCTAGGATAGATGCAACATCATCTAAGGTGATAGTTATCTCACCAAAAGGCATGTGAAAGGTGTTAGTCTCAGGTTGCCACCTTTCCACGAAACCAGATACAATAATCTTATTGACGGAGCGGTAAGATGCAGTAGCTAAGGGAGCCAATCTGGACCTCGAGACTAAATCTCTAAACCTGTCAGACTCATTCAGTTGCCATAATGGCACTTTCTGCCCGTGACTTAGACATTTCAGTGGTCCTCGATCCTGCATTCAACCATTAATACATTATTAAATAAATTAACAAATGAATAAAACTTTCATATGAAACAAGTGAAATACACCTGTTGAATCCAAATGTACCCAGCTATATGTGTATCAAAGCTGGTCAATAATGACCTATCTTCTAGCCCCGGGGCTGGTTGCTCTTCCATCTCTTGTTGTTGTTGTTCTTCAACCTCTTCCTCAGATACGTCTGGTTCTTCTACAACCTCTTCTACTAGCTGACGTCGCTTCCTATTTCAAGCAGTAGGTCGCACCCTAGAAGAGCTTGGCCGGTCCATTTCTGAAATACGAAAGAAAAATAATTTATTTGACTGCTGGATCTCTGTATGTACGGACCTGAGAGTCCGAACAGAACCAATTTGTTCGGACAGTAGTTTCCAAACAAAACCAATCCGTTCGGTGAACCAGAGACCGAACAGTCGCTAGTTCTGAAGCTAAAACCGCGATGATGAGGGATGAAATGCAACCCAAAAACATTAAAAAACAGTAACATTGTTTGTCAAAACTTACATTGAATGAAAATCTATCCTAATAACAAGTTTTCATGAAAAAAAAGGTAATCTAAGATTGAAAAAATGGTAAAGATTAGATAGAGAAGAAGAATAAATGGTAATGTTGGAAGGATACATTTACCTTTGGAAGAGGAGAATGTGTAGAGGAATAGGAACGCCGGAGGCACGCCGGAGAATCGCCGGAAAAGCAAGAACCCCGTCGGTGGAGTCTTGTGTCTGATTTGTGTGTGGGAAGAAATGGATGGAGATGTGTGTGGGAAGAAGAAAGGGGGAAGGGAGATATGGGTACTTTAGAAACTTTTGATGTGTGTGGAAAGAACTACTTTAATTTTTAAATTTTAGTAATGTGTGTGGAGAAAAATTGTGTGGGAAAAGGAAAAAATGGTGTGCTAGTAGCAGCACTAATATCCTTCACTCAGCGAGTACAACCCAGATTACTATGAATAAAATTCAATACAAAGTCATCAAATGGCCCATTATTACACTAAGATCATGTTCTAATCAAGATATTTTACCATTCTTATTATTCACCCTAATTCTAACACCTTAATCTGTTGTCCACAAGCTGATAGGCCAAATAAAGAATCACTTGGGATACCCCAAAAAGCAGACAACGTCCACACTACTATGTCAAACCCTTTTCAATTTCATCAGCATTCCAACTATGGAGAAGTCAGAACTTTTCAGTCAATTTAATCTTATTAAATATGGGCCATTTTGGGTAAGGGCACAATCTATGGATGCCACTATAACGGAAAGTTGGTCAAAAGATGTCTCAATTTGGGGTGACTGCGTGGGGCACATTCCCAACCTTCATTTACATGTGATTGGCCGGCTTATAATCTCAGAAGAGGCCAAAATCTGCTTCCTGTGGATTCATTCAAGAAGCTGAAAGTGAAGGCCCAAAATAAAACCCCAATATGGCTTACAATATCAGATATTTATCAAACAGCTAACTTTTAGGTGTGCTCATGGGCTGGGCCAGCCCCAAGCCCAGCCCATGTTGGGATGGATTTGGCTGTATTTTTGGCTTGTGGGCTGCGCACGGGACTAACTTTTTTGGCCTGGTTAAATGGACCATGTTTGAGTCTAAATTTACAAATTTAGCACAAAAGATAATTTATGTTTCCTAAATAGGCTGGGCCTGGGCCTAAGTTTTAGGCCGATGGGCCGTATCCGGTCTTCCATATTAGGATTTGTAAGTAAATGGGTCATGCTTGTACCCTTTTAACCAAGAACATTAAGAGCCATTTTTGCCAAATTTACAATTTACAAATCTCATTTTTATTTTATGAAAAGTATATTCCACCTTTTATACCACATGTCCAATTTTTAAGTGATCATTATTACTGAAAGTTTCAGAGCAATATTTCTGGATATTCAATGGCCACAAGTTCTTTTTAGGTGTGGAAATTGGAGGATGTTTCAGCAAGGACCAGTCTTGTGGATCCCACCTTGAAGCATGGCAACTGTTACCATGCATGAGGACTCGTAACTGTTGCTATCATAGAGTAAAAAAATTAAAAACTGTAACTGATACTCAGATGAAAAGACGAGCTGATCATGGATAAATTAATGATTGATTGGAGATGAATGAAGCTTTATCTCCTAAAAAAACAGAACTTTCTGGGGTCGCTGTTCCTACAAAGGTAAGGGGAGTTTAGTAAATTATCCATGTAAGCAAAGCCTTCCCTTATCAACTTATCAATCGCAATGAAAGAGAGTCTGGACAAAAAAGTAGTACCAATTGATATTATGTCAAAGTATGTCAAGCTCAACACCATTCTCATGTCATCATCCAGTTCATTACATGCTAATGCTTCACAAAGTATTCATTTTGCCTCTGACCTGATTCGGCCAACTTGATTCAACTTGAAGGGAGCCAATTCAAATGACCCATCTGTCAAAACCCAATCATGCTTGCACGAGTGTTCATCACAACACAGCCCAATAGCCATCCTACCAATACCGCTCATGGTTACAACTTTTACTCACTGGGCATGTTTTTAGGACAGTGCGACAAAACCTGAACTACATATTGCATTCCGCTGTCCCCTGTAGAAATATCAATGGATACCAGAAAAAAAAATGCATCCCTTCATTTCTTGGACTCATGAGAATTTCTGTTTCCGGTCTGAGAGGCACTAGCAGTAGCATTGAATTCTCTCGCCTTATCCCCACTCGCATCTGGGGTCAACTCACCAGCTGTTGATTTACCATGTTGGTTGTCTGCTGCAGAACTGCTGGGTTTTGATATATTTTGCAGGTTAGTGGGCTGATCTTCCCTGCCACCTTCTGGGTCCTTTGTCATGCCAGTAGAGAGTTTCTTTGTTTCATCTACAATTTCCTTCACAGCCTCCTCCAATGCATCCAGTCTGACCTTCACCTTCAACAGCTCTGGATTAGAGCCACCTTCTTCTTCCATGGCGCTTGATTCCATCTCTTTAGCTTTCTCCTCTTCCTCCTTTTGCTTCTTTTTCAGCTCTGCTTCCTGAAAATCTTTCCAGAAATCAGCGGAAGTTGTAACAATAAATCTTTCCAGAAATCAGTGGAAGTTGTAACAAAAAGATATCAAGTTAGCCTATTAATACTTTATTTTGAAAAATGTTTGCCCATTTAATATCATAGCTGAAGAACTAAGCATGAGAAAACCTAAAAAGATGGGAGAAACTGGAAATTCAAAACAAACCCAATAGACCAACTGAGATAAAAGAAATGCAAGATTCAAGAATAAAAATAAATTTGAAGAGGCAGATCAGCTTGAGCATGTAAGTTCGTATTGAACGCATGCAAATTACTACAAACACCGGAAGGAGCTTAGCTAAATCCAAGGCAGTAACAGGAAAGAAGGAAACATCAGGCTATGGGGACTTCCATGAAATACGTGCAGGTTGGAACCAGGATAGTAGAATACCAATGAAATATGGTCAAAGACTCCTAGGCAGAGATTGTTTTGATACAAGGACAAATATATTGGGTATTGATTCAAAGACAGTTTGGTCACTTTGGAGCAGTCAGCCTTCAAACTGGACTAATCTGCAGGAGCGATTCTGATCATTTGGAACTTAAAGCAACGTAGAGGACTCTTAGGTGACAACTTCTGTATATCTTCTTTGGTCTTTGACTGTAGTGTATGGGCCGAATAAGCAAAAATCTTTTCCAGAACAGTTTTGACAAGAGTGGAAGATGTGTGGGTGCATGGTGTATAGGATGGGATCTTAATGTCATAAGATTTTTATGAGGGATGGATTGGAAGGCACTTGGGAAAACAGTTGAAATGAGCAGTTCTATTGAATAGATTAGGGAAAATGAACCCGTATAGATTGCCCCAAGAGGCCATGAGAGGGCAGTTCTATATTGAATAGATTAGGGAGAATATCTTTCTCATTCCAAAATCATGCGGTCGGAGGTGGAACAATTCCCAGCTTTGCTCAAGAATTAGACTGTGTTTCAAGTGTAGGGATGGACTGGTTCATTTTGCTGAGAGAGAGTAAAGAGATTATTGAGAAGGCCAAAACCAAGAGTTTGTTAAGGCTAACTAACTCCTTTTCCACGGACATATCAAATGCATGGCACGTGGCAGTAAGCCACTCTGAAGGTGGGACCCAGTGTGAAGATCTTCTAGAATTAAAATTAGTTGAATGAATAAATAGGCTACAGTTAAATATAGATAAAAAAATGAAAAACTGTTTAATGAAATTGATCAATGGTCCGCGATAAGAGGAACATGTAGTTTGTCTGAAAAGTAAACCAAGTGGATTTTTGTACAACTTAATGTTTGTCACAACCACAAGTTGTGGATTCAAGTCATATTGTATACCAAACAAATAAAACAACTTGGTGTTGAGTCTCACGTCACCTCTTTGATCCTGCACACATGCCATGACTCTTGCATTGATATGTGCATGACTGTAGGATGTGCAGACAAGAAGGTGCATCTATAATTGAAATGAAAATAATAATAGTAATAGTAATTTGACAGAAAAGAGAGAGACAGATTCATGCTAGATTGTAAAGTTACAAAGAACGTGTTAAATATGGTCGAGTGGAAAAGTAGAATTCAAAAGGCCAACCCGCATATCTTCATGTGACAATGAAAATGAGAGAGAAATGAGGAGGTAATTGTGCATCATGAGTAATACCTAATCATGTCCTATGAGAAAAGAAGATAATAGGGTTGGAACATCAGGGTAAGTACAAAATCAGTTGTCACAGTTTCCAAATTCATTTCTACACAATACCCACTGATCATAGTATTAGGAAACTTTTTTCCTGCGTAAGACCTACATTTCCTGCTTGGCTTCTCACCCCACTACAAAAATGAAATACCAAAATGTTGTACCAATTCTTGCATTTCTTTTGCCGAGCCAGAACTTTGGCGCAGTGGTAATGCATACTGGGGCCTGGGAGAGGTCCCAAGACCAAGTTTGTGAGGTTACTTTAAGGTTCTTCCCATGAAGAGAGAGAGAGAGAGAGAGAGAGAGAGAGAGAGAGAGAGAGAGAGAGAGAGAGAGAGAGAGAGAGAGAGAGAGAGGTGTGGGGGGGACTTGTATTTTTTGCATCCAATTCTGTGTCTGGCACTAATAATCCTTTTGCGACAATTCTACTGTTCTATACAATGGGACGCATAGTTCACTGACACAAACTCTTGATCTAATGGGCCGTTGCAGTGGATGGCAATGCTGTGAAATCTTCTCAATTTGTAGATCCTAACACTTTGACCAACAGCCTAGATAATAGGCAGTTAAGAAGGGGAAAACAACAATGTGCCAACAATTAGGCGAAATATTGGATATCATGATCTTCTAATATGGAAATGGCAGAAGTCATCCATTAACCACTGTGGGACCCACCTATATCCAGTCTGAATGGCTGAACCATGGGATGCACATTATGTGGAGTAGGTGCATGTATCACATGCCTTGGTGCAAGTGGACCCAATAATTCTTCAATAATTATCATGGCATCCCTCACATAAAATTCCTTGATGATGCATTCATTTTTCTGAAAGATAACTGAAATTTATTGAAAAAGAAGCCACAAAAACTTTACAGCATAATAGAGATTTACTGAACCAAAAAAGACCCACAACCAAAAACAACACAGGGCCTAAACAAAAGACCCTCAAATAAAATCCCTTGATGATGCATTCATTATTGCACATTGATTGGCAAATACATTTTAGAGCAATCTTTCATTTCTGAATCAGGAGTTACAACAAGAATGTTCATAATGCTTTGTCCAGGTCCAACCATCCTTTTTTTCTTTCTTGAGCAATAACTGGGAATATTTTACGAGGATACAAATGTACAGGTGCAATCCCATCAATGACGGTGGAGGACTCCCTATTTGCAAATATTTTTAGTGATTATTTACCATTCAAAAAATATATATATTTTTAGTGATTAGCAAACTAACTATTGGAAATGATATACTTTCCCGGACAACATGCACTTTCGCCAATCTGTCTGCTTCTTCATTATTCCATGATCACAAAATCAGAATGACACTTAGCCAACTACTGGGAACAGAAAGGAACTCCAGCACTGGTGTCTAGGTCAAGATCATATGTGGGTTAAGGCTGTGAATTAGTGCTTTGTACAGTCATCAGGCTGCTGAGGATAAGCCAGGCCTCATAACTCATAAGGGACCATTGGGGCAGAGGTTGATGCATCCAAACTGTATTTAACAGGATGCATAGTCATTTTAATGACCTATAAATCCTTTCAACGATTAATAATTAATAATATACTCCTGGATTGCTCTTCATTTCCAAACTAGTCCCACTGCATGGATGCCACCTATTGCCTTGCTTGCCTTTATCATAAAATGCTCAGACTGAACCAAACATGAATATTCATTTAATCATTGTTTAAGGAATGTTGTTCACATCTATTTAGAATAACTAGCGATCATGAAACACCTGTCTAGCTATGAACAGCAGTGTCATAATAATCAGTTCCAAGTTGTTGAGTGAATCCTTTAGCTACCAGTAGTGCTTCATACTTATCAATAGTACTGTATCATTTTGTCTTTGATTTTTTTATAATCCATTTACACTATATTACCTGTATTGACTATAGACTTCAGTCAATTACTATAGACTTCAGTCAATTTTAAAATCTTATTTCAATGAACAGAATCAATTTCTTCTTCCATGACCATCAGGTAGCCTATGTTATCTGGTGTACTGTACACTTCTATGAAAGATAAAACTGTTTGGGTCATTAAACACTTCTTAACATCCGCATTAAGATAATGATGGAAGTCTACAGATACTTTTTTTTTTTTTTTATTTTCCTTTTTTTGTCAGACCATTACAATGGCACTAAAACATCCTCTTCAGATAGGCAAAAATATCTGCTATTAGTCGTTATAGCGCTTGACTTCTCTCTATATGACTACTCATAGAATCTGAGGTGCGGTAACATTAGCGTCCAAGGATGAAAGTACTCTTCAGTCTTCATTCCTCAGGACTCGTCTATTGCCGCCATGTTTGTTGCATTCTGAATTATTATTGATTATCCAACTTCTCGTATCACTCAGAGTTACATTGTCTCATTTCACATGATCAAATGCTTCTCGAAATCAATTTTGAGAAGAAAACACAGCTCGCCAGTGCTATGTCATGAATGACTAGTGATCTAAACACCTTTTTAAAGTTTTTTTTTCTCCTCTTACTACTATTGATAAAATGACTTGAACCCGCCATCTCATGGTTGCAACAACCCACACCTTCCACCCTATGATATGGAGTATGGACTCTGTCTTTAGAAAATTAGTTGTCATCTAACTAAACGAATCAGATGGAGAAGATCAGTGGCATGATCTCTTTTAACCTTTAAACAAGAAGCTTTACATTTTGCAAGCCTGAGCTACTGAAAAGTTAATAGACAGAGTCTTACACTTTACTTTACCAGCCTTCTTAGGAATGAAGGTCATTAATATCTCACATGCAATTCCCATGCTAGTCCTCCCCTCTGCAGATGGAACTCTTTCTACCACTTTGAAGCCATCTTTATAGATGTACCAATTCCCCTGATAAAATGCAATTACGACCTCATCTGGACCTGAAACTTTTTTCTCTAACGCAAAACTGATCTCCTTCCATGTCAAAATGTTTCAAGCTAAATATGTTTGTCCAACAGGACAGTATCAACAGCAGTCACCTTAGTCTCCAACCTCCATACCACCTCTTTAGAAAGCGGGGAAAAAAGATCAGCTGTTCTAACCAATTTCATTGTGCTGGTAATTTTGATAAAATATGTTATTATTCTTTTTCAAGCATTGGCCTAAGATGAAAGAAACCATGTCTCCTCTCTAGATGTGCAGAAGAAGAGTGTGACTGGATGTGGGCCACACTTTAAGGGTTCACTTGCACTTGTATCACCCTGTGCCATTATTTTCCAAGCCCAGAGATTGCCACCTCAACCTTGTCTTGAGTAAAATCTCTCACGAATGAATTCTTTTACAGATAAATCTTTTCATCCTTAAGGATAAAAAATGTCCTTGCAGGTTTTAGGTTTTTCTCCCAGATAAATTTCTCATAATTAGGAGAAAGTTTCTTCTACTGCCCAAACGGTAAGGATCTAAACAAAGACAAAGCTTCAACTTGAGTGACTATTTCTTTCTTTCTTTTTCATTTTGGTAGACACACATGAAGTTCAAACATCTGAGCTCCAAGTTTTCCACTTGAAGCCATCACACAGTGAACTTCACCGATCACAAAAGTAGAATCCACATCATGAATAGTTAAATAAAAAAAGGAAATTCTCAAGAGTACTTTTTCCCCTTCCCTTTTGGTAACAGAATCTTCACTTGGGTTTTCAGGGTTTTGAATTATAATCACTGATAGAAAATATTTGTGGCCCCCCTTTTGGCAACAGAATTTTCACTTGGGTTTTCAGGGTTTTGAGTTATAATCACTGATAGAAAATATTTGTGGCCCCCAAAATGGAAAGGGGACAAATGCAGCTTAGATCGGCCAACTCGATGGCGGATGCATTAGCCAAGCAAGGGGTTGAGAGGTTGTCTCCATGGGTGGCTCTGATTTTGTAATTGGGCTAGGGGTGGTATAACACTCTTGTACCTTCTCCCTACCTTTTCTCTCTTTTGCTTCTTCAGCTTTGTATTTGTTGCTTCTTTTAATGAAGTTTTGTTACCGTTTCAGAAAAAAAAAATCTGTTCTGAAGCATTCACCGCTAAACAAAACAATGATAACCACATAAATTTTGTGCAAGAAAAATAATGTAATTACCGCCTCCATCCTCCTAATTTCGTAGCGTGCATACTGAGCCACCAGATACACAGCTGTTCCAGAGAATACAACTGTCAGATGGCAGCAATATAAGAAAAAAAAATTAAGTATCCCATCATTTATTAAATTACATGTCGTATATGGATTAAAAAAAACTAACAACCATTTAAGAAATGACTACACATTGACAAAGATCAAATGAATCCTTTTTTTTTTTCGTGAGTGGTATATAGATAGAATAATCTTAGAACTAGTCAGATGAGATACCCAATGAAGGCATGCAGGCAAAGAAGAATTGTACCAAATGAAAATCAAACCTGTCCATAGAAAAAAAATACATATGAGAAGATAAAGTCATTCAAGTTGTTATAGGTAAGATAAACATATAAGCTACAAAAAGAACTATATGATGCTTAATACATTTTAGGGAAAGAGAATGGTGTCAAAAAACAAGCGTTCTATATTATTTTGCAGTGATTAAATTGTGTATGAGTGAAAAGCAAGGATTTGAGCTGATTATGCAGTAGGCCTACCTTAGAACTTAGAAGTGGAGAAGCCCACCAATCAAATTAACTTGAAATCTTGATCACCAGTTTCTACGAACTTTTGAGAAAAGTAAATAGGTGATAGGGGGGGAAAGGGCCAACTGAAGTTCTGATGACCATTCTCACATAAGCGAGGCAGAATGCAGTATGGTTATCCTTTTCCAGAGGGCAGGCAAGTTATGTGGAGACCATCATTGACAGGGATATTGTGGTCTATTTTGAAAATAAAGAAACAGTAGAAAATTCAATGACAATGAAGAAAGCCCAGATGACTTGAAGAATATTGTGAAACATTCCATTTTTTTTCTTTTGAATGATGAGAAAATCATGGGACATAGGTTTGAAATATTGGCAACAAACAAGAAAATAATCCAATGATACCTCTCTCAATGATGTTATGATCAATTGGGATTTGGGAGACTATGATAACATATATAAGGTGGCAAAAAGTGAAGATCAATGTAAGTCAGAAGCCTCTAGGCAAAAGAAAGCCACGCTAGCCAGCACGAACAAGTATTAGTGGTTCTAGTCATCCTATCTAGTCCAATTGGAGTAACAATATTCCAATGGAGCTAATGCTATCGATTTTCAAACAATTCTACTCAAGAAATTTAGTGGAAACTGGAAAGCGTTTTGTCCAATGCTATCGATTGATTTGTCAAATGAACATAAAGCCCATGGAAGTCGCACTTTTTTCCCCTTATGAATGAGATCAAGAATTCTGTTTATCCATGGAGGTTTAGTTCCGACAAACCCTTGGGGACACCAATGATGTGGGTGACTCTTTAGTCTTTAGCACAGCTGCTAGAAGTTCTATGTAAATTGGCCCACTCCTCTTTGCACAGTGTTCTCCACATGCTCGGAAACGAGTCTCTCTTGATTTATCATCTATTGATGCTATCCCGAACTCCTCCCAAATGCGCTCGTTTCTATTACTATCTTTTGTAGCTTACCACAAATCCATCTCAACATTCTCATCTCTGCTACGTTCATACATGTGTCATGTGCATCAAGATTAAAACGCTCATGCTAACAGGGGGAAAAAGTGTAAAACACTATATTTTTTTCTGCATGTTATTGTGCTATTTTCATTCCAATCATCAATTAGTAACCCTCTAAACAGAGAGTTAGGGGAAAAAAAAACACTCTCAACGTCCAACATGCAAAAATCCACCTCTAGCTGGAGTCACCCAATCAACAGATTTACAAACTGTGACCATCCAGTACAGGGCCCAACAGATGAAAGATCATATCATCAGACCACAGTGCCAAAACTGCTTCCCCCCTATTCTTTCAATTAAAGTATAAGCAGTTGGGCATTCTTTCAAATTTTCCAATCACTTCCAAAGCAAAGTTTAGGATTCGCATATCAGAACAAGAAGAGAATAAACACTAATTCACGGGTTTCTAAGAATTCACGCACCCGAATTTCTTCTCCTTGGGAGGAGAGGTGAAGAGAATCTTAGCAGCAGTCATGAAGTCGAGATTCTGCAGCTGACGATATGCGTCATTGTACGACGATTGAGGAACAGCTTCCTTGGTATTGTTGCTGCTGTTGTTGTTGTTGATTTTGCTGCTGCAGAGGGTTCTGAAGAGAGTACAGGACCATGCATTTAGCCCTCCCACGGGGATTATAGGAAGGCGAATTCCTCTCATTCTCTATCTATCATCATCTATCTATCGACAACCAATCATCGACGACTCCATGCAATAATCGATCAAAACCCTAGAAATGCAAATGCTATTAGGGTTTCCTTGGCTTTGATTTATATTTCTTTCTTTCTTTATGAACAGAGAGAGAGATATAGAGATCGAAATCTTTTTAGAGTTGGCAATGGTTGGTAAAGAAAGTAGTGCTAGACAGATTTTGAAACTAAAGAAATGAAGGATTGTTATTGGCTCTACTTACTTCTTTGGAGAGAATAGCGGGGGGGGGGGGTTTTTTTTTTGGGAAAAAAGCAGTATACCTACCCGTACTTTGGTATTTTTACAGAGTACCCTCTGTACTTTGGTATTTCTGACTAAACCCACCTGTAGTTTTAATTGACTTGCAAATACAAACGGCCGTGACGGAATATAAGAAATGACGAATTTACCCTTCCATATATAACATCGCGTCTTTTGTTTTTTTTTTTTTTTTCATTTTGCGCTTGCGGTTAGGGTTTACATTCTCTGGCGATTTCGAGCGATCGACGGGTAGGTATCAATCCAGAGCTCAGGAGGAGCAAGATCTCTCATGCAAGGTCGGAAGGTCAAAGGCTGGATAAGAAAAATCCCTGAAAGGGGGGTCGGGTCGCATAATAAAAAAGCATGCAATCGGCCCTAATCAGTAAGGGTCCGGAGAAAGACCTTGTCGCCGACGGCAGTGGCGCCGTAGAAGGGAGGGAGGAGAGGACCTCGTCGCCGACGACAATGGCGGAGATGAGGGTGGCGGCGTAGTAGGCAGCGACCCACCTGGCGGCGGTGGTGTTGGAGGAGCCGAGGGCAAGGAGCTGGTTGTTCGGAATGCCGACGATGACCTGGATCTTGGTGACAGCGAGGGCTCGGATGATGTCGGAATCCGCCTCGTAGAAAAATCTCAAGCTGTTTCTTGCTTGGGTTCTATTGCTTACTTGATATTTCATTTTCCTCTGGCGTTTTCAGATCTGATCTTTGTTTTTCCTTCTTCTTCTCTCTAATAAGCTGCAGTGTTCTATATTTATCTGTCTTTTTTTTGCCCTTTCAGATTTATTTTGTTGGGTAATTTCTGAAAGTTGGGGTCTTTTTAAGATTCCTCAACTGACACTTGAAAAAAAAGGTATTCTGATTCTCTCCCCTTGATTTGATTTTCATATCTCCTTTTCTCTGAAAACCCCCCACATCACCGCGGTTCTTCTCTGACGCCCTCCTCATTTCCTCTCCTTGCGAGTACACCAGAGAGAGACTCGCAGTTGATTCAAACAAATTACAGAGGAGCTGTGATGGGTATGGTCTTATATTATTAGTTTTCTTTCCTCTTAGCAGAGGAAGTTTGGGTTCTTATCTCAAAACGATGAAGTGGGAGATGATGGAGATTCTCTCCCCGGCATCCTACTCAAGCTGGTTCTTCAATGAAGTGGTGAAGACCCCCAATTGGACCCATGAAGAGAACAAGAGGTTCGAGAATGCTCTGGCAGTCCACGACAAGGACACTTCTGATCGATGGCAGAAGGTGGCGTTCATGATCCCTGGCAAGACCATTGACGATGTCAAGAGTCACTACAAAGACCAGGTAGACGATGTCGCGATATAGAGGCCGGGTTGATCCCAATTCCAGGTTACGGCACTTGCCCCTTCACATTGGAATGGGTCAACAGCAATGGGTTCGATGGGTCGAAATTGCCCACGTTTGCAGTGGGTGGGAAGAGGTCTGGAGCTAGGCCTGATCAAGAAAGGAAGAAAGGAGTCCCATGGACTAAAGAAGAGCACAGGTAGGTAGTCCAACCTCTTTCTTCAAGGTGATGCTAATTGCACCCAATTCTTCTTGCTAATTTGGTTACGTGGATAGAGGCATTTCAAGCCACAACATGTCTTTTCTTTCGCTGTAAATCGCCAGTTTTGATTCATTAGAAGCTCGGCCATGGATATTATTCTCAGGCTGCGTTTGGCTTGGCTGTCCCCATTCTCAGGCAGTGTAATTATTTTATTGGATTTGAGAGCTTTGGACACGAGAAATGTGGGTACATGAGTTTTGAGAGTTCTGGAAGCCATTTGATATGGCTGGAAAAAAAATGGAGCAGTGCTCTTATGCCTTTCCACTTTTATAGCCTTGGTTCAAGGGCAAATATGTCCTTTTCGGGTTATAATTTGGCGCCTGTATGCACTAGATGCGCTTTATACGATGTACACCGTCAATACTAACAGTTTCCGTTCATTTTGCATGTTAACTAAAACTACAGGTAGGTTTAGTCACAAATACCAAAGTATAGGGGGTACTCTGCAAAACGGCCAAAGTCCAAGTAGGTATAGTGCGGTTTTCCCTTTTTTTTTTTTCCCCAGGGATTTTACCTAAGAAAGGACACTAGTTTGTCACTAATCGGAAGAGGTACACTAATCGAAAGAGGTACCCATAGAATATATGCTACGGAATCGATATTCCCGCCAGAAAATATATATTTTTTGCTTATTTTCTACAAGCGACGACGTCGTCACAGATTAACACAGTAATTTTCGTATTAGATTTTGTGAAGCAACGACGTCGTTATATATTAAAGCACATTATCTTTCACTAGCTTCTGTGAAGCAACGGCGTCGTCAGATATTAAAGCACGTTTTCTTCCACTAGCTTCTGTGAAGCAACGACGTCGTCAAATATTAGAGCACACTTCCTTCCAAATTCTTTCTTCTGTGAGGCAACAACGTCGTCACTGACCATTACAATCGAAAAAAATGATGTGTGCATTGGCTTTATGTGCGAGCGCATTACAAGACATGGACATACAAGCTTCGTTTCTTGTCATAAAAAAACACATAACTTGGCAGCATTCAAAAATCCATATTAAAACATTCAATAATCCACCACAAGGCAACATTCAATAATCCATAACAAGCGGACGTTAACGTCGCAGTTAGACCTCCCAAAAGCCTGTTTTATTCCATCTATAAAGGTTCTCGCAACCGTTTTCCTCTTGATCGCGGTCACGGTGCTGCTGCTGGTGGTGGCAGTGGCAGCGCAATTCTCATTGTAATTTGAAGCAAAACTCGTCAGCGCAATTCTCATTGCAATTTCCAGCAACATTTGCTTATCCTCTTCCGTGCCCAATCCCCACTATCCTCCTCTCCTTCTCTCTCTCTTCTTCTCTTTTTCTTCTTCACATCCCCATCTCCAATCCTCTCTTCCTCTTCCTCTCACTCATTCTCATTCTCCTCCCAAATCACACACCAACACATCAAAGTATACGTTGCAGACCTCCCCAGATCCCTCAATTAAACAGGGGATCATGAATTTCCAAACTCAACAAGTCAACATCATCTTCTTAACAACTCCAAAAAAATAAAAATAGAATAAATGCCCAAAAATCTTCAAAACCCTACTCCCCCAATACTTCCCTTCGTCTCCCTTCTCACTCTCTCCTCCCCACGCCATGGAAACCCAACCACAAAACCACCAATCTGAACCCCAAAAACCACCAGATTAAACCTCAAAACCACCAATCTGAGCCCCGAAACCACCTTCCGCAATCTCACGATGAAAACCTAGACCAGACGCCAAACCCTCCAGACCCTTCCCAAAGCCCGGAAACCTAGTTCCCCGAACCTCCCCCCAAGAAGCGGCGGCGCCAAGAAGAAGCAGTTCCCGAAGATGATCCCCTCCGCCTTCGCCGTCTCCGGCCTCCTTGTCCTTCTCCCCCACTCCAACAAATCCAGCAGCATTTGCTCTCCTCCAAATTGAGGCTGTTGAAGTGGATAGCAAGGGGCGGAGGCGGAGGCGGGGAGGAGATGAAATGGTAGAGGCCGAGGTTGCAGAAGTCGCAGGGGAGGAGGGAGGTGGAGATGATGGAGAGTACGTCGTCACTCGTTTTGGGAAGAAAGAAGGGGATAATGGGGAAGTGGGGTTTCAGGGCACTTTTATGGGGTTGAAAGGAGCAACGACGTCGTCACTTGTTTCAATCATTAATAAAAAAAAACGGAAGCCATATTTACTAGTGGCCCATTTTTTGTTTAGTAGCCATCTTGAGTCCCTTTTTAGGTAAATTCCTCTCTCTTTTTTTATCCAAATCTTTGTTGTCATTTTATTTTCAAGATTGTGCTCCTATTCAAAATCTAGGTCATTTAAATGCATAATTTCTTATTTTTTATATATATGATTTTGTAGATTTTACTCATATATGAGCAGGGCTACTTATATGATTGATCATGTATAAAAAAAAAATATGAGAGTACTAAAGGGATTTAGGATTCATGTGTTTCACACATCAAGGGCTAATTTTTTTAAATATGTAAATTAAGTATAATCTATTATAATTCAAAACATTAAAATCGTGGATCCCTCACCATAGAGTGATGGACACTTTCCTTTTCGCACATGAAAAATGCATTTTGTACCTCACCCTATGTACTTAAAAAGTATATTTTGTACTTGAAAATTTTCAAAAAGGGAAGTGTCCCTCACCCTATGGTGAGGGAAAGATGCATATGAATGTCCCCCTTTTTTTAATATGTAAATTAAGTATAATCTATTATAATTCAAAACATTAAAATCGTGGATCCCAATTTTTTACAGGCTAAAAGTTGCTTCTTAACGACGCATAAAGGGTGACATTTTTAAAATTAAGGTTACTTTTGTGCTTTAGTTAAAAACTAAAATCATATTCAAACACAAATTTTCTCTTTTTTTTACTCGATTCTTTGATTTTTAATTCTATTTTTTTTATAATTAATTATTTAACACTAAGTCAAGCATAATTATCTTTACATTTAAACTTTTTTTTTATATATAGAATAGATAACTTATATTAAAATACGTTTGGATAAAATTTAATTTCTCAATTTCAAAGTTCAATTTTTATTCGAATTCAAACCTGGTTTTGTTCAAATCACATAACCAAAATATTGGACGTAAATATGATTCTCTCAATTTTCTTAGCTTACTTATTTATAATTAGTAAGTGATTATCCCCATCTAAGCTAATGCATGTATAAGATAAATATAGATATAGGCATTGGATATGGATGTAAGGCCCCCACATTATCTCTCATAGTAAAGTGAGAGATGCTCTTTTGGTTATTAGACCTGGTTCGGACACATTGCATCAACCTAGAAAAATATTTAAAAGAACACAAAAATGTGCTTTTTAACTGGCATGGGAGAATAGTGGTCTCAAATATTTAAAAAACTCAAATGAAAGAATTATTAGATTCTTATATAAAGTATGATCCCATTTTAATTTGAGTTAGGTGGTTATAAATTAAAGTCTAATTTACAGCTTAATAAGATTAGACTTGAATCTGGAAAAAATGAGTTTCAATAAGAGATTATGTTGGCCTGGCCAGCTTAAAAAAAATCTATACTTTTTTATTTCAATTGAAAAGCAAAAAACATAGGGCTGTAAGCGGTCGGTTTTCAGTCGGTTTAACGATATATGACACCCGGGCTGAAACTTTTTGCTTTACAATTTTGTGATAACCTAAACCGACCAAAGTACACATACCGGACATTAGAAACCGACATTTCAGTAATTCGGTCGGTTTCGGTCGGTCTTCGGTTAATTGGGTGTTTTTTTTTTTGGGTTGGGGGGTGTTCAGGAAAGAGAGAAAATTTTCACCCAAATTGAAGACGACAGTATGATTTATGAGATGATTTATGAGTAGTTTACAATGAAGAGATGGGCCCTACTGATGGATACAAGGCTAGCCTCAAAGATTCTGTGAGGGCCGGCTTGAATGATCCAAATTCCTACAGTTAGAAGCAATCCACATAGTGACAATAATGTCACTTTAGAAATATAAAAAAACGGCGTGCTCAATGTAATCATACAAGTATGTACACAAATCACGGTCTGTTTTTCGGTTCTACAAATTAATAACTTATGTTGTTATTCATGTGTCAGCCAACCACACTATTCAACTATCATGGCCTCAAGTGATGTTTTGAAAAAAAAACTTTGTTCGGTCGGTTCAGTTTTAACCGAACAGTTTCTACGTAATTATAAAAACCGACCGTTGAAAAAAAAAACTTATAAAAACCGTTCGGTCAGTTTTGTTTTTAAAAAAATCTATAAACTGACCAAACGGTCGGTTCGGCCGGGCGGTTCGGTTTTCACGGTTAATTTTGACAGCCCTAAAAAAACATATTTTTTCTTAAAAAACTTATTATATATTTATTTAGTAATGTATTCTTAGTCTCCAAAGATTTGTACTCCATTCCCATGATGAAATTTATTTCAACGCTTTACATTGAAATTTATTTCAACATATTTACATATTAGAGAAAGTGGGCCCTTATTGTGAAACACATGAATTTTATATTTTTGTATATATCATTTTTATAGCTTAATTTAATGGTGGAGCCAATTTATTTTAGAATAAAATATGGCCATGTCATTAAAGTGGGAAATAGACATTTGAGTAGTTTAGATTTCAATAGGTACTGGCACTATAACCCGTGCTAAGCAAGGGCATGACCCACGCGGCTAGGTCCCCGCTCTATTTAACTACTTTTGAGATTATTTTGACAAGTAATTACATATACGTATTGTGTGGGTGTGGTGTAGTGGTTAATTGGGATAGTTATTTAAAAAAAGCAAAAGGTAATGAGATCAAACCTCCTAACCTATACAATGGCGGCTCAATTTAAAAAAGCCAAAATTGATTTCAAAACCTTCCACTTTAATATATTATAATGGTCCAAATAGAGTTTCACTAATCTCGATTTAATTCATTAGGAAGAGAAAGAGAGAATAAGGGCAATTTTGAAAAGTGATAGAAGTGAAAGAGCAATTTTGTAAGTGAGAGAGAATTTCTCGAAGTATGTCTGAGAAGGAGGAACAAAATCAAAATGGTCAAGATAATTGCCCAAAAAGTCTACATGGACAAACTTTTTGGCCAGAATCTTGTATAACCCCTATGATATCCCTGTGAATATAGGGGTTGTACAAGATTCTGGCCAAAAAGTTTGTCCATGTAGCACCACTCATAGTTGCTTGCTTCATTTCATGCCCACTTTTGTCTCCCTAGCATTTTCATTAAAGCTAAAATCAAGCATCTTTTGTTTTAATTTCCTTTATGGTCATAAGCATCCTTTGTTTTAATTTCCTTTATGGTCATTACCAGACCTTTTTTAATCAAAACTTTGGGGCAGCTGGAGAGGCATGAGGTAAAGTCACCTTTTAACCCTTTTTCCCGACCAAAGATGGTGAAGGTAAAGTTTTTGGCGGCCACTTGTAGGATCTTACACCCCCCGCACCCGACCTACGAGGCTCTGATATCACTTGTAGGATTTTACACCACATTAAGCTACCACTTATTCCAAAATAAATTGGTGATAGAAAACGGCACAATTATAATTTTATGGTGAGGGCGAGGGCTCGACCATAATTATAACCGCTCAGGAGGAGGGTGGATGTTGACTTATACACAGCCCGAGTTACTTTGCAATATGTAAACAAGCATTAGGCTAGCATTTTATAAATTTTAGTCAACACATAGATGGGTTGGGTTGAGGCTGAGCCCATATTTGTCATCTAATTTTTCAAACCAGCTCAAACCCAAGCCACTGGCACCCCAATTGAGCCGGATTTGAGCTACGCTTTCGGGTTTGTCGGCTTTGATCCAATACAATTCTATTTCAGTATTTAAGTGGGGGTAGGGCTTAGAGCTACGTATGCGCTATTATGGCCCAACTATATCCCAATGCACCCAACACAGCACAAGATATTTGGAACAGAAGGGCACATGTATTTTTGAGAATGTTAGGACCAGGGTTATCTTTTGTATGCGAATTGCATGTACAGTCCAAATCTATAATGCCCACTTGGTCGTACCTTTTTTTTTTTTGGCTTGGAAAGTTGAGTTGGACTTGTTCCTAACTTGGATCAATATAACTTTTATGTGCTTTGTAACCAATTCGATGTTCATCTGACATTTGCTTATTATTGGAATGAATCACAAAAATATCCTTAGACTGGTAAACTTTAATGCTAGTAAATCAATGACTGAAATGATTTAATGGGTTTTGATATCTTACCCTTTTTTATAAGAAGATATTTTCATTAAGGGTGCACATGGGTGGTTCGGATCGGTTTAAAGGAGAAGTCATCAACCAAACTGAACCCATCGGTTTTTTATTTCTCAAAAAGAATCGAACCGCCCATGTGCTCAAATCAAACCGAACCGGTTCGGTTACGGTTTTTTTATATTTTATTTTATTTTTCATAAAAAAAAATGAAAGTTTAATTGGTGAGAAACGTTGGACTTCAAGTAACAGAGTGAGGGTTTGAGTCTTCTTCAAGTATCGGAGTGAGGGTTTGAGTCTTCTTCAAGTAATTTTTCATATTTCTTTATATATTTTATAAAAAATATATATTTATATAATTGGTTCGTTTCGATTCGGTTTGAGTGGTTTAACCACATCTTCAAACCGAAAATCGAACTAAACAGTTTGAAGGAAATCCAACCATGACCGAACTAATCTACTACAAAACCGAGTCTTCTTCAAGTAATTTTTCATATTTCTTTATATATTTTATAAAAAATATATATTTATATAATTGGTTCGTTTCGATTCGGTTTGAGTGGTTTAACCACATCTTCAAACCGAAAATCGAACCAAATAGTTTGAAGGAAATTCAACCATGACCGAACCAATCTACTATAAAATCGATCCGATCGGTCCGGATCAATTTAGCGGTTTAGCGATTTTTTTGTGGTTCGGATCGATCCGGATCAGTTTAGCAATTTAGCGTTGTTTTTGTGCACCCCTAATTTCCATCATCCCTTATATGACCAAAGGAATGCATTTAGGTGACTCCACGAGTTATACCACTTATGAATAATAATACATAGTTGCCTTTTAAATGGAAATTCAGGTGGACCAATGCCTAAACTAGCAAAGAGACTCGGCGCAATGCTCATTGCTCATGGTCACAAGATAGAAACAGGAAAAGGCTTCAAATGAAGCCAAAGTAGATCAAGATACACTGACAATAAAGTTGATGATCCCCCATAGAGAGGTGTTGGGTAGGATTTTAATATTTCCTTTGAAGTATACTTTTTTTTTTTTTATTTCTCTATCTCTGTTGGATAGCATGTCTTTTAATATGTATTGGATAGAGAGGTTACTAGTCTGTCTACAAGGAGCTTATTAAATAGTTTTTTCCCCAATGGATGAATGGGGTACGGTTTTAGTATTTTCATTGTGGACTTCTCTGTCTATGGTGCTAACATCATCTTTTTGACATTTTGCATTTTATTCATTTATTTTGGTAAAAATACATTCTGCAGTTATTATGATCAAACCATTAGACTATATGTTAAAGTTGCTCTTCAATTGTCAATTCAAAGTTGATAAATAAGACAAAGATGATGATGCTAATGATGATTCAATTCTAAGATTTGATAAGATTGTTGTTCTAATTGGAAGGGTAATCTACGAGTAAATTTAGGTTGGATCTTTATGCACTGTTATTTTGAGTCTTAGGGCGATTTGGCTCAACTTAGCTAAGTGAACTTGATTTGATAGGCTATGGAGGCAAGCGACTCTAAGTTTGATCAAAGTTGAGTTGCTTAATTTGAAAGCATTTAAACCCCAAGGGACTGACCGAGTGGTAAGAACCACGGTTCCTCCCTCCTCAGGAGCTAGAGTTCTTGATATCGACTCCCGGTTCCCCCTTCTTAAGGAATCGAATGTTAAGTCCACTAGTGCTACCACCTTGGGGCTACAGGAGTGTTTACTCAGCTTCCTTTTGGGCCCGGAGGGATTAGTCCAGCCCAAAGGGATAGAAGATAGCAACAGCAAAAAAAAAAAAAAACTTGAAAGCATTTGAATTTTAGGTTTGTTAACATTGTTAGGCACTGTATCTTTAATTGGGCCCACCCTGGCATGACCATCTACAACTCAGACATCTGATTTAGTATAAAAGAGGAAGAAAAAGAAGAAAATAGAAAGGTAATTTGGCATGAAATAAGAATAAAATGGCATGTACTGATCCTGGCAACTTGAACATACAGATTATGATTTGGGATACAAAAATATAATGGGGGCTTTGGCCGGAGGTCCCTCAAAGTTTTACTTTGTTGCAAACAGTCCACAAAAAAAAGTCATAGAACCAAAGGTCCCTCCCACACTTTTTCATACCTAAAATGTCTAATTTACCCTTTTTTTTAAATCATAACACATGATTGATAGGTTATCCCATTAATAATGGCCAATTAACATTTAATTGCCCACGATTAATGGAATCCCAAGATTTTCAAATAAATTCTAAAAACACACAAATAAATTTTAAAATAACGAAAATAAATTTTAAAAAATGAAATAATTTCAAAAAATAAAATAAAAAAAAACAATTTATAATCAAATAACGCAAATAAATTTAAAAAGATGCAAATAAGTTTCAAAATATCCAAATAAATTTCAGAAAATATAAATAAATTTAAAAAGATTCAAATAAATCTCAAAAGATCCAAAGAAAATTTCAAAAAACACAAATAAATTTTAAATAATGCAAAATTTTCAAAAAACGCAATAAATCTGAAAATATACAAATAAATCTCAAAAGACGCAAATAAATTTAAAAATACATATAGATTTCAAAAAAATGTAAATAAATTTGCTAAAAAACTCAGATAAATTTACCAAAAACACAAAGAAATATGACAGAAAACAGATAAATTTGAACAACGCTAAGATAAAATTATAAAAAACTCAGATAAATTTACCAAAAACTCAGATAAGTTTTGAAAAAACTCAGATAAATTTACCAAAAACACAAAGAAATATGACAGAAAACAGATAAATTTGAACAAAACTCAAATTGACAGCAACTCAGATAAATTTGACAAAGACTCAAATAAGTTTGATAAAAACTCAGATATGTTTGACAAAAACTCAGATAAATTCTCTTCTTGTCGATTATGGTTTGACCCGAACCAACCTGGAAGAAGAAGCAAAGGGAGCTCTTTTGGCACAGATCTGTTGCGGATCGGAGTTGTAGGCAGAAGATGAAGAGGGTAGCCGGACTGCTACAGAATTGTAATAAGGGACTATGTCATCAGCACGTTGCCCATGTCCGAAGCAGTCAGATTCAATGAATAGGCACAGTTTGAAGCACAAACATATTGACTTGTCACCATGTCTGTATCAAGGACCAGTTTTGATGGTGGGCCACGTTCGATCTGTTGCAGAGGTTCGGCAGTAGAGGCTTTTTGGTTGAAGAAGAGGATCGGATGATGATATTGGTCTCTGATTTAAAGATCAGCGGTAGGCCCTGATTTGATGGAGGACCTGGACGCTCCCAGAGAAGAAGAGACGATATGGTCTCTGGTGTTTCAGTTGCAGAGGATCTGGATTTTGAGGTTGGATCTGCCGATTTGCAGAAGAAGTCTCTCGGGCTGAGTCGTGCCGGCCGTTGAAGAACTCTGGTGTTGGGTTCAGTTGTAGAACCTACTCGAGAGGAGAAAAGGGGAGGAAGGAGGCAGCGCCTGATAGCAACGGGATCTTTTTCGTAAAAGGAGACCATCCTGTCTCTGTTTGCAGGTCAGATAGAGTGGCTATAGAGCTCGCAAGGGATTGCAAGATCAGCTACCCAATATCAGACTTTTTGAATGGTACAGATGAAATCTGTTTCAAGAAGATGACACTACCCAAGTCTGCTAGAAAGCATTCCTGAATGGTTCAATAAATTCTGAAAAAGCCACTAAAATTCTTAGGAATACCAGTCGACCATGAAGGGACCAATTTCCTTTGAGAATTTTGATGATCGCTGGTGGGCCACTAATGATCAGACAATGATCAGAAGGTCAGATTTTATTTGATTGAAACTGTTAGTCTAATTCCTAGAATCCACAAACCTCAGATCAATTTAGAATGATCTTGTCAACTTGTTTTAGCCAAGAAAGGGTTTGTCGACCTTGTTTTTACCAAAAAAAAAAAACAGGTCATGCGCCCTTGTTTTCATATTCCGATAGGAATAGTAAGGCCCAGTTATTGACCAGATGCAAAATCAGATCGGATGGAAGGCTGGAAAATATTTTTTCTTAACGGCAGGTCTAATTTTACTTCAATCAGGTACGAATCCAAGATTTTGTAATCAATTGATGAAAACGGATGTACCAAAACCATAAACTACTGTAACGGTTAGAAATCCTACCGATATGCAGAAAAATCTGAAAAAAAAAGGTCCAATAATCCCAGAGTGATCAGTCGACCAAGATAAAGTCTTTCTTTGATGCTGCTGTGATGATCGGAGGTGGGCCCAGACCAGGATTTCGAGCGTGGCCCACCTGATTGATCATAACTCCTCTAATCGTTTTTTTTTTCCCAGGCGATGGCAGGATCAGCTTGTTCAGATTGATGATACACGCGCTTTCTCCTTCAGTTAATCTCCACTTAGTTGCGGTTAGGAATTCATGTGATAATAAGGAAAAACAACATTATCCTCCTTGTGATTCTCACTTGATTTCTTCTACATCAGTTATTAAAGCTGCACATCGAGTCCATTGTATTATAAGATTATACTAATTTTCATATATTTTAACATAAAAATATTTGAAAGACTTGTAAATAGTGATTTCATAAATAATCAATAGAAATTATATATTATATAATAAGTTCTTCAATTCGATTTTAGCCGCTTTGGGCCCATGTCAATCTTTGAAGATTTTAAATTATCACCTATTTAACCATTTTGGAATCTTCTAAAATACCTTCTCCATCAAACTACTTATCACTGATAGTGGGTTTTCTTATATAATATTATCAGAGTATCACTAAAACAGTAAAAACAACATGAAATTTTATTTTTTACGTGAAATAAAAACCTAAGAGTCAAAGTATATTAAATATCAATTCAATGACAAAACTACATCAAAACTATCAAACGTAATAAAGATAGTTGACTGTAATTTTTTTTATTTAAAAAAACTAAAAAAGGCTAAACACTATCATTCTAAATGTTATAGTATGTATACATGTCTGTATAACTGAAAACAACTCAAACCTTTCTATTTTCTTTTATCTCAAACGAAAGACTTTAAAATATAAAAAATGCCTTACTTTAGCTTTCTTCCAATATCTTAATAATTCTTTATTAACTTTCTAAATTTATTTGTTATCTCACTAGTTAGAAAATCCATGACCACGCAGTTATAAATGTAAAGGAGATAATTGTGAATTTTATATAGTGTTGGAACACATTAAAAAATCATGCATATATGTGTCAGTTGGGCCACAACAAATTTATGACAACTCTAATATAATGTGCAGTTGGTCATAAACTGCTTATTCACTAGGCGCTCTATAATTATTTATCTAAAATAATATGAACTTACTCATAAAATACTTATTCCATGAACCCTCTATAATTATTTTGAAATTAACACATGTAGTCACCTTTTTATTTTTTAAGTGTCATTCTTAGTAGTCCCTCCTTTATATGAATAAGTTATTGTAGGACTATGCAAACATAGTATCCATACATGCATATTACCAAGGAAAACCTACCAAAATACAAAAAACATGTCCATTAGGACCATATTAGGTAATGTATCCAACTCATTTGATCATAGGTTAGGGTTTTTTGACCTGCAACTTGTAAGTTCGCTTGGATTCATCGGTTTAGGTCATATTATGCCATTTAAAGAAATTATATGCAGATAGCTGTATAGAATTATACTACGAGTGGTTTACATGTGGAAATATTAGAGGTCGATCCATGTCCAGCTCAATTAATTAATGGAGGACCAATATTTCTTTACCCCTGACCTATCTAATAATAGTGCATCTCAAAGTTCAGTTTGGGTCGCCGATTCAAGTCAGTAGACTATGTGTTTCAACTTAATTTGTATTCCTACTCTCTATAAGGAAAATATTCTCCTATAAGCATATTAAATTTGTAGTTGAAAATTTCCTCATCCCATGATCTGCCATCAAACATAATTTTATACTTACCAAACCATCAGTCACTGTTGGATTGAATCTTAAAGAGTTACACGGTTAAGCAACCATTAAATTTTAAGGCTGCTAAATCAAGGGCTAGGATAATTTGATGGTGCATAATTTTTAGCTACGTACCCCTTGTCCACAGGAGACCTTTCTATCTTACCTCCTTCCATGAATAGACCTTCATCCAAATGGGCTCCATGAGCTGGATTGCAGATAACCAACATGCAAGGAGAACATTGCCCCTCTCTAAACATGTGTTGTTAATATTTATTTATTTGGCACCTTATGCATGTATCTTTTATGATGGCCATGTAGTTGTTTCTTATATCACTCTATTTTAAGTCAGATTTCTAATTTGCCAATATTTTATTTTTGTTTCTATAATTATAGTGGGCGTAACGTACATGCCTGCGCTCAACACAATTTAGGAAAATTCTAATGGCACACAGACTTTTACTTTTTCCACACAAATTCTTTCTATACACATTATTATAATTTAAAATTTTCATTAGTTCTTTCCACACACACCAAAATTTTTCAAACTACCCATCCCTCCATTTCCCTCTTTCTTTCCACACACAGGTGTACGGAAGTATAGGTCCGAACAGATGCATTAAGTTCGGAACTATACATCCGAACATATGCAATTATGCATTATGTTTGAAACTATACATCCGAACATATGGCATATGTTCGGACATGAAAGACCGTACATATCGGGAACCTGCAACTCGTTCTAGGGGAGAAAAAATAATAAAAGATAATTGGGTCTTGATGAAGTGGAGAGTAAAAAAATAATAAAAGAGAATTGGGTCTTGATGAAGTGGAGAGTGAGGAACGAAATCTTCTCATACCTAAACCACCCATTTCACTTTCCAACTTAAACCACTCATTTCACTCTCCACTTCATCTTCCTAAAATATGTCTTTCCTTTGCATTAACAGTACTTCTGTAGTTTTGAGTTTTGACCCGAAGAAAGAAGAAAGAAGACAGAAGAAAGAGCCCCTAATTCCGAAAACACTGCTTCAAACCCTAAAACCGATTTCAATTCGATCAAGGTACACCCCAAAATCAAGACAACATTGTGTCTATTGTCCAAGGAAGATAAAAGTGGAGAGTGAAATGGGTGGGAGAATCTTTTAGGGAAGAAGATGAGATTGTGTGTGAAAATAGAATATGTTTTGAGTTTTTGTGGGATAATGGATATTTTGGTCATTTCATAAAGGGGTAAGAACGTAATAAAAAAAATCCTTGCGTTTGAAAAGTAAAAATTTGTGTGCCAATAACAGCACTCTAATTTATTATGCTAGTGATCATATTAATTTGACGTCGTCGTCATCATCATTAGGGCTGAACAAAACCGGACCGGACCGGATTTGTGGTTTTAGTGGCACAAATCCGGACCGAACCGGACCGGATTTGGAAAACCGGTTATATTCGGTCCGGTCCGGTCTAGGCCTTTTCGGACCGGACCGGATTTATTAATATAAATAATAAATTTTTTTTAATACACATAACACTTTGACCAGGCCCTTCACCCCTCCCCCCTCCCCCCCCCCCCCTGGAAATGGTAAAAATGAGACTGGACTGCACAACACTGGGCTGGATTTAGGTTTCGTTTTTAGGCCTGTTAACAGGGCTGGACCTAAATATATATGCTTGAAAGCCAGGTGAAGCCCTTCATTTTAACACAAAGGGGTTGTATATATGTTGTAATTGGGTTGGGGCTGGGTTTTAATTTCAAGCCCTGGCTTGGATTGGGGCTTGGAAATTAGGCCGGATAACTAAATTGGTCTAGGCTTGGATAAGTTTGCCCCACTTGTTCACCCTCCCCATGAACACCTCTTATCTACATGATATATCTGGTGGGTCCACCCAATTTCACTTGGAGGAGGAATAGATCTTGATCCTCAATAAAGAGGAAATACATTTCCTCATCCTTAATTTGGCATATGTTGCACCCATTATCCTTCAACTAGACAGAGTTGCCAATGAACATAGCCCTAGTTCAAAAAATTTCAAATATACTAGTGTCGGTGGGTGGGATTCAAAGATTGCTATAATTAACAACAATTAAGGTTGTGAAATTGAAAGCACAACTAATGCATCCTCATCACAAAAAATATTGCTTGCATTGAGGTCTGCCTACAAAACCAAATGAAAGCTTAGGAAATCCTAAAAAAAAATGAAACCGGTCTGGACCACTTATAAGTGGTCCAACCGGTCCGGTCCTTCATTTTAGACACAACCGGAAATCCGGTTGGACCGGATTTCCGGT
Source organism: Litsea cubeba (assembly GCA_012931725.1). Classification (NCBI taxonomy): domain Eukaryota; kingdom Viridiplantae; phylum Streptophyta; class Magnoliopsida; order Laurales; family Lauraceae; genus Litsea; species Litsea cubeba. The sequence continues at coordinate 4,061,039 of CM022945.1, read as the reverse complement.
TGTACAGCCCTAATCATCATCAAAGCTCAATCTCAACTATGCTGGAGCTAGCTGCATCAATTTTGTCGATCCATTTCAATCAATACTAGGCCAAATTTTTAGATAGGTTGCATATAATATAGAGGATTTTACTGGAAAAAAATCCTCTTAGACCGAGTGGAGATAAAAAAGGACTCAAAGTATAGTTATCCACCATAGTGATCCTAGGGGCCTTTTCCATTTTTTTTTATATTTCTTGAGCGGGGACACTCCCGTTTTCTTTAAAGCCCATGCAAATCTCTTCTTCCTCATAAGCTTTCTTCTTCCTCCTCTATTAACTTTCTTCTTTCTTCTCTACTGTTTACCTTTTTTCTTCTTCTTCCTCCTCTTCTCCTCCACGAGTTTTTTTCCTTCTTCCTCTCATTATTCCTTCTTCCTTCTTTCATCTTCAACCTTTGATCTCCTCCATCAATGGCGAGCACCGGCCACCACAAGGTAACCCCGAGTTACTTCTCTTTCCCCTCTTCCCTCTTTTCCTCTTTCTATCCCCTTTTTCTCCCTCAACCGTGGCCAATCCCAATTGATTGTAAGGGGTTTTTTCTGCCCAACACGTTTAGCAAGCAGGGCGGACCCATAAATTCTTCTTTAGTGGGGCCATATGTAGAAATAAAATCTTAGGAGGGCTTCATATAAAAAAGTGAATATAATTTTTAAAACATATAAGGGTTTTTTAAAAAACTTCAAGGGGGGCATAAGTAAAAAATTATAAAACTCCTTAAAACCTTAAGGGCTTTTCTATAACTTGGGGGGGCGGGGGCCCCTGCTAGCTCCCCTAGTTTTGCCACTGTTAGCAAGTACCCCACTTGATATTCCCCGCCTAGCACATTTAACAATTCTTCTTCCAAAGATTAAGATGAAAGAAGAAAAGAAATAGTACCCCACTTGCTATTCCCCACCCAATACATTTAGCACACTTAGTAAAGTAGGGATATTCTCGTCCAGCATAGTCAAAACACTCATTTAGACAAGTGTTTTAATTCTTATGAGCCGGAATATCCTTGCCCACTTGTGAACGACTCAACGGGGATATTCACTCACCGAAAAAGCGAAAAAAATGATAAAACAAGTGGTATCCTCTCTCATATATTAATAAGCGGTGATAAGGCCACTCAACGAAAATGCAAGAAAAAGGACAAAAAAGTGGCGGGAGGACGTATATGGTCTATATTAAAACTCGAAGGCCTTGTTAATCTTCAACAAGTCTAAGGGAGTTTTTTTTTGGTAAAACCCTTTATAATATATGTAACATATTAATTGATATGCAACATATAACCAAATTTGAGTTGTTATGATATGAAAAAAATGCACCATATTTGATGGCATGCCTTTATTACATATAACGTATCAAAATCTTGGGCTCGCTTCTAAAAGATATGGAATGCATCCACTTCAGCTTCTTCCTACAATGACAATTTTCAGGCTTGTCAACCAAATGAATAGTTACTTTCAAAGGTCTTTGTATGACCAACATATGTACAAAGAATGGAAAACATCCCATAATAAATGAAAATATTGTTCCTAGGGTCTCATAGTTATTCAAAATCCTAAACATTAGAAGAAATTAGTTGGATGCCAAAATATGCATGACGAATTGACCGATCCACAGAATTTAAAGGAATATCAGTGTCAAAATCTAGTTATCCCATAAATGAAAATATTACGGGTCTCATAGTTATTCAAAATCTTAAACATTAGATAAAATTAGTTGGATGTAACAGTCAACATAATTTGGAGGGAGATCAGTGTCAAAATCTAGCTAAGTAGTAATGTGATTTCACAGTTTTTTTTGAAAATTATGCGATATCGCATAAAGAGGGTCATTTTACCCTAAAAAAATGTACTGCCACCGCGTTGGTAAATTTTTTTGAGTCAACATATTGCTCATTAAATTGAAATCTAACGGATCTTGTATGGTCAATTTTTTTTTTTTTTTTGCATTGAAAATCTCTCTTAAATAAGAGTCAATTGAATAGAAATGTAACTGGACTTCACAACTTTTTTTTATTATAAAAAAATATACTCTTTTTTTGTAAGAAATTACCCATTTACTCTTTAAAAAAAAAACTATAGTGACTTGAACGATGATTTTTTTTGCCAAAATGTACCTTTTCAAAAAGTCTCTCTTTTGTAATGGAGCCCACCTTTCATCAATTCAACCCATCCACGCACGTTGAAGTTTTATTGGAGCTGGTTCCATTTGGCAGTTGGCACTATTTCTTTTACTTGGATTTTATCATAAGAAATTTACATTATTAAAACTTGAAGACTAAATTAGGTTAGAATCGTTTAATTGACTTAATATTGCATATTTTCCCGATCCACAGGCCTTTCCACTAGGGGTGTACACGGATCGGATTGGTGCGGATTTGGCCAAATCCGTCACCAATCCGTTGCCTACGGATTGACGGATTTGAATCCGTCACCAATCCGTGGCTCTTAAAATCCGATCCGATCCGTGGAGGACCGGATCGGATCGGATTAATCCGTTCAATCTAATTTTAAAAAAAATTTATCAAATATGTTATAAAAAATTACATTTTGACCCTTAAAATTTTTTCTTATTTTAAATTTAGACGTCTTAATTTATATTTAAACCCCTTATATTTTTTTTATTTATATTTAATGTCAACGGATCGGATCGGATTGAATCCATGGATTGAGGGTGAAATCCGCCACCGATTCGTTGCTAACGGATTACAAAATTCTCAATCCGTAATCAATTCGTTTACATTCGGATCGGATTGGATCGAATCGGATTGGATCGAATCGGATTTTCGGATCGACGGATTTTTTGTGCACCCCAACTTTCCACCACCATGTCCCTTGTACATCATACATCCAAGTGGGCTCCACCTAACTTAAGGCTAATTTACTGGACAATTATTTATTTCAGCGGAGAAGGATGTATTTGTAATATTATAAAATCAGGGTCTTTATGAGGATTTGCATGTTTGTTTGCATGAGGGGAGGAGTGGAGCCAATCAATTGATTGCTCAATTGGGGAGGCACTCCCTTCCAAAAAAACAACCAACGACTGTAGTGCTGATGGCGGGAGATGGTGGGAGACTTTTGTGAGTACTTACCTTTGATTTGTTCGGACACTTCACTAAGTAAGGTGGAATGAAGTAAAGCCTCATTTTACTGGGCAAGACATAAACTACGAGTCATAACAAAACTATAAAATTTTAAACTTCCCTCACTCAATTAAAAAAAAAAGTAAAAAAACAACATTCTCAACCACTAAAAGATAAAAACCCATCTACTTTTTATCCCAAAAGTAAAAAAAATTCCTTCTTAAGCCGCTAAAAATAAAATTTTATCATACTATGATTAGACCTCTTAATATTATATTCTCTATTGAATATTCACTTTACTTTATTTCACTTTATAAATATTTTTACTAAACAAGAGTAGAGTAAAACAAATGGTTAAATTAAGAGAAAAGGATAGAGTAGGTCTTGATAATAAAAAATAATAAAAAAAGGGGAGGAGTTTTTCTTTTTTTTCATTTAACATCTTTTACTCGCAACCCACTCCTCCTTTCTTTATTTTTGATTTAGCCCTTTACTCTCAAGCATGTATGGATTCAAATGCTATAGATTCATATTAGCAAAAAAAAAAAAAAAAAAAAAATGCCATTGAATCATAAGACCCTTTTATGAAGTTATCTAAAACCTGAGGAACTATTTTTAGTTCATCGAAAACTAGGAAGCAGAATAAAAGGGGAACTCTCCGCAGAAAAGAACGTACTTTTCATTCCTCAAGCAAGACAGAACATTGCGTTGAAGTCGAGAAGGAAGTGAAAGACATCAGACATCGGATTTTCAGGTTCGTTCATTAGCTCACTCGCAACATTCAGTATTCGATCGTTTCTCTGCTTTTTGAACGAAGAAAGGCTTCACCTTTCCCGTTTTCATGGAAATCTCTCTCACTCGATCGAATCTTTTTTTCGTGTTTCCGATTCTTCGTTGAGGGGTTCTCTTTAGATGATGAATTCTTCGATACCCATGACCCCAATTTCTTCCATGCTCGTTGAAATCTGATTTATAATTAGGGGCATCGACTTCTTTCAGATATGCATCTCGTAATTCGTACTTGTTGTTCAAAGATGCATTCTGCAATTTGTTGACCCCCCATTTTCCAGTACGGGCAGCATCAATGAGACCAATCGTATGTGGGTCCCACCCCAGATGGGTGAAGAACAAGTGATCTTCACCATCGAACAATCTCAGCCATTCAAATGGTGGAATTCTCTCCATGGTTGGTGAACTAAAGGCTTGATTTTTAACCTGATTGTCCGTTGATTCTCTGATATGGATGGATGGTATTGTCATGATGGGGTCAACTAGATGGTATGGACGATGCTAATCTATATGAAATATTAGTTATTCTGAATGAGAAGAGTTTTTCTTGCACAGGAATTAAGATCCAATTCCAGCGATCTTAGGAGCTCTTGTTTTCGAAGCGATTATGTTACTAAATTTTTGGGTTAATGCGATTAGATGATATTCTTATCCTTTGTTATTGTGTAGTATGTGATTTAATTGATTGCATTAGAATCTGATTTAGGATTTTAGCGCAACATTTTCTGGTGTTCTGCCTCAGTTTCATGATTTTTTCCCTTTTTGTTGAATCGACGAGCTTAGTTAAATGATAAAAAAATCACACTATGTATGTGGAACTTTAAATTTCTAAGATGTATGGGGTCCTTCTGACATGCTAATTTTGCACATTGTTCGCACTTGTCAATTTTCACCATCACTGTTGAAGCCTCATGGTCTTATCCCATCTACCCAAGGTCGACTTAGTCTATTTTCAACTCATTCCTATTTTGGGATAAGTTATTGTCACTCCACATTCTAAGATGTCACTTTTGGACTATTCCATTTTAAGTTTATATTGGTTTCTTCCTCCGCCTTGTTCTTGTATTTGTAATACATATTTTTGTATACTGGAGCTGTTACTTGTCTTCTGTATGCACACTTGAATTGTCTTCAATTTTGTTTTCTCCTTCTCCTTCTCCTCCTCCTCCTCCTATATATTTATCCGAGTGTCTTCTATATGCACACCCGAATTGTCTTCAATTTTGTTTTCTTCTTCTTCTTATCCTATTTATTTATCTGAGCTTAGCTTATAGTATGGTGGAGAGGCGCTCATAGCTTATAGTAAAGACGAATATGATGAGTTGGCTTTTCTCTCTTTTTGAAATTGTAGTCACGAGATTTAATTGATTAGAACCTGATATTGATCAGTTTAGTACATTGGTAGCCTCTTTTCAGCACTCTTAGAGCCAATGATGTGGTGAATATTCTTGCTGAAGCTTGGATTGCAGGATCTGAGTGTTTCCAAAGATTCAGTCCTCTTATGTCTTGATGTCTTTTTCATGTTTTAGGAGCTTGGTTGTGTGGTGTGGCCATGCTGGGCTTGCATTGCTTATGTTTGCTGGCCTTGTTGGGTGTGTCTTTGGCTTTGTTCGTGGTCGTGGTGCCTTACCTTGAGCTCTTCTTGTTGTATCATATCTTTCTTATAAATAAGATCTGTTAACTTCCAAAAGAAGAAGTGTCTATTTAGTTTTCTTGACTTGTTCCTCTGTTGATTTGTTAACTGAGCTGGACACTACATTATGTCATCATGCATTTTCAGTTAAAAAAGTGTATTTTCTTGTCACTTTATCATTCTTTTTTTAAAAGAAGCTAAAAAGGAATCTAATGAGTTTACCAGTCCTTGAAGAATCATGAAAGAAATGTTCCGTAGCCATGATTCAAAACTCAATTATGTCTATTATATTTTGGTTGGCTTTGCTCATCATTTTCAAGTAATTGCTTGCCTTAATTTTCTTCACAATATCCTTGAATGATCCCAGTAAATATGTAAAATGCATTAGTGATGAAAAGAAATGTTTAAATTTATCAGGATAGTGTTCCTTTGATTTTTTTTTTTCCAAAATCCATATATGTATATGTAGAAATTCATTTTAGTAAAAGAACCCAAAAACTAAGTACAAATGATGAAATGACAACAATGGCATTGACTACAAGCCTGCAAGAGATGGTCTCGAAAGTTAAAACTCCTTGCTTAGCTAGTGAATCCGTCTCAACATACACCTCTTGCAATATATGAGAAAGCGAATTCGGTCAGTTATGGGGAAGATCTTTAACTTCACATCATTCCCAAGATAACAAGGTAAGGCCCCATAATTATTGGACTCATTAATAGCATTCCTTCATTCTCCTTCGCTTATCAGAATTACGATCTAAAACTGAATAAGCTTTAACACATGGAAGAACCCAAATTTTGCCCTCATTGGGGATTTGGAAATTCCTAACTTCCCCGTTGAACCACCACATTCACTTCAGACCTGGATTGCCAAGGGAACATCTATCAAATTTTGATATGGGTGATCCAAAACCTGATTCTAACCAAAGGATTCCTTTTTACAACACATGATTTACCACTCACTACTTCCAACCATTCCCATGAAAGGGTGTCTATAGATGTTAGAGAAGTCATGACTAACAAAGCCCACTAGAGAATCTTGTTTTTGCCAATCTGCAATATCCCGCCAACTTTCTAGCTATTGTTGTTCTTCTTCATCAATGATGCAAACCCGCCAAGGAAAACATCCAGCCCGTCTGCCCCTCCTTATCACTGTCATTGCAAGTCTGCTGCTTGATTGAGTCCAATATGCATTAGATTCAGACTTCGCATGTTATGGCACTGCACATCATTTTCAATGAATTATCTGCCTTATTTCTTGAAATACTCTTGAATTTCTTAATAGAAGTAACCTATAGAAAGGAATGCTCTATCATTTAGCTTCTTACAACAAAGAATTTGGTGGGCACACTTGTAAGATAACCCATAATATAGAAGGTTAAATTGCATTAATTGGTTAATATGTATCTTGTTTTTTCTTTTTTGGGTAGAATATATGTATCTTGTCTTGTTCTTCTTCTAGGGACTTTTTTGTTGTTTTGTTTTCTTTTATGAATATTTTCGACAATAATCTTTATGTTTTTATTTTCTTTATCTCTTCATTTATTGCTGTCAGTAGTTTTTTTTATTGGCAACTCATTTTATTGAGATGTCAATACTTCTCGTGTCTTGTCAATTTCTCTTTCAGAAATTCTGTTCGGATATGAATATTCATTTCGAAATAGCTATTTTCTATATTCATATTGTGAAGTAGTTTGTCTTCTAAATTTCAATTCCATCCTCAGGTTTTCTTTTTAGAATAACAGGCATTATTTTGTTTCCTTTCTTCTTTTAACCTTTCCTGGCCTTTTTATTATGACAACTGAAACAGGTTTTCATTTTTTGGAAGTTGACTGAAACTGTTGATTGATTTTTAGATTTGCATGAGCATGTAAGACTCCTTTGAATGTCTACAATTATAGAATCTGAATTCCAAATTCAACATGAATGTATGGTGATATGTTCTTACAAACTATGCTTGTATAATATGCTATGGTTATACTTCCCTTATTGTTCTTACTTTGATGTTGCTTTCCATACATATTTGCAGGTACATGGAAACAACTGAAAGGATTTTTTTTTTTTGGTTTTCTTTCATTATAATGTTTTATTGAATAATATATATTATTAAATTGCGATCATAAGTCAATGTGCTTTTGGCTTTTATGGAATTGGCTTGACCAAATTTCTTAACCGTGTTCATTGGCAGTGTCCAACTTCCAGGCCAGCAAGACCAGAGTCTCTTCAGCGACTGATCTTATTCATCATTTAACCTTATTTGACCGTAACAAAAAAAAAAAAAAATGGTATGTTAACTCTTTTACTTGTTTGGTGCGTTTGTCTCCATTTGCATGAAAACCAATGGTTAAAACATTTTGATCCTAAATTTTTTTAGTGCATTAAGAAAAAGTGCTAACTCATACTATAGGTGCTATGATTTTTTTTTTTTAAAATTCATGGCATTAATTTGAAATATTGGCATGCTTGATTGTTCAATTCAAGTCACCAATTTGCGTTTACAAATTTGCAACTGTTCTTCTAGTGAAGCCTAACTAAGAAAATGCTAATTTTCTTTCTCACCAGATTCGCGTGCTCTTGATCCACTGGATTGTAGTGTAAACATTCTCTAGAACCTCGTGCGATAAGACGGATCCAGCAATGTCTCTGCATCCTGCATCCAAGAGATCTCCATTTCCAATGATTCTACCCTCTGATACCTTTTCTTCTATCTTTCTTTGGAATGATAAGAGCCATCATTGCATCTGTTTTGTCACACGACTTTCATTGTCTAACCCATATCCATCTATATGGGTCAACTTTGTGAATTCTACCTTCCCACTCAACTCTATTTGTAGCCATGTTTTAGTAAACCCACTATCCATCATGTCTTTGCTCACTACTTCATTTGAGATCCTTAACAGTCTACCTCTTTTCCTAGTTCCCTGAACATGAATCTTCAATATGTCTTACATTGTCTGCTTCAGGTCTTCTATGTACTTGCCCGTACCATTCAAATGTCATTTTTTGTTTATTATTTTTCTCCTTTATTGGAGTTACTCATATGTTTTCTAAATAGTCCCACCATCTTCCACTGTATCTAGTTCAGTGGGTTCACACCAACCAAATGCAGAGACTTCAAATTTTGCATTTTGATTCTAAAATAAGCCATGAAAAGATTGACTAGCATAAAGTTTGAGTCTGCCCAATGTGCCTCCACCTCAATTTCAGCCACAATGTGATGAATTTTGATCTACCTCATATGAGGGGGCCATTTACCATTCAGCATCCCTTCCTGCACTCCTTGCCATTCTTTTTCCTCACCCTTAATATAAGTCCTTTCAATGCTTTTAAGCACATTTCCCACAGTTGTTTATATCTTATTAAGTCAACAGTAATGGGGCATTCCCTGGAACGCCACGTTCTTTCTTCAGTTTTGCTCGTCTTCAATCATCGTTTCTTCTCTTTGGTCCAAGTCAAACATTCGGTCAAGCTTTTTGTGTAGATATAGGACATGTTATCCTGCAATTCGACCCACGAGCTGTGCTTCCAACTATATTTACTAACAAATGTACACAAGACAAATCTTGTCTATTTACATAAATAGAATAGAGAGCTCGTTGTGCCATCCTCATTAGAAGACCACCTTAAGTATGCAGAAAGAAACTACTAATATGAATATAAAATCATCAACTAATGTCATTGAAGCATCCTCTTTTCTCTTACTCTTATGTATCATTAAGAGATGCACTGGCAGCTTTGTTGAGAAGGTGTGCTTCTTTAGAGCCTTTTGGGCCTGGCTTCCTCTCATAGTAGTCAAGTTCAGCCAGCAAACCGAAACAAATCACCCCTATAGAAGACTTCAGCTAGGAATTCAGACCTTTCAGCCGAATCTAGGATTTCAGCCGAAATAGTCCAAATTACAAGATTTTGGCCGAAATATGTTTTTTTTCCCTAAAAAAAAAAAGAAAAACAAAAAAGAAATAAAAAACAAATGGGTCTCTCTCTCTCAACCCTCGTTCCCTCTTTTAGAAACAGAAGAAGAAGAATAGAAGGAGGAGGATTGTGGTAGAAAGCAAGAGAGAGAGAGAGGAGAGAGAGAGAGAGAGAGAGAGAGAGAGAGAGAGAGAGAGAGAGAGAGAGAGCTGGTGGAAACGAGAGTCAAAAGGATGCCTGCTGCCTTCATTTGCTCAATTCCTCTGGATAAAGGGGTGAAAGGGTTGTGGCCTCCTTTCGCCCTTGTTTTTAGTCCGATGCATGGACTCTGGGGAAGTTCGCGGAGACCTATTAAAAATCTAAACTGTTTAAATGTCCCTCTAATATATAGGCTCTAGCCAAATTTCACCCTAATAGGAAACGGGCCCAACGTTACATTAATCAAATATCATTTTTTTTATAAGAAAATTGTGAAAACGGCCCAAAAACTTGGTATTTTTTGAAAAAATGGTCAAAATCCCAAATCTCGGCCATATAAAAATAGCGTATTGCACTAATGATTTTCTAGAATAAATTAAATGTATATAATTTATATCTAATTTAAAATTTTTAATATATATTTTTTACATTTATAAATTTTTACCTTTTAATATTTCCCTAAACGGAACTTCGAAATGTTTCACATAAATTCTGAATTGGCTGAAACATTTTAGTCTAGAGGCCAACTTGAAATGGGGTCCTAAACGAAATTGACAACGATGCTTCCTCTATCACATGATATTTCTAAGGCAACCATTTTCAGACGTTACATGAGGTCACATTTTCCTTAGTGTTTAAACCTCTGTCTTCCTAGATGGTGTCCTCTGCCTTTGGGTGTTTGTAAGCTCAATATTGATGGCATGGCTATCTGAAATCTTGGCTTAGCGAGAATGGGAAGGGTCATTTGGGCTAGTGCAGGTGAGAACATTCTTTCGTTTTCTAGATGAGTTGGTTTTTTCTTGCTTAACAAAGCAGAGGTGGAAGCTATGTAGATAGGCTTTTGTGAATCTTGCTGATTAAACCTTGATAATTCATTAGTGGAAGGTGATTCTCTCTGTGCAATTAGATGTGCTTCATGCTTGTGAAAGCACCCTGGGTTTTAGCGGATGTGCTGAAGGAAGTGATTGCTTTGGGTAAAGCTTTGGTTGCATCCTTTGTGCATGTCATGAGAAGTGTGAACTTGACTGGAGACGAACTGGTCAAGAGGGAATCTCTCATCAGATCCTGATTTATCTTCCTAAGAAGGAATTTCTCATCAGAGTCTGGTTCAATGTTGTAAAAATCGCTAGGCGGACGCTAGGCGGTGGGCATGGATTAGGGATTAATTCCCGATTAATCCCCGCCTAGCCCGATTAATCCCCTCCTAGTCCGATTAATCCCCGCCTAGCGCCTAGGCGGTGACCGCCGACTAGCGCCTAGGCGGGGATTAATCGGCCGCCTAGGCCGATTTTTGCAACAGTGGTCTGGTTATAAGTCAGGATCATTTTCAATCTCCTTTGATCCAGTCTTGCTTGTTTGCATTGTTCTTGGCAGTTTTTGTGATGGTTGCATTTTAGTATATACTGGCATACTGCTAGCTCCATTTAATTAAATTTAGTTATGATTTCCAAAAAAAAAGAAAAAAGAAACTCTTTGTAGCCACTACAAGAGAAAAACTGGTGTTTTAAACTCTACTGAGTCTTCTAAAACTTCAAATTATGTCATGTTCTTTTTATGAAAAATTGCACTAGTACGGTAGTACCCACCTCCAGAAATAATCTACAACAGCTCTCTAAAATTAACAAGGTCGATTGATCATCTTGCAGCCAAATCAGTTTCAAGTCATTGTCAGTTTCTAGCCTTCATATAGTTTGACTTATGTTTTTAAACCTGCAAGAAGCCTGTGGACCTGTAAGCAAATAGCATGTGGAACACCTATGTACTTTACCTTCCTAACACCAAATAATTATTTAATTATAGGTATTCTCCTCTAAGTATTGAGATGGGAATTGGTATTTGTTTATTCACTATCACCATCACATCATCATCTTCAACAAAAACATCATCATTGAAGTTTTTCCCCATCTATTTCAGGTCGTTATTATATGTTTTATCACATTAGTAGGAAATAATGGGTTACTCTCTCATCTCAGTTTCTTACCTGGAAGATCATATTTTGCTAAGTCATTATCTCACTGTCTTGTGATTAAATTGGAGACAAAACCATCCTTTGTGATGAATTTTTCTGATCTAGTGTTACCTTTTCGGCGTTCTAATTTAGGAAAACTTTATCCAATGTTTTTCCATGTTTATATAAATCATCCATATTTATGGTGCAGGCTATGTATATCCGTGTTAAGCGCGAGCAAACAACATACTTTCTTCAGTGCGATCCAACTGAGACAATTTTAAACATTAAGCAGAAGTTACATTCACTCATTGATAAGCCAGTTAATGATCAACGCTTGATTCTAGTATCGACAAATGAAGTATTGGATGATTCGAAGACTTTGGCAGATCAGAAGGTGTCAATCTCAATTCTTTAGTCATTTATTGCGCATATGGATATGCCTGAAATAGCAACTGGTTGACAGTTTTGGCAGAATGGATCAGATGGCATGGAATCAAAAATCTATTCAGATTGGATATTGTCCTTTTGGATTTTGCACCCCAAATAAATATTGGTGATTGGGATAAACGACGAGTCGGGGCCAATAAGTTTAGAAGAATGTATCGTGTCTAATTTGATTTTTGATTCCCATGTGTATGCATGACGGAATAGATGACCATCTGTTCTACCAAAATATTAAAACCATTTGTCATTTGGATACACCCAAATGGTACCTTCTCATATGTGGTTTTTGTTAAAGTGAGATCATTAAGAAGATTGTGAGCCGTTTATTGCAACAATGAGAAATTGTGAAGGAATGGATAACCATCTGTTCTACCAAAATATTAAAACCATTTGCTATTTGGATACGCCCAAATGATTATGTTGGTGTTCTTTCTTTTTATTTGTGATTTTTGTTAACATGAGATCATCACGAAAATCATGCATTGTTAAATGCAAAAATGAGAAATTGTTTACATTGATTATTATTTTCCTTATATCTAAAAAAATGGTTGGCGCTACAAGTTTGTCAATTCTTTACATCTGTTTTTTTTTTTTTTTTTTCAGGTTGAAAATGATTCTATTGTGGCATTGACTTTGAAGAAGGGTTTGTTCTTTTCCAATCTGTTTTTCTTGTTGTGCATCTTTAATCCTGTAGTTGTCCCTAACTATAGTTCGCAAATTTCTTGCATGTGCAGTGGTACTGTGATACTGTCTTGTCTTGCTAGTTGTTTTAACTTTCATCCCCAAATTCGTACCTTGATGCACGGACTCTGCTAATTAGATCATGCTACTTAAGCCAGATTGAGTACTTTAATGTGCAGCACATAGGATGGAATTTTAAAGAAAGGTGATGACTCCTATTGGGTCCCATGTGGAGTTGGCGCCTTGATCTTCAGTGTCTCTACAAGTCATTCTGTGCATACTATAATTCTGACCATAATGGGCAAGAGCTTGTAGCCTGTCATAAACCTTAAGCGACTCCTTAAGCTTGTTGTCACAACTACAGCTTACCTTTCAGAAGGAAAAGAGAAAGAATGGAAAGTAAAAAAGAATCAAAGGTCTAACCCTATTCCTAATATGGGGTTGCTATTTTCATCCTCTTTTAATGCAGCCCAATTGCATGTGGGCCTAAAGGCTGCAAAAGTCGGCAAAGAATAGGCCTACTACTGACAAGCCCATTAGGCCTAACACATAGCGGACTGGCCCATTGCTCATTGGACTTAGCCCTTGGTTGGCCAGCCCGTTATAGTCAACTTCTTAATTTGGAAAATCTTCTTTCTTAATTTTGTAAATTTCTCCTAGATCTGCATTCTTAGTCCAGATTTTCAAGAGGACTTCCTACATCTATATTATTATTAAAATATCTAAAAGAAAATTTCCTAGACCTGGCGTGAATGGCTTGTAATCAGTAAGAGAGAGGAAACAAGGTCCTATTTAGAGAAATAGAGATTGACGTGAGTATAGGTACATATGTTGTGTAAGGGTCATAAATTGGTGACAGAAGCTGTCTGGCCAAAAGCCAGAGAGATGGCTCGCTATAGTGAGTGAGGTGGATGAGCCCAGTCCGATTCGAACCTAAGTCAGAATTTGAGTAGAGTTGATATTCTGATTGGAGTTTTATTAGGAGATTCTTGCACAGATTTGGGGCTATTTATTGGGTGATTCTCTCAACCCAAATGGATACACCACCTCTCTCATTAATCTGAGTAAGAGATATCTTAAAGAGAGAATTATTCTCTAGAGCCATTGAGAGATTGTTCTGAAGGGCTGCTCTAGAAGGTTGTGTTGCTTCTACTCTCTTGTAGAAGATTGATCATCTTGGTTGACAAGGTGCTAAGAGATCAAGTACGGAGAACGGTGCACGGCGGGGAAGTCGTGGCAGCGGAAGTTGTGCAAGAACAACTACAGTCCTTAGGTCGAGGTACTGATTGGGAATAGGGTCTTTGAGTATATCTTGTAACTGTTCATAAGTTATTGATTTCTGGATCGTGGTTTTTCTCCCTAGAAAGGATTTCCATGTTAAATATTGTGTATGCCTTCTTGTGGTGATTGATTGGTAGATTTATTTGCTAGTTCTTTATTGCTTGGTTGGTTACATCCGCTGCATTGGTTTGATTAATTAAGACCAGCATCCATTCTAGTGGGTTCTGCGGAACTTTCATGTTGGATTTTGATTCCCCTGTGTGGGATTTTTGATTGGGTATATTTAAAACATAGGTTACCATTAAAAAAAAAAAAAAAGATTTAAAACATAGGTTCGAGGGTTTGGCATCACTGTTAGAAACACAAAGAACAAATATCAACTTAAGAAGCAAGCAATAAGCATTTCAATAGTTTTGTTAGTTATATAATAATGTTGCCCATCACAAAGCAGTGTTTAAAGTAATAATAGAAGAATCAAACATGGCGTGGCTGTTGTATCCAAAACCGTGTAACATATTATTACTGCATGGATTGTTCTTAACGGTTTAGAGAACATGCAATTTCCAGAAAATTGAGTTTTGATCAATGTGATCGATCCCTCTATGTATAGCCTATGTATTTTCTCATTATAGAATGTTCAGTCTGTGAAATCCCTTGATTGCAGGAATTATCCTAATATTCTAGATAATACAAAGATTACAATGGATGTACACACATGGGATCTAATCTTATGTGGGTCCCATATTACATACGCTGATATTACTAATGGTCAGTAATCTCATCATCCTGGAGTGCTAATCCTATAGATTTTAGTATGTAGCTTTGTTGGATGCTTCTCTTGGCTCAATGGCTCAACTTTGAGCTTCCATTTTGTCCAGCTTACCCCACAAGAAAAATAAATAAAATAAGAAGTCGCATCCTCATGGGGTTGTGATCTTAAACCCATGAAGAAAAACCTGATTTCTAATGTGTCTGTACTCACTATTGAATGATCTAATCCAGATCTATGTTCATACCAATTAACTACACACAGGTGACTGCATTCTGATCTGAATATCTTTTCAGAGTATAAATGACATTGCCAGTTCAGTAGCTAGATTTTATTCAATATAAGTACCATTTCAAAAAAAAAAGTTCAGGAATCCGGTCCTCCACCACTCTAATTGATCCGCCTACGCCTCTCCACCGCTAGAAATCCAACCTCTGATGCAGAGGAAAAGTACCATATCAACTGGGTCGTGTTTGGTTAGGCTGGGTTGAAGTGGGTCTGGCTGGTTGATGAAGAGGATGGAGTGGCAGACTGATCTGGGTTTATTTGGCTTTGACATTGACAATGGTGAGGCTGGGTTGAGGATGACGATGGTCTTTGTGTGTGATGAAGATGGAAAAGAGGCAAGATGGGTCGTGTGTGTGATGAAGTGATTTTATGACGTGTGATTTGTGAAGATAGAGTTGCTGTGCAGATAGGTTTGGATGGAGAGATGAAGTGGTGAAAGATGGTGAGTGAAAGGGATGAAGATGGTCGTTTGGTTGGGTGGATTAGAGAGTAAAGAGAGGAGATGGATGGGTCGGTGAGTTGTAGAGGATGGTGAAAGGGAGATGTTGAAAGATGGTAATGATGGTGTGAGTGAAAAGGGATGAAGATGAAGGTTTGGTTGTGTGGGTTTAAATGTGAAGAGAGGAGATGGATGGGTGAGTGAGTTGCGGAGGAAGGTGAAAGGGAGATGGTGAAAGATGGTGAGTGAAAGGGACGAAGATGGCTGTTTGGTTGGGTGGATTAGAGAGTGAAGAGAGGAGATTGATGGGTCGGTGAGTTGCAAAGGATGGTGAAAGAGAGATGTAAGAGGCTGTGTGTATGTGAGAGTGTCATAAGCCTTAAGCGACTCCTGAAGCTCGTTGTCACAACTACACCTTATCTTTTAGAAGGAAAAGAAAGAAATAATGGAAAGGGAAAAAAGAATTTAAGGTCAAATTATATTCCTAATATGGGGTTATTATTTTCATCCTCTTTTAATGCATCCCAATTGTATGTGGGCCTAAAGGCTACAAAAGTAGGCAAATAATAGGCCTACTACTGACTAGCCCATTAGGCCTAACACAGTGGACTGGCCCATTGGACTTAGCCCTTGGTTGGCCAGCCCATTAGGCATGACTATAGTCACCTTCTTAATTTAGCAAATCTGCTTTCTTAATTTTGTAAATTCCTTCAAGATCTGCACTCTTAGTTTAGCAGATTTTCAAAATGACTTCCAACATCTACATTATTATTAGAATATCTAAAAGAAAACTTCCTGGACCTAGCTAGAGAGTTGAATGACATTAATCAGTAAGAGAGAGGATACAAGATCCTATTTAGAGAAATAGAGATTGGCAAGATCCTATTTAGAGAATATAGGGTACATGTGTAGGATTTTGATTCACCTGTGTGGGATATTTGATTGGGTAGATTTAAAACATAGGTTTGACCGTTTGAGGGTTTGGTGACCCTGATAGGAAAACAAAGAGCAAATCTCAAGTAAAGAAGCAAGTAATAAACATTTCAATATTTTTGTTTTTTTTGTTTTTTTGGTAAATAATTTCAATATTTTTGTTAGTTCCATAATAATGTTGTCCATCACAAACCAATGTTTAAAGTAATAATAGAAGAATCAAACATGGGGTGTCCAATGTATCCAAAACCGTGTTACATATTATTACTGCATGGATTATTCTTGCTCATGGTCCATAATCTCATCATCCTGGAGTGCTAATTGGCTCAACTTTGAGCTTCCATTTTTTAACAGCTTATCCCACAAGAAAAATAAATAAAATAAAAAAGTTGCATCCTCACAGGGTTGTGATCTTAAACCCATGAAGAAAACCTGATTTTAATGTATATACTTATTATAGAATGAACTAATCCAGATCTATGTTCATACCAATGAACTTCACACAGGTGACTGCATTCTAATCCGAATATCTTTCCTTGGTGTAAATGACATTGCCAGCACAGGAGCTAGATTTTGTTTAACACAGGTTACCGTTTCAAACAGAACAAAAAATGAAAAAAAGGAGAAAAAGTTCAGGAGCTAGAGACTTTTTTTTGGTAGAAAGGAGCTATATACTTAAAATCATTCTTTTGTTAGCTGTGTTTCCTTACTGTAGACCACATGGTGATTAACGATCTCTTACTTTCATTTGCTCCAAAATCTTTTAACTTTTCAGATGATAATGAGTTCGAGGATGTCAACATTGTAAGGCCTAATGATTTTTACCATTCGCGTGATTCTGAATGGAGTTCGTAGCTCGTAATCTAGAGCTTCCTTGCAACAGATTTCTATTAACAGAACAGAGATTTCAAGTGGTAGAGATTAGTAGTAATGATTTAAGGTGATCATTGTATCTGATAATACGATCTTATTGTAGATGGTTCTTACTTCAAACCTTGAATGCTGTGCTGCTTGTATTTTCGGAAACAAAACATGCATACCATTAAGTTAGAAATCTAACCTGAGTCCACTGCACTGGTTCTCTTGTGAAGTGCTGCACTCAAATTGGATTTGCAGCCGTGGTCCATGATCCATTCATTTGGGTGGGTCCCACTGTGGATGGATCAATCTTCCTATAAATCACATGGATTGGATGGTGCTACCTATCTGATTAAAAATTTCCTGTTAATATTTGTGATGCAAAATCAGTGAAAATCTTCTACCATGGTCTGTCAAAGGTGAAACCTACCTGTTGAACAGCCTGGATCCTCAACTGTTCATGGGCAGGGTGCGGGCCTGACAGAATTCCTATAGGCGTGCAGCAGAAAGGGTGGCCCACCCATTTCAAGATCCAGGCTGTTGAATATGATAAATCTCTATTTGTTCCTATTATGAAGGCATTGCTTTATCGGTTCTGCTTATATGTATATGACAGATTCATATGAAGGTTATATGCATCAGTTACTCTTCACCTACATCAGATAGTATTGGATCTTTATTTGATTCAGTAGAACCTAACCCAACCTGTTTTAACAATTTATTTGTACAAACTTACTGTATTAATCTATTCCACAAACAACCAACACACTATAAATTTATTTGTTTTGCTTAATTTAGTAAGAGTGCTATACTGGAGTAGGTGAAACATGCAACACACTGCATTAGGGGATCCTTAACTCTTTTCTTTATTTGTTTCGTGTGATCCTTCGCAATTTTATGTATTCCCTCATGCTTGTATTGATCCATACAATAGGCTTACACTCAGTTGAACAGGTTTACATTTTTCAGATCTGAATCTGGATCATGGCTGGAGTCACAGGTACACAGATTTAGGATTATAACTTGACTTGGGCCATTACCTAATTACACACACATTGGTCACTTGTTAGATCCATATTCGGTGATGGATCATGCCCTTAGAAAAGCTATTGAGTTCAGATGCACCATGGATCTGATCTGAACCTGACCTCTTTACGTCATTGTCTACAGTAAACTCCCTGAGGGAATGAACCAAAGCTGGATTTGTGATTGAATTGAATTGATTTGATTTGATCTTGAATTTGGAAATGTCGACGTTATGGTGAAACATCAGACATAATGGGCTAACCACTCAAGTCAATATGACAGGTAAGGTTGCAGCTGTGGGCAGGTGTTGCTGGTTTTGAGTCAAACCAAACCCAACTCCACCCATAAATTCTGTTAAGATAGTATAAAATACTATTAAACAGATGAACCTCCCACACACCTGCACCTTTATGCAATATAGGTAATTTTCAAAGGAGATCTCTAATATGAATAGAAGGGACATTTTATGGGGTCCACTTGAGAAACCACCAATCATGTAGAGTGTGGGTGGAGGGGATTGTTTATCTATAGATGAGGGATTCACTAAAAATTATCCGAACTGAATTGCTTTAAGTAAAGACTTTCAGGCCTTAAAAAGAAAAAAAGAAAAAGAACAAATGAAAAATGAAGTGTTCCAATTTAATGGTGAGTAAGCTTGTTTGTATAAATTTGTGGTGAGTGTTAATTTGTGGGGGTTGACAAAAATGAGGGTGTAGATTAACTTTTACTGATTGGGTGAAATAATCCCAAAAGGTCTAGCCCAGAGGCCTGAAAGTTAGCCCCAAGTCTAGCTAAGTTGCAAATTATAGTCTTTTTAGCTAAAAGGGAGTTTTTAAGTGTCGGTACACAAGCATAAGCCTAGCCCAGTTAACTACTGTGCAATAAAATTAGGCCTATGTCTAGCCCAAGGGCCTAAAAACACAACCAACCAGACAGGTCAGGTTTGGGTTGTCAATGCTCCCAACCATGTACAAGTATTTGTTAGTTGTGAATGGGAATCTCTTGAGAGATTGGGGAGTTAAAAAAAAAGAGGATAGAGGGTCACATGGAAGAATAAAAGGTAAGTGGTATGAATCAAATTATAAGTTTACCTTTTCATTAAGAGGTAACTTAATTGGTTTAGGACTACGATTTGCACCCGGAGGTTGTAAGTTCGAAACTGCACTACAACACTAGGTTTAAAAGAAGTTTACCTGGCTGGAGGGATTAGTCCAGCCCAAAGGATTGAGAATCCTCCGATAAAAAAAAATTCTTCACTAACTTTTCTCACCGAAACTTAGTAAAGAAAAAAAAAAAAGCCTCCCCAAAATAGAAGGCTCACCAGATATATCAGTCAATACCATTAATCTTGTGTGCCTCCTTAAATGGCCACACACAAGAAGTTTACTTACAAATTAAATTATATTTTAAGGACAAGCAACGGTCCACTATCAATGTATGACAATGTGCGGCAATGATTCCTCAGCCTGAATTACTTTCTAGCTACTATGATCTAAGGTGGGCCCCTCTAGGTTAATGCCTACTGATACCACATGCAGAAGAACTAAATGCCCTAGGCTCGCGTGTAAAGCCTCAGTTCTAGGACCCCCCACAATTATTACTCTCTCTTCTAGATCCCGTGAAACTCTCCAGACCGTAATTGGAATTTTGGACCCACTGTCATCTGAGTGGAGACATCTCATCCGTACAAGTGTCTACTATCTGCAATATCTGACCTTTCATTTATGGATGTTTTATTATTATTATTGTTGTTGTTGTCCGATCATCATTAGACATTGATTTCCACATCTAAAATATATATTCCAACTTGATCTCTATATTGGTTTAATTTTGCGATATCACAAACCTTTATTAAATTATGAGATATTACCTGTACAATGGTCTTTAGACATGATATCAGCTTATGAATCATTGTAGTTTAAGTATTTCTAATAGAACTATTCATGCGATATTTTAGGGTCATGTGCATACATCGGACTGTATGATATCCTACAGCCGTGCAGTATCACACAATTATTATCCGAACAATTCTATGAGAAATATTTAAATTTTAATTATTATGAGCAAATTGTAAGCTTATAAAGCAGTGGTACAAGTAATATCCCTTAAATTACTGAAAACGGATATTGAAAATACAAAAAAAAGGGTGTGCAACTTTGTCCGATATAGTAAAACTCAATAAAAAAATTGTGATTTTGTGATATAAAAAAAATAGAGCAACAAGGAAAACTTTTGAAAAACAATATCTCTACTCTGGTTACCAAATAGAGAAATCGAGTGTCCATACAGGAAAAAAAAAACCCTTCATTAATTTGGGCAACCAAACATGGCCCATCAACCATGATGATGGGACAACATAGGCATCAATTTGTGGATAAAATCCACATTAATGGCATGATATTGTCTTACAATTTTAGGCCTCTCCAACAAGGGCATGTTGCCAAGTTCTGGTCCGTGGGGATGGGCCCACAGATTGGCGTTTTCCAATGGGTTATCCTTATCTAGGACTAGGATAGGGCACATCACCTTATTGGCTAGGTTGGGTTCAGTGGGCCACATGGGGGTCACATGGCGTACATTCCCTCATAGCTCATGACCCTATATAATTCCACTCTGAAGCCTTTGCAGAGGGCCCCACTAGGAACATGCCCCTTAACATTAAACATTGGACAAGGAACATGGACATGTTACCTTATTCAGTCCACGTGTGGCCCACCTGCTAGTGGACCGACCTAAATTCCCGGCTAGTACATGTTAGCAATGTGCCCTAACTGACAGATGCCACTGATCTGAACCCCTTCTTATCCATTAATTTCTCCTCTATTCACCAATGGAATCTATATATAGGTCTTGCCAGCCAAACACAGCTCCTTAAAACCTAGCCAGTTCCATTTGCCAATCTATAAACTGTTGGCTGATGGACCCCACCCAAGATTTGGCCTAATATCACTGTTGTCTTCTTTTCAATCATATGGATCAATCATACAGGAATATAATAAGATTTCCTTCCTGTATGTTTTAAACCACCTTTGTGGGGCCATTACAGCAGGCAATATACATTGGAGGTGTTTGGATAGGATGGGTCATGTTAATTGCAGATGGTGCAAATTTAAAATTAATTCAGTGATCATAGGCTTGAAATTGGGAGCTTACAAAGTGAACGGTCCAAACAAAATTTTATAGCCATCTACACATATTTTGACCATACTTAATTTATACAGAAAACTTCTTATCCAACCATCCATTGTGCATAAAAAAGATGGCTGAAGTGGGCCTTGCAGTCTTTTATGGTCTATGATCATGTTCAATTGGTTGGGCACATTATTCACAAAATGCTCAATTCCAACTGGTTGCTTGTGTGCCAAGTTGATGCCTCTGTTATACATATTAAAGGGTTGGGGAGTTGTTGATTATATATCGTCTAAAACTCATATTGATGACATGATACTAACAGGTCTGAGATAAATATGTGATCAAGGTAAAATAATAATATTTAAAATAAGTATATTATGAAGCATTTAGTGGTTGCATCAACAGGTGACGTTAAGTTAAGATTATCGCAATAAGTTTAGACATGTCCAACATAGTCTAATAACAAAAGTTTTCCTATCTAAATTGATGGCCCACCCGAAAATAGAGACTTCAACATGAATGGAAGTAGCGTATATAAAATAGACATGAATGGAGAAAAAAATTTATATAGCCGACCCCATTATAATTGAGATAATGTGATGATGATTGAATGATCTTTTTTTTTTTATTTGCAAAATTAACATAACCCTTTATTTTTCTATATTTCCATTAACAAATTCTTATGTTATGATGCATCAGCATCACCCAACCATCAACCATCCATCTATAGGTAGCTTAAGTGGGCCCCCCAAGGTCGTTCAAGATTGGACCCCTCTTTTGAGTGTAGTAAAAAAGATGCCACTTCTGCCCCGTTCTTCACTCCCCAAATCTCTTCCTTTCCTAATTCCTTCCTTATATATATAAAGACAGACTCCTTTGCTTCGGTCTCCAAAACACAATCCCACTCTTACCCAACCGACATTACCCGTCCTCCTCCTTCTCCCCAGGATGCAGGACGGTCCTCACGATTCGTCTCGTCGACACGGTCTCTCTCGCTTTCTAACCCAGTCTTCTTCGCAATGTAATTGCATTTCTGCGTTAGACGACTAACCTCACCTAACTCCAACAAAAACCGAAGAAGAAGAAGAAGAAGAAGAAGAAGAAGAAGAAGCGAAGATCCATCTGCATTGTAGCAATGGCTCTTCCAAAACGCTTGTCTCCGAGTCTGCCACAGAACTCGTCGGGTGTGACTCGGGATCTGAAGCAGCGAGTCATCTCGTCGCTCAACAAGCTCTCCGACCGCGATACGCACGCGATCGCCTGCTCGGAATTGGAGTCGATCGCTCAAACCCTAACTCCGGACTCCTTCTCGTCCTTCCTCTCCTGCATCTACACCACCGATTCTTCCCACAAATCGCCTGTTCGCCGCCAGTCCGTACGGCTGCTCGGCCTCATGGCAGCCGCGCACGGAGACGATCTGGCGCCGTACGTGCCGCGGATGGTCGGATCCGCTGTTGTGCGGAGGCTACGGGACCCGGACACCGCCGTGAGGTCCGCCTGCGTCGAGGCGGTGGCGGCCATGGCCGCGCAGATCACGCGGCCGCCGTTCTCCTCCTTCCTGAGGCCGCTCTCGGAGGCGCTGCTGCTGGAGCAGGACGGAAACGCGCAGATCGGGGCGGCGCTTTGTCTTGCTTCGGCGATCGAGGCTGCACCGCGGCCGGACGTGGCGCAGGTGCAGCGGCTGCTCCCGCGGCTGGTGAAACTCCTCCGGAGCCCGAGCTTCAAGGCGAAGCCGGCGCTGCTGTCTTTGATAGGATGTGCCGTCGGTGCCGGCGCGGCTCGCGGCGGGCAGCTTCTGTCGGTGGTGGTTTCTTCCCTGGCAGAGTTCCTGAGCAGCGAGGATTGGGCAGCAAGGAAGGCCGCGGCGGATGCGTTGGCTCGCGTGGCGGTTGCAGAGCGAGATCTGTTGCCGGATCTCAAGGCGTCTTACCTGGCCTCATTTGAGGCGCGGAGGTTCGACAAGGTGGATCTTCCTGATCTGATCTTATCCATTTGTTTTCTCGCAATGTGTATCGAATCTGTTCTTTTATGTTGATGTATTGATAGATTTCTGATCAGTTGGTTATGGATTGTTGCAGGTGAAGGCAGTTCGAGATGCCATAAATCGAATGCTGGATGTTTGGAAGGATATTCCAGACATTTCCAACAATGTTACTACTCCATCTCAACTGAAATCTTCATCAATTGGTACTACAGTTTTTCTCCATTTCCCTAAATTGTAGTGTTTATGTACTTTTGTCGTATAATTAACGCATTTACCGAACAATGAAAAGACATTAGTTTACTACTAATTCGCAAGAATCAGACCAATTTTTTATTTTGATTATTTTCTCTTAACATTGTTGGATTGCCATCTACACTGCACTTCCAAAGTTGGAATCTTTTCCATCTTTCTTTTGGTTTCCCGCGTAGTAACATTGGGATATCTTTGAATTGTGTATATGTATTAGTGAGGAATCATTGAATTCAGCTGGTCTAATTGATGAATTTGATAGATCCAGACTGTCTATTAGTGCGGCTTAATGTGAAAAGTTCACATGGAGCAGATGTTTCCAAACACCTAGTTGTCGATTTGGTATGGGGTATAAGTGGTCTTGACGATGCGTTTCTTCCTGCTGTGTTGATGAGATGGTTAAAATTGTTTAGTCCGTGTGGAGTTTGTTTGCTAGCCCATAAGTGCACAGTCCAGCTTGGAGATCAGATGATTCCTGTCCCTAGATGCAATGGTTAGTTGCCTTGAGGTGGATGATGCGGTGAGATTAATTGAGTTTTTCAGCTAATAAATGAGTTGGGCTCCGAGTTAGCTCTCTTTTGGCAATCGTGTTATTGTCTTATCTTATCAATTTATCATTTCACAATAGATTGCTTTTCTATAATCTGGATTTGATTGCAACAATGTCCTTAGCTTCTTCTGTGATGTTTTTTTTTACTGCTTTTTTCAACTAATTTTGGCTGTATGTTACATATATATAGTACAAGTTAGTAACGTAGATACAGTTAAAGCAGCAGAACATTTACAATTTCTTTGTATTTATCTTTTTTTTTTCATTTGTCATCATATTTAATTTCCTTTTATCCCATTTTAATTTTATTTTTAACGGGGACAGATAGCACCAGTGATGGGCATTTCCCGCCTCACTCCAGAAGTTCTGGTACTTTGAAGTCGAGCTCTCCATACATAAGGAGTAGTTATTCTCCATTGAGCAGATCGACTCCTTCAGGTAGTGATAAGAGATCGGGTCCACCCTTGCTTCGCAAGCTGGACCATAACAAACTCTCAGATTGGAAGGTAGAGATTGCTGTTCCTAATGCTCCGCCTGTTCAAGGCGTTTGTGAAGACAATCTTCCAAATAAGAAGGGTATAGTTGGTAGGTTCCGTGAAAAAGGGGAGAACAAGAACAATAGGCATTTAAATTCAAAGATTGAAGCTAAACGCGCTCTTTTTGAGAATAAGCATGATGATAAGACACTCAAGTTCGGGGGATTAAGGTCGGGTTCTCGTGTGGTTCCAGTCCAAGAGAAGGAAACTTCAGAATCTACTGTGCAACGTAGCAATACTAGTGAAGAGCTCATCGGAGGCAACAAAGATAACGATTTATCTTTGATCCGCAAACAGCTTGTTCAGATTGAGAGTCAGCAATCCAGTCTGTTAGATCTTCTTCAGGTATGAACTTACTTTCTGCTTTATTTAGTTCATAAGAAATGCATTGGGCCCAACGGGTTGGCCGACCTATTGTCTGGCCTACATCAATTGCGCTATTGGCATTTGTTAAAATCACACTCCTTCCATTCCATCTCCAAATTGCACACACTTATGCCACATCAAGTGGCACCTACCTGGTAGATTCCCTGGCCCAAAAGTCGGGCTTCCAGTCATCAGGCAACCTTCAAGAACATTGCTCGTGGACCATGGTCAAGTTCTTTCTTATTTCCTTATAATAACTTTTTTTTTTTTTTTTTGCACTGAGGTCACCTAATGAGTAATCTGGCTTATTTTTTGGGCTACAAATCAACAAGTACACGGTGGGCCTTTCTTTCAGATAACCTGTATTTCTTTTTTTTTTTTTTTCTTTTTAATCTTCAGATAACCTGTATTTTTTAACAGGTATGCCACATTAGCACATGTAAACATATGGAAAATGAAAATGGTTTCTATCCTTTGATATTAGACGTCCTTTCAGTTTTCACTCATGCATGCTGTTAACAAAACTACTTCAATTACAAATTTTTGTGTCTTAAATTCTGAATTTCTACAACATCTTAAATGAGATTTATGGTGGCAAGGTTAGGTTTAAATGCCATGATGACGGATACTTCAAAATAGGCAACAACATATCTTGTTGCATCATACTGATAGTTTACCTTTTTTTGTGTGCGCGCGTAACAGTGTCCCTGCTGGATCTGTAGTTCAATTGTGGTTGAAGTATTATTGGGATGTATAAAGTTGATTATTGCCTTTTAAAGAGCAGAATCAAGAGGGAGGTTACTCTTACAGGTAGTGTGAGAGGGAGGCTACTATTACAGGTAGTTTGTGTAGAGTGTAGACATAGAAGTGTAATTATTTTAGACTTCGTACTTCAATTTAGAATTGTTTCGGTTTGCTTTTGAAAAACCTGAGTTCTTGTGCCAGTAACAGGGGAGTTCTCATTCATCTGTGTAGTGTGCTTCGTGCCTGCATGGTTTGCATGGAGAATAGTAGCCTTCTCTAGGGGGACAATGCCAATTAGTGGAGACCCTTATTTTGAAAATGAATGTTTTATCATCTTGCATCTGCCTATCTAATATTATTTACTGATAGGAGAGGAATATGCATACTGGAAACTCATCCTCTAGTACAAAACTGATTCTGCTCAACAAAGCCACAAAGCACCCTTTTTTTAATTTCTCCCCAATAAAATGGTTGGATTTTATGGCATTGCACCTCAGAGGTTTACAGATTGATTCATGACTGCTAAAAGTGCTCTCTATCCTCTCAATTGTCTCCCTTTCATCACCTCTCGGATATGATGTCAGAACAGAGGTTTACAGATTGATTCATGACTGCTAAAAGTGCTCTCTATTCTCT
The DNA here is from genome assembly GCA_012931725.1 of Litsea cubeba. Classification (NCBI taxonomy): domain Eukaryota; kingdom Viridiplantae; phylum Streptophyta; class Magnoliopsida; order Laurales; family Lauraceae; genus Litsea; species Litsea cubeba. The sequence continues at coordinate 4,034,527 of CM022945.1, read as the reverse complement.
CAATCGTCTCCACAAAGCACCCTTTTTTTATTTCTCCCCAATAAAATGGTTGGATTTTATGGCATTGCACCTCAGAGGTTTACAGATTGATTCATGACTGCTAAAAGTGCTTTCTATTCTCTCAATTGTCTCCCTTTCATCACCTCTCGGATATGATGTCAGAACAGAGGTTTGCAGATTGATTCATGACTGCTAAAAGTGCTCTCTATTCTCTCAATCGTCTCCGTTTCATCCTCTCGGATATGATGTCAGAAAAGATTAGAACATTACCTCCAGTAAACAGGGAAGTTCCTATTGCACGGTTAATCTTTCAATTGGCGCTTGAGAAGTCAGTTCTAGTTACCAAATGAGGTAGTAAAAGTAAAAGAAAAGCTGAATCTCACTCTTTACCTTTCTAACAACCATATTGACAGTTATGGATGGAAAAGCAGCTTAGTTTGTACTCATTTGTCTTCCGTAACCAATAAGAAAAATTTTAAAAAAGGAAAGAAAGGTGCCCTGCATGAAAGCAAAAACATAGGGGACTTTGCAAAAACACAAACATGATTGAGTGGACTCTAGAGAACAAGAGTGCACAAAGATTACCTAAATATGATTAGGGCACGCGTTTATGTATCTTTTCTTATTATACATCCCCATCGAGCAGTTTCTCATTGCATCTCACGTGGCGTATTTTAAGCATTTGACCAGCTGCTTCTCTATGATCTTAATTTTATTGTTTAGGCGAATTGAAGGTGTTGTTTTTCTTTTCTGCCTGTCTTGAATTAGATGTTCATTGGAAACTCACAGAATGGCATGCGTTCCTTGGAGACAAGAGTGCAAAGCCTTGAGGTGGCATTGGATGAGATCTCGCATGGCTTGGCTATATCAACAGGAAGGATGGCAAACTCTGATACTGCAGGAAATGCATGTTTTAAGCTACCTGGCGCAGAATTCCTCAGCTCTAAGCTTTGGAGAAGAACTGAAGGCAGATACTCAACCTCAAGATTTTTGACGTCTAGTTCAGCACCCTTAGTTTCCATACGCAATGTGACTGATAAAGAAGCTGCTGGTTCTTCCCAGACAGAGAGTCGGAGGTTTGGACTTAAAGGGGGATTTGTTGTTAATCCCTTAGCAGAGATTCACCCTGAGTCGAAAGGGAGTACAGAAGTAAGTTCAAACAGAGCACCAAAGAATGGATTAGTCCACGAGCCCAATGGAAGGCAGGTGATTCATATAAAATGATTAGCAATTTTATCCTCATTATTCATAGTTGGAATTGGGACCTTACAGGAAAAAGTGGTGGTGGGAGAAAAAGGTGGCTGAAACTGAGCATTTTTTTTGTTTTCCCTGTCACACATAAATCATCTGAAATATGTCTCTTTTAACTCATGAAAGTCCTTAGGTTAAGAAGTATTTCAAATGTACAAATCATCGATATTATTCCATCTGGTGGAACTCAATGTGTAGGGCGATGCAGCAAAGATCACCCCCACCACACTATGGCGGGCTTATGATAGCTGGCTTGCGGTTGGGTGGGTGATAGGGAAGTAGCCAATCACCCATATTCGATGCCATATACCAGACCTGTGATCTGGATGGTTCAATGAAAATCTCCATAGAGGGTCCCACCGGGTGAACAATTTTTATCACTGAAAGATGGGCTTCAACCTCCTCCTGGAATGCTAAAGTTGCTTGCATGAGCAAAAATTATATTCTCCATAGGGAGGTGGAAGAGAAAAAGGAAGATATCTCAGTTGCTTCAACAAGAAGTGTGTGAGCTCTCTTTTTCCGGACTTTAACCCCTGGTTCTCTAATCATCATGATTGGTGACACATTACCCTGCCCCATCTACCTTCCAAAGCGATTCATGCTTGTGTCTTTATCATTACTCTTTTTACCAGTGTGTGCTGTTGGCCTGGCATTGTGATTAGAATGTATCTTCAGATATTAGTAGGTCCCGGGTCATCTTCTAACTTTACTTTCTCACTGCATTATTTCACAGATCATCAGCGTGACTCAGTTGGCAGCGGATTTATAATTTGTATGGCATGGATTTTTATCTAGCTACAGGATGAGGAACACCCTGGATATCTCATATTTAGGATGAGAGTGCAGATCCTCTCTCCAAAAACTTAGATAGTCATGAATTGAACCTATAAAAGAAAGAAGAAATCAGAGCTGGATTTGAATGGGAGAGAACAAAACAATAGCAAGAGAAATTGAGCTGGAGCAAATAGGGGTTTATTGTAATTGGAGAGAGGTGAAAGGTATTGATTATTCATTTAATAATCCGGAATTATTGATCAAAAAGTGCAGTGGGTCATTTGTTTGTTTCTTGAAAAGGAAACAAGAGGGGGAATCATGATTGCTATTCACCCCCCTTTGGAGATTCCTTTTTCTTGTTTGTGTATTACTTGGTTGCAATCAGAAAGAATGAAATAATGATGTGGGCATGTCTACACATACTATTATTAATCTTAAATTATTATGCAGGCAATTGCAAATGTAAGAATTTGATTGGTCCACTAGGTCATGGTCCCTACAAGTTGAAGTGACCTTTTAATAGACCCTATGTGTTGACCCAACACCAACAGATGGTCAAGCCCCCCCTCTTTCATTATAGGATATTTAACTTACCGTTTTGTAAGGCACTTTGATTATGATGGAAGGTATTCTGTTTCATCCTATCAACAATTGATATAGCTGTATAAAATCTCATGCCAGCTTTCATACTCATGATGAAATAGTACATTTTAGCTAAGTGCATTCCTACTTTCCGTGAAAGTTGGGTATACGTTTTTATCTTTACCCTATAAATGGACGATATGAAATGTCAATCCAAGAAAGAAAAGATTATAAAGAGAAGATCTGATCTGGGTCTGCTTGCTTGCATTTGAGGTAAGACTTTGCTGTATTTAGCCTGACACATTTGCTTTGTGCACGCCAAGTCCCATCTTACAGTGCGTGCCCATAAACGAGCATCATCATAAAGACAAAGAAGCAGCTTTTTTTTTTTTTTTTTTTTGCCTTTTTCTTTTGTGTTTTAGGGGGCGGAATGAAGGGAGGGCTATTGTTACAGGAATCCAGATCCTCTTGAGGCTTCAAACTAGAGATATCTTGAGTTAAAAGAGGTGGGATTCCACAGGGCTTCTGATTTAAAGAAGTGGAGCTCTACAATGGATTCCATCTGTAAATCTAAATCGTTCAAAAATAAATGTACTATAAATACCTGGTATTGTCAAATGTCATGTCAAGGATTGATGTAAAATTGAGAATAACATAGATTTGGTAGGCATTTATTTTGGACAGTTAGGATTTTAATAAGTGGGCGTTGTATATTTTTGGACATTTCCACTCCTTAAACTTGAGATTTCTGCGCTCACATTCATATCAAATGCAACATATACAAACTTAAAAAACAAGACACCCAATTACATAGTCACTTTAACCCAAGGGATCCCGGCTCGTTGCTACTAAGATGGATTCCGCATGCTCTACATGTTGGATCTGGCTTGACCTGAACCTGTTCCTTATGGTTTAGTCCAATCTGAACCCTATATATAGTTTGAAAAAAAAAAAAAAAAACCAAAGAAAAAGGAAAAAGAAAGAACGAGAGTCCAAGTGTGGGTGTGGAATTGATCACGAGGCTCTCCCTCCTCGCATGTGCTGAGTCTCTCATCTCCTCGCATGTGCTGAGTCTCGTCCCTTGCCATGAGGGTGGGTGTCTTTTGCCTCCGCATGTGAGTATCTTCTCCTCACTTGTGTGAGTGCTGTCATTGTGTTAACCCGTGCAAAAACACACAACATCATCTAACAGCATGATTTCATTTTTCATCTGAAGAAGGTTGAACAATTGTCTACATTAGCTTGCAGCAGTGAATCATATAACTGTGAATTTTATCATGCTGATATTCAACCTGTTTGTTACTGGGAAACGCATCACTTTCTATTCATTTTTCATAATTTATTTATTATTATTTAATTATCAGTGATTGATTAGAAAACTAAACTGGTTTTGATGAGATGCGTGGAGCACACTCAGATTTCACCCCCCACTGCAACACTCCACGTAGACCACCATTTATTTATAGGGCAAAACTATAGTGGAAGCATCAATCTTTTTGCTCAGAAGTCCTCCCTCACTATACTTGGGAGGTTACACTAAAGCGGTCAAGTAGCATATATCTATGGAAAAAATAAGAATGAGAGATAATTAAATAAAAAAAAAAAGACTGATAAAGATGTATGATAATCGATGAGATGACTGGAAGTTTATCTACATAAAAAAAAAAGTATGAGAAATAATTAGAAAACAAGACTGATAAGATGTAGGATAATCGATTAGATGATTGGAAATTGGAACATAAAACCAACTTTTTGGATAATCTGTTAAAATAGAAAGCGCAAGGCAACCCTTATTTACTAATTAACTTGAGATTTTTACTTGAAAGAGAACCCCATTAAAGGATCATAATTTTATCCCCATTGTTAGATGACTCAGATCACAACCCAAATGGAAGGGCCTTCTTATCTTCTAAAGAAGAAAAATACAAAGGTTCATGTCCTCGTTTGAACCATTCACATCATTTTTATTATTAGCTAGCGAAGATTTGCATCCAAATGGGATAAAAGATCACATACTAACTACATTGCTTAAAAAAAAAACCCTTGCTAAAACCTCATATCCATAAAGCCAAAAGAACAGGCTGTTTAATTAATTACATTACAAACCATCAATTTACCAACAAACATTGTTAAACATTTCAATACACTGCTTAACCGTTTCAGGTCAGTACGAACAGGCAGGGGCAACAAATGAGAATCCTCACCTTCCTTTGATGCACGCCCAAGAACTGGTTGCTTGAAGTGGGTTTCAAATCCCCAAAGCCCCAATGCCAGTCTGGCCCATTGGCCCCAACTCAAATCCCTTATAATCAACGTTTGATCATGCAGGGCCACATGGGTTTTTAAATGTTAGAATTGTAGCCAGCATTAACTCTGTCAACCACAAATGGTGGGTTGATTCTTATAAATTCGTCCAATTATGGAGTTTAAAGTCCAAGAGTCATTTTTAAGTTTGGTTTAAGTTTTAAGAGAGCTGACCTCACACGAGTAAATCCTAAGTTGGAACAAATATTAATGCAAGTTTTTTATAGAAATTGTTAAGGCAACCAAGTTTGACAGGACAGGACAAGCTTAAGATGGTGTGTGTTTTGCAACTAAAAAAATCAAGAAGCTGTACTCTTTTCTCTAATTAATAAATTTGGTTACCGATATCTATATATCTACTACTCTTATAAAAGAGAGAAAGTTGCATCTTACTTTTATCTAACCATTGTGGGGCCCACTTCTCATCATCATCTCATTTCATCATCTACTCTATCTACTCTATATATATCTATATTATCAAAGAGAGAATGATGCAAATTTGGGGCCCATCTTATACTATATATATATATTCTACCATAGTGGGGCCCACCTTATACTATATATATTATATATATTATATCTCTACTATTATACACCATTGTGGGGCCCACCCCCTAATATTATCTCATCATCATCTCATCAGCATCATCTCATTTCATCATCTACTCTATCTACTCTATCTCTCTCTCTATATATATATATACTATTATCAAAGAGAGAATGATGCAAATTTGGGGCCCACCTAACTATAGATATTCTAACAGAGGGGGACCACTACCATATATAGATATTATATATATTATGATCTACTATTGTACACCATTGTGGAGCCCACCCCCAAATATTCTAATATAATATAATAATATTATAATGCAAACTTTTTCACTACACCATTATGAGGCCCACCCTCAAATATTATAATATAATTTTATCTATATTATATTATATCTTCTACCTTCTATTTACTATTACAAAAGATGAGAGAATGCAAACTTTTTTCACTACACCACCGTGGAGCCCACCCCAAAATATTATAATGCAAACTTTGTCACTATACCATTATGGGGCGCACCCCCAAATATCTATATCTATATCTATCTATATTTATATCTATAGAGATATCTTCTATCTATTATCTATATCTATATCTCTATCGCTATCTACTTCTATCTATTTATATCTACTATTATAAAGAGAATAAGATGTATAATTTTTTATTTTTTTTCACTACACACTTGCCCAATCAAATGCAAGATGTGAGCCCTACTTAAGATAATAATAATATAATCTATATATTATTATTACCTTCTAAAAGAGAAAAACTGAGCCCCCACTTATATAATAATAATAATCTATATCTATCTATCTATCTATATTTAATCTATATATTATTACTCAAATGCAAGATGTGAGCCCCACTTAAGATACTAATAATATATATATTATTATTATTACCTTTCTAAAAGAGAAGAACTTGTGTGTGCCCCACCTGTATAATAATAATATATACTATTATAAAAGAGAGTAAGATGTACAACTTTTTACTTTTTTTTCACTACACACTTGTCCAATCAAATGCAAAATGTAGGCCCCACTTAAGATAATAATAATATAATTTAGATATTATTATTACCCTTCTAAAAGAGAAAAACTTGGGTCACACTTATATAATAATAATAATCTATATCTATATATCTATCTATATTTATATCTATCTATCTATCTATCTATCTATTATTATAAAAAAGAGCAAGATGTAACTTTTTTTTCACTACACACTTGCCCAATCACATGCAAGATGTGGGCCCCACTTAAGATAAAAAATATAATCTATATATTATTACTCAAATGCAAGATGTGGGCCCCACTTTTGTATATTTTTTTTATATAAAAGGGCATTTCAAGGGCATGAATATATTTATTTATTATTGCTCTTACTCATGAGCTTTAAATTGAAAAACTTTGATCATTTTCTAACACATTTATTTCTTGCATCATTGCAAACTGCTTCTTCTTCTTGTTCTTCTCATATATTTCAATGAAGCGTCATGCATTTTCTTAAAGGAAAAACGAGAATCTCATAGAAACTGCTTGTTATGCTAGCATTACTACTCACTTTAGAGTCAATGAATGAAGTAATCGTTTTAAGTGTAAACAACTAAAATAAATATTTGATGATGAGCTGCAACAAATTCAGTTTGTCTTTGTTCGTTTTGAATTTTTCTTACTTTGATCAACACTCTCATCCTCTATACAGAACAGAGTAGAAGAGTTGATCTAGAATATCTAGGTTACATTCTTATGTATTTCTTATAGGAAAGATCTAATTCTTTTGCCAGATTTTTTTTTTTTTTTTTTTTTTTTTTTTTTTTGTATTTTTTCCCTATGGATATCTCTATTTGTGAGTTTCCATTTAACTGAGCTTCTACGATTACTTTCTATGATCATTTTCTTATTGGGTATAAAATATAGCACTTTGTATCAAGCAAAAGAAGATGGGGACTCTTAGAGAGGTATCGCCTCTTTTTTACCTGATAGTGGTCAATCTTATAAAATAAAACAAAGCACATGTTAATTACTAATATTGATCAACAGGTGCTCTGCAAATCAGACCCATCAAACTTCATATCATAGTTCCACCATTGTTGATCCTTGTTGCTTGAGGACAAGCCAAATTACTTCATTATTCTTGATGATCGGTGTGAAATGTTATTCTTCTTTGTAAGTTAAGAATAAACCCACCATCTCAATTTTTTTATTCTGATGTCCTTAGGTATGATATAATTCATTTTTTTCATTAATAAAATCTAATTTTGTAGTGAACATATAATGTTCATGATAATTGGCTAAAATAGTAAGCTCATCTTGTTCTTAGTTGTTATTTTTATTTTTTATAAAACTACATGTTATCAATTTGACTATGTTTTCGACTAGACTCCAACTTAAACATGTCGAGTCTACCAAAAAACTGATAAGTCGACCTGATAGGTTAAATAAAGTAAATTAAAATTTCTCTGTACACATTCATAATAAAATATCTAGATATATGTGATTTAAATCCTCAAAAAATTATATAAATTCTATATCATTTGTCTTTTGAGATCTCATTTTTCTCACTATATCATCGTTTTATTATTTTCAAATGTATAGGAAAAAAGTAGTGTCAACTGTATTTGGATATTGCACGGGCCTTGCAATTCATAATTACTCATTTTCTATTGAAATTTGATTTTTAAATATATTTCAGCTTATACTAATTTTTCTAAAAGTTTTATTTAAAAAAAAATTTCTTAGTAAAACTGAATATTTAGTGCACATGCATTGCACGTGGAGGGCTCCACTAGTATAAATATATAAAAGAGAGAGAGAGAGAGAGGAAATCATGAGTCATGAGAGGAAGGAAGAACTGATCGACCTCCCCCTCCCCCTCCCCCTCTTTCTACATCATCTTTTTTTCTTTTTCTTTTTAATCTCCGGGCAGTTTAATAAGACTTAACAAGAATTATCTCCAAGTGTCGACACATGTGCTTCGACATCAGGCTGGGGATGATTTCATCCAAAGTCCCAAGCAGAAGAAGCTCAAAGAAAGATACAGGATTTAATGGAGATAGACACCACTATAGCTATTCAAACCACACCACTCTTTCAAATTACTCTACTCATACAAAGGCAGCCATAATTTGACACACACTATATTACATATTAACTACTGTTCGTGCTTGACACGTGCTTTTAGGATACCTGGAACACGAGGTGAATTGGGCCACTTACCAATGGTGTTGGATCTTGAAGAATGTGGTATGTGGTGGTGTTGATACAAACTGGGAATCCTGGAACTTTCACCTCCATTTGAAGTGGATTCATGTGGGGTATCATTCTGTTCATTCTCACGAGATCTCATCGCCTTGAGAACGTAAGCATCGTCGTGCAGCTCAAAAGGGGTACTGTATTTTGCAGTTGCAGATAAAATGAAATCAGCAGAAGATAATGGTCCAACATCTAGTTTCTAAATCAGTATAAACTACCCATGCTATGACTTCTTGAAAGCTAGGTCCTTGGTGAAAAGATGCTATCAGTAAGGCTTTGATCACAGGACCATACAAGAGAGTGATGGCATCAGCAGAGAAACATGATACCATTCGCTTCATGCTTAAACTACTTGACAGGATTCTAACTTATACTACAGTGTACGGCAGAAGATTACTTACCTATTGAAGTCGAAGTGCACTAGCTGCATATCTTCTGAAATTTCCACCTCAACAGTAGCATGTGGACGCGTCTAATTTCAAATATGCACAAACCATAAGTAAACAAAACAGAGAATGAGACCCGCATTAGTATAATGAAAATACATACATCCCCTCTCTCTCTCTCTCTATATATATATATATATATATCTATATATACACATCCAGTGAAATGCCCAAAAAATGGATAGTTCAACCAGGGACCATTCAAATCATGCCCCAGCATCATCTAAAGGGTACAATTCAGAGTTACAGCCATGTTTAAAAGTTTGAACCACACTCTTTAAGATATAATATGAAGAGAAAATCAGAACTAAACAAGTGATCTACTTAGTTAACTTCAAATTCGTTTTTGGCCATGGAAACGTCAAATAAAATAGCAAAATACACAATGAACTAATAATAAATACTAGGTAAGGAAGAATACCTGAACCAGAATAAAAGGTAAAGTCACACCACCTGAAGGAGCATTTCCAGATCCATACAATTGCTCATTCCGCTGTACTAGGTTTTGAAGATCTATGAACTTAAAGAGAGGTAAAAAGAGCATTAGCAATTATCCATGGGCTAAACCATGGAAGTTTAAAAAAAGAAAACCAAATATAGCCTAAGCACATATTCTTTATTTGACATAAATAGGTCAAGCAGTTCCAATTTAAATGATAAAGGGACATTCAGACACACAGTCTTACTTGGTCCTCCAGTTCCTTCAAATATGCAGTTTTCTTCTCAATTCTGTTTCTCAGTCCAATCCGTTCTGCCTGAGAGGAACAGGATAAAAGAATTAAGAGGAACAAATGTCAACACCACCACTCTTGTATCAACAACTGAACAAGATAGCAATTCATAATAAAGTTAACACCTACAAATCATAATGTGTTTTAAATGTCCAAACACATGGTCAAGTCAAACCTTTAACTCCTCAACATCATTCAGGCTTGTACGAGGTAAACCCTTCCACTGTATTTCTTTTTTATCCTTTGATATAATATCCATCGCCATGAGCACGTTGAGGGCATCATACACCCTACGTCGTATATTTTTTTCATCGTACTGTTGCTGTTAAGAGAAAAGAGTCAGTGAATAGAGTTCCACCTTGACATCATATTATATCTAAAAGGCTGAAGCACAATATTAAGAACAGTTGCACCTTATTTCTAACCTGATCTGGAGATGCAAGACTACTGCTAGGATCAGTGAACTCAGCCACAAGTTCATCTGCAACCTGAAAATACTTCCCTACATCAGGACTAAGGCAAGACAATATACAAAAGTAAAAGAAGAAAAACTGGAGCGCTTAAATATTAATCTGTGCCAAAATTGACTTTCCAACATCAAAGAAGAAATGAGTGTGAAGGTGAAAGCTAAACCAAAATTCAGGGTCTGGTAAGCCATAAGAATTAGCCCAAAGTGGAGCAAAGGCATTAACTGCCCAGGCTAATGATCATGGGTACAGTTTCACTGATAATCGAAAACCAGGTAGAGTATATATGGAAAACCAGAAGTTGAGGAAGCACAAAAGTGAACATTGCCTAATGGAAAACCAGAAGTTGAGGAAGCACAAAAGTGAACATTGACTATCTTAGTTAACCAATTAAAATTATTAACTTAGATTCTTTTCTACTTATCTTGATATAATTTTTTTTTATTGAAATACCTCATATGTCATGTAATTATTAATTTATTTAAATAAGTAGGCTCTTGAGGCTTAAACCACGCACTTAGGACGATTGAAATGCTTCATCTCAATGTTTTGATACATTGGTTCTCCCCAGTGTGCAGATATGTCCTTTCTATAACTATAGTAGAAAACTCCTTTATTTTGTTGACTTCTTTCCGATTTGAATCCAGTTCGGATCCTAAAATCCCAATCAAAATGGACATAAAATAAAAAACTTACATTAATTAGTATTTCATTTGTCTACATCTGTGGCTCCTATCAATCACTTAAAACATTTAAAAAGAACTACTCATACTCTTTTGTAACCATTAAATGATATACAAGACAAAAGCACCTTTTTTAATCATGAATCCTTCTTTGTGGTTCATTTTGTACCAGAGAAAACTGTGTAAGAAAGAGGATTGATTTTACTTCCCGTCAAGCTATTCTTGGTTGGGGAGTACATTCTGATGGAGAAGTTAAAGACCCCTTTCCATACTTCATAAATGGAAGAGTGCACTTAGTTCTAGGACCTGAGACTCTAAGAATCCTTTCCATTTGTTGGTTGCATTAAAAGATAAGAGGTAAAATAATTCCTGTTTTGGGCATTCACTTAATCCAGTTAGGTATGGGTGCTTTCTTCTAAAAATCAATCTCTTTATTTCAGGGAATATATGATGACCATGGGAGATCTAAGAAAAAAAGCAACTTGACATTTAGACTTTAGTCCACATAACTTGAGACACCAACCTGTGGTTGCAACACTAGACACCTTCCAAATGTGCACGGGCTCGTCCATTTAGTCATGTTACATTTGGTTATTCACTAGAATCACCCTGGAGAAGGATGATTATTAATGTGGTCAATTTATAAGATATAACTGAAGGACATTTAAGGTTAGGTTCCATTTGCATACTTGGTGGAATTTGGCATATCTTGACACCTACTTAGTTTAGGTGCTATATTTGTCTCTGCTTTTGTTGCTTGTTGTTTTGTTTGTTTCAGCAATACCACTTATCCTAGTGAGTTTTATGCATAGTTATCGACTATGTTCTAGTTTGGCCCTGTAGTGGAACGTTCTAATGCTCCGGTTAAATTTGAAGTTCTGTTTTGGAAAAGGAGTGATTGAAAAATAAAAAAAAAAATAAAATTGGAAAAAAAAAAAAGTAGAATGCCAAGTTAAATTACATTCTGATTGACGATTCTCTAGTTTTCATTACATATGAGTGAAACTTGGAAACATGGGCCGGATTGGGATGGAACCAGAATGGGGCCCATAAACTTTCATGTTTCCGTTCTGCTCTAGGCCAATTCCGGAATGTTCCACCCGAAACGGAACAGAATTGACAACTATGGTTTTATGGGCACAGTATGTTAAAAGCTTTTTAAGCTCATGCATTTACTCTCTAGAAAGAACTAACCTCTTGAGGCTAACATGGGATCCACTAATTGACCAACTAGTTTAATCACTTAAAACATTTAAATTATTTTTTAAATGACTATTCTTACTCTTTTGAAACTAAAACAGTTATCAAAAAGGGAAAAAAATTAATTATAAATTCCTCCTTTTATAGTATTATAAATTTATAATCCTTTTTTTTTTGTTTTTAAGATACGACAAACTTTAATTTTTTTTTTGGAGTCACAAGCATAGATGGCAGACAAAGAAATGGACGCTGGAAAAGGTGGGAAAAAAGAGAGTGAAATAACTCATTTTGCAACATTTGGTATGATGGTTCCGTAGAAGTTGTAAAAAAGAATTTAAGAAATGCAGAGGCGATTAAGAGGTGCAAACCAGGTGAAGTTCCAAGGTAAATTTGACTGTGTTATGGGGTAGTGTTTTGGTTTTGGGTGATGATTCAAGTGTGGATGGAGATGTCTTTAAGAAAGGGGTAAGTCATGTTCTATACTAAAGCTAAGGTTATGTTCTGTACACGAGAGAGAGAGAGAGAGAGAGAGAGAGAGAGAGAGAGAGTATGTGCCTTTAATGTGTCCATTAACCACCACTCCAAAAAAAAAAACGAGACTATTATAAGATGCTTTTTTTTTTTAATATTCTATTATAAGATGTTTTCACCTGCATTGGACTGGACCATAGTGATGCTTGAATTTGGAATAATTATCACTCAGAAAAGTTCACTTTCAAGTCCCCTGTTCCTAGCTCCAATTCTTGGCCGCCTTGTTTACTTGTCTGCATAGTTCTCGCTCCTCCTGGTGTTGAGGCTTTCTGCTTGATTGAGATGATAGGTAAACTGTGTACCACCAACAATCTTAGGAGAGGTTTTTAATTTTTAGTTTCCTCAATCATTGGGCGTAGAAATGGAGTCTTGGATCGTGGTCCTTTCTAGAGTAAAGAACAGGTCATCTGAAAGCCAACATTTAATGCTATTCTGTGGTAAATTTTAAACGAAAGAGAGAAAAATGTGTAAGGTAAAAAAATGAATTCTTAATGGCGAGGAGAAGATTTTGGATGATGTGTATAGAGTAGCGAAGTTACGGGAGGGGAAATGCGCATTGGCTAGGAAGGAGTTCTCAGCCTATGACGCATAATGATTTCTTTGTTTATAAGGAGGCTAGTAGAAGTATGGAAGGTGGAGAGGTGAAGAATAAAAACAATGTTGAAATTTAATTTGAATGGTGTAAAATGAGGAAAATGGTCTGACAGACATTGGTGGCGCTTAGTTTGATGACAAGTGGAAGTGCCTTATTTCTTTTCTTTTTGGTCCAATGGGGGGGTGAAGGATTCTTTAAAAAAAAAATGGTAATATGAATCGCACCCACAACCTCATGGTTTGACAATGAGCACCTTCCAACTGGGGTAAAGGATTCCAATGGCGCTGAAATTTGGGCAATAGGAGAAAATCTTCAAATAATCATTTTCAGGTTGTCTGATTGTGGAACCTGACCCCGCAGTTGCAATAAGTGTGTTGTTTCATTGTGCAAAGGGACCAGTCCTGAAAGTACTTTTTCATCTTGAATAAAATCAAAGAGTTGTGCAAGTCAATGCAAGTTCATTTCAGCAAGTTTTTAAGAGAAGCTAATGAAGTGGCAAACTCTATATCAATCCATCCAATATTTCAAAAAATTTAATTAAAGGCTAATAGCTAGTTCCAAATGGCATGATTCTGTAAAAGCCAATGAAATAAAAATCATGTGTGTGCAGGGATGTGAACATGCAATCAAGGCCAATCCATCCAAAAAGCCTTCACCAACAAATGACTCAATCACTAATTTGGAAAAAGGCAGTATACAGTACAGACAAGCATATAGAGCACCCCTCATGATTAAGAAAAAGAATACTCATGATGAACAGATATTATATAGGGAATGAGTGTCCAAGATGGAATACAGTAAGTACTACTAGGAAGCGAGCTGACCTCATTGTAAGTTGTTCTACCCTTGCTTTCCACTTTCTCGCATACTACGAACAACCAGCAACACGGTAGAAAAATGTAATTAGTGAAAAGAGAAAATTTCAAGGTTATATGTAAATAGCTAAAAGGATAAACATCAAAATCCTCAATGAACAAAATGGAGCTTTGAGCATTAATTTACAAACACACATGCACACACGCGCTCGTGCACACACACAAAAAAAAAAGACACAGTAAATATGTTAGCTATCCTCCACCAAAACAAAATCCACAACCAATATGCTGAAATTCCCTATTCATGGACCCTAGAGATTCCATCTCTCCTTGTCCACATTTCACATCTTTAATAAATGTAATAACAATAAACAAAGAAAAAACATAAAAACAAAATATGGAAGCAACCCAGTTCCCAAGGAGTTACCTTTCATGCTAAATTGGCGGAGCCCCCTACCACCTTTATCATTGCCTACTGTCCGTGCACCCCTCTTTTTCTTCTTACTACTGTTCAGAAACTAAATGATTGGTTAATCATGTTGTAGCTGATGCATAAATAAATACCTGACCTCATTAGCACAATATCCTATTTTGCAATCAAGGTATAATTACAGATTCATTTGATATTAAACAAGAAAAAAAGAAATGCACTAACAGAATTTTTTTGAAATGGACCACCACATTTCCACTGCCATTATTTCTGAAAGATATTTCCAAGTGCAGTCTTACTCCATTGGAGCAGAGGCTAGTTCTTAAGAAATTTCATGGGATGAAAGCACACTAAATGCTGGCTCTTTACTGAATTTATCATATCATTATCACGGACGATGAATTTTCCATGCCTTGCCCACAACAAAGAGACTACTAAAAACCATTGATTCTCAAAATTCTTAATGCCAATTATATAGTTTCCACCCACCAGTAACAAAAGTTCAGTTTCATCCGTGTATTAAAAATGGAATGGAAACACAATTTTCTGTAGTTTCTCACAAAATAATAATAATTCCTACCTTAATGTTAACTTTCACGTATTATTTCTAAAATCAAAGAGACCACGCGCAACACCTAATTTCTCAGTTTGTTTATGACCCATATCACATAAATAATCTCCCCGTCAATTTGTCAAAAACAAAGTGATCGACTAAAATTAACTGAATATTCATCATCTGGAGCATTCAAATGAATTCTTCCTTTCGATCAAATAAGATTTTCTAACACAAACAGAAGGAAACATAAGTACTCACCCAAAAGCTCCTTGTGATACTGCATCATCTCCCTGAGTATCCATCTGATTCAACTGGACAGAAGTGTTATCGCACACTGCTGGTGGCACCATTGTTGGCTCACTTCTACTTGATGGAGACCCTGCACTTCCACTTGTTGAGATTGATTGTCCAGAAATCGTAGTCCCCCAAGACCTTGTAGCTCCCCTCGAGAAGCTTATTGGGTTTTTCTCCTCGTCTTCTTGTTGATTCCCACAGATCACCATTCCTGCTCTTTCTAAAACAAAAGAGAAAAAAAGTTTTAAAAACAGGTAACAAAAAATATTTTCTCATTTTTTTGCTAAAATCCATGCATGTCAGTGAAATAACTTTTCCAGTCAGCACAAGTTGGTAGACATTTTTATTGGTTGACATGACTTTTAAAAGAAATATTTTTGTTCAAAATTTAATGTGGACTTGTACAATTGGGTGCTAAGCCTAAATGGAAAAGATATTACAAATATTCAATTGAATCATCCGATATCAAGTCGGAAGGAGCTGTTGCGCTCTAACTTCGATCATTTAATGTGGACTTGGGATCATCATTTTGTAGCACCCATCACATAGCCAGCTTTCTGTGAGCTATCTTGTTTTCTTGTTCTTGTTTTTCTCTCTCTCTATTTGTTTATTCTTGCACAGTAAGTTCTACCCCTCCTGCTTTCTATTTTTGCACTAAGAAGAAACATATCATCTAAAGATAATGCGGACTGGGGCTTAAATTATTCTTTTTTTCCTTCTTTCTCTCTACTTGAATTTAAAGGTTACTTAGGTTCACTACAGCAAATGTAAAAGAACTGCGATATTACAAGAGGCTATACTATCAACACCTAAATCATTTATAAGAAACCTACGTGCTTTTACATTTCAGCAATGATATCAGCACAGGGACTACTGAAAGTCTTAAAACATTCCAATACCAACACCTAAATCATTTCATGCACAAATATAAAATCCTTCTGCCCAAATGGAACAAGGTTGACCATGCTGATGACATCATTCCCCCTTTTCATATCCAATAATTCACAAACCAAATCACATTTCAAGCTCATAAGATCATCCAACAAAGACGACAACAACATTAACAAATTAAGCACATTACAACAAGTCCTGAAGAGCAACTCTTTCACTCCAGATCCAAAACCCCTTACAGCTCATAGATCAAGTTGATTAGTTCTAGCGAGTATCAAATCCTCGAATTTCAGTCTGAAATCCACCCTGTCGACGAATTCCAAACAATCAGACTATGACTCGTTGAATCCTCCAAATTCTGCTTCTGACACAGAGAATTCCCCAAAAGCACAACAGGATTTTCTTGAGCAAATGACAAAAGTATCATAGAAATGCTTCGAATTCAAGAATTCCAAATGCTTTTTTCGATACTAGCATTTCATGAATTCTACCGTGAGAGTTTCTAACAATAATTCGAGGGTTTCCAAGATTCTCCTCGCAAAAACTCCTCAAATCCTCGCAATCAAACAGAAAAAAAGGGGGGAAAACTACTAATCTTTCACAATCCGCCTTCTTTTCAAACAATCGCTAGCTAGATGAGTCATCTAGGTCTGTCTTCGTCGGTTGATTAGAGCATTTATGACGATTGAAAGGAAAAAAACGACAGCAACAACAGAGATTTGGAATCTAGAAAGAAACGAAAACAAGAAGATCAAACAGAAAAGCGGAATTCAGTAGATAAATCAAAACAGATGAAACAGGAACATGAAAGGGGTAAAATCACCTGAAGATCTGCGATGGGAAAGCTGCAACGAGAATCGATCGAGAGAGGGAGAATGCGAGATCTTGTGGAGAAGGGTAATCGAAACCCTAAAGAGGGATTTAGGAGCGAGCGAGTCAGAAATGGGTTTTGTTGTGTGTTTGGTGGTTTTATAGTGAGAGAGAGAGAGAGAGTGGAAAGGGAAGAGGAGGAGGAGCACGACGAAACGGTCGTTGATGGAAACAGCGAGCGAAAAGAGTAATTGTCGATGGATTGAAATACGTGTCATATATCTTAACCGTTTGAAATAGGTCTCGCCACGTGGACGGCTTGCACTGAAACTCACGCTCCTCAAGTGGTATCAAGTCCCACGGTGAGTGAAGAAGTGTTAAAGATCCTACCGGGGCATCCCCCACGACCACGAACAAGAGATTCGTGAGGCTATGTGGGGCCCTGCTTTCATTTTATTTTTTTGCGTTGCATTACAGATTGATTAGTAATACAGGACAATAAGCTCATTTTCTTTAGTAAAATTTCTAATTCTTTTTCTTTAAAATTGAATTTTGGTTGGAAAAAGAAAAAACTTATTTCTAATCTTGGGAGAAGCCACGTCAGTTTTTTGCGGTCCATTTGTGAACGTGCCTCTTGAATGTGTCTTTCTAAAAATACATACGTGCATTTTCAATAAAATGTGCCCAGTCTTAGGGGCCATTTGTGAATGTGTCTTTTTAAAATTACATAGGTGTCTTTTCAATAAAATATTTTTCTTTGGGCCAATTAGTGTGGATGTGGTCTAATTCTAAGGGATGCTTTCCAACTCTATAAATAAATGTGATTTTCAAAGTTTTTATATAGTATTCAAACTAAGCAGAAATGCAGCATTTTTCTTTTATAAATTATAAGGTGATTTTCAAGTTTTTATATCAGAAGCACATTGTTTAAGAGCATTTTCTTCTCATTTATCTTTACTTTGGTTTGAAGGGCAATTCCATATTTCTGCATTCTCTTTAATTTTGTGTGTGCCTTTTGGGTTATTGAATAAAATTAGTATTTGACGTGGGCTAAATTAACTTTTGGTGTGCCTTGACCTTATTATTAATTGTTATTTATTTTGGATATTATTTTCAACTTATAAATCAATTTATTTAGGACTTAACTGTGAATCGCACATGGCTTTTTCATTTTTATTGAATATTAATCGAATGATTTTATCCCCTTTTTTTAGTTGATAATTAATTTAAACATTAACATTTATTAACTGTTTCATTTGGATGATATTTAACCATGCATTGCAAGGGCTTTCATGCTAGTAGAAGTTTATAATGCTAATAGTTTCTGAATGATGATATTATGGATGTCCTCTTTGCATTTATAAATTCTATGTTTCTTTGATGATGATAAATAGGATCTGCTTGGGAATCACAGTTATGGATAGCAACTCCCACTCCCATAGCCCCTGCCATGGATCGATCCCTGATAAGGTGGTTTTCAATTACCTCTCCTGCCCACTGGGCCAACTTAACAAAAAAGAATAAAAAAGAGAGGCTCCGCTCAAGAGTCTCGTGAATATCTCATAAGCAAACAAAAGCCTAAAAGCAGATCATCTAAACTGTGTGCTCGCAGAAATATTTAAATCTGCAATACCACTCGTGACTCATGCATAAGGTAGATCTTGAGAGTCATTTATTAATTTATTTGTATAGTGAAGTGAAGTGAATTGTCAAATAAAGAGACAAGAAAAGAAGAGATGATCAAAAGTGAAATTATTAAATTACAAATAAGTTTTTTTTCCCAAGTTATGACTTTTTTAGTCATTAGTGGAATAAGAGAGTAATTTCTTGACCTTTTTGGTAAAAAGAAGGGGTTCTTTTTGTCATTCGGTACTTCTTCTCTCTTTTTTTTTACCCTCATTTATCTTTTTTTCTCTTTTCTCTTAATCTGATCATTTACTTCACTGCACTATACAAGTAATTTTACCAAACAAAATTACATAAAATAATCTAGAAGGCTAGCGTAGTTATATAGAAACACGCGATCTTTTTTTTAATATTAAAAATAAACAGAGTATTTTGAAACGATACAATAGAGTTGTGTAGAAATTTATAGAGTGTAAACGATGTTCCTTAGTTATACAAATGACATATAAACAAATTATAGACATTGAATGTATAAAGTTGACATATAAATAATGCAGTCTTCCTTACTTCACACCGAGACAAGCATTCAAGCATTTAGAATATATTAAAGCAAGGGTTTTTATTTTAATTTTGAATGTCAATTGCAATTTTGATCGGAAATTTTTTTATTTAAATACTCCACATTCTCACCCCACTACTTATCTCATGCAACATTCTATTTTTATCTCATGAAACCACTCATTTTCACTCTCCACTTTCCAAGGTTCAACCTTTTCTTTTCTCAAAAACTCTCTTCATACATCACCTCTTCTATTATCTTTATAGCCCAATTATTCTATTCTCATTCTATACCACTTAGCTCTGCTAAATCTAGGAAAAAGATTAGCATATGATGATTATTTGGAGGTTTTCGTTAAAAGGTAATGAATCTATGAGTTAATATCTTTTTTCTTTTATGTCCCTTTTATGTTAATTTGATTTTTTTTTCAATTGTTTAGTCTTGTTATATATGAATATTTATTAAGCACAGGTTATTGTGCTAGTATAGTTTAAGCATAGATTCCTCTTAGTGTGATTTGTTCTTAGTTGCATGAAGTAGACCTAGGGGTGGAACTGGAGGGGGGCTGGCAGGGGCCATGGCCCCCTCAAAATTTCAAAAGAGCCCCTTTAACCTTACATAATTTTAATAGTTTTTTACACATGGCCCCTCCAAGATTTTCAAAAAAAAAAAACCTATATAATTTGAAAACTACATTTATTTTTTATATGTGTCCCTCTCAAAACTTTTTCTCCACACTATGGCGCCCCCAAAGAAGAATTCCTGGGTCCGCACCCAAAGACTAGAATTGAAGGGAGCACAAATTTCACCTTTTTTTTAGAGTGAACTCAAAATACATAATTTCATCATTTATTTTCTTATTTAACAACTTGTTTACTATAGAGTTCGGCATAAATTTGAATTTAGTGAAATCAAAATTGAAGAAAAGAAGTTGAAACAGTAGTCACTCAAGTTGGATATAGTCGATGTCAAAAAGTACTGGCAAATGGCGAAAGTTGGATATAGTCGATGTCAAAAAGTACTGGCAAATGGCGCCCGTGCTGATCACGGATAAGCAATCCACCGACTAATCTTTTTACTGCTCACACTGATGGAAAAAATAAGAAAAGCACAATGAACATTTAATTGAATTTAAGTATGTAATTAAGTTATATTAAATACTAAAATTAAGTTACAACGTGCAAAAGAAATGAAAGAGTCCGGATTACCTATTGTAATTGTTACACCTTCACCGTGAGTGGACCAATAATAACAATCCACCACGTCATCAAAAAACTTAGGTGATTTTGAAGTTTAAAAAAGTTTAAATAAGATGAAAGAAAATCACCTAAATTCTTGAATGACGTGGTGTTGAGTCATTGAGAAAAAAGGTTAAAATAAATTGAGTATGCGGTTAAAATAAATTTGTTGATTTCTCTATAGAAAGTAGAAACAAGTTACTTTCATATATTATAATATAATAGGCTCTCGTGACATTGGCACCTGTGTTTCTAGCAGCTTCACTAAACATATATATGCTTCTAGTAACTTCATTAGTATGTGATGATATTAAAAGGAAAAAATTGATATTGACATTTTTTTTTTTATGGAGGCACTCCAATTCAAGCCAATTTCCTTCTCACCAGTTAACTTGAAAAGGAGTATCAATATCAATTTCCTTTTTATATCAGAAAGGAGATAAAGATAGATCTGAAGATGTGCAACTTATCTAAGGATTTTGCTCGAGACAAATCAGAAAGGAGAAAAGAAATTCATATAGATGGCCCTAATATAGTTAGAACAAGGCTTTGATGATGATGATGATTGTTTAATCATACCAATATGTGATTTAGTTATACATAGAAAAAAAAAAGCTAAGAGAAATAAGTTCCGATTTAAATCCAAAATAAAGTTGCATTGTGGGCCTGTTCAGGTAATGGATATGAAGTAGAGTTTTTTTTTTTTTACGAAAAGGCCCGTATATTTTCACGAAATCTCAAAACCACCCCTATACTTTCTGGTTTTACTAAACCATCCCTTGACTAAGAGTCAAACTCAATAATGAGAAAATAAACCTGTCGTTCCCACTCCCCCTTGCATTTATTTAAAAGTCCAAATGACCCTTTTAACCTTATCTTCTCTCTCATATCTAAAAGAGGAAGTATCATCAATGCGCAACCTTCTCCCTACTCAACATCAGGATGCATCACTCGGCACTCTGAGCTAACCACTGATTTGCTAACATGGGTCTATGAAGGATTCATTTCAACATTAAGATTCATCAATCCAGCACAGAATGCTCGTCCAAATCTGAAAAATATCTCAGACCCTATTATTTTGGATCTTAGCCTTTTGTATGTAGCGATACTTGCCATTCCTTTAGAGGTCTTATTTTTTTATTATTATTATTTTGGATTGCTTAACAGTGTGGACTTGATGAGCGAAACGTGTTCTTGGTTGGAGATATGGGAAGAAGAAATTCAGATTGCAATGAAGTTGAAGGTTTTACTTAACCTTCTTTTTAAGCCTTAACACAGGCTAAGGTCCTTTCTCAGATTATCTTGTGAATTCCTAACACAGATAATTAAATAATTAACCTAAAACAAGATAATTATCAATCACCACAAAATAGCACGAGACACAAGTTTTTACGTGGAAAACCCAACTCG
The DNA here is from genome assembly GCA_012931725.1 of Litsea cubeba. NCBI lineage: Eukaryota > Viridiplantae > Streptophyta > Magnoliopsida > Laurales > Lauraceae > Litsea > Litsea cubeba. The sequence goes on along the minus strand of CM022945.1, from coordinate 4,012,527 downwards.
GAAAAAAACCACGGGTGGTAGAGACCACCTAAAGCAAAGCACTATAATTTGAAGATTACAAGTGAACTCACTAGACCTTTGTCCCAGTTGCAACTCAACCTAAAAGGACTGTGAAGAACTTGCCGACAACCCGCCGTTCACCTTCTACGTGCTAGCTTGAAACCCACCTTGAATGCCCCTTCAAAGTGCTTGAACACAGGGAAAGAGAATGATTCTTCAGCACAATCTCCCTTGCATAATTAAGCCCACAAAACTCTCCAGAAGTCAATCTCAAGAACTCAAGTGAATAATAAATCTTCTGTCTTTTGTTTGTAGATGCAAGGGGTTAATAAATAGCCCATGGTTCGTGCAAAAATCCTTTTTATGATGAAACTGGACTCTAGAAAGAAGTTTGAAAGATGAGAATAGTAGAGTCCCGTTTGGGACAGAAATTCCCAGCTCGCTATAGCGAGCTTCAGTCTTGCTATAGCGAGACTGCATTCTGACATTGACAGAACTGAAGCTCGCTATAGCGAGATTCAGTCTCGCTATAGCGAGACTGGGTTCTGTCAACTTACCTTATGCACGAGGATTTCGTCCGGGAAAGTCTCTCTTGATGTGTTTTGTTTACTTTGAAACACTTTTAAGTGTATGAACATCTTCCGAAGAGGTCTTCACAAACCAAATGCTATCTTCACAGTCCTATTCTAAAATAAATATAAAATACAACTCGATTAGGACTCTGAGTTTTGTTCAAGATAGAAGAATTAGCCAACTAAAATTCTAACAATCTCCCCCTTTGGCAATTCATGAACAAAACTCCTTATCCAAAGTAGATCTTCTATCCCAGTACAAGATAAACTTTTAAACAGACTTTTTAAACAACTGAGACCAATTGCCAACGAAGATTGCCAACGAAGATTAATCTGCCTGAAATGTAATCCTGAAAATAAGCCAAGGGAAAGAACAAGCATAATATCATAGAACTAGAATTAATCAGTTTGCTTAAACAGTCTGAAGGTACTCCCCCTTTTTGTTGATGGGTTGACAAAGCAGCATAACAGAAAATAAGGGAGAAGGAAGTTAGTAAAGAGACATAAAACAAAATGCAGCTAGAAGATAAATATCAGCACTGAGACAGATCACTGATGGCGAAGCTGATTGAACATGTCTGTTATGTGATTACGAAGATCAGTGAAGCCAGACGATATCCTGCCATCCAGGTGTTCAATCTGAACAGATTGATCATATACTGCATGTTCTAAAGCGAGGAGACGAGTTTCAACTGTGTTTTCATCGTCATCGGCAATTTGAACTTGAGCTTGCTCCCCCTGAATGCGATTTCGAACATGAGTGTCTGACATGCTTCTTGTCCTGCCATCAATCTTTTGCCTCTTTGGAACAGGTAGTTCATGCGGGTAGACATGGCAACCAGCATCAATAAGCAATTTGCTAATCATTGCGCCAAATGGAAGTTGAAGCTTCCGAGGTTCATCGAAGATTTTCAACATGCAGTCAATAATTGTACGCGGAATATCGACCGAAGTGCCTGTACCCAAGAAGTAGAGAAGGAGAGCCTGGGCTGGAAGTAGATCAGAGGAATGTCCTCGAGGCTCAACATTATTGACGACAAATGTGTTAAGCAGGCGATAATCTGATTGCAACCTTGAAATTTTCAGCACTGGAGGATGCCATGCAGTTGGTTGGCCACAAAGAACGGTAGCGACCTCATCTAAGAGATGAACTTGATCGTCCAGATCAGGAAAAGGATAAAGAGGTTGATCAAGTCGCCGAAGATGTAGTAAAGTGGCGATTGTTTTTGCATCAACAGAGATAGTTTTTCCTCGAACAAATGTGCGGAAGCCATCTTCTTTTACTTCAAACATATTGCAGTAAAATTCTCGTACCCAATCCTCAAAACATTCATTATCCAAGCTCATGAGAAGCATTAGACGATTTTGATAAAGCCATTGGGTAAAGTTTGACGGGGGAAGAGAATTTTGATCAATAATTCTTTCAAAAATCACCGTTCGGTCTTTAAAGGTGGATTCAAACCGAGCGGAACTCTCAGCATCCCGAAACCGATCAATATCAAATTGAGATGAAGAACTGGCGGGACGCTTCCCCTTAGATGATTTGGGAGCCATGCTGATGCCAAGAAAATGTAAGAAATCACATACAACAGTGTTAATGATCATTGAGGCAATATCCCAAACACTTTGTGTGCACAAAACCATAGTGTAATTTCCAACAAAGTTGGACAACCTTCCAAAAGATCCCAATGTGCAAGAGTATCACAAGGATAAGAATAAGATGAAATCCATCAATGAAACACAATAATCTTCAAAAAAAGAATTGCAATCCAATTTGTGCAAAAAGATCAATGTGCAGAGGGATTCCATCAAAAACTCATGAAACTAGAAGATTGATAACTTCATCTATAAAGGAATGTTCTCCAATGCTCATATTTGAAAACAAAGTGTCAAAAACAAGCAATCCTGTACCAAACACACCAATCTAGGTATTGTTGAAAACAATCTGTGAGAAGAGGAAGAGAGAAAGAACATACCTTGGAGAAGAAGAAGAAGCACAGATTGGAATTCCTAAATGGAAAGAACACAAGGAACAATGTAGTTGTGATAGAGAATGAAGGAAAGGGGAAAATGGATCAAAGAATCCCTAACTTGAGAAATAAAGGAATAGAGGAGGAAATAAGAAAAAGAACCAGAGCTGCCTCGTTTTTAAACTAAGTCTGTAGTCTCGCTATAGCGAGATGTAGTCTCACTATAGCGAGACTACATACTGGAACGAGAGACAGGCTTGCGCAGGCAGTGTGGATTTCCCCCTTTTTTTTTTTTTTAATAAGAAGGTGTGTTCCATCTATAACTAATAGCCACTGATAAGATCAAGAAATGCACATGTGGAAGAATTGTGATAGTGTGTGAAATATGATATGCTCCCCTTTTTTTTGTTGTTGTTTTTTTGTTTGTTGTAGAGTGTTCTATGAATCGTCCTGGGTGACTTTCACACTAGCAGTCATGGTAGCCTTCTCCAACGAAACTTACCAATCAAATTGGAAGCTTTCACACATGTCTGTAGGTAGCCCTAATCCTCTGATTCAAAAAAATGTGATGCATATGAAAGAAAATTTTTTTTTTTTTGGAGGGGAACAACCATAGTGAAAAAGGAAATAATTCCACTAAATTGTGCAATATCATTAATCAAAATCATATGCAATAAAAATCATAGAATGGAGTGAGCATTGTGCATGTGCAAAAAAAATTAAAGACAGGAGGAAATCCCCAGAGACTTGCGAAGGGATTCGAATCGATTTGGGTCCAGAGGTTTGGTAAAAATATCAGCCAGTTGATTTTCGGTAGAAACTTTATCAAGGACAATGATCTTCTCTTCGACTAACTCACGGATAAAGTGATGCCTAATATCAATGTGCTTGGTTCGGGAATGTTGTACAGGATTTTTGGATATGTCAATTGCACTTTGATTATCACAATACACAGACATAGTGTCCTGAGAAATTCCATAGTCAGCCAACATTTGTTTCATCCAAAGAAGTTGAGTACAACAACTACCAGCAGCAATGTATTCGGCTTCAGCGGTGGAGAGGGAAATTGAAGTCTGCTTTTTACTGTGCCAAGCAACCAAGTTATTTCCAATAAAGAAGCACCCACCAGTCGTGCTTTTTCGATCATCGACACTTCCTGCCCAATCAGCATCTGAATATCCAACAATATTTGTATTCGTGTCTTTGGTTAGCCAGATGCCAAAGTCAACAGTTCCACTGACATATTTCATGATTCTTTTAACAGAGTGAATGTGTGATTCCTTTGGTTTTGACTGATAACGAGCACAGACTCCCACACTGTAAGCGATGTCAGGTCGACTGGCAGTGAGGTAGAGAAGACTCCCAATCATGCTTCGGTAGAGTGTTTCATCCACATCTTTGCCAGACGCATCAATGCTCAATTTGACGTTTGAGCTCATTGGTGTTCTTGAATGTTTAGCAGATGTCATCCCAAATTTTGTCAAAATATTACGAGCATATTTTGATTGTGATACAAATATTCCATTGTGACACTGCTTGATCTGCAAACCTAGAAAGAAGGAGAGTTCTCCAACCATGCTCATTTCAAATTCACTTGACATACTATCAGAAAAATTTTCAACCAGTACTGATGAGGTAGATCCAAAGACAATATCATCCACATAAATTTGAGCAATTAACATGTGAGGAGGTTCTTCTTTGATGAATAAAGTCTTGTCTACACTTCCTCTTTTGAAATCGTTTTCCAACAAAAAGACAGTAGCCTTTCATACCATGCTCTTGGAGCCTGTTTTAACCCATAGAGAGCTTTCTTGAGTTTAAACACATGATCCGGGTAATGAGGATCTTGAAATCCTTTGGGCTGTTCCACATATGCTTCCTCATTCAAGTATCCATTCAAAAATGCGCTCTTAACATCCATTTGATAAAGTTTGATATGAAGAAAACAAGCAATTGCAAGTAGCAGACGAATAGATTCCAATCGAGCAACAGGGGCAAACGTTTCATCAAAATCAATGCCATCAATTTGAGTATACCCCTGGGCAACCATTCTAGCCTTGTTCCGTATGACCTGATCCAATTCATCGGTCTTATTCTTATAGATCCACTTGGTGCCGACGACATTGGTGTGGCTCGGTCTAGGAACTAATTCCCATACACAGTTTCTTTCAAATTGTTCAAGTTCCTCGTGCATCGCATTAATCCAGCAATCATCAAGAATGGCTTCTTTTATATTTTTTGGTTCAATTGAAGAAATGTAGCAAAAATTACTTACCTCCTCGCGTACCTGTTTTCTAGTCTTTAGAGACTCAGTTGCATCTCCAAGCACTTGAGAAATAGGGTGGCTTTTCATTACCTTAGGTACAGGACGCAAACTCTTAGATGCACTTTTTTCTTCGAAATGCTGAATGATGTCCATAAGATCAGAAGTTGATCTTGATTGATCAATTTTCTTATCTTTGGAATCATTATGCGTTGATGATGTACTTGGATCTTCAGGCTTGCTTGAACTTGTGTTATGATCCTGTGGTATAGTAGGAGAACTAGTTAGTACATCGTCATCATCAGAAAAGTAATCTGAAGTTCCTGCATCATCAACGACCACATTAATCGACTCCATAACAGTAGTGTTCCTGAGATTATAAACCCGATAGGCCTTACTCGACATTGAGTAACCAAGAAAAATTCCTTCGTCACTCTTTGAGTCAAATTTGCTTAAGTGTTCCCTATCCTTTAGGATGTAGCACTTACTCCCAAAGGTTCGATAATACTTAACAGTTGGTTTGCGGTTACTCCAAATCTCATATGGGGTCGATCTTGTTCCAGGCCGTAGGTAAACTCTATTGATAATATGAACTGCAGTGTTTACCGCTTCAGCCCAGAAACGTTGAGGAATTTTTTTACTGTGTAACATCACACGTGCCATCTCTTGGACAACACGATTTTTTCTCTCAACAACACCATTTTGTTGTGGTGTTTTAGGCGCAGAAAATTCATGTTTAATACCATTCTTTGAACAAAAAGACTCAAAATAAGAGTTTTGAAATTCAGTCCCATGGTCTGAACGAATACGAACTACACCACCAAAGGTTTTTCCTTTATCATTAATGAGCAAAGTCCATAAATCAAGAAAAACTTCAAAGGTTTCGGATTTTTCTTTTAGGAAACGAACCCATGTAAGTCGCGAAAAATCATCAACGGTTAGAAATATATATTTCTTACCGCCAATGCTTTCAGTCTTTGTAGGCCCCATAAGATCCATGTGAAGTAATTCAAGTGGTCTGGTGGTGGTTAAGGCATCAACTTTTTTATGTGAGGACCTGATTTGCTTTCCAATCTGACAAGGACCACACACAATTGTGGGGGCTTTTAAACGTTTGGGCAGCCCTATAACAGTCTCATGTTTGGCCAAGTTATCTAGGTCCTTATGATTAACATGGCCTAGACGTTGATGCCACAAATCGATGTCATTGATTATAGCTGCATGACATGATATGGTATCCTCTGTGGAAACAACATAACAATTGTCAAAAGTACGCACGCCATGGAGAACATTATTTTCCTTTTTATCAACAATGAAACAATCATTAAGAGAGAAATGAACTTCATGTTGTGTGTCACATAATTGGCTGATGCTTAACAAATTAGCTTTCAGACCTGTAACGAGAAAAACATTTGATAAAGAAGACATACCTGGAATCGAAACTGTACCTTTTCCGATTATATTTGTTTTGCTTCCATCCCCAAATTTTACTCTATCTCCATTACAGCTTTCCAATGAGGTAAACAAGGATCTATTTCCAGTCATGTGTCTAGAACATCCGCTATCCAAGTACCAAACTTGCGAATCTGTGGCTTTGAGAGCAGTCAGGACCACGTTGCAGCGAAGATCAGACTTAATAACTCAGATAGATTTAGTCTTGATCTTTTGAGGAGTATTATTCCTCACCCGACGCTGATTATATATTTGATATTTAAATTGATAACAATGTGGTCTTATGTGCCCTTTTATTCCACAAAAATGGCAGATTGGAACAAATCTGGGTTTTGACACATATTTGGTTGCTCTTGGGTTCGCAAGGTGAGTATTTAGGGTAGCACGCATGCCGGATTGCAATACTGGTCCTTTAACAAAAACAGATTTACCTGATTGCTTAGAAGAAGAAGACTCAGAGATAAATCCAAGTCCTGTCTTATGTTTATCACTTCTTTGTTGCATCAGAATCTCATCAAGAGTCATGGATCCTTTGTTCATTCGATCAAGCGAGGATTTAGCTGAGGTTAACTCTTGTAGAGCCATCCGAAGTTTTCCGCAGACATTATTTTTCTCAGTCTCCAGCAAGTTGTACTCAGTTTGCAAGAAATCCAGTTTCTTTTTGACAGTCTCATATTGTGTAGTTGAAGCTTCCTTTTCTTTTCCTACAGCAATAACTTTGTCAGATAAAATCACACGTTGAGTTTCTAACTGGGTTACCTTGAGGCGAGCATCACTTAGTTCAGCAGCAATGATTGCATTATGAGATTCTGAATCTTTCAGCTTTTGAGAGAGCTTATCGTTTATACGAGATAAACGTAATGAGTCTTTGAGAAGTTTCTTATACACTACTTCAATATCCTGGTCTTCATCAGAAAGATCATCAATATTTGTCTCGTCATCTGACTTGGAATCCTTGTCAGAAGACCCCTGCTCAAGAGATGAGTTAGTACTAGTATAAAAGCAACAAATTTAGTAGACTCAGATTGTGACTCAGAGTCACTGTTCTCATTCTCAGATTCTTCTTCTTCCCAAGAAACATTTAAGGCTTTTCCTTTGTTTTTCTCCAGCCTGTTAGCACATTTAGATGCTGGATGACCAAATCCTTGACATTCAAAACATTGAATGGGTTTATTAGCGGGTTGGGATGAATTTTTATCATACTTGGGCAGTCCTTTTGTTTTATTGAATCCTTTGTTCTTTGGGAATTCCTTTTTGAGAGTTGGTTTGTTTTTATTCAGATATCTCTTAAAACGTTTAACAAATAAAGCCTCAATTCATCATCAAAATCATTATCAGATTCATCATCATTATTAGCTTTAGAAGACGTGAGAGCAATACCTTTGGATTTTTTACTGGAGCAGTGATTTGCTTCAAAAGTCTGTAAATTTCCAACAAGTTCCTCAACAGGAAGTTCATTGAGATTAGTGTGTTCCTCAATGGCAATCACTTTGGACTGAAATCTTTCAGGCAAAGATCGAAGAATTTTCTTTACCACTTTCGAATCTGGAAAAGGTTCTCCCAGATTGAAACTTGAATTTACAATATGCCCAAGTTTGGCATTAAATTCATCAAAAGTTTCATCGTCTTTCATACGTATAGTCTCAAAGGCAGATGTCAGATTCTGAATTTTGGTTTGCCTGACAATATCAGTGCCTCATGCACTGTTCTTAAAAGATCCCATGCCTCTTTAGCAGTGGTACAAGTTGAAATTCTTCGAAATTCTGAATGAGAAACGCCATTGTACATAGCATTCATAGCCCTATCATTCCAATGAGTCTGATTCTTTTCTCCTTGGGTCCAATCAGCTACTGGTTTGGGAACAGTTCTCCCTTCAACAACAATTGTTGGTGATTTGTAACCATTCACCACTGTTTGCCAAACATCATGATCAAGAGAACGTAAAAACGCAGTCATCCTTACTTTCCAGTAAGCATAATTGCTACTACCTTCAAGTAATGGAGGCTTGGTGGTAGATGTGCCTTCCCTAGTGAATTCCATAGATCAAATCTGAGAGGATCGCACTTTAGAGTTGTGCAACTTGCTCTGATACCACGTGAAGGTTTTACTTAACCTTCTTTTTAAGCCTTAACACAGGCTAAGGTCCTTTCTCAGATTATCTTGTGAATTCCTAACACAGATAATTAAATAATTAACCTAAAACAAGATAATTATCAATCACCACAAAATAGCACGAGACACAAGTTCCTACGTGGAAAACCCAACTCGGAAAAAAACCACGGGTGGTAAAAACCACCTAAAGCAAAGCACTATAATTTGAAGATTACAAGTGAACTCACTAGACCTTTGTCCTAGTTGCAACTCAACCTAAAAGGACTGTGAAGAACTTGCCGACAACCCGCCGTTCACCTTCCACGTGCCAGCTTGAAACCCACCTTGAATGCCCCTTCAAGGTGCTTGATCACAGGGAAAGAGAATGATTCTTCAGCACAATCTCCCTTGCATAATTAAGCCCACAAAACTCTCCAGAAGTCAATCTCAAGAACTCAAGTGAATAATAAATCTTCTGTCTTTTGTTTGTAGATGCAAGGGGTTAATAAATAGCCCATGGTTCGTGCAAAAATCCTTTTTATGATGAAACAAGACTCTAGAAAGAAGTTTGAAAGATGAGAATAGTAGAGTCCCGTTTGGGACAGAAATTCCCAGCTCGCTATAGCGAGCTTCAGTCTCGCTATAGCGAGACTGCATTCTGTCATTGACAGAACTGAAGCTCGCTATAGCGAGATTCAGTCTCGCTATAGCGAGACTGGGTTCTGTCAACTTACCTTATGCACGAGGATTTCGTCCGGGAAAGTCTCTCTTGATGTGTTTTGTTTACTTTGAAACACTTTTAAGTGTATGAACATCTTCCGAAGAGGTCTTCACAAACCAAATGCTATCTTCACAGTCCTATTCTAAAATAAATATAAAATACAACTCGATTAGGACTCTGAGTTTTGTTCAAGATAGAAGAATTAGCCAACTATAATTCTAACAGAAGTTTTTTTTTTTTTTTTTAATCCAAGTTTTCTGCTTTCATTCGTACAATACTCTAATGTTTGTGGTGTGAAACTTGATGTTTCCACACTCTTGAAAAAGGTGGTGTGGGTAACTCTAAATAGGATCAGGTTTTAAGAGACAAATTATCACGCGCATTAAGCTAACATAAGCAATACAAATTTTTCATGCGGCCACATTACTTGAAGTGAAAAAAAATTCTAACAGGACGACTGCTACATCTTAGCAGTTTCTCAAACTTACTATCTATACTGGGCCCTACCAATTGGAATCTACCGCTGATGAGTGGCTTGGATCTTGCACAAGTCACATTCGCCTATGCGTAGTCAGGTTAGGTGTGTATAGTTAGAGCAAACCTCTTTCCCTAATGCTTATCTAATCGTATAGGGAAATTAATCAAAGAAAGGAAATCCCTGTGTCTTTATATGGGTCGTTTGAAGAGAAAAATAATAAGAGACGGTGGGTGAGTTCTCCATATTTCTTCCTGCAACTAATGTTTGCAAAGAAGGCGCGCCACTCCCTGTGTAAACAATTCTGAACACACAGGGTTAAAATGGTAAAGCAACACAAAAAAGGGGAGAGTGGGAACGGCTGGTTTATTTTCTTTGAGCTTGACTGTTACTCAAGGGATGTTTTAGTAAAATCAAAAAGTTCAGAGGTGTTTTGGAGGTTTAATGAAAACATAGGCGTGGTCTTTTTGTAAAAAAAAAACTCTTATAAGTATTGTGCCTGATACCAATCATTTGAAAGGTCACTTTATAAAATACCTATCTGCAAAAAAGGGAAACAATCTGATCATAGAAAACAATGTTCTAACCATGGTTTTAATGCACACTTTCAAAACTAATTATCACCTATTGTCGAAAAGTTTATTTATCAGCCAATATTTCTATTTCTAACTGGCATTTTGGTACGTTTCGAGTTTTCAATCAGTTTTTAGGAAAAACTTAAGATATTATTTAATGTTTTAAAAACTTGCAAATCTTAAATCTTTGTTAAGGTGTTTTATATGTATTTAAATGACAAAACATAGTATAACATGAAAATCCTACTCATCAGAAAATGCTCAGTGTAACATGAAAATCACTATTGCTACTTTGTACCAGCGCCTGTTGCCTTTGACAATGTGAAAAATTCTCAGTTGGTGAGGGTGGGATTAGTTTGCTTCCAGTCCGCACCAAGATTTTCTTAAGTTGGTCCCTTTGAGTGAAAAGGGTTATCAGGGGTCCATAGAAATCACTACTTTCAACCTTCTCCAGATTGGCTTGGGATGGTTGAAACAAAACGTGCAAGTCCTTTTCATATGATTATTACGGGTTTTAACACTAGCAACAGTAATCCCCACAACTGTTCAAGTTCTTATGGCTGCCTATAGCTGGTGGTGGTCTTTTCATCTTTTGTGCATAAGGTTTTCTAAGCTTTTGTTCCCTGTTCCTTTTTCTTTGATATGAATGTTATCTGAATATGTACCCTGCCCTGTAATCATCCTTATGTTTTAATGGATTCCCCCTTTTGAGCAAAAGAAGATACAACCACCATATCCATCCCCACTTGAAATAGCTTTCTAAGGAGAGAGAGATTTAACTGTTGAATTGAATCAACCAATATTAAAATCACTATTACTCTATTCGGTAGACTAAAGCATTAATTAACAAATTATTTCTGTGCGCGTTGAGGCATGCCTTTTAATCAATTCGAATTTCGAACTATCTATTAGATGCACAGTTTTCTCCTACATAGATGTATGAAATTTCAGTCTACTCGAAATAATATTTGCAGTTAAACTGGACAAACACAATTTGATCACATTTTTAACATGTGTCTAATCTGACGGACATATTTGCTTATGGTGAATAAACTAGGATCAGTTCAGAGAATTAGACTGTAAACCCGATAATGATTTTAGGCACCGAGTTCTTACTTCTAAATTCAATCCCCAGCAATTTTTATGGGAGTACAGCACATGTATATATTTGTATGAAAGTACAAGCATATGAACACAGTACCTGTATCTCAGTACCTGTGACTATATATGTGGTGTACAGTATGTGCCTCTGCACCTGTATATAGGTACAGTGTATGAATTTGTTACCTATACATAAACCTTAATGCATTGTAAGTATATGTTATGCGGCATGGCATGAGTGTTCATGTGTTTGTGGCATGATGAAGTAACAATTGGAAAATTATAGTATGTGTTTGAATAAAAACACAACAGTTATTAATGTTTGTGTTGCTCACTTACATTTATGTGGTCAGAGTGACACCCTTTTCAGCTACGGATTATGGACTGCTCACTGTGCTGGAATTTTAATTTTTAGTACTCCATTTAGAAGCAATAAGCAAAACAAAATTAAGTAGGTTCTACATGTTTTTAAGAACGTTTCTCACATTTCTCACTTATGCAATGCATGGTTGATGGACCTGCAAAAATGGAAAGGGGGATGAGCAAGCATAAGCTAAAGTATTAGAAATTAAAAGTATCCAATATTTTGACCTCCCTTATTTAAATATATATATATATGACTGTAGATTATTTTGTGATGTATATGTAACAAAGGTAACCCAATTTGATCTGGGTATGGAACTTATGACCAGGATGCAACTTGGATTTCAAACTGTACCAATCAAATGTGTAGTTATGGTTTGGTTGTGATTGTTCACCCGACCTGTTTGTATTTACCGACCTGTTTATATTTCAAACTGTCCCTATAAAATATTCTCACCCCCCCCACACACATGCAGAAGCCCAGAGGTATGAAAAGACATAACTAGTTTGGTGTGAAAGGATAATTATGGTTTTTCACCAAAAAAGAACACTTTTGGAACTCTCCATCACTTGTTCTTTGTTTTAGTCATAAACAACTCATGCAATGTACAGGACAACACAAGCATGGAAAACAACAATTAAAGGAAAATCTTGCCATATCCTGTACCCTGATCCGTATCATACTGTGTTGGGAGTTGGGACAGGTACCATAGGTCAAATGCAGCATCTGGGTATCATAGTTGATAAACCATTGATAAATGAAAACTTCTTAGCTGCAATTTAATGTTGAAATTTGGGTTCATGTTGTATATTTTTACCTGTCCATTACCTTAATGGTACAGCCGTACAGGCAGTGATGTTGTACTCTTTTCAATTTAGTAATCTGAGAAATGACCAGCTTATCTGGATACACCACAGAATGAAGCATATCCCTGACCAGGGGATCCATTTTTCTCAATCCAAACCGATATGGAAGAAATAATCTTCCAGCAATAGCCAACATGCCCACATATCACCTTGTTTGAAGCAATCTTTGCCATTGGATTGAAACAATGCATAATGGGATAAGGCTTTGGTGCAAATGACGACAACTCAATGATTTAATCACCCATCTATACTAATTCAATTCAACAACAAATATCACTCTGACGAGTGCAATTCCTGATCCCACTAATGGGGGAACAGTTTGATCAAACAGCCCACAGTGGAGATATATTAGGTCTAAACCACAATTCGTGGTATATATCCAGATACACTGGGTCTTCAACTAAAGAAAAAGAGAGAAAAAAAAGTGGCAACAACAATCAACTGAATAATTATCCACTCCAATGAAAATCGGAATCTTTGAATGATGATATATTGGAACAAAAGCAACAAAGAGTCCATTTGGGGAAAAAAAAAGCCACATTAAAATTTTGAAACAAAATTAGGATGAAAAGACAGAGTTCTATATGTTGTTGAAAGCCAAAAACTACAGATTATATTGCTGCACATTCATGGTTTAAGAGTACCAAATTAGAATCCGTAATCTTGACATCATAGTGGAAAGCAGATTATGCACCAGTTTGCAACTCAGGTTAATAGTGAACCTGGTTTCAGACCAATGTAAAGAACTAAAAATGAAGTGTTGTCTAGAAGCATGGAAATGGAGACAACTCCATGTCTAATTAACCAAAAATATAACGTCCATTTGGATGCATGAATTTCAATGAGATGTACCTTCTTTTATTTCCTGAAAATGAAGTATATTTCAATACAAGATTACATTTGAAAAATTCTATTTTCTTCACGTCAGTTCCCTCTAGACAGGAGATCAGGGCAGACAAGTGGAAGACAGGAAGGGGACAGGAGATGTACAACACCTTGAAATGGGGATCCAAACACCCCACCAGTTATACCGTTGACGAAAATAAAGCACATTCCCATGGAAATCAGCCTAGCCAAATGCAGCCTAAGATCCAAATGGTTCTGGTCATGGGCGTGGAGAAAGATCAAGGAGTTTAAACAGATCTGGATTGGTGCTTAAATGCTTAGAATCCTGGTATCATCCTCCCAATGGTTAATGAAGTGATTACATCCACAAGCATCCATTAGAAGTCCTCCCCAAGCATCCATTAGAAGTCCTCGTTAATGAGGAATAAGTTAAATGATTGATATGAAAGGCAGCATGATCATCGAACACCGCAAAGATCAAGAGGATCTGGAGATCAACAGCCTATCCTCTTTTTCATTTTAAACCACAACACTCCTATAGAAAGTCAATTAATAATGACAAACACCAGTATTTCCCACATGTGATGCACATTGGTTGGAAAGTATGCAACTACAATCCACATCTGAAGAAGTTTGCGATCATTGCTGTTAGTGGGAGCAGCGCAGATTTAGTGGCCATGGAGATGATGCAGAAACTATGTCTCAATGGCTTAAATTGAAAGGCTTTCACGACCATAAAAGTTAGCTTGGATGTGTGAATGAAGATGGCCATGGAGATGATGCAGAAACCTATATAATGTATAGATACGACAGACGTGCCAGATTTACAGCAGGAACATGGATTTTATGGTGGATAAGGAACAACACTGATTTGTTGCCTCTTTTGAAATATCTGGGTATCACGGGCAGAAACGAACTCTCAATGGCTCAAAACTGAAAACTGAAAAGGCTTTCACACCCATATAAAGTTTGCTTGGATAAAGAAAAGATAAAAGGTCACAATTTCAAAATTGATTTATTCAATTATTTTATCAAACTTTGATGTGATTCTCATGAATGCTTGTTAGTTGTTACTCCTAGAGGAGTAGAGGACCTTAGCGATATCCACGTCACTATTTGTAAAACGATCCAAGAAACACCAAAAACCTTCACAAATGAATTGTAAAAATCTTCTGCATGAAAAAAGTGATGTAAGAGGGTAGTTCTTCAAACTCACACTGCTCCATGTAAAAAGTTCAATGAATGAACACTATAGGTGCCGGTACACTATCATGGCCAAAGAAGAGTACAAGATATTACCGTCCAAGTAGAAACTGAGCTATTATTGACAATGTTTGAGAATATGACTAAAATTGAGTGACTTTATAACCTCCATCCACAGAGGATAGTTGACATTCAATATCTGGTTCAAATCTTCCTTAATCCTTACTTTACACTCACCAATGTCAAAGGATGGACTGAATAACTAAAGGATTGAATTGTGAAAGCATGGGTTCAAGTGTTGTGCATCTTCGCTCACCAGGTGAATATGGAGAACGGGCTATAATGCAGATACATATAGGGGCAAAGATATAGGGGTCGAGGATATGATTCTGCATTTTTTAAAATCCACAACAAGTATACAGATACGGGTACCTCATCCATAATATGAACTTTCATGTTTCATTTTAAGACTCTTATACAAGTATTGATTTTTCCTTTGGAACATTGAAATTGATAAAATTATCATCATTTACACTTCCTCGTAACAAATTTTATGACGTAAAGTTATAAAACTAATAGAACTTTGTGAAATAATATAATTAGTAGAGTTGGATGCTGAAACTGTACCATAAGACTATCAAAGCTGTATCCAGTACCAACAATGTATTCTTCAGACACGGGCATGCTTGGTTGACACAAGTATTTGTGTACCATAGGTTGTGGGGTTGTGAGGACACTCAAGTGATCAATGAGATTATAAATCACATACAGACTTTCAACCTTGCAACTTGACAATGTGTTCAAGGTTCCTTTTGTAGATAGATTTATGAATTATGGTGCTATCATCAAATCATAATTCAACCAGGTGACAAATGTAAGACAAACTACGAGACATGTAAAGAAACTACAGAAATGAACCGGGACTCTTTTAAAGGGTAAGTGTTGGTGTGTTACAGTTGTTCAATGCTGTCATTTATTTGTTTACTCAATTTATTTTCATAGAATCATTAAAACCAAAGAAATGGAATTAATCTTAAGCCTCCTGCATTGCAGAAGTAAAAGTAGATCACGCAGAATTCAAGATTGAAAATTCCTCTGTAAATATAAAAATATCTGAGAACTTGGCTTTACAACATAATTAAATAGGTCCACGAAGCCTACAATGATAGTGGTTTTATTTCATGAGATGTAAACATAATCAAAGATTGAACATTTGTATGATCTGCAAGCAAAGACAAAAACAGTCCAAATAAAAACTACATTTTGCAATCCCAACACTGAAGCTTCTGCCACAAAGAAAAACTATAGAAGGTGAGATATATAGTAAAACAGCACAACCCTCATTCATATATAGAAGTAAAAAAAAAAAAAGAGCATCGCAAGAATTCATCTAATCTTCTTCAACCTATAAAATCCAGTCAGCTTACCGAATCAATGAGTGCCAAAACCATTCATTCCATTCACTGGTAAAACAGTGCTCTGCTTCGAGTTAACCTCCTTTGCTACAGTAATCTCTTCATCTTCCTCATCAGAATCCAGCGTAAAATGAGAATTGTCATCAATTGACCTCAATTCTTCCCCAATCGGCTTATAATTAGAATAATTAACCTCAGACCCATAATTCCACCCCATGAAAGAATACAACCCAACAACCACAACCACCAGAAGCGCAAGATGGCAATTGAACTGAAGCGTAGCAATCGCCTTGCTCCGATGCTCATCCATATGCTTGCATCTAACCGTATAATTCCCTCTGCTCTTTTCAATAAGATCGCATCCGTGCGCGATCAGATCGGTGTAAAAAGAGAACCCCATCTGCACAAACCACATCCCTTGCAGAATCAACCCCACCCCACGACCCAAACGAGGAAATTGGGATCTGGGGTACCCCAATTCGACAAGCGTCGAGCCGACGCAGATGGAGATGGGAACGAGGAGGAGGTCGAAGTAGCGATTCTCGATCCCATCAGGGTCCTTCCGCTGGAGGTAGAAGAGGAGGAATTCCTGCCCAAAACCAAAAAGGGCGATCAAGTTGAGGATAGAGGGAGGCAAGGGGAGAAAATGGGTGAGATTGGAGAGGAGAGCGGCGAGGGCGTAGAGGAGGAAGAGGGAGGAGACGGCGATGGTGGGGAGTTGGAGGGCGGCTCCGACGCGGTCGTGGTAGCGGGAGGCGTTGAGGGAGGAGATAGAGGAGTCGATGATGGTGAGGAAGGAGAGGAAGGCGACTGCTATGGAGGTTATGGTGGAGAAGGGCTTTGCTGATGATGTTCTTCTTCTTCTTGTTCTTGCTGTTGATGTTGGTGGTGTTGTTGTGATGGTGATGGCAGTGGTGTTGGGAGGGGGAGTAGAAGAGGTGGGGTTGAGGTGTGTGTAGGCTGCAGAGATGGTCTCCCAGGCGCCGATGAGGACGAGGGAACCACCACCAAAGCAATAGGAGAAGAGACCCATCCCCCTCTCTGTCTCTCTCTCTCTCTGGGTTTCGTGATCTGAGACCAGAGCAGTTGTGCTCTTTTCGTCAAACTTGGTGATCGGCTGACTTTCTAGTTTTTGGTGGTACGACTCGGAGATTCATGTGAACATTCAAAAAAGAATGGGAAATTTCAAATAAGGATTTAAGTTTCTCCCTTATTTCAAAAAAAACTCATCAAGTTATAGTTTACAAAGATTTCGATTATGGACATCAATTTATTTAAAGCTTTTTGCCGACAACTTTTTTTCTTAATTTTTTCAAATACCCAGATTACCATTCGTTAAAATAAAACTCTCATTTACTTTTCATGTATTCTCTTCATTTTATTTATTGGTGTCCTTGTGATAATCAATGACAATCAACGTCCTTACAATGATTTACGATGATTCTCTACATATAGTGGTTGTTGGAACATGTTATGGATTTTGATATTTAAAAAAAAATGATGGAGAAAATCGCTAGAAAATGCCTTTAAATGGCCGGATGTCTTTAATTGAAAATTCAATGAAAAACTTAAGAGCTAATTTAAAAAGTTTTGAGATCTGTGTCCTTTTTTGAAATAAGATAGAATCTTTAGGCATTATTTGAGAATCTTCTTTTAAAATAATAGACATGTAAATTCGGCCCTTCGATGAGGGTGGTAATTGTGCTTAACCTTCAAAAAGCTCTTAAAATATTATTTTTAATTTTCTTAAAAGGCTCGAGGACCTGGCTTGGATAATACTAGCTTCCCGCTCCTAGCTTATGCGCTCAACAACTCAACTTGCTAATGAGCTAGTAAGGTCCTCGTGGACTGCAAAATAGGCACTCTCCCCTATAGTCACCTGATTTTAGGTTTAGCACACAACCAAATGGATTGGCCATTAAATTGACCGTGCACTCATTTTGAAAATTTGTCGGCGATTGATGAAGGGTTTAAATGATGATCCTAGCCTCTATCACAGTAAATGGATAGGTGGGGTCTCATTTCAGTTTAAGAGATATAAAGAGAGAGGGGGGGAAAAGGTGAAGAAGAAGAGAAGAAAGAAGCATGATGTCCACCTTCTCTGCTTTGATCATGTGGGGATTTCGTTTTTCATTTTCTCCCAGCCATTCTCTCTATCACTCTGTCCCTGCATTTTTCCCTCTCTCTTTCTCTGTTCCTGATAGAGATTTGGGCTTGTTTCTTTCTCTCTCGCTCCGTAATTCGTTTTGTATGTCCAATTGTGTTTTTAGATTGATCCAATACATGCTCAGTATGCCCACAACGATCATTACATAAATGCTCAGTATGAGATCTGGGACGTCCATCATGCATTCAACTCGAAATAATCGTGTCCCACCATGAGATCTGATTGATTTAAGATGTGCACAGTAATGTGGTGAAGGCGGATCTCATCCTAAAATATGATCACACGCTAGGTTTTATTCTTTTTCCATTTTTATCAAGTGATCAAAGTGTCAAGACAATGATAGGAATGTATTATTATAAATTGTATAAAATTATACATAAATATATGATATATATTATTATAGAGGAATTTACAAGTAAAAGCCCCATATGACCCCATACGACTGATGAGGTTCCAGAATCACCGTATAGATGAGAGAGGTCCTCTTGGTGCGTTTTCGTCTCTTTTTTTTTTTGTAAATTAGCGATATGGTCGATATCGACTATTCTGTCAGTCAGGTTTTCTTCAACATGTAGCTGTCTTATTTACTGAACACAACAGAATGGTTGATATCGACCATATCGCGAAAAGGAAAAAAAAAAAAGACGAACTTGCAGGTCCACCTGCAGATCCTCCGCCCTCGCCTCCTCTCACTCCTCTTGGGTCATGTTAGACTAATCGAATTCCTAGTTTTTCATTTTCTCCCTTTCTCACCTCTACCTATTTGGATTCATTGAATCTCTCCCCCTGTCTCTCCCTTTTTCTCCCCTTCCTCCCTTTCTCTCAATGGCATTTCATCGAACATGTCATCTTCGACCTTTTCCTTCCCTCGCTGCATCTACATAGACTAAGAAACTCAAGCCCTCAGGACCTTCAACAACATAACAACATCCTCCAATGCCAGAAATGGAGCAACTTCCTCATCTCCCTCGCCTACTTCTCCATCCCTCTCGAGCTCTTCTACTTCGTCTCCTGCTCCTCCATCTTCCCCTTTCGATAGATCTTCCTCCAATTCAGTGCCTTCATTGTCCTCTGCAGCCTCACTCACTTCCTCAACGTTTTCGCCTACGCACCTCACTCATTCCCTCTCATGGTCTCTCTCACAATTCTGGCCCCATCCTCCGCTCTGGAACAGCACCAGCAACCAAGAGAGAAAAACCCAGATTCTATTTGTTTTGCAAATCAAGAGCAACCACCACAGAATGGTCAATATCGACCATATCGCTAAATAACAAAAAAAGAGACAAAACGCACCAAGAGGACCCCTACCGTATATACGGTGATTCTGGAACCTCATCAGTGGCATGGGGTCCTATGGAGCTTTTACCCTTAAATTCCTCATTATTATATGTTGTATATAATATACATGAATATATAAAAACTAATCAGAGTTAGATCCAGATCTTATGCACTGGACCGTTCTCAAGTCAGGTGTGCAATGAACACTTAATGGGTCAAGCTCTTAGTTCACTATAGACGCGTCACATTTACATCCCTATCTTCACCTTGAAATATCCAGTCGGGTGAAGTCAGGTTGGTGAATTAAACAAACTGCCACCATAGTCTCAGCACACATATCACAACTTACAAAGGGGTAACATTGAGTTCATCCTGAACAAGTTTAGTCATTAAATGAGTTAAAAATGCCAACCTGAACCAATATGTAAACTAAAAGTAGAGCCGGCCTTGGGCTAAAGCCCAGGAAGCCGCCGCTTTAGGCCCCCAATTTTTGTCCATTTTTTTTGGCCCCAAATTTCTTTAGCCCATATAATATATAGATTTGTAAAAAATAAAAAAAGGCTGCCCAAGACATGATAAAGGGCCTAATTTCTAAACAGTCCATTACAAAAGGGCCCTAAATTAATGATTTTGTGTTATATTTAAAAGTAAAAAAATGGAAAAAAGAGTATTGAACTTTGGAAATTGGAAAAGATCAGGTCGGCTATTATAGAGTAGTTTTGGATGCCGATTCATTTTCGACTTCGGAGATCAAATACACCATGTCTCTCTCTCTCTCTCTCTCTCTCTCAATCAATCAAAACCGGGTGTCCTTATTCCCAATTAAAACTGAATTTTTGGACTGCAAAACCATTTTCGACTTTCCGTTTATGTGTTTCACCGCTTTTTGCCGACGAGCCGAGAAGAGAATCAGGTGATTGAACATTCTCTCCTTTCCAAGTTTCAAAGAATATTTTAAAAATGAGCCATTATTTTTTTTTATCTGTTCTTTTAATCTTTTTGACTTTTAAAGGGACGAAACTATTGATTAACATATTTTTTATTGTTATATAAAAATTTGTTGTATACATAAACTCAATATAAAAATAAAAAGATAAGAAAAGGTACCACTAAGTTTAACCACAATATCAATTGAGTCAAATGATCTTTCGCTTATTATGAAGAATAAAAATCAGTTGAATCATCACATTATGAAAATACAAATAATTTGTAGGTGGGTTATGTTTGGCAAATTTGTTGATTGTTGTTTATTTGATTTAATGATTTACAGATGCTCTTATGGTGTTGATTGAGTTATTAATGCTAGCCTAACACTCTACTGTTTCACAACCTTGGTAATTTTACCTGAATTTGAAGCTTTTGAATTTGAATTGATCATTGGTTCTTGAGTTATGCATTAGATTGTTTCCTAGAATCATGCATCCTAGAAAGTGCCTCTCAGGGTCTGAAAAAAGAAAGAAAAAAATGAAAAGTTGATGTACTTATTCAATCTTAATCAGGAGCTCTTGATAAGTTTGTTGCTGCTAAGAAACATGCAAATGATTCAGTTCCAATTGAAAATTTTGAGGTTGAAGAATTTAAAGATTCAGTAAATGAAGAGCATGAAAAGACATTTGATGAGGAAATTAATCAGTGGATTAATGAAAATGACAATGAGAATGTTGGTAGTCAACATGAAGACCAAAATGTAGAATTTCAGCCTTCAAATGTTGATGATTCGAGTAATTGGGATAAGATGGATAAGAATTTACGAGACTGTTTAGTAGAAAGGGGTCCTAAAAGAAGAGTTGACGATGTCAATTATCCTATAGATGATCTTAATAGACACTTCTCTTCTACACACTACATCCGGCATTTATCCAATGGAGAGAAACATGATAGAAAGTGGCTTGTATATTTGGATGTTTTGAATAAAGTATTTTATTTTTGTTATAAGTTGTTTAAGGAAGAGGGGAACAAGACTTTATTGGCTTATGATGGACTTGGAGATTGGAGAAATACTGGTAAAATGTTAAGAAGTCATGAAAGTAGTAATGAGCATCTCATTTGCATGAGTAAATGGATTGAATTATATATGAGATTGCACAAGAATGAAACAATTGATAAAAGCGTGCAAGAACAAATCAATAGAGAGAAAGAACATTGGAAAATGGTGTTGCGAAGGATAATGGCTGTGGTGAAAACACTTGCAAAAAATCATTTAGTTTTTCGTGGGGACAATGAGAAGATTTATCAAGAGAGGAATGAGATTTTTTTAAGCATAATTGAAATGATTGCCGAATTTGATCCAACAATGTAAGAGCACCTTCAGCGAATTGAAAGTGGTGAGGTTCATTACCATTATCTTAGACACAAAATTCAAAATGAATTGATACAATTGTTAGCATGTGAGATTAAGAATGCAATCATTGCAAGAATCAAAGAAGCAAAATATTTCTCGATTAAACTTGATTGTACTCCGGATGTAAACCATGAAGAACAAATGTCTCTTGTGATTCGTTGTGTGGATGTTTCAACAAGTCCAATAAAGGTTGAAGAATTCTTTTTTGAATTTTTATAGGCAAAAGATACTACGGGGTTAGGGCTTTTCAATGTACTTTAAGAAGCGTTGAGTACTCTTAAACTTGATTTTGATAATATAAGAGGACAAGGATATGACAATGGATCTAATATGAAAGGAAAACACAAGGGTGTACAAAATAGGGTACTCAACATAAATCCTAGAGCATTCTATACACCTTGTGGTTGTCATAGTTTAACCTTGCACTTTGTGATATGACTAACTCTTGTCCTAATGCTACATCATTCTTTGGAGTGGTACAACGAATATACTTGTTGTTTTCATCTTCGCCAAAGAGGTGAAAAGTGTTGAAAGATAACGTAGAAGGTCTCATGGTCAAGCCATTGTCGGAAACACTTTGAGAAAGTCATGTGGAAAGTGTTAAAGTTATAACATACCAAGCCCCACAAATAAGAGATGCTTTAGTTGAATTGGCCCATACTATTGAAGATCTGAAAATAAAGAATGATGCGGATTCCTTAGCAGAACATGGAATTGACAGTTTTGAGTTTTTAGTTGGCATGATTATTCAACACAATCTATTATTTGCTGTTAATTCCGTTAGCAATGTTTTTCAAAACGAAGACATGCATATAGATGTTGCTGTTGATCAGTTGAAATAGCTTATTGCATTTATTGAAAAGTATAGAGAAACTGTATTTGTAGAGGTCATGATTGAAGCTAAAGAGGTTGTAGCTAAAATGAATGTTGAGCCAGCATTTCAAGAAAAAACGGATCATATATAGAAAGAAGCAATTTGACGAGAACAATAGTGAAGAGGCGACACAATCAGCTGAAGAATTTTTTAGAGTGAAGTATATATTGTAGATCAAGCTCTTTCATCACTTCAAAGCCGGTTCGAATAGTTTCAAGTATATGAGAAAACTTTTAGATTTTTTTATTTGAAGTATTTAAATGCTATCAATGATGAAGCTTTGATGTCCTATTGTGCTAATCTTGAGACTTTTTTGAGCAAGGATGTGCTTTCTGTTATTGATGGGAGAGACTTATTTTTAGAATTGAAAAGTGTTGAAAGAAGTTTTGCCAAAAGAAACAACAAAGTCAATTGATGTGCTCAATTATATGAAGGTGATGGATGGTTATTTTTCCAATGCATGGATTGCATACAGAATATTGCTGACTATACCAGTTACAGTTGCCTCTGGGGAAAGAAGTTTTTCAAAGTTAAAGTTGATTAAGTCTTATCTTCGGTCAATCATGTTACATGAAAGATTGAATGGATTAGCTATGTTGTCAATTGAGAAGGCCATGGTTGAAAAGATTGATTACGCAGCTTTGATTAGTACATTTGCAGCAAAAAATGCTAGAAGAATAGTGTTTAAATGAATTTGAAGTGATGTAATGACTATTAATTTTTCTATATATATGTTTTAAATTTTGGTAATGATTAATTTATGACCCATTTTTTTAAGCTAATTTTCGTATACAATATATAAGGGCCCCCTCTTTGAAATCTTTGATTTAGGCCCCAAAAATCTCAGGGCCGATGCTGACTAAAAGAGTAAGCCAAAGGGCTCAACCCTTGTAGTCGAATACTCAATGCTTCAGCTGGTGGGATTGGTGTGTTGGATAGCGGAATGAACTCAACCCTAACACAATCGATTTTTACTTTTTGAATCAGGTCAAAATGTCAAACCATACCTAAGTAAATATGGTCAACCCAGAGCTAGGCACACATGCACAATCACATTGCTTAGTTACCCAAAGGATCTACCTAAAAATAACTCATATGGACCTCTTTCTTGATTGAATTAATAAATCCAACCAATGTACGCCTGAGTGTATAGTATTTTATAAATATATTTATATAATAATAATATATATGTTTTTATTGTATGCAATATACTTAAATACATATATATATTATACTGACTTATTATATATAATAAAAATAAAATATATGAAATATGATGATATACTTGGTGTGCATCGAGTTGGGTCTACTGATTTGGTTTTGGTAGATTCTGACATGTTTCTTTAATAGAAATCCTGATAGGAATTCACTATGTTAGGATTTTTTTGACATTATGTGACACTTTGTCCCCTGATATTTGCAAATGCCATATTTTTTCACAAGCATTTCTAAACTTCAGCCACCTGAAAGGTCTGAAATGACTTTTGAAAATTTAGGAATTTCAACTCCTTTGTATAGATGTCCTATGCACCAAAAAGCCACCCATATTTTTTTTTATAAAACAGAACTAGTCTTCCCGTCAAAATTTTCTTTTTTTTTTTGTCCCTTTTCAACTAGCATCGATATCGTCACTCTTCTCTATATATACTCCATTGCTTCGTATTCTATGGAGCGACGACGTTGTCACTCATTTCAAGTGTCAAGTTTAGCATCATATTCTATTGGGCGACGACGTCGTCGCTCGTTTCAACTGTCAAGCTTGACATCATATTTTGTTGGGCGACGATCTCGTCACCCATCCTTAATTTGAAAAAAAAGATTCATTACATTCGGTATATTATGCACACGCACTACATTCTTCATACAAATAACTTTTTGAAATTCAAACCATCATACGTCCACTACATGCTTCACTACAGGCATAATTACAAACTATGAAATACAAGTTCAAAAGCTTCATATTCAAACAATTAACACCACTTTTCTCCAACAACACCATAATATGCATAACAACAAAATAATCTAAATTAATTACATACTAATTAATAATGTCTGGACACACAGATCATGTTTCACTTCCAATTTATCTTTAACTCTAGTTTCTTTTTAGATACCACAGATTGATGTTTGAAGTTAAAATTGCAGGTGAATCTTTTTCATTAAACACCAAACCGTTGGATGAGAAAGATCAAAGCCACAAAGAGGAAAAATGATAGATTTGTTCACTTCTTAGACTAGAGTGCTATTTTTTTTTTACCACAATTCACACTCTAGCTAAATTCAAGCGTTGCATAATCAAATGTGCATTGATCGCAACCATAATTACTCTATCAACAAAAATCTCCTTTTAGGATTTCCCAATTTATAACATATTGGTACTGTTCCTTTTTCTATTTGAAGGCCAAAACTTATTCAAAAGTACAATTTTCAATCATTTGGACTGCAAGAAACCAAGGCTAAGGAATATTGTAGATGTGACTCTCTAATTCCCTACCATTGGATAAAGTTTTTTTGTTTCCAACATGAGTGGCATATAACTACACATCTCAATCAGGGCACCACCCCAAGTGGTATTTACGGACTACGAGACACGCTGGGTGGTTGATAAAATAGAATCCTGGGGCGCGAACAATGATTCGATTGATGATGAAGAAAGAGAATTCTTGGTTCAGTTCTCCACCTTAATGACGGAAAAAAGAATTGATCAAATTCTATTGAGTCTGACTCATAGTGATCGTTTATCAAAGAATGACTCTGGTTATCAAATGATTGAACAATCGGGATCGGTCCCTCTGCACCAGTGGTGCAAGTTGAATTTCAATGGATCTCTCAACACTTTCTCTGGGATGTCTGGTATTATTTGGGGACATCATTCGGTTAATCTTCCAATACTAAGAGTGCCATAAACAAACTCTGTTTTGTTGATTGTTCCTTCTCTACACCATCATCTACTCCTTCTAATTATTCACCATGGAAAAGATGTAGTGACATGGTTCGATAATAGATAACACCCATAATGTTATCTATACTACTATTGTCCGGATTTTAACCTAGTTAATAAGGGGGGAAATACAAGGACTGATTGATGGATTGATTCATTGTAAAAAAAAAACATGTGGTGCATGAATATTAATAATTTTAGAATGCGGTATTGGAAAGGGGTTGAAGGAAATAGAAAGAAGATAAAGAAATCCACACTAATTGTCATTTTGGAAAACAAACTTTGGGAAGATGACAAGAAAAATACCTCCACATGATAAGATATTCGAATCTATGATGCTTCAATCCAAAAGAGGTTGAAAAACGACCTTTGGAGTTATGTTGCAGACTGTGAGGAAGAAGGAGACAACGAAATTGTGAGACGAGGGAAAATGATGGGGAGGAAGAAAGGGAAAATAGTATTTTGTGGGTTTTGTTAGGCTTAAATGAGCGACAACATCGTCGCTCAATGAAAACATTAATATAAAAAAAAAAAAAACAAAAAACAAAAGACCACTTCCATGTCATATGAACTATTGGGGCCTTTTTTGTTTAGTGGCCATCTAATTTGATTTTTTATCTAATTTCCTCTTATACTTAACACTATGGCCTAATTTTAACTAGTTTTGATATTAATGATTTTTTCACCATTTTTCTGATAAAATATCTATAGAAAAATTTCAAAAATACCTAAGTTTTGGCCAAAAATGAAAAAAGGTTTGAAAACCAATAATATAAAATATGTACCCAAGTTTAATTCTCAGGCATCTTTCAAAGTGGTTTATACCCTTAAGTTATCAAGCCGTTAAAAGCAAGCAAATATGATCAACATGTAGCAATCTTTATAACCTCGACCCAGCTAACTCATTTGCAATTAGCTTCCATGGAGCAATAAAGTGAAAACAATAAACAATAGGTTTGGTCATATATATATATATATATATATATTATATATAGAAATTATGATATATTAGTGAGGCTAAACTTGATTGGTGATGATAGTATTATATTTCCGGTTGGCGCACTTTTGGCGACGCACTTTTTCAAAATTACTACCAGTTGACTATAATACTATTGTAGGTGCAGAAAATGATGACCCACAATAAGAGGGTGCCCTACAGGACTTATCCGTGAAGATGATGGTGTCTGAGATGTCTGGATGCCGTCCGAGAGCCTGAAAAGGAGTAGCAAACAGTCAGAGGACCCTGGCCTGAGCGGCGCAAGGCTCTCCGATGCCAAAGTCAGTGTATGAACTGGAACGATGGAAGGAGAGGAGGAAGAGAGACAGAGTAAGGGCTCTGAGTATGGAATGTGCGTACCTTGCATGGTGTTTTGGGGGTCTATTTATAGAGGTTTGGATCGTATCTCTGAGAGGATATTTTGGTGTGGGTCCCATGATCTGACTGGGAAGTCATGATCAGCCCACAAAGTAATAAATGCAGTCTAATCCGGCCCACTCAGCATTTAATGCCAGTCGGGTCAGCCCACATTGCATTAAATGCGTGTCTTGTTGGGCCAGATTGTGTTGGGCGCCTTTGGCGGTAGGAATACCTGCGGATCTTCCCTCGGGCCTTGCCCTGATGTGGCCTCAGCCGCTGGATGCTGCCACGTGGCGATCTGGCGAAGATAGTGGGCGGCTGGACGTCATATCTGTCCCACCAGCTCGTGACCCAATCCCTCCACGTGCCTGATGACGTGGAGGATGAGGGGTCCAAACGAAGGTTCTTTCTTGCCTCGGCTACTGTCCTGGCCTCTTCAGCCGAAGTAGCTTTAGCCGAGGTAGGGTTCCTTACTGAGATGGCATCCGGGCTGGCCTTGCCGAGATGGGATCTCTGCCGAGATGACGCCCGAAGCGGTCCAGTCCGGCGCCTGTGGCCTGGAGGTGTCCGATGTCGGCCAAGGCCTCTGCCCTGGTGGCCGGGATGGGATCGGAGCCACGTGGACGGCACGCGGATGGCACGTGAGGATGTTTAATCCCATCTGATGGATATGATTAGCTTAATCCTGCAGCTCTGGAAATCTCCCCACACAATTGCCCCCTAGCTTCCGAGCTCGCGTAGAACGTCAGTGCCGTGAGGTCGGGAGCTACGAGCCGGGTCTATCTGGGGGAGAGCCTCTCTCGGCCCTGACTCGCTGTCGCTTTGGGTGTTCGAGGTGATAAATGGCGTCCCCTATCCAATGCTGATTGACAGTTCGACGGCTCCACGTGTCGTCTCCTGGCTGGCTGTCTGTCTCCTCGAGGTCGTACGCGCCGTTTCGTCAGGGGCGCAATCAATTTTTGAAATGATTCGCACGAAATCCCAGGAGGGGGGGGCGCCCCTTGGCACGCCCGATTAGGGTTTCTGTAAAAAAGGGGGAACTCTCTGCTATTTATAGGGCAGTTGAGGTCTGTTCCATCCTTCGTTTGCGATTCTGAATCAGAGACGAGCGTCAGAAGAGGGAAGGCTACTGTGAGGGAGCTTCATCCGAGAAGTGGTGCGCTGCTGAGGTTGAGCCTCCTCGCTGTCCAGCGTCTTTGTTCTGCTTCCGTAAGTTCTTTCTGCTCTGCTTCTTCTTCTGCGGGTTTCTCTGCTTTTAGACTGGGATAGGAATGGGGATTTACAACCACTGGTTAGAGAGCGAGGCAGCGATCGAGGGTTTTAGGTCAGCCTTTAGGATCCCTGCTGATGTCCAAGTCAGGGGTGCTGATCCCCATGGCTACAACCCTCGCGCCTTTCTGGGAGGCTGGATGCCTTTTCCGCTGGTGGCTGTGATAGAAGGCGGGGTCCGATTCCCCCTTCATCCGCTTCTCAGGAGATGCCTTAGTCAGTGGCGTCTCTGCCCTTGCCAACTGCTGCCGAATGCCTTCAAGATCGTGATGGGCACGGTCAAGTTGAATGAGGTCCTGGGCACCGACTTCGGCGTCTTCGATCTTGAGGACGTCTATGACATATGCAGGTCCGGGGAATCTTATTATCTCCGGGCTAAGTCAGGCCGAGACGGCTTCGTCCGATACTTGGAGGATTCGAGCAAATATGCCGGGGACGATCTTCTATATGTTTCGGGGAACTGGGAGTTTGGGGAAGCCGACACCGATAGGGGCTACCAGGTCCCCCGCCACTTCGGCACCATCCCAAGTAAACATCCTCCGTTTCTTTTCTTTTTTCATAAGTTTCTTTTTATCCTGCCGTGCTTATGACTCTGACTGCTGCAGCTTTGAAGGAAAGGAGACGGGCAGCCAAATACATCTGGAAGAGGAACGATGCCTGGCTCCGTCTGGTGAAGCGGTACAGTGGTCACGACGGTAGGGCGGCTTGGTCGCTGCTAGGATATGAGCCGAAGTACCGCGGGTATCTGAGGGGCACCGTAGAGCCGATCCCGAGTGAAGGTGCCGGATCCGGGGCTGGTCAGGAGCGGGGCGTTCCGGAGGTCGCAGAGCCCTCGCGGGCGTCGTCTGAAGCTAGGGCAGCGTCTGGAATCCTAGTTTCCTTAGCAGCATCGAGACTACCCCAGGTCTCGGGAAGGGAATCGAGTCAATCTGCCCGATCTCCCTCGCCAGGATCCGGGATGAGGCACACCAGGCGTTTGTCCTTCGAGGATCTCGAGGCCTTGGCGCTTGGAGTGGAGGACGTCCGAGCCCCCGAGGAGCCGGTGGATTCTCCGAGGCGTCCGTCTCCGAGGGCTCGGGTGGCTTCTCCTGCAGAGGTGGCGGAGGTACCCGTGCCCCCTGGCCCTGTTGACCTAGGGGTACGCTCGCCCCCAGCCGAGGTCGAGCAGGAGGAAACTCGGCCGCTGAAGATGCCGAGGACTGATGCGGGCCCTAGCTCGGCCGCTGCCTCGTTGCCGCCGGGGCCGCAGTTATGGGAGCCAGGCTTCATGCTCGGGTCGG
Organism: Litsea cubeba; assembly: GCA_012931725.1. Classification (NCBI taxonomy): domain Eukaryota; kingdom Viridiplantae; phylum Streptophyta; class Magnoliopsida; order Laurales; family Lauraceae; genus Litsea; species Litsea cubeba. The sequence continues at coordinate 3,983,106 of CM022945.1, read as the reverse complement.
GGAGGCCGATGACGGTGGAGGACAGCATTCTTCACAGGATCGATCTCCCGGTCCTCGAGGCCCTTGGGCGAGCCTGTGCCCTTCCCCGGGACATGGAGCGGCTGGATGAGTACAGCGATCAGAAGCTGATTTTGTCGATGCTGCAGTCCAACCTCGTGGTAAATTTTCATTTTCCTTTGCTAAACCCGCAATTTAGCGTCTGGCGCTCTTTGGATCTAACATGTCTTCATTTGACAGGCGGCTCAGAAGTCCATGGCCGTCGCTGATAGGATATGGAGGTACAGCGCGGACGCTGCCGAGCTGTCCGTGGAGAAGAACGGCCTGCAAGAGTCCCTGGATGCTGTGAGTAAAAAGTTGGCCAAGGTAGAAGAGGAATACGCGGCGAAGCTCGAGCAGGCGAGGGAGGAAGCCGAGGCGGAGCGGACCAAGGTGGCCGAGCTCGAGGTCTCCATCTCGAAGATGGGAGACGATTACGCGGCCCTGCTTCAAACCGAGGCCAAGAGGGCGGATGAAGCCGAGGCGAAGCTTGAATCCGAGTCCAAGAGGGCGGACGAAGCCGAGGCTAAGCTCGAGTCCGAGTGTGATGCTGCCTTCGAGGATGCCAAAGTGCAGGTCACCAACCACTACAAGGAAAGGGTTCTTGTGGTGAGGGATAAGGCTTGGGCGAAAGGGTGGCTTGCCGGCATGAAGGAGGTCGGGATCTCGGAGGGCCACCGCTCCTTTCGGGAGCCGCCTCCGTACCCGCTTCCGGTGCCGAACTCTGCCCGCCCATCTGGTGAAGCCTCTGACGCCGCAGCCCGTGCAACTGACCGGTCATGACCTCGGGACTTCGAGATGTTTGCTCTTTTGCTTTGTAATTTGTAATTTCCTTCAATTTGTATTTGCTGGACAATGTAATGATTGAAACTTTAATACAAATGAAGGTTTTCTGAAATACCCGTGCTTTCCTCTTTTAAGCTTGAGTTCTTTGATTGCTTGAGTTCGGTAGAGTGCTCCCTTAAGATCTTTTTTGGTATTTGCGCTGATACTCCGTATCTTGGGTGATCTCCATTGGTATTCGCGCTGATCCTCCGTATCTTAGGTGATCTTGAATAGCAATGAATATGGTGGCGCGGCAGACGAGGGAGTCTGACGGATGTCTCCACGTGGCGCCATGATCTTGAATATCAATGAACATGATGGCGCGGCAGACAAGGGAGTCCGACGGGTGTCTCCACGTGGCGCCGTAGGGTTCGCTGGTCAATAGTCGCGCCTTCCCAACAGCGCGTGGGAGACTTCGCCCCATAACTCCTTTTGGAGTCTGAGCCTCCCTCCATCCTATAAATAGGGGGAACAGGCTCGCCATGGGAGAAGGAAGGAACATAGGAACCATGTCTGAGAGGTGCCTGAGATTACTTGATCCGGGGGAGATCCCTGCGTCGTTGGACGGTTGCCCCCAAGGGGGGAAGGCGGTCGTGGCCTGCGCGCTCTCTGAAGGAACTCCCCGTGGGCCACGCGCTCTCTGAACGCGGGTCCATGGGCACTGGCCCTTGGCCAGACAGAGTGAGGATGCGCTGCGAGGGGACGGTGGCGCATTCTCGTCCAACGCGACCCTGTGCGCCCGTCGTATGGCAGGCGGGATTGGGCCTCGCTGGTCCGGGAGGCTTCTTCAAGCTCTGCCGCTCCTACTGCCACCGAGGGTGTTGCAGAGCCCAGCGGGGTCCAGGGATCGCTCAGAACCTCCAGGAGCCCTCTGCCTGAAGAATTAGTGACGCCTGAAGAGTCAAGTGAAGATCAGAGTCTCTGTCATTTTATTTTCTGCTTCATTTTCTGTTTTCAGAGGACCGCGATCCTCCTTGCTGTACTCTTCTTTCTGTTATGTATTTCTTGTAACGAAGCAGTTTGCAATGAATGAAAATGCACTTTCTGATTACCCAAGCTATGTTCAGTGCTTTTGAGTTCTTTTTCTCCTTTCTTTGCGTTGTTCTGGAATGCTTGGATTTGTGTTTGAGTGCTGGCATTGACTTTGGCCAAAAGGGCTGGCTTTGGCCGAGACGAGATGCATTGTGCCGAGATGGACCCATTCCATTGGTCTCAGCTCAGCGGAGCGAGTTCGGCAATGGCCTCCTGACGGGTGCATGAACCCGGACTCCAGAAAACTGTCCTTGGCCGGACTGCCTTGAGAGGTTTATGAACCCAGACTTTCGGAAAGGCTGAGTGTAGGAACTGCAAGCCTCTTACAAGGCGTAGAGCCTGTGTGCCCTGAGACACGGAATTTTAGGAAAGGCTGAGTGTAGGAACTCGAAGCCGTTTCCAAGGCGTGGAGCCAGTGTGCCCTGAGACACGGAATTTTAGGAAAGGCTGAGTGTAGGAACTCGAAGCCGTTTCCAAGGCGTGGAGCCTGTGTGCCCTGAGACACGGGATTTTAGGAAAGGCTGAGTGTATGAACTCGAAGCCGTTTCCAAGGCGTGGAGCCTGTGTGCCCTGAGACACGGGATTTTAGGAAAGGCTGAGTGTATGAACTCGAAGCCGTTTCCAAGGCGTGGAGCCTGTGTGCCCTGAGACACGGGATTTTAGGAAAGGCTGAGTGTATGAACTCGAAGCCGTTTCCAAGGCGTGGAGCCTGTGTGCCCTGAGACACGGGATTTTAGGAAAGGCTGAGTGTATGAACTCGAAGCCGTTTCCAAGGCGTGGAGCCTGTGTGCCCTGAGACACGGGATTTTAGGAAAGGCTGAGTGTATGAACTCGAAGCCGTTTCCAAGGCGTGGAGCCTGTGTGCCCTGAGACACGGGATTTTAGGAAAGGCTGAGTGTATGAACTCGAAGCCGTTTCCAGGGCGTGGAGCCTGTGTGCCCTGAGACACGGGATTTTAGGAAAGGCTGAGTGTATGAACTCGAAGCCGTTTCCAAGGCGTGGAGCCTGTGTGCCCTGAGACACGGGATTTTAGGAAAGGCTGAGTGTATGAACTCGAAGCCGTTTCCAAGGCGTGGAGCCTGTGTGCCCTGAGACACGGGATTTTAGGAAAGGCTGAGTGTATGAACTCGAAGCCGTTTCCAAGGCGTGGAGCCTGTGTGGCCGGAGTCGACCAGAGATTGATGACAAGGCAAAAGCTGCTTTTATTGATTCCGAAGTTCGTTACACCTTTAGAAATAAAACTTCTTCAAATGAGATGCATTCCACGGTCTCGGCAATGGCTTGCCATCCAAGTCTTCGAGCTTGTAGGCTGACTTTCCTGCCAGTGAAGCTACTCTGAACGGGCCGTGCCAGTTCGGGGCAAGCTTCCCCTCATTTGGTTTTCTGTCAGCTGGCAGGGTCTTCTTTAAAACGAGCTCCCCCGCGGTGAACCTTCTTTCCTTGACATTCTGATTGTATGCCCTGGCTAACCGTTGCTGGTAGTCGGTTAGTCTCAGGGCTGCTGCTTCACGTCGTTCGTCCGCCAGCTCTAGCTCCATTGCCAGGTTCGCTTCATTCCGACCTTGGTCGACCAGTTCTGTCCTCAGGGTAGGAAGGCCGATTTCTAGGGGAATGACAGCCTCCATCCCGTAGGCCAGAGAGAATGGTGTCGCCGAGGTGGACCTCCTTGGAGTTGTCCTGTACGCCCACAGCACGCTCGGAAGCTCTTCTGTCCATCTGCCCTTTGCCTTGTCCAGTCGCTTTTTGAGGCCGTCCAGGATCACTTTGTTGGAGACTTCCGCCTGACCATTACTCTGTGGATATGCCGGGGTGGAGTAATGGTTTCTGATGCCATGTTCTTGGCAGAAATCTCTGAAGGATTTGGAATCGAACTGAGTCCCGTTATCCGAAATTAGGGTCCGGGGGATGCCGAACCTCGTAAGGATGTTTTTCCAAACGAAGTTCCTGGAGTCCCGGTCGGTGATGGAGGACAACGGCTCAGCCTCTATCCACTTGGTGAAGTAGTCCGTAGCCACTATCAGCCATCTTTTGTTCCCTGGAGCTCGGTGGAGAGGCCCCACAATGTCCAGGCCCCATTGAGCGAAGGGCCCATGGACTAGAGAGGGGGCTCAGATCCTGTGCTGGCTGATGAAGCGAGTGGGAGAACTTCTGGCATTTCTCGCATTTTCTGGCGTAGACCTGGGCGTCCTTCTGCATGTAGGGCCACCAGTAACCCTGGCTGATTGCCCTGTAGGCCAATGAGCGGCCTCCTATATGGCTGCCGCAGATTCCTTCATGGATCTCGTACAGGAAGTCGTCCACCTTGGACGGGTGGACGCATTGGAGGTACGGGCCTGTGAAGGACTTCCTGTAGAGTTTGCCTTCTGGAGAGAGCCAAAAGCGGGCTGCCTTGAGCCTGACCTTGTGGGCTTCAGTCTTGTCCTCAGGGAGCTGGTCATCCTTCAGGTGGGCAACGATTGGATCCATCCAGCTGGGGCCGAGGTCAGCACAGAGGACAAGCCGAGATGACTGGAGTTCTAGACTCGACCTTGATACTGACCCGACCTCGATGGTCCTCTTCTTTCCTGCTTCGACAGCGGAGGCCAGGTTTGCAAGCGCATCTGCGTGCGTGTTGGTATCTCGGGAGATCTGCCTGACCTCGGCTTTCTGGAATTGGGAGAGTAGCTTTTTTGCCAGGGCTAAGTAAGCCGCCATCCTGTCGTCCCTGGCCTGGTAGTCTCCAGCGAGCTGGCTAGTTACCAGTTGAGAATCGCTGAAGATTTCCAGGTGCTGGGCTCCGAGGACTCGGGCGCTGTTCAACCCTGCGATCAGTGCTTCGTACTCTGCCTCATTGTTCGTCGCTTTGAAGTCGAGGGTGAAAGCCTGCTCTATGACCAGTCCCTCTGGCGATTGGAGAACTATGCCGGCGCCAGCTCTCTTGGAGGTGGACGACCCGTCAACGAAGATCCTCCATGCCGAGGTGGGAGACTGTTGGATTTCTGTTTCTGCTGGCTCTTGCCCTGTGCCCCCCAGTGCCGTGCCGAGCTGGGTCGGAGCCGGGTTAGGGCAGGCGAATTCGACTATGAAGTCGGCCAGAATCTGGGCTTTGATTGCAGTTCGGGGACGGTACTGTATGTCATACTGCCCCAATTCAACTGCCCACTTTGATATGCGCCCTGAAAAGTCAGCTTTTTTGAACAAGGAGCGGAGTGGGTGCTCCGTGATCACCACAATAGTGTGGGATTGAAAATAATGGGAGAGCTTGCGGGAGGCGGTAACAAGGGCCAACGCAAGCTTCTCCAACAGAAGGTACCTGGTCTCGGCATCGAGCAGGGTCTTGCTCGTGTAATAGATCGGCTTTTGAACTCCCTCATCCTCCCTGATGAGGACGGAGCTTACTGCGTGATCCGAGACCGCTAGGTATAGATACAGAATCTCCCCCCGAGTCGGGGTGGAGAGTAGTGGGGGTGACATCAAATAAGTTTTGAGTGCGGCCAATGCCTGGTCGCACTCGGGGGTCCATTGGAACTTAAAATTTTTCCTCAAAAGCTGGAAAAAAGGCCTGCACTTATCTGATGAGCGGCTGATGAAGCGATTGAGTGCGGCGGCCATTCCCGTCAGCTTTTGAACTTCCTTTGTGGTGGAGGGACTCTGGATGTCCTGGATGGCGGTGATCTGGTCTGGATTGGCCTCTATCCCCCTCCGCGTCACCAAGCTGCCGAGAAACTTGCCAGAAGCTACGCCGAAGGCGCACTTGGAAGCGTTGAGCTTGAGCTTGTAGGCGCGAAGGATGTTAAAGACTTGGCCGAGATCTACCAGGTGGTCGCTGGAGCGCACAGATTTGACGACCATGTCGTCGATATACACTTCCACCGTTTGGCCGAGCTGGGCCTGGAACATCTTCGTGACGAGGCGCTGATAGGTTGCCCCCGCGTTCTTCAGCCCGAAGGGCATTACTTTGTAGCAGTAAGTGCCGCGGGGGGTGATGAATGATGTCTTCTCCTCGTCGGGCCCATAGAGAGGGATCTGATGATAGCCGCGGTAGGCGTCGAGGAAGCTCATTCGGTCATGGCCAGCGGTGGCGTCAATCAGTTGGTCGATCTTCGGGAGGGGGAAACTGTCCTTAGGGCAAGCCCTGTTCAGGTCGGTGAAGTCCACGCACACCCTCCATTTTCCAGTTTTCTTCTTGACGACCACCGTGTTGGCCAGCCATACCGGGTACTGGACTTCCCGGATGGCCCCTGCTTTTAGCAGGTTGTCGACCTCTTCCACGACTGCATCTGTCTGCTGCAGCCCGGTTCTGCGGGCCCGCTGCACCACTGGCTTGTGGTCGGGGTCGACGTTGAGCTTGTGGCACATGACCTCTGGGTCGACCCCGGGCATCTCACTTGGGCTCCAAGCGAAGACGTCCACATTCTGCATCAAGAACCGAGAGAGTTCGGCCCTTTCTTCGTCCGACAGCTGGGTGCCGATCAGGAAGAAACGGTCTGGGTCTGCCGGGTCTAGCCTGACCTCGGCTAGGTCCTCGATGCTCTTCTTTTCAGGGTCCCTGCCGATCTCATCGAGGCCCTTTTCGAATTCGGCCAGGTTAACGCGCTCTGGCTCCTTTACTGCTGGAACTGCGGCTAACACGCACTGCCTGGCCTGCTGCTGGTCTCCCTTCACTGTGACTACCTCCAGCTTGCCTTCTTCGTTCTCGTGGACGAATTTCAGCTTTTGGTGGAAGGAAGAGGGAACTGCCTCCAGCTTGTGGAGCCACGTCCTGCCCAGAATGACATTGTAGGGGGAAGGGGCATCCACAACCAGAAAGTCGGCTGTCACGGAGGCTCCGCCAACTTCGGTTTCCAAGGTGATTCTGCCCTTGGGGTAGACTGGCGTCGCGGACAACCCTAGCAGAGGTGCACGAACCTCCGTGAGGTCTGCCTCGGAGAGTTTCATCCGTTTGAAGCAGTCGTAGTAGAGGACCTCGGAGGAGCTGCCGGAGTCGACGAGGATCCTCTTTACGGTGAAGTCTCTCAGCTTCATGGTGAGAAGCAGGGGGTCGTTGTGAGGGACTTGGACCCCCTCTAGATCTCGATCCGAGAACGAGATGGCTGGTTTGTCTCGGCGGGCTTTCTTGGATGCCGGGGCGAGGTCGGCTTTCATCACTTCTTTCTCGTGCGAAGCCCGCCTGGCTTCGGCACGGGTTTGGGAGCTTCCCCGGGACGAGGAAGCTGGAGCCGAGGACGCCAGATGGATTACATTGATGATCTTCTCTGAGTCCTCGCTGTCTGGAGCCGGGGCCGTGCTCTGGTGAACCCGGCCCTCGCTGCCGCCGGCATCACCCTCCTTGATGAACTCTGGAATGTGGCCCTCTTTGGCCAGCTTCTCCAGATACCACTGCAAAGACCTACATTCTTCAGTCTTGTGCCCGTTGCCCTTATGGAAGGCGCAGTGGAGCTTGCTCCGGGAGCCCTCGCTGGGCTCGTACTTCATGGGCGGGGGATACTTGAAGAACGGCTTGGATTTGATCTTCGCCAGGATGCGGTATATCGGCTCCTTGAAGACGACATTGACGCTCTGACTGGCGTTGGAGGGAGGTCCGGGCTTCCAATTGCCCCCAGACCTGGACGACGAAGGCTTCGTCGAACTGGAGGCCCAGTCCCGCTTGGACTCCTGCTTCTGGGAGGGCCTCCCGCCTCTTTGCCGAGGCTGGCTATTCTTCTGTTCGGGCTCTGGATGCCCGTCCCGATCCTTAGCTCGGATCTCATCTTCTTCCCGGGCGATGAAGCGCTTCACCCGGGACATTAACTCTGACATGGATTCTGGAGTGTCCCCGGCCAAGTCCTTCCGCACATCGCTGCCGGGGATCAGGGCATGCTGGAAGGCGTAGATGGATATCCCCTCCCTTGCGCCCTCAATCTGGCTGTAGATTGCCCAGAATCGGTGGGTGAACTTGGCAAGAGTTTCACCCTGCTTCATTCTTAGGGCGATAAGGTCCCCTTCCTTCTTGGGGACGACGGTGTAATGCTTGGAACTTCTTCAGGAAGGAGAGCTGGAGCTCCTTCCAACTGGGAATTGACTGCTCCGGGAGAGAGCAAAACCACTTCAGGGGGAGGTCACCCAAACTGGAGGAGAAGATCTTACAGTTTAGGTGGCCCTCATTTCCCCAGATAGACATCTTCTGGGAGAAGTGTCGGAGGTGTGCAGATGGGTCGGACAGTCCGTCGTAGGGGACGAACCGCGGGACGGAGAACTTCCTGGGCAAGGGGGTGCGCTCGATTTCCTTCGTGAAGGGAGAGCCCCCGAGATCGGTATGACCGCAGAGCTGCTTCTGGTCCCGCATGTCCAGGTTGTGCTGGAGAGCCCGCCTGACGCGCTTGTCGAACCACTCCTGTTCGTCGTCCTCCTCTGGAGTCTGAACTCTGGACTTTCGCTTGGGGCGGCTCGGACTGTGATGGCTATGAGTTCGGCCATCGCGACTATGGTGACTCCGGCTGTTGCTCGAGCCTTCGTCACGAATCTGGCTCCGTTTCTGGTCCAGATGATGTCTGAGGTCCTCACGAGGAGGCTGGGCTGCCTTGCTGGGAGCGCCCTTCTTTTTTCCTTGGGGCTCAGAGGCCTCCCTCAAGGAGGCAGTTTGCACTGCCTTCAGCTGCTGCTGGAGCTTGCGAATCATCCGCTCTTGCTTCCGGAGTTGCTTCTGGAGGAGGGCAGCCTCTCCGGGGGGTTGAGCGTGGCGCGTCTCTCCCACGGCCACGGCTTTGTCCTTCCGAGGACGCTGATGCTGATGCTCATCGCGTCCGGGTGGCGGGACCTCGCCCGCTGAGAGTGAGGTTTCGACTCCCTCTGGGAAAGGGATCTCGACAAAGAGTTGGGAGCCCAGGCGGCCCTCGCCTGCAGTCGTCCCTTGCACCACGCGGGACTGCCCCTGAGGAGGGACTTCCGCTGGAGTCGTGTCTTGCACTGCGCGGGACTGCCCCTGAGGAGGGACTTCCGTTAGCGGTGGTGGCAGCGCGAGCGCTGCTCCTGAAGATTCTACGCCCTTCTTAGCTTTCGGAGGCATGGCTTCTGAAAGGGTGAGGTTAGGAAGATTGGGAAGGTTTTGAGAGGTTTGGATGGCTGGGATATTTCTTTCCCACAGACGGCGCCAATTGTAGGTGCAGAAAATGATGACCCACAATAAGAGGGTGCCCTACAGGACTTATCCGTGAAGATGATGGTGTCTGAGATGTCTGGATGCCGTCCGAGAGCCTGAAAAGGAGTAGCAAACAGTCAGAGGACCCTGGCCTGAGCGGCGCAAGGCTCTCCGATGCCAAAGTCAGTGTATGAACTGGAACGATGGAAGGAGAGGAGGAAGAGAGACAGAGTAAGGGCTCTGAGTATGGAATGTGCGTACCTTGCATGGTGTTTTGGGGGTCTATTTATAGAGGTTTGGATCGTATCTCTGAGAGGATATTTTGGTGTGGGTCCCATGATCTGACTGGGAAGTCATGATCAGCCCACAAAGTAATAAATGCAGTCTAATCCGGCCCACTCAGCATTTAATGCCAGTCGGGTCAGCCCACATTGCATTAAATGCGTGTCTTGTTGGGCCAGATTGTGTTGGGCGCCTTTGGCGGTAGGAATACCTGCGGATCTTCCCTCGGGCCTTGCCCTGATGTGGCCTCAGCCGCTGGATGCTGCCACGTGGCGATCTGGCGAAGATAGTGGGCGGCTGGACGTCATATCTGTCCCACCAGCTCGTGACCCAATCCCTCCACGTGCCTGATGACGTGGAGGATGAGGGGTCCAAACGAAGGTTCTTTCTTGCCTCGGCTACTGTCCTGGCCTCTTCAGCCGAAGTAGCTTTAGCCGAGGTAGGGTTCCTTACTGAGATGGCATCCGGGCTGGCCTTGCCGAGATGGGATCTCTGCCGAGATGACGCCCGAAGCGGTCCAGTCCGGCGCCTGTGGCCTGGAGGTGTCCGATGTCGGCCAAGGCCTCTGCCCTGGTGGCCGGGATGGGATCGGAGCCACGTGGACGGCACGCGGATGGCACGTGAGGATGTTTAATCCCATCTGATGGATATGATTAGCTTAATCCTGCAGCTCTGGAAATCTCCCCACACAACTATATATTAAGTTTTTTCAACTAACTGCTCTTACCAAAGCATTAAGACGTTAGTAGAGATATTATAAATACTTTTCAATGGATAGTAACGATGGAAAACAGTGCAGGGCATTCAAATGTTCAACATGGTTGATATGGACCTTGATATAATGGCTAACTAAGTGGGCATGTTTTAAAGAGGGAGACTGGTTGGATAGGGCATGTTTGGGGCTAAGTTAGTGACAAAAGTTCCTAATTATTTGGGCTTTAACTTAGAACTTTGGAGATGAGGGAGCATTCAAGTCATTCTACATCTTTCTTAGAGATCATAAAAAAAAGTTAAATCATTCTACAACTTTCAACTCATTTGAAAGACACATAAAAAAAGGTTAGAAACATCTTAAATATTATCAATCCATTGAACCTTTTTGGATTATTAGGACAAAAATATTAAGCACTATTTTTTTTTTGTTATTTATGAGCATAGTTTAGCTGCAAAAGTAGGACAATAGCTCTTTTTAATATTTAAAATAAAGAATTTCTTTTTCCCCCTTCCGAAAAATGATAGAAAATAAAACATCTCTTTACCTTGTATATTATATAAAGCTCCAAGTCGGCGTCTAGACTTTCTTCATTGAATGTTAATATGTGTAATCATCTCCTACTATGTTTAGACCATGTTTGAAGAATCTATCAAGAAAGTAATATAAAGTAAATGTCAAACTAGTGAAAATCATAATGATTAGAAACATACTTTCTGTTAAAATAAATGTGTGTTGGTTGTTTGACGTAAAATAATTTGAAGTGAGATGAGAATTCAACAAGTGGTAAAGCAACCACTTATGTTTTATGGAATATAACTTTTAGACAAATGACAAAGTTAATGTAATTTTTTTAACAGGTCAGACTTTACTTTTTCAATTATTGTGACCAATGTATAAGTAAAAAGTAAAATCTTTGGCTATAGGGATTACTTTCCCATAGATTTCACTCCACCTCGTGAAAAACAAACATTGCCCACATTAACCCAAATTTAATACTGACCTAATCACTATTAAACCATTAAACTTTGAAGCCAATTAAAATCATATCTTGGGCAGCATCCAAACCAAATCAAATCCTTCTCATCCCTTCTCAATGTTTGTTGGTGTCATATCTGGAACCCATGACCTAATGGTCTAGACCATAGGTTCCAACTATCCTGACAAGGCAGAGATTGACATCCCTTCTTAATGTGCACACATCAATTTGAGCAGCAAATGAAGAGGTGCACCTTTATATATATCAGCACGGGTTAGATAGTAGTCGGTATACTTCTATACTTCTATTGACTCAGTGCTATAAGTATCTACAGTATTTTGAAGTATCGTGATATTTTTATGATGTTATAATAACACATTAGTTTCCTCATGATATCCAAGAAAAAATGCAGATAATCATGATATCATGATACTTTTATGATGTTATAAAAAACACATTAATTTCCTGATTATATCATGATTTCTTTTTTCTTTCAAACATCACAAATATGCAGATAATCTTGATATCATGACATTGAAATGTTAGATTAGAATTTATTAATTTAGGACCTGTTTCTTTACAGGAATTTATGACTAGAATTTAGGAGGTTGGATTTTTTTTGACATGATGTGACATCTTGTCCTCTGGCATTTGAAATATTATGTTTCTTTGATTATAGTTACAAATTCTAACAACCCAAAAGACCTTTTGGAATTCTTGGAATTCCACTCTCTGTACCATTTGTTGGAATTTCAAATCCTCCATAAAATAGAAGAATTTGGAATTCCACCAAATGAGACATCTTTTGGAGAATTTAAAATTCTCTCAGACATGAATTCTTGGAATTCTGATAAAAAAAAAACAGACCCTAAATTTCAAAATTACCCCAACATATCTGAAGATGCCAAAATTGGGTTTCGGACACCACCGGTCAAGTAATAAATGCAATAATAAATGCGGTAAATTAATGAGAGAAAGAAAGGGAATTTATAGTGGTTCGGTCTGTGTGACCTACATCCACTTCATAAAGGCAGAGGTTGCCTATGATATTTTACTTCTTTAATGAGTAGGGATTACAGGTTAGAAGAATACAAAAATAAAAAAATGAAAAGATATCAATATCGATGCATGATAACTTTCCAAGATCAACATTGTGACAATGAACAAAGGCACTAGCTGTTATCAATCAAACATACGTAAGAGGCCCCAAAATCCAAACTATGAATGCACCACCAGTTATGTCCAACAAACAGGACATTAGGCATACCTTCTCCCTTTGTACTCTTCAAAAAGGCAATTCCACACAATGGAAGCATCTATCCATCCTAATTCCATCTATATCCTTGCAAAACTGCCCATTCTAGCACGTGGTTTCATTTTTTCATAGTTTTGGAGCCCATGTAATTTGGTGTGAAAGATCTAATGGTATCAAAGATATATGTGAAAGATCTAATGGTGTCAAAGATATATGAAGTGTAATTGGGCCCCATTAAAGCATGTTCTAAGAGTTCTAGATTTCTGGAATTCTAGATTGTTATCTTCTAGGCAAAACTTCTCATTCATCAGACATACTAAATTAGGTGTCAACTGTTACCTGTGTACATCACTACATCTTCTCCAGATGGGGGCACAACCATGATTTCTTCTCATGCAACCACAAGTCAATCCAGAATTGAATGGAGGATAGGATCAAAGATATCCCAAAGTCTTAAAAGATTGTTAGCGTCAAGGAAATAAACAAACATCCTGACCTCAGTGGCCCCACTGTGAGTTTCACACGTCCCAGCCACGGGAAGCGTATGGGAACCACTCGGTGGATCCCTACTCCCACGAGGAGCCACCAGTCCAACACACTCTTTCCTAGTGAAAAATTCACCGAACGAGCATTAACACTATGTTTTTGGGGTGGGGAGAATTTGACGGAAATGGAGGAGGGAAAATTAATTTTACCTTATCTTATTTGAATAGTCAAAAGTAGGGGAATGAAAGTGAAAAAGTTGGATTTTGGTTGTTTGTGAGGTAGAGAGGAAATTATCAATTTATCCTTATTTTGAAAAAAGTGAAAATGACAGTTTTAAAAAATGACAAAGATTCTCCTTTTTCTCTCGTACTTTCCCCCATTTTTTAAGGGAAAATTTTAAAGTGGGCCCATACGAATTTTACCTCACTTTCCCTCCCCCCTTCGCAAACACCCTCAATTTCTACTTTCCCTCCATTTTCTCCTCTTTTTTTTTTCCTTCTCCTTATTTTACCTCCATCCCAAACATAGTGTAAGGGCTTCGGATTTTGTGTACTAAATTTTGAAGTTTTTCGTGACGTTCGGAGGAGAAATCTATTTTGTTTGGTACACATTTCTCTCTTATTTTTTTCTTGATAGCCGGCAAATTCAAGTGTGAATGGTCCAACTCACACATTTTCCATCAAAAAGTTAAACTTGGCTGCTGGGCTCGGTAAAAAATTATAATAGCTCAAAATGAAAGTCGTGCCCAGATGCAATGTCGAATATCTGTCAATTTTATTTCAATAAGAGTTGTTCCACCATGCAATCCCATATTGATGCACAATAGGTTTACGGTGGGATCAACTAGAATAAAATCTTGGGACATCCCATGGAGAGGGGGCTGAAAGCTTTTTTTTAGAGGCTCTGATTTTCTATGAGTGGGCTACACTGTGTAGTTCCCGCTGCTTACCCAGGCGAGTGAGAGTTATGATAGGGGTGTTCATGGGCTAGGTCAGGTCGGGCTAAGGCATATCTAGTCTCAATCTGACTTATGAAACGCATGCCTACATCATGCCCAAGCCCAATGCAGACTGCATATTTCTGATATGGTACCGTCGCCTAGGGGCTCGATTTTTGTTTTAATTAATAATTATTTGGTTTTCTAACAATTGTTCGGACAAATTCATCCATAAATTACAACTTACAAGCACTCTTTATTCAAGACGGAAAGGTTTTAGGCTTTCTATCACTTAATCCAAGGCCGGCACAAAAATTAAACAGGCCCATTATATATCAAGCCTGGCTCATGAGCCACACTGCAAGACGGACAGAGGACCCGGACTCACCGATTACACGTTCAGATTCCTTTCTATTTCTAGCTAGTTTCTTTATTCTCCTCAATCATCTTCTGTTTTTGTGAGTATAAATATAGACGGTTGGTTGATTTGCATTTCTGTCCTAACAAAACCAAGAGAATGGAAGTGAAAAACACTGGCTTTTCTCTCTCTCTTTTGCTCTTCTTCTGCTGCTTCTTTGTTGAAGCTTTTGTTGCCGTAAATGGTCGAGCCATCGTCTCAGACAAACCCGACCCTGCAGATGCTGCAGCCACAGCCCGCTGGTTGGCTTCTCAGAACTCGTGGGGGGTCCTAAGGTACTCTCTCTCTTTATATATATATATATATAATTCAGTTGTTGAATCTCTACTGCTCCACCCCAATTCAGTTGGGCTGGTTCTTCTGTTGGGTGTTTTTGTTTTACTGTTTTACTTACTGGGTCTCAATTCTTTATCACTTGGTTGATGATGCTTTTCATGGACAGAGAAGATTTGGGTGTTTCTATTTCATTGTTTTCTCCAATGGGTCGGTTTGTTTGAAGGAGATTAGGGGCGAGAACAGTTGACACCCAACAGCTGGTCATGTTTGATTTTGGGAATTTTGGTACCTATAAGTGGCTGTTTGCTATCGTTTTGTTTTACTGTATTACATAATGGGTTTTGATTGTTGATCTTTTGACTGATGATGTTTTTCATGGCTAGAGAAAATCTGGGTATTTTAGTTTTACTGTTTGTTCTGATTGGTCGGTTTGTTTGACGGAGATTTGGGTGAGAGCAGTTGAGAGTTGATACCCAACGGGCGGTTGTGTGTGGTTTTGGGAATCTTTGGCGCCTATCAGTGGACTCAGATTCTAGAAGGTGGAGGAGTAGAGTTAAAGTTACTTCTTTTACTTGTGAAAATGAAGGATTAAGGAAATGTTTTAAATGAGTTGAGCATAATTTGTAGGAACCTTATGTATGCCTTCATTCAATCAAATGTTATCAAATTAAATTATGAATTTCCATTCAAAGCTTTGAGTTTTAAGATGGATGTAATATAAATGGAGGATAGATGTAAGGCTTTGGGTCAAGTTTTTTTTCAGCTTTAGATAGTTTGAGGGATTGCATGATCTGGAATCTAGAAACTGAGCCTTTAGTTTGGACATTTGGTACCTTGATTTATTGGTTTAAATCATTAACTTGATGGGTGCATTTTTTGGATAGACAATAGCACAAACGTTGTTGAATGTGGAGAAGCTTGACACCAAAATAGCTAATCTTGTTTTTTCTTCAATTTGAGCCATCAATCTTGATATTTTCATCCAATGGATTAGATTTTTTTTTTATGCTAACTGAGGGATTAGAATTTTCAAATGCCTAATGTTTTTTCAAGAATGATCCAACGCCCATGCGGCTTGCAAAACCAGTGGCCTACATCACCAAACACAGGAGAACCAAATGGTTCCTCAAGTTCAGTTTGTGTCTGTAAAGGCATTTTGTGTAATGCATTTTCTGCGGAAAAGGAATGGATAAGTGTTCTGGTTTTCCAAGGACTTCATTTTCCATAAGGAAATGCAACTTCTTTGGATCGATTTTTCGTGAATCCGCGAAAAGCCTTTCCGATGGGGGAGTTTAGGAAAGGTGGAGCGATCTACAGAAAAGCAGAAGTCTAGAGATCAGAGGGTCACTGTCACAACATTTTACTTGGAAAAACACACGATGGTAAAACTATCTACGAGAGAGAGAGAGAGAGAGAGAGAGAGAGAGAGATCACGCGGCCGGTATTCACGAAAAACATGTTATGAAAATCGTCCATTTGTCTTCTTATTATATAAATCTATATTTTAAAAAATAACTTATTTCTACGAAATAATATCCTTAAAAACCCCCTAAAGTGGAAATCTCCTGACATTATTACAAGATGATAAATCTTGCGAATGAGATTTGTGACAGTGGTTGGTACTTATTATGGTCTATTATGATTAGTGGTTTCTGAACCCAAATAGCCTTTCATTTTATATCTAACAGTTTTTAATACCGGGCAAGTTGGTTTGAGTCATGTCCATGACTCAGTGTGTCACAAATAAGTGGAGCCTAAAACTTGGCCACCCTTAATCTGGGTGCACATGAGTCATGTGGGTGGCTTGTCTCTTAACTCTCTCACTACATTGCTAAGCCTGGTCCTGTCACTGAGTCAATTTGCTCTGTTTTCAGGCTCTGCACTGAAGCCATTATAAAATTTCTGGTTTGAGGTGGAGACATATTACATATTACAAGAATAGAATAATTTTCTACCTAATTTTTATTTTATCTTTTCCTTGCGTTAACTCCTACAGTAGGTTAGATATCTTTTCCTTGCGTTAACTCCTACAGTAGGTTAGATGGCTAAATGTATGTGGTAGGTTTCCTGCCACATTTTGTGCAATTTGAAGAGGTCCTCACTCATGCTTTTGGGAATTGAGATAACATGAAAGCATGCCCATACCATTATATTGCTAAATAAGATTTTTTTTTACAGATAACGGTGAAGTTTATTATTAACAGGAAGCACGAATGACTAAACAAATTACCAGTACAACAAACCTTCCTTAAAGAGTACATAATGTTACATTAATCTCTGCTCATGTTGGTTAAACAAAAATTTCAGTTTTAGAGTCAGATCAAGTTTTACAGTGACATCTTTGTAGTTTTTTTATAGGAATCTTTGACGATCTCATAAAATTGGTGGTATTCTTTGAGTTTCCTCCTTGACAACTAACACATACATGCACATAGAATCTTTTGGGAGTCATTACTATGCACTTGAGTGCCCATATGGATGACCTGTTGCTCACTCCTAGAATCTTCCAAGTTCAATCAAACTTGATTGAACAATATTAATGTCTCATTAAATGAAGATCTTATCGTAAGTGCTAATGTGCGAGGAAGTATTCATTTAAGAGTCAGTTTAAAATCTGAAAGAATCCGACATGGGTAATCAACTCGGACATGCCCATCTTGTCCCCCAATGATCAATTTTACTCTATTTGCATAACAGAAGCAAAATCGACTAAAATGGTTCATGCTCAAACCTATCGGGCAGATATGATTTTTTATAGATGGCTAGATCCCAAAGGCATCATAGTTTGGTAGCCAGTGGGTGCCACTAGCACTGCGCCACTGCCATGTGTTCTATTTTAAAAGGCAGCAGTGATTCTAGCAATCCGCACAGTAGGGGATCTGGATCATTTTAAGGAATAGAGAAAACAGCTGAAGCTTCTTTATCAAGAGCAAAAATGACATTTTTATGGAGATGAGAATCCCACTTAATGGCAACAATGTCTGCTGCTAGTTGAGGGACTTGGTTGGAAATATTTTTGAATATTAGGAATCTTTCTAAGAATACATTTTTCCTTCAGACTTTTGATTGAAAAAAAAAAGTTATATCTCCTTATTTTATAGATTCCTTGATGCCCTAAAATATCATAAGATTGATTCACTTTGAAAGAATTGTTATTTGGTAGCAGGAATATGTTCTCTGATATTTTGTTATGATCATCTGTTTCAAGAATTTTATTGGTCATTATAGTGACAAAGCTATATAGCTAGCTAGCTGCTCTATGGTCATCATAGTGACAAAGCTATATAGCTAGCTTGCTGCTCTCAAACTGCATTAGCTAATGTAATGCGTTTTTGTGCCTGCAGCACCATCTCACAAGACTTAGGAGGAGCTCCTTTTGGGTAACTGGTTTTTTATTTCTTTCTTTCATTCTTGTTAAGTGATATAGAGTGAAGTCTTTATAAAACCATTTAAAACATTTTCAGGGGAATATGATCACAATTAGAGAGTACAAAAAAAGAGGGTGTGATGTGATTTGCATGATGCAAACCATTTATGTGGTTATTACTTACCAGTATGTTCATTTCCTGATGAAGAATTGCGTTTCATCACTGACATGACGATCTGAAAAACATGCAGAAATGTAGTTTCTTTTAGCGATGGTTTACCTGGTCATGGTCGTGGCATCCCTTACTTCTACTTAACACCTCTTGATCCTACTGCAAGAAATGCTTTAAAGGACGAAAGATCTTCATTTAGCATCAGCGAGCATCCTCTTGGAACTTGTGGCAAGACGGATCCTGAGAACCCAACTTGTTCAAAGCTCACTTTAAATGGAAAGGTATGCATTGAAAAGTTAAATATGCTTGCAGCTGACTTATAAGAGGCTGCAAATTCATTATCACATGGTGAATTTCTTTGTTTAGTGGACTGTCCTGTCCATTCAGTGGTGGTCCGAGGGAATTTTCCTTGCAGGAGAAATTTTTTTGGGGACCAACTTGTAAATCATTATCTATGTTTTGCATATCCGTGGACTATAGAATTTAAATGACGTGGAACTAGGATACCTGATTTTGCAAGCACTTCCATAGGATTATATATAGAATACTACTTGCCACCTGCTTATATAAGTAACAGTTAAGTCAATAAATAGAAAAATAGACACAAACTTCACAAACTCTATATAAATAATGATGTGAAAGAAGAGAAGGATCAAATTTGGTTTTGCCCATCATCAATGCTATGGAGCATTTTTCCCAATGACTCATTTTCTGGAACTGATCATGTTTGCTGTATTCTGTCATGAATATTTATTTAGTCCATCACATTCGCTACATTGCAGCTCTTCTAATGGATTCAGAAATACAGCTGTGGTGCAGCTTGAAAAGACCTATCCAGTTGTGCAATGACTACTTAAGCTCTTTGGGACCTCTCCCAACATTCCCATATCCACGAATTACCCCTGCACATGGGCCTTTTGTGGGTGCTCGACTAATCATAATGTGACTACTTTGGCTCTCACACTGTACCATAAGCTGTTAGCGAGTAACTGCATCGTAGTGTGAGAGGAGGTATGCTGAGACCACGTGTGTGTGTCTCTCTCTGTGGCTCCATACACAGCCATGTGTGCTAGATCTAATCCTACTGTGTAGATTATTTGGCTTAAACAATAGTCCAGCCCTCAGGGGAACGACAGAACTTTTTTATGAACTACATCATACATGTGTGGATGTTCCTGTTTTTGGTTATGGCACGTACACAATGGGCTCATGTGATGGATGGCATTTTCCATTGATGGGCTCTGGAGTCTGTATTCAACTCTGGCAAAATTCATGAGAGATGGCATCTCTGTATTGCGGGACATAGCAAGTGAAGTGATTGTTGACTTCTATCCCTATTTCTGGCAATTTATGCCATTGGAACATCCTATTCTTTCTGAGAACATATGCTGAAACCCTGAATCATCGACAAAAATATTGCTCCTGGATTTTCTTTCTTGCCACACCCCCCCCCCCCCCCCCCCCCCCCCCCCCCCCCCCCCGCCCCCCTCCTCTTTTTGTGCTACATAGAGAACTCGAACTCACACATTAACACTTGTCCCTGCCCAGCTAAGCCAGGTTGTTTTCAAATTTGGGGGTTTTCTTGAGATATTGTCAGGAAAATGTTGTAGAAAATAAAATTTATTTTTAAATAATATATATAATAGTGTTAAAACTTTTTTTACAGAAATTTCATATTATTTTCATTCTTATTCTGATATTATCATTATTTTATATTTTTTTCGATATTTTGAAAATATCACAATATTATGTCGAAAGTGCCTTATCGTGATGTTTTCAAAATGTCACCAATATAGTTGTGACATTGCCCTGAAGTGCATACAGAAACTTGATACATTTACTAGTACTTAAAATTTTCTAATTTCAGTTGCTTCTGATTAAACCTATGGCCGCTTGACATTTCAGTTAAAGTTGATTGATGGCAAATCCAAGGAAGCAGAATATGCCCAACGTGCTTTGTTTACAAAGCATCCTGAGATGAAAGGTAAGAGAATATCATTATAAAAAGCTAGTCCTCTTTCCTTTTAGCTAAGCGGTCTTCTACAATAACATGACATTGGATTCACAGAAGCTCACAGTTATTTCTTTTCTGCCTTTGGTGGTTGACTGACAGACTGGCCTAAGGATCATAACTTCCAGATCTTCAAACTAGTCATCAATAACATATTTTTGATCGACTGGTTTGGTGGCGCAAAACCTCTCACAGTGGCTGAATACCTGCGTTATGGAATGTGAGTAGCGTGAGCAATAATACTACTGTACCTCTCAAAAAAGATTAAATAAATAAATAAATAAAATTAGGTTTGCAGTTTAAGTGGTTCCTGCATGGTTGGGCTTGGAATTTTCATTCACTGATTGGTTTCTTTTCCCACACAATGGGAATGTTCCATCTTTACAGGGATCAACAACACTCGATATAATTGTTGGGATAAACCTGGTCACACCCAGTATCTCGTTTTCACAATATTATCATGTGAATTCCATTGTTGGTTGCTGTATGGTTGCGCTTGAATTTTTATTTACTGATTGGTTTCTTTTTGCATACAATGGGCCTGTTCCATCTTTACAGGGATCAACAACGCGCGATATAATTGTTGTGATAAACTTTATCACATCCAGTATTTTGTTTTCGCAAAGTCATTGTGTGGTATATCATATGTAAAAATGTATAATGTGATTTCCTTTGTTTATAAACAACAATGGTATACATTGGTTCTCAGTCTCTTGTAATTAAGCTAATTCGAACATATGGCAAACTCCATTAATTGTACGATAATTCATTCATAATGGATGATAAAGTTGTTTCGTCAAATGTTCCTACGACTGATTGCTTCATGGGTGGAAAATGTTGTCATTATATGAGATCAATGATCATGTATGTATAATTTTAAGGTATAAAAATTAAAGAGGAGTGCAGTATACAAATCAAATTGATTTCCAAAAGCAATGAGCTGCCAATTATTGTTTCCATGGATCATTTTGAATTGTGAACATATGTCAGTGAAAGAAAACAGTCAACAAATGATGGATGACCATTTTAAATTTCAAGACAACACTTCCTACATGTTAAGCAAATTTAAAAGAAAGACGTTTTCTTTTGGTTGAAGTGTAACTTATCTAAGGATTTGGCTTAAGATAGATCGGAACGTAGAAACAGAATTCATGTAGTCAATTCCAACATAGCTAGGAAAAGGCTTTGATGGTGATAATGATGAATGATGTGTTAGGAAAATTGTGTGGCCCGACTGTCATTAGGCCCACACTAGATCGAGCCCGGCGATGTGCAGCGGATGAACTCCCAACAAGTCTTGATCGGGTTGAGTCAGATAAGGATCAAACTCTTGGTGATAGAGTTTGGATCAAGTTCAGACTTTCGGTTGGCAGAATTCCCACGCTGGTCAGGAGATGTGGGATTCCAAGAGGGGTAGAGTCCGTTGTAGTCGTGACTCCTAGGGATTGCTCTATATAAGGGAGATGAGAACCATTGCTTGATTATCTACTGAGAGCATTCGCAGCGAGTTTGCAAGTCTACCATACACTGGAACGCACACCGGAACGCACAAGGTTTTTTGCGAGTTCAGTTCCGACACTCATTTGGAACCAGCTGGTTATTTCATGATGATGACATGTTGTTCAGGCTCTTCTTCAACTCCCTTTTCTTTTACTTCTAAGAACATGCAATGTAGTATTTTACCATTTGAATTTGTTGATAGTCTACCTTACTTGGGTATTCTTCCCATTCCCATTGCCGAGAAAGTACAGAAATTTTCAAGTGTAGAAGCATGGCTTGAAGTCATTCTCCTTTTGACACTTCTGTCCTCCAATTGGGGGTTTAGTGGAAATTGAAACAGCAGGTTTTAAGCCTACCCACACCAGGATTATAGCCCATGTTTCAGTCTTTCTAATTACTGAAAGAGCATCTTGTTATTCTTTTATTGTTTTAGTGCCACTTCATAGAAAAGACAATGCAATGACGAGGATCATCTATAATGGGCCTTGATGTGAGGAAGGTGAGGTTAGAGCCCATTTAGATTTTTATAAATTGAATGCAAGAACTTGGTTCATGCATAAATGAGGGCTTGTGTGTTTTGATAACCACTAACTAGAGTCACCAACAGTTTTGTTTTTTGCCATAACCAATTACCTGGAAACAGATCGACTACATTTACATGTGAACTGAGTGCAGGGCAATTAAGTTAGGCGATCCGAACAGGGCTTTATCTTTTTCACAGCAATTCTATCAGAGAAAATATGATCATATGTTATCAGTTTTAGCTCTTGAATTTCAAACCGTTTAAAATGATTGCCCACTTCGATGGAATGTCCACAGTCCACCAACAGGATTCAGCCCTCCATAACATTGAGCACATTATTTATAATGTAATCTATGCAGTAATCATATCATATGAGTTACATTATTGATTTGTTATGGTGGGGCCAATTTCTATTGGAATGAAATTGAAGATACCCACCACTCAAATGCCATTCATTTTAAATGGTTTGGATTTTTAATGGGTGAGTCCCGTGATGGTGTCCTGAACCATTTAGGGCATCAAAAGAGTGAGTGAGACCTTTGGAGGATCCGAACATCTTTGTGTAACACCGTTTGAAGAAAAAGATTACACTTTTCTGGGTTCCACTAGGCACATTTTTTTTTTTTTTTTGCCTTCTCTCTCTTTTTTAGAAAGAAAGTTATAAACGCTAATTTTCTTTAATGCTGCATAAAATCATTTCTTATAAGAGTTCATAAGGCATAGAACACATAAGAAAATGGAAATCTACCCAAATAGTTTTTGGACTTGAACATTGGCACTTATGATTCAATCAATCATACCACCTTGTCGATGATATGGCTAACAAATATTTTATACTTTTATGGCACATTTTTAACCCTTTTTTTTTCAAGAAATAAAAGTGGAAAAAGGTAGTTGTTTTTATTTCTACAGCCGCTCTTTTGCGATTTGGTGTGGCACTATTTATGTGAGAAAAAAATGATGAAAGATAATTAAATTTTTTGTTATGCCACAAAAGAGTTATTTCTCGTGGGAGAGGCTCGGAATCACTTTTCCATATGAAAGATAAAGCGGAAATCCACGTAATCACTTTTCTGCTTCTGCGTATGTTTACAATGCACTGGTTCCACATTTGGGCCATTCAAAACACTTTGACGGTTCAGATTCCGTTGGCCAAATTTTAGAACTAGCTCCAAGATTGTTCAAGTTTAGAAACACCCTGGGTCATTAGATCTTCCTGAAAAAGCATAACAATCACAGGATATGTTCGGTTTAGATGGTCCTCATTTTATTTGAAAAATGACAATAATCGGATAAAGCAGATGTTCTATTTTGAGGGCTTCAAAATATTTAAAAGTTCCAACATATGCACGATCAATTTAAAGGTCCACTCAAAATCAAGGGTCTACACAATTGAGGGGATAAACTTAATTTGCTGCTAATTGTAGTGTGAGATGTGAATTGGCTAGACCGTTTATAAGTTGAGAATGATGCCACTATTTTGAAAGAACTTGATTAATAATAAAGCAGTGTTTCCAAGATCCTTTTTGTTTAAAGAACAAGATTTTCTAAAGTTTCACTTTCTAGAATTTTCCATGACA
This sequence comes from Litsea cubeba, assembly GCA_012931725.1. Classification (NCBI taxonomy): domain Eukaryota; kingdom Viridiplantae; phylum Streptophyta; class Magnoliopsida; order Laurales; family Lauraceae; genus Litsea; species Litsea cubeba. The sequence continues at coordinate 3,959,619 of CM022945.1, read as the reverse complement.
TTAGCTTTCATGATAAAGATTTCTAACACAACAAATCAATGAAAAGCTATGACCCTTTATATTGGCCCTTAGCAATTGGCCCAAAACCATAATTAATTGTAGACAATGTTAGGACAAATTAAGATTCCTCCATTAGTCATATTTACATATAGCTATCACCAAATGTGAGACTTGTCGTTTTGATTGATGGCTAATTATGTCCGATGAGGCTGATAATATCTAAATTTAAAAATATTTTATTTGGTAAAGTGGGTCCACCAAATGTATCGAAACTGGGACGATGGACTTGACAAGTCACGCAAGGAGCGTGACTTGCGCTTACTATTCTTCTTCCTGTCGCCGGTAGTTCCCCCAAGAAGAACAAAAAAACCCCCTCGGACATCTCTCCCGCTCTTTAAATCTTCTTCCCCATGTTCCAGTTTCGATCTCTTCTCCCCTCTCCTTGTTTCTAGATCCTCTCTAACTCGGCAGCTGTAGAGATATTCCTTTTCTTCCTCTTCAATTTAGAAGGTATTTCCCATTTCTTTTCATTTCTTTCTTATTGCCTTTTTCCAGTAACTGTTCTTTGATTTCACTAATTTCAATGCCCCAGAGATGTGATTTAAGCATGTTACCTGATCTATGAGATGAATGGAAGATAACCCATAAGCTAGTTTTGATTGAAATTTCTGTTCTTGCTTGTTGATGCTGATTTTATGCTATTACTTGTGTGGGCATGTTCTTTAACAAGGGTTTCGAACACTGTATCGGCCAATGACGAAATGCTAATGTTTTAGGCCGTTATATCCTGACTGATATTTCAGTTTATTTTGCCCGCCACAATCCCCTCCTCGGCTCCCCCACACCCCCAATGGAAGATTTTGAGTCTTCTTTTTTCAATTGCTTTTGGGGTGTTTTAGATTTAATAAAATAACATGATTTGAAGTAAAGAAGTTGAGATTGGACGTTTTTGGTTTGGGACTAAGCTACTTTAAGCCATAAATAATTGGTATTGATAATGGTCAAAACCTTTAGGTGTCATTCCATATGAGTTGGTCTTGGCTGAGTTTTAGATTTATGTGCGCGGTTGATATTGTATGTATATAAAAGATAATAATTTGCCTGTTTTTGGTGGGATTTGCTCTTTCTCATTTTTATTAGAATTTTTTTTGTCAGATTAATTGGAAGAGGAGGATTCTCTTGTGATGGATCCATTAAAGGAAGGAGAGACAAGAAATGTGGAAGGAGATTGTGCAACCATGAACTCTACAGATAAGGAACAAGCTGTTGAAACTGATCTAGATGCATTTGTAGAACCTGCTGTGGGCATGGAATTTGAATCAGATGAAGAGGCTCATAGATTCTTTAACTCCTACGCGAAACGGGTGGGATTTAAAACTAAAATAAGGCAATCGCAGAAATCCAAGAGGCTAGGCAAGTGTTTTGTGCATTTTTCCTGTAGCAAAGAGGGGTTTAAGGAAACCAGGGAGAACGCGAGCAACGCAAGGCCAGAAACGAGATGTGGATGTTTGGCAGGTATGAAGGTTAGGTTGAATGAGTCCGGGAAATGGAAAGCGATTGAGGTTAACCTTCAGCATAATCATTTAGTTTGCCCAACAAAAGAAGGATCACTTGAGAATTTGGATGATAGATTAAGAAAAAGATTGAAATTAGGTGTAAAATCTCGCCATCGTGTACAAGTGACTTCCCAGGAAAATGTTTCAGAAGCAGAAGAATGTGAGCATCCAACATTTGAGGAAATTGATTGCCATGATCATATAACTAAGGTCAGGCAGTTGACACAAAGCCATGAAGATTCTCTCATGACGGTTCCATCACTTGGAGGAGAAGAGACAAGAGATACAGAAGGGGACTGTGGAATCATTAAATCTGTGGATAAGGAACAAGCAATTGAAGGTGGTCAAACGGCATGTGTAGTACCTACTGTAGGCATGGAATTTGAATTGGATGAAGAGGCTCATAGATTCTTTATCTCCTATGCGAAACAGGTGGGGTTCAAAACAAAAATAAGGCAATCACAAAAATCTAAGAGACTCGGAAAGTGTTTTGTGCATTTTTCTTGTAGCAAAGAGGGGTTTAAGGAAACAAAGGAGACTGCAAGTAAAGGAAGACCGGATACAAGATGTGGGTGTTCCGCAGGCATGAAAGTTAGGTTGAATGATTCGGGGAAATGGAAGGTGGCTGAAGTTAACCTTGAGCACAATCATTTAGTTGGACATACTAAAGTGCATAATCATTTAAGTAGTCCAACTAAGGTGGTACCACACAAACATTTGAATGAAGATCTTAAAAAAAAATTGGAATTGTACCGATTAAAAAGAAAGAGAAGATTGGAATTGAGTGTAAAAACTCACTATCGAGTGGAAAAGAAATTTCAAAATGTTACAAATGCAGGATGTGAGCATCTAACATTTGAAGAAGGGGATCGTCAAAATCACATCACTAATTCTAGCTCCTTGAAACAAAGCCACAGAGATCCTCTCATGGTTACTCATTTGATGGAAGGAGGAAAGACAGGATATACAGAAGGAGACTGTGCACTTATCAACTCTGTAAACAAGGAACATGCAGTTGAAGTTGATCAAAATGCATGTTTAGTACCTCTCGTAGGCATGGAATTTGAATCAGATGAAGAAGCTCATAGATTCTTTAACTTCTATGCAAAAGAAGTAGGATTTACAACAAGAATAAGGCAATCACAAAAATCGAAGAGATTCGGCAGGTGCTTTGTGCATTTTTGTTGTAACAGAGAGGGATTCAAAGAAACCAATGAGACTGTAAGTAAAACAAGACCAGATACAAGATGTGGGTGTTTGGCAGGTATGAAGGTCAGGTTAAATGGATTTGGGAAATGGAAAGTGCTTGAGGTTAACCTTTATCATAATCATTTACTTAATCCAACTAAAGCAACATCGCACAGGCATTTGGATGATAAAGTTGGGAAAGGATTGAAATTAGATGAAACAACAGGCCAACAAGTCCAAAAGACTTGTGAAGATTATGTTACAGATGCAGAAGGAAATGGCCACTCAGCATTTGAGGAAAGAGATTGTCAAAATGATGCCAGTACTATTATTCAATCAGAATGGAGCCACGTTTCACTCGCTTCCTGTAAATTTACGATACTCATCTCACCATTACAAGTTACAGTAGAGTGTTTGTATAAATATAATCGCTTGCATTTTTTTAGTAACATAGAAGAAAATGAGTTCCTCTGTGGCTCTTACCTTTCTTCTCCTCCCTTCAATTTTTTGTTTCTGTAGATGGTCCTTCCATCATCCAATCCAAACCTGATCCTACTGATGTTGCTGCTGTTGCCCGTTGGTTGGTTTCTTTGAACTCGTGGGGTGTCTTAAGGTATTCCTTCTCTCTGTATTTTTTCTCTCTGCAATTCAGTTGTTGAGTCTCTACATCCATTCAATTCGTCTTGTTCTCCTTGTTTGGTATTTCTTTTTACTCTTTTATTCCGGTTGGATTCTTTATCATCTGTTTGATGATGATGCCTCTATGGCTAAAGGAAATTTGGATTTGTTTAGATGTGTCAGTTTGACCTAAGAATAAAGTGTAATATTTATTCATTTATTAGTAGTTGAGACCCAACAATAGGTTAAGCTCGATTCTTCTCATAGGCATTTATTTATCAAACTGGAAAGTTGCTTTTCTATTTTTGGTAAAGCTAATTGCATGATTGGTCCAGGCAAGACTAGAACCAGCAAACGGCACACATCCTCATGAACTTGATCCTAGGGAGTCTCCTCTTATGTTGTTGGTAACCTGAGAGTTCTTCGCTAGTCATTGAAGTGAAACAAAATCATTTCAAAGTCCAAACTCCATCTTGTCATAGCTTGACTACATGTACCTCTAACTCAGTTTATTAGGCTACAGTTGATTCGTGACTTAGGAGTTGGGAGTCGAGTTAATTTTTATTAGGTGTAAAAAAATGAAATTAAAAATTAATAGATATATAAAAAATAATGACATGTCATAATTTTAAGGAACCTTGAATGGCCTATTTAACTATTCTAGGAAAACAAAAAAAAAAAAAAAAAAAACCCTCCGTGCAACCTAATATTTTTTTAATGCTGTTACATAAAAACTCAAGGTATGGAGTTGTAACTTGTAAGTAATTTAGACTACGGGTATCATTTCTTTAAGCTTTTACTTGGGTGAGGGTTCGCATGATTTACAACCCATGATTTTACTAGTTACTTTGAGCCTGTAGTTTTTACACGTGGACTCATGATTTATTGATTCACACTATTGGGTTGATGATTAATTTTATCAATAGACAATTGCCCAAACTTTGCTTAGGTGTCGTTTGTTTGCACCCATTTACATATGTATATATTACTCATACACACATTTGTTTGTGCTCATTTACGTATCACATGCGTAAATGAGGTGTGAAAATGGAGTGTGAATGGGGCCATTTTCAGAACAAAATTTACAGTGTCACACCTTCCACCTCATTTCTGCCTGCAATTGGTTGTGGGATCAAGTCCCATCAATTGCCTCCTATGTTAGATCCCATATTCTGCACTTTTGTGGGGTCCCAGACCTCACTTCATGATCCGAACCATTGGATGTTCTTTATATAAATAGTAAATATCTAGATATGAAGTTTTATATCTTAGGTCCTCACAGATTTTGAAAAAAAAAACATGCCAAAACAAAAAATAATAATAATAGAATAAAAATTCTAAATATCTCTTTTTGATTATCTTCTCTTTGTGGTCTCCTCATGATCCAAACCAATCAATATTCTTATAGATGTGATAAACCCCAATGCATGAAGTTTCATATCTTAGATCCTCATGGATTTTTAAAAAAATGTGAAAAATAGAAAAGCAACTTAATCTCACTTTCTATTTTTTTGCATTTGTGGGTCCCAATTCCCAAACCAAACTGTTCATTGGGCCCCAATTCATTATGCGAAAACAGTTTTGGGTTCTTGGAGCCCACTAAATTTTATAAAAATTGATATAGATCATTTCTTGCTCTATTCTTTCAGCCCCCATAACTTTTACTCATGGGAAAGTGGTGCTTCCAAACAAACATGATAATATGTTTCACATGTAATTTATCTTACATGGTTTTCTTGGTAACTGGTTAAAATCTACCTTGATAACTTGATGCACCACCCCCCCCCCCCCCCCCCCCCCCCCTCTTGTAATACTCAAAGATTCCAAAGTTCATGGTTTTTTTCCCTATTATTTTGATATTACGTACATAACATGTATTGAAGATTTTTAAGGCTCTGACTAGCTATCACTATATTGCAAAACATTTACCTTATGAATTCATGGGGTATCTTAGGACCTTGAATTGAAAAGATCGGTGCCGAGAATCAGCTCTCATATATATATATTTTGTAAATCAACAGTTTCCAAGCATTTCAGTGACCATCACTCATATGCCTAGAGGTTAAACTGGGTTGTACCGTGCCACGGACCATGCCATGCCCAGGTTGGTTGGGGGTCGGCCCAGCACGACCCATGGCACAGCTTAGGTCGGGCCGTGCTGGGCGCTTGGCCGTGCCACCCACGGGCCAGCCCACATGTCTTTCCTAATTTTTTATATAAATTAAAAGAGATTTTATGGACTCTTAGGGTTCTCTACTTGAAATAAAGTTGAAACTATTAAAATAAATTCACAAATATTGATGCTAATTTATAAATGAATATTTTTTTAAATTATTTTAAGTTTTGTATTTTATTTATAAAAAATCAGCCTTTTTATATAAAATGTCATGCCGAGTCATGCCTCGGCCCAGGCACCCTGGCCCAGCACGGCACGGCCAAGGCCTTGGGTCGTGTCGTGTCGTGTCCTGGCCTAGGGCTCCCTGCCCTAGCACGTCCCATCCATTGGTTTGTGCTGGGCCGGCCTAGTCAGCGTGCCGTGCCGTCCCGTCCAATGGCCTGGGTTTTTACGTGCTGTTCCGTGCCGGGCCGCCCAATTTACACCCCTACATATGCCTATGTACTTTGTTGCTCTCACTGGTTTATGTGAAGTTAGTGTGTTATAGAATGCAAACCATAATTGCTTACATAATGTGTTCTTTGTTACTGCAGCACCATCTCAAGTGATATGGGAGGGGCTCCGTTTGGGTAAGTGTTTATTATTATTATTTTTAATTATTTTTTTGGTCTTAAGTGATAGAGTGGAGCTCATTTCATTGAAACATCCATTTTAAATATTTTGAGGAGAAAGATGATTACATAGAGAATACAACCACCTCATCTGCAGTACTTTGCCAAAGAACTTTCAATTTTGAAATGCGTGTGAATGCGATGGCTGTATCATGGAGCCATTCTGTGTTAGCATTTTATATATATTTTCTTGTGAAGTATTGTCACATCTCTTGACAGAACAATCTGAAAAAAATATGCAGAAATGTAGTTCCCTTCAGTGATGGTATACCTGGTGATGGCCGTGGCATTCCTTACTTTTATTTGGCTAATCTTGATCCCACTACAAGAAACGCATTGAATGATGAAAGGTCTTCATTTACTATCTGCGAATTTCCACTTGGAGCTTGTGGCAGGGAAGATCATGAGAACCTGACTTACACTGGACTTACTTTAACAGGAAAGGTATGCATTGAAAAGTCAAATATGAGTTTAACTGGTTCATAAGTGGCTGCAAATATTGCGTGGTAAGTTTCTCTATTTAGTGGGCTTGCCATTAAATTGTTTGTCACCCTGTATGCTATTCCCCTTTAATCACACTTTTAAAATCACATAGCCATATAGCTTGTAAATCAATTTATGCGTTGATTTTAGCCATGGACTGTAGGCGTTAGACAAGGTTAGCCTAGAATAATTGATCTGTCAACACTCCCTTCATTTTTTTATTTGATCGGTAACTAGGAAAGAAAGGCAAATACAACCAAGAACCAACAGCAGCCCAAAACTACAAAAATGAAGGTATATATAGGGAAGTGTATCCAAGATGAATCATCGTTATCCTCAAAGCCTTTCCCCCTTCCATCTGAGGGCGGCATTTTGCGTTCTGCTTCGCAATCTCTGCCCACTTCTTCTTAGGCCAAGTTCTCTTTCAACCCACAATCTAACATGCAACCCCAGAAAGCAAACTCTAGATATCCATTATACAAATTCATAATCAATTAATCATAATAGAACGCAAAGATTCTTTTAGATTTGGAATTAATAATATAAATACGATTTGAAATTAACAAAATTAAGAAATGATTCTCGTAAATAAATGAAAGAAGGCTGGACAAAATAAAAGTGGAATTTCTGCAATGGAGCATAGTTTTCCAACTGTGGGCTGCTTGGGTTCTGGCCGAGTTGATTTCAGAGTCATATACTGGATGATTGGATAGATTGTATTCAATTTGAATGAGTTTCGGTTGAAACCCATTCAACTTGCCTGGTGGACTCACAGATCACTTGACTCGTTTTATTAGTCAGCCTAGTCCTCTTAATCCCTTTATGTTATTATATATACAACCTCCTTACTTAATTGGATAAGAGCTTGTAGCATGGTTGGAGGATGGTCATCGTTATGGTTCAAAATAGCTGTAGCGGCCGCATTATCGGCCGTAGCCGTCGAGTCCGCTGCACTATTTTGAAAATAGCAATGCTATGGTCTAAAACCTATTTGAGCCAAGTAGTTTAAATTTAAAATCATGTTTTTACTATTTCTTCTCCTTGATAGCCCTTCCTAAAGTTGTCTCTACCCTTATATGGTTCCAAATCACTAAAAAAAACATAAGATTGGTTGCTATACAAGATTCGAGTTTTTTTATCACTTAAAAAATTCACACCGCTATGCTGCTACGTATCCCCAGTTCCCCACAACCGCTATGTATTGCCCGCTACGTAGCATGTTGGCCACTGGCTGCTACACTCTGGCCGCTACAATCACTATTTTGATCCTTGGTGATCGTCACAACCATAAGGTTGCGGGTTTGATCATGATATCTATCTAAAAAAAAAAACTGCCTCTGTGTATTTTCATTTTTTTAATGTTTATTGAGTTGTTTTTTTAAGTTTGCATGTTCCACATTTTCATTCATATGTAGTGAATACTAAAAAAAAGTCAATTTTAGAGTGCCGTTTAATTTAAATTATGCAAAATTTGCATTTTTCGTATTATTTTAGCATTCTATTTTTTCTAATATCAGGAATTCCTTTTTTTTTAATTTTTTTAATAATGTCTTTTCCGAAATGGAATCCCAACTGGGACATTCCACTACAAGTCTAGAATGGAATATACATGTGCTCTTGTCATCATGGAAAGGCTAAATAAAAGTGAAGGATGGAAATACCACTTCATACTCAATGGGATTAAAGTTCTAATTTCTTTGTCAAAGGTGGAATTTCGTCTATGTATAGGGAAGTTAACAAGATTCTGCACTCATTGGCGAAGCAAGGAATAGATAGAAATTTGTTATATCCAGGTCATTTGGTGTAGTTTTTGTATTCATTGGGCGATGTTCCTTTTTTTCGCTTTACAAGGGATTCAAACTCTCACATCCACACATACTACCCTAACCAGCTGACCAAGAGCCTGGGACATTAGGCGATGTGTTAGTGTTTTCCCAGTACATTATTCTCATACCATTCGTTCTACTGTATGCTCTTTTTCTGTTGTTGCCATTGATTTTATCTCATTACTGATAAAAAAGCGGTACCCCTAAAAAATAAGGATAAAAAGGAAAACACAAGGAAAAACTTGTAAAAGATAAGATTAGGACACATTAGCATGGTGGGTACAGTGTTACTGATAAACAAAATTACAATTTTATTAATAAAAGATGGTTGGTATGTTGTTCTTTATAAGCCTTGTCTAAAATCTGAAAATGCAAATGCAATCTACAATCAATGTGGTGTTATTTAACCAACAGTAATGGTATTTTTGGTCTATAAGAATTAAGAACCACCCAGGAAGAGAATTTTCCCTAGTAGATTTCTACAGCAATACCAATCAACGTTCAAAATCTTCAGCCATGTGATTTCACTTGTTCCCATAATCCATGGTAAAGTAGTTCATTTATTCTGTATTCGCTAAAATGGTGCATGAATAAAAGAAAAAAGAAGGAAAAAGAACAACTAATCACTGTTTCAGTTAAAGAAGCACGATGGGACAATGTGTCTGTTTTAGTGAGATGACCATCAAGTGAAGCACTGGCCTTGTGAAATCCAATGTGTAAGTATTATTATGCATATAATTGACATTGTTTAGATAGGATTCTTTCATAGTAAATAAAAATTAGAAATCCTGGACTTTTTCTTCTTCAGTTACTTTTCTAATTCAATTATCACCCATTTAAAAATGCTTTCCTAAGTATAAATATATTAAAAAAGGGGTCACGAGAAAGATAGATATGGCCTCAAAGAGAGGAATGGACAATTCCCCAGACAAGAGGCTTAGGAATTAGGATAGTTGCCACGTAGTCCTTGCCATGAGAAGCAACAATGAGGAAACTTCCATATGGGCTCGAGTTGAAGAGTATAAACTCTCTTCTCTAATAGATAGTGGATTCCTAATTTTTAGCATGTGGTATTTTCAGTACATGATATTTCCTATGTGCAGGCTGTGATTAAGCAATGAAATCCTCACTATTTACAAACGTGCCTTAAATATAACATTCCTTTCATTAGTTGAAGATATAAGCTAATTACTTGCATAGTATATTGTGAGAGATGTGCTGAGCCTAACCATAGGCAGTCATGTGTGTAGATGTGGAATTCGTGTGCTACATCCTTGCTGTGAACAAGTGGATGCTACTGTATAAATGGCCTAGAAACTCAGGTGGGTACATCCCTTTGGTGGGTGCACGTGTATGTTGGAAGTTTTCTTTAACAGTATGAGTGGATCATCCTATATTTAGGTAGGTGCATGATTGGGGTTGCAAATAGGTATCTGATTATCCGTGTATTCAAAGTCTTTGATCCCCAATATAGTGAGTATGGAACCTATTTTTGGATCTAGGAAAATTTTGGATTTGGACCTGGAATCGGATCCTTTTATGTTTCGACCCAAGGATCCAGATACATGATGATTACAATTCACATATTAAAAGTGTGTATATATATATATTCGGATCTGACCGAAAGTTGGTGGTCATGTGCAATTTAGGGGGTCATGTGTTTGGTCCATTTGGATGGACCAAAGGTGAGCCCCACAAGCATGAGCTTATGAAATTTTATCCTAAGCTTGAGCTTAGGAGAGCCTTGCTCATATATATATATATATATATAAATTTTCAAAAACTCTCCTATCTCAAAAGTGGAGTTTCTGCCCCTATCTAATAGCCAATGATTTGTTAGTATTTTAAGAGATCCACCTTTGTAGGAGAATATTTAGGAGAGAGAATCGGATGTGTATCACTGATGACACGTGTCACACTTTTATTGGCTAAAAGAGGGCCTTTTTTTTTAGAAAAATGCCCGGGGAGTTTTGTAGCGTAACTCATATATATATATATATATAGCACTCGGGCGTTATAAAGCAAAATGCCCCAATCAATGTGATTAACCAATCGAAACTTCTTTTCATGATTGAGTTAATATAGGAGTTACAACTTATGAGATAGCATCCTTATCCTCTTAGCAATAAAAGCTAGACATTGGTTTAAATCCCCAATTTTTCCTCCTCTTCAAAAAGAACTGTAAGCGTCTACCAAAAGAGAGAACCGAATAATGCCAACATATGGCTTCCTATTTTCTCTCTCTAAAAATGCCAAATCAAGACTCCTATTTTTTCTCTCTAACTCCTACTTTTTCTCAAAATGGCTCCTATTGACTTGCACTTGCATTGAATTTAGTTGTCATTAAAAAGGTGTGGCCCACATGCAGATTTGATGCATGCCCATTGATAGAATTATAGGACGGGGCCGAGGATTCCAAATCACTCTTAGAAATAAATACAAGGCAGAAAGCATTAATAGCCTCTTGTTTGCTAGCATTGGGAACATTTGTGGCTCATTTCAATTTTTTTATACAATGTAAGCTGAGGTGGCATCAGTTAAGACCAATGAAAAGGGGCGTTTTTGCCCCTTTTCAGATGGGGCATTTTAGAGAATTTCTCATATATATATTATATATGTTTTAAGGTCTAAATAGCTTGGCTTATATTCATATTTGATAATTTATTTAGCTTTAATCATATATCATTTAATCATCCTAATTGTATATTTAAAAGTATTTATTTGAAGCTCTTGTATCCAATATACTAATGCGCTGATCGGGATCTAGATCGGGATCACTTCTTGTAAATTGTTGCCGGATCCTGATACAACATGTAGGTTCCATGTCGGATCTGGATCCGGAATTGGAATTGGATCTATAAAGATGGTTCCTACGTGGATTTGGGTCCACAATGGTTCTGCCTTGGATCCAACCTGTTTGCATCCCTACGATGAATTCTATTTCTCCATATTATGAACTATCTTGAGCCAAATCTTTAAATAAGTCGCACTTGTTCAAATCTATTTGTACTACCTCCATCTACATCCTTTTCGGCCTACCCCTTTCCCCTTGGTGGGCTATCAATCTGCATAGCCAAACTTTTTCTTACTGGTGTTGTTGCCAGCCTGCGTTGGACATATCCGAACCATCTCAAACGGGTTTTTCTAATTTTATCCCCTATTGATGCTATCCCTAGATGCTCTCGAAAATGCGCATTTCTAATTTTATCCTTCCTAGTTTTACCACACATCCACCCCAACATTCTCCTCTATTGCATTCATTTTGTGCATACGTTGCTTCTTGATTGGCTAACATTCTGCTCCATAGGTAATAGCTGGTCTAATCACTGTCCTATAGAATGTTTCCTTCAATTTTGTTGGAATTCAGTCACAAAGCACTCCATAAGCAAGTCTCTACTTCAAACATCATGCTTTTATCCTATGTTCAACATATTCATCAATCTCCCCATCCTTGCTAATTATCGAACCAAGGTAATGGAATGAATCTCTTTGTGGTATCTCCTGGGCTTAAATTCTCAGTCGTTTCAACTCTTTGAAAATGCCCACTGAAGTTGCAATCCATATATTTTGTCTTTTTACGACTTATTTTAAAACCTATGGATTCTAAAGCCTCTCACCATCTCTCGAGTTCTGCATTTACACCACCTCTTGATTCATCCACTAACACTTTATCATCTGCAAACAACATACACCAAGGTACCTCCTCTTGAATATGAGCAGTTAACTCATCCATAATCAATGCAAATAGATAAGGGCTTAGAGCTGACCCCTGATGCAAACTTATGGTCACTGAGAACTCTTATGTCTCACCCTATGCTTGATGATATCACTGTGAATTGACGGGCTGGATTTAAGCTTGGGAGTTCTTGTGTGAGCTTGTCTCTGTATCTCTGAAAGTGTACGTTGATGTAAAATGACAGGAGACATCTTAAATTTTGGCTGTTTTTTTACCATTGAAATCCTATAAAATGGTTGAAGACCTTACTTAAGAATTTTGATTTACGTTTATGGCTGCATAAGCTTTTCAAATGTTGGCTCCTGAGTCCTTACTAAGCCTGTGAGTGCTTGACATTTCAGTTAAAGCTTGTTGACGAGGAATCTAAGGAAGCGGAATTTGCAGAAGATGCTTTGTTCTCAAAGCATGCTGAGATGAAGAGTAAGTGAATATGATTATATAAGTAATATGATTATATAAGTGGCTTTCTTTCCCATTTCTCATAAAGTTATCTCATAATATAACATGATATAGATTCAGAGAGCCTCACAGTATTTTTTTTCCCTCTCTTTGGTGGTTGACAGACTGGCATAAGCATCAAAACTTCCAGTTCTTCAAACTAGCCATTGAGAATATATTTTTGATTGACTGGTTTGGCTGCCCAAAACCTCTCGCTTTGGCTCAATACCTGCATCCTAGAATGTTAGTATGACTGGAATGCCTCTAATTATTATTATTATTATTATTATTTGTTTTGCTATTACTGGAATTCCTCTAATTGGTAACATGACAGATGCATCTAAATAACTGTAGTTCCAAATCGATCTATTTAACTAAACTAAATTATGTTATCAGTTGTCGAAGTAATTGCTGAATTATTTTACTTGAGTTTTTCATATACTGATTCATTTGTTTTTCCAACATGGAAATCTGCCATCTCTACAGGGCAGAACTTTCCTCGACATCCTTGCCGTGATAAACAATGGCACTTCTGTAATGTATAATCCTTTGTTTATAGGCAACCATGGTAAGTGTCACCCTTCTCATTCTGTTTTACTATTATGAGTTGGATGAATAGCCTTGATGCAATTTAGGTTTCCTCCAAAGACTTCTGTTGAAACCCTTAAGTGAAAAGAAGAGAAAAGCAGAGAAAATAGAGAAGAAAGTGGAAGAACAACTCCACGGCTTGGTTAGCCTAGGTTTCTTACTGACTGACAGGCATGTCTAATCTCTACATCTTTTGTAACTTTGGCCATTGCGACTTAAATGAACTATGGTTTTTGTATAAAAAAAATTCATCACAATGAATGGTAAACTATGATGCCTATATATGGCAAGAGCGACCAATGGGGCAGTAGGGACATGGGTTATACACAAAAATGAAGTATCAGATATGAAACAATACAATACAGATGTGTCGACCATTTTGAAGTATCTGGGTATCATAGATGATAAAGTTGTCTTCATAATTTTCAAGCTTCTGAGTGTTCTGTGGGGGACAAATGTCTATATTTATTATGTTTGAAAATGATATAACTAAATTGTTTTTATTTACCTAAGATTAATGATCATGTGCAACTAATTGTATTTTAAGATGGGGAAGTATGCAGCTCAAAATGGCTCCACAAAGATGAGATGGCAGTTAGTTATCAAAGAATCATACTTAAAGTGTATGGTGGATGCCTTGGCTGTGGCATACAAGAAGTTTTACTTGAACATTTTCCTTTATTTTGAACATGAACATACTCCAAAGAAGATAATGGTCTTAAGACTACTGGCTTCTGTGCATGCCTCAGCTCATGACAGGAGAAAAAAATTAGTCTTGCTCCTGCTTCCTTGTTTGTTGAAGTTGTCTGTTCAAGTAATCGCAGTCATACATGTGCATGAACCACATCTTCCATCATCACCCTCTTTTTTCCTACCCCTTTTCTGACCCATAACGTATTCTGTTCAAGGCATATTTGGAACTCTAAAACGGTGAATACTGTAAGAAGTATTTTCAGTATTTTCTTGAGAGACCAGGTTCCTATCTAAAAAATAAGGACCCCCTGTGTGGGGCCCACCACATGGTGGACCACAATCCTTCTCTAACATACCCCCATGAACTGGCAGGCATGTAGAAATGACAAATCCAACTGTTGATCCCCGTTGTATTTTGCACAAATCCATTTTTATTTAAGTATTGGATTGTACGGACTTCAAGGCCCATTATCAATGATTTGATGATCTGATAGGCGGCATCTTTGACCCACCTTTAGTCCGAGATCCAAAAGAAGACCATTCCCTCCCCCATGCTGCCTGTGATTGGCATGCATCCGGGTGGGCCATGCTCCAATAGCCTTTATCTCTCAATTAATGACAGACTCTTCAGAAAATCCCCCATATATGTAACCATATAATAACAAAACATCTTTCTGCTCTTCACTTTCTTTTCTCATCCACCATGATTTTGACTTGTGCTACGTACAAATTTTATTATTTGTTAACCTCACTTTGTTATTCTTCATTTCAGTTGATATCGTCATATCCCAAGAACTAAAGAAATTTCTTGGATGCAGCAGTATAGTTTTAAGTCTGACAGCTCGCTCTCTTCCTTCTCTGCAGGATCAAATCAAAGATTAACCATTTTAGTCTAGTCTGGAAATTCGAATAGATGGTCCTCTACTTCTGAGTGTCTGCAAAGTACCACCACTGCCTACTCAGCCAGACCTGGTACCTTATGAAACGTTTGTGCGAGGTGAAGCTTCTTTTTTCTGTAGCATCCACTGGAGATCTCACCGAAAAGCATCTTGGTCCCATCATCGGGTTGATCGCTTGTTCTGACCAAAATGTACTGTTTGCTAATTTCATGTAACCTTCCATTTTTTAGTTGATGTCAATCATCTGATGATACAGCAGCTGTTATGATTTTAGGTGAGGAGGTATTGGACTTGGAGATGTTTTCTAATACTGTTCCCATCATCCATTAATGAATGAAAGGTAGCTGGGAGGGAAGAGGGGAAAGAACAATGTCATGTATTGTACTTTACTTTAAGAAAGTAAAATTTTCTTTTTTTAATTTAAACATTTTCTACTCTGTATGACCGAGGTAAAATGATTTTTTTCTCTCCAAATGTTGACATGTAATTGAAGTAGAACGCAATCTGACAACAATGATATAAAGCAATAAGGCTACGATGATGATGATGATGTGATTAATTAAAGTAGAAATTCCTAAAATGGTGAACCGTTAGCAGGCGGAAGCTGTTTACCATCCCAACTGCAAGGTTAGGTTTGGATCAGCATACGAGAGAGACTTCATTTATCAATGTCTTTGTTGTGCAGCTACTTAAATAGATGTGGAAAGTCCCACTCAAATATGGTCTATATGCATGTATCTTTCTCTAAGTGTCCACTTGTCAATACCCCTCAATCTCATACTCATTTTTTTTTCAGGCCGAAATGAAATAATGCATGTTGTACTTTTATGTTTGATTTTTGGTCAATTTTGGCTGAAAACATGGATCTCGGACGAAATTTTCGAAATAGCCGAAATGTTAGTGAGAAATTTATCCAAACTTCAATCTTAAGGTTATTAACTGTTATTGTTATGAAAAATTATATTTAAACTTTATTGTAGTGAGGAATGTGCTTAAATTTTATACTTATATCTTATAATATTATTTTATTATAATGAATTAAATACATAAATTATATTTCATATTTTGTTTTTTATTTTTCTAACATAGATGTATATTTTTATTATTTTATTTATTTATCTGAAACATAACTCCAAAATATAGGGTTGTCAAAATTAACCGTGAAAACCGAACCGCCCGGCCGAACCGACCGTTTGGTCGGTTTATAGATATTTTTTTAAAACAAAACCGACCGAACGGTTTTTATAAGTTTTTTTTTTTTCAACGGCCGGTTTTTATAATTACATAGAAACCGTTCGGTTAAAATCGAACCGACCAAACAAAGTCTTTTATCAAAACATCACTTGAGGCCATAATAGTTGAATAGTGTGGTTGGCTGGCACATGACGAAATAACAACATAAGTTATTAATTTGTAGAACTGAAAAACAGACCGTGATTTGTGTACATACTTGTATGTTTACATTGAGCACACCGTCTTTTTATGTTTCTAAAGTGACATTATTGTATCCACGTGGATTGCTTGTAACTGTAGGAATTTGGATCATTCAAGCCAGCCCTCACAGAATCTTTGAGGCTAGCCTTGTATCCATCAGTAGGGCTCATCTCTTCATTGTAAACTACTCATAAATCATACTGTCGTCTTCAATTTGGGTGAATTTTTTCTCTCTTTCCTGAATACCCCCCAACCCAAAAAAAAAAAAAAAAACACCCAATTAATCGAAGACCGACCGAAACCGATTGAACCGAAATGTAGGTTTTTAATGTCCAGTATATGTACTTTGGTCGGTTTTGGTTATCGCAAAATTATAAAATCGAAAGTTTCGGCCCGGGTGTCATATGTCGTTAAACCGACCAAAAACCGACCGCTTACGGCCCTACCAAAATGTTACACCGAAATTCCGAATTAGCCGAAACATTTTTTATTTTAGAGGCCAGATGAAATGGGGTCCAAAATGAAATTAACAACTATACTGGAACTCACAATTATTTTATGATTTCAAAGATGAGCACCTTTCCAACTGTACTAGGTCATTTGCGAAGAACTCCTACAATTTCCCATGTATTTAGAATGGGATCAGGTTGCTGCACATATCATCAAGATCACTCTTTAAATAAGTTTTCAGCTTTACTCATTATCAAAATAAACATCATCTTTATATATAAAAAAAATCAAAAGAAAGATTTTAGATCTATCAAAGTAAAATTGTATGATTTCTTCATATGGGTTGAGACGACGAGGCTCATAATTTAAATAAACCTGTTTTTCAATCGTGTTAAATAAACTTTTGACTCGTGGTTTTGTAAAAAATATATCTTTTTTTTTCTTTTCTTTTTTTTAACATTGGTGAAAAGATAAATTTTAATTTGACTAGAGGTAACAAGGAGATTACAAAAAATATCAACAAAGGAAGAAACAATTAGTGAGCCAAAAGCTTATGTATGAGATGATTATACCAAACGGGCAAGGAAAAAAAAAAGAATTCCATTAACTAAACACAACACTTAAAAATGAGAAGACTCTATTCACCCAGCTGCTTAGATAAAGAAGGGTCCGGTCCGCAACTCTTATCCATATGCTAAAAAATAACTTAGGAAGATGCATCATGAAGTTTGATGTTTCCTTGTGGGATGAAATGGAATTAGATGAGGGAGGTTGAGAAGCATCAAATCATTTGATAAAGCCTGGAATGAGATTTCAATGAGCTTCTGATTTCTCATATCAAAGCCATAAATTGTAGTGTCAGGGCATTAAGAGGTCATGCCTCTTACCTTAGAATGAATATAATATTAATTATCTGAAAACTAATTGTTTAATGTGGAGTTCCTCATAAACAATCGAACATCTAAGTTTGTCGGTGAGAAAATCACACTGCGCTCCTATTCTCCTTTCAAAATTGCATAAAGCAAACAAATTACACTTTTATTTAGGGAAAGCGGGATGATTGAGGTGGAGACTAGCTTTGAAGTGCTTTGTTACTGTTAAATGCCAACAAGAATGAAAGGAAAATTTTACAGGACAGTGATTAAACCATCTATGATTTATGGAGCGGCATATTAGCCAATCAAGAAGCAACATATGTGCAAAATGGATGTAGCAAATGTGCGAATATTGAAGTGAAAGTGTGGTAAAAGTAGAAAAGATAAAATTAGAAATGAATGCTTTTGAAAGCATTTAAAAATAGCATCAAAAGGGGTTAAAATTTGATAAATTCGTTTAAAATTGTTTGGACCTGCTCAACATCGAAATGAATGCTTTCGGCGCACGGGCACCGATAAGGAAAAGTTTGACTATAAAGGTTGATAGCCCGTCAAGGAGAAGGGGTAGGCCAAAGAAGACATGTATGAAAGTAGTAAAAATAACTCTAAATGAGTGCAACTTATTTAATAATTTGGCTTAAGATAGATCGGAATGAAGAAATATAATTTGTACAATATTTGATGGTGATGATGATGATTGGTTAAACACTTGTATTAAAGACACATTTTCAACTTCACAAAATATATAAATAAATAGGATTCAAAATGATACATTTGATTAAAGAATCCAAAAACTAAAGAAATGAGAAGAGCCCATGGCACAGTAGAGGGGTCTCACTATTGTAATCTTGAGATTGTGGATTCGAGCTATGTTAGCTGTAAAAACAAAAGGAAGATACAAAAAGGGTCATAAAGAATGACACTAGAAACTTTCCAATACACAAATACTGCCGTATTCATACCAAGGTTAATTTCAATACGCCGAGGATTCTCAATATATATCCTTTCATCATAACAATGCCAAATTCTCAAGAAATCATTTACTTGTATCAAAGGTGACGTATAAGCAAGGCATTTGTGTTGTTGGATATGCCCCTTGGATAATCTAATCCATTTAGAGAGACCACATATGTATGAATATATTCATCCAATTAGGGCAAAATCTCACTCTTAGGTAAGTGCACACTTCACAAACTCTTACCTGGGAGAATGGCATGAATCCATGTAGGCCAAAGCCCCTCTAAGCAGCTTTCCCTGGATCCTACCATATGCAGTCTTACTACATTCCTCTTCAGTATACCCTGATAGTAAAACAGCAATAAAAACTAACCATGCACCCACTTTGGTAAAATCAACTCAGTTAAGGCAAAAGGTAATGGTATCATGCATAAAGTAGGCCTCCCCCTGGATTGGCCTCGCTTGGACTCTATACATACAATTTCAAGAATGATTTTAAAGCATGGCATTGTATCTTCTGTTCAGTGGTGTCATGCATAAAGTAGGCCTCAAACCTGCATTGGCCTTGCTCGGACTCCATACATACAATTTCAAGAAACAAAGATGAGCATAAATAATTAATTGATGATTTTAAAGCATGGCTTTGTATCTTTTCCCAGAAAAGGATTGCCCATGGCCCATTCATGGTGGGCACAGCCTTCCAAACAGTTCCCAGGATGCACCATCTGGATCTTTTAGGAACTCAAGCCAAAGGTATGCCTACATCAAAATTCATCATATAAAGAGTTTTGTAAGGTCACATGAATGCCTTGAAATTAGTTCTTAACACATCTGGGAAAACAAATTGTGAAAAAGAAAATGCCGATGTGGAAATAGCCTCACTGAAATATCTGCCAAGCATGAATTGATCGATCATTCGCAATGGGAATATAAGACATCTCAGTGCTAAAGGAATCCCACTAGATTTACAGATGGATAGCTATTATAACCTAGTCATCAATCCGATGGAAGCACGAACATATCTGGTGGCTCTCCTTCAACAAAACTAGGTCATTGAGAAAACCTTTTCAGATGGACCAAGCATATAACGAGGTGGGTCAACCATAAAAAAATATGGAATGACTTCAGAGAACCAACCGCATGTCCACTGGCTATGGTGAAGGCTGAACGGATCACAAGCTCCAGAACTTCATTAATGTGGCCTCAGCTCCAGTTTGTATGCTTGTAATTCCATAGGAGATAACATAATATTTCCCTCTCCCGCTCCATCTCCCATTTGCTCACTGTACCCAAGCATGACTGGGTCATTGTGTAACAGATTCAAGGAAGTCACCTTTGCATTCAAAACCGCAAGATCCTTGAACAAATAGAACAGATTGATGGGCTCCTCTGTTAAGGTTGTACATTGCAAACCACCCTTCCGACAGTAAGATGAGTCCCACTGTCGTCTCTGCAAGATGGCAACATGTCTTGACTCTCCAGGTACTGCCAGGGAATATTTCAATGGCTGTGGGACCTTGAAGCTTACAATATGCAAATCACACGGTAAGGAAGCTGCTAATGGGGAGAAAGAACTTGGAGGTGACTGTGCAGAGAGTTCTTCAGCTTTTCTTCCAATGAAAGTGTGCATTGGGTAATTCAAGTGTGCACCCACACGGTGTGAGAGAATAGAGGGGTTGAGAGCAAATGAAGTAGATCTAGATGTTGATGCTGATATGTTGGATTCTTTTAGGATGTGGAAGAGCACATTCATTGGTCGATTATCCATCACACCTTGTCCAAGACCACGCTCATCATCTTGAGTCAAACGTCGGTCCAGCATAATTTCTAGCCAACCACTCTTGAGGCTTGCTGCTCCTAGTGACTGACGAGAATGGACAGAAAACCGGCAACCATCTGAACCTTGCAAGAAGGAAAGTGAAGGCATGGGATAGTAATTTCCTTGCAAAGGAATTTTATCATAGGTCTCCCTCCGGCTCATTTGAAATCCATTCAGATCAGTATAGAAAACTCCTTTACTGTCAATGTCCGTCATGTACCTGACAATCAATTCCTTGTCATTGAAAGTTGAGCCAAGGAGCTCAACATGGTATTCCTTTTCAATAAGAAATTGCTGAAGAGTGTTTTCTCCATTATAGATACGAGTGCTATGGGAGATTGGAGTCTTGTCCCATGTTGTCTTTGGATAAGAGAAGGATTCTTGCACCAACAGGCCCTCTGATATTACCAGCTGCCCACCTTCTTGGGCGACAGGTTTAGCCTCCCCCACAGGTTTGAATAGGTAAGCCCCACTCCCCCAGCTTGAGTACATTCCTATTTCTTCTTTCACAACAGTTTCAGACCCATACTTATCACTTATTTGCTTCAAGTTACCAGTCATGACATCAAATGTTAGAGTATGATGTGAGTTCTTTATCTCTACAGTATTTGCTTCTAGTTTTGAGCAAACATAGGGAGTGGGGCAAGGTAATGAGTTGGAATTGGTGAATACTTTCAGTTTAGCAGGTATAGCCTTTTCACACCCTACAAATCCATTCACAACATAATAGGTCTGCAAACCCATGGGAGGAACAGATGCTTGCCAATATAGACGGTGCCTTCCAGTAAACATCTTGTCTTTATCATGCTGCCACTCAGGAGAAACTTGGCTTCTTACACATGACCCATTTGATTGTATGACACTGACGTCTGGTTTGTTCACAACAACCATCACAACCTCATCCCTCGTCTGCTCAAGAGGATTAAAAATGACAACACGCTGCTTGTTTCCTTCTGGCACATTGATTGGTCTATGCATTGGTTGGACATCATACCTTGATCGTACCTGTTCTGGCTCAAACAGAGATGGTTGAACAGGATTCTGCTCTGGTTTCTCATGGCGAACCCCAAGTAGTACTTCAACAGCCTTAGACATGAAAATCTGCAGATCCTGTAAAGAAGTGTGCATTCGGGTTCCGTAGTCCTCAACCACATGATTTTTAGCAGTACCTGTAACTCCATCATGATGCTGAAAAAGGGCTAAGTTCCTCCTTGCAGCTGTCAACTTGTAAGAGAAACTGGCAGGGAACTTCAAACACTGCAACCTATTACAGTATCCAAGCATTAATGCAATCATCATTTCTGATGCTCGCAATGTCTGTTCCAGTACGCGATCAACAGCTTTGAAGAATGGCCTAGAAACATAGTAGCCACTCCAGTAATCCTGTTGCCTGTCAGCATAGGTGAAGAAATCACCAGATAGTGATGGGAAACCCTCAAGTTCACCAGACCCTACTTCACCAGGTCGGGAATAATTTATTCTTTCTGCTTCCTCACGAAGGGTTTGAAAGTAGTCTTCAAGAGTACCAAACTTGGCTTCAGCATTCAAACTAGGATTAGAATTAATATAATCAAACATCATTTGATAGTTTCTAAATTGAGCTTCTGCTTCATCTGTGCTGACATAGCGGAAATCATCCCCAAGAGGCACAAGAAGTGTACTTGTCCGGTACAAAGTGGATTTTTTCTTGTATTGATCTAACAATTTTAAAGCTCTTTCCTGCACATTGCCTTGATTTGTCTCCACTGGATATTGTCTCCATGGGCAGAACTCATAACCAAATCCAGACATTCGAGCAAAGTCAAACTCACAACAAATAGCTGGCTCAGGTCCACATGTATGGGGAATATCATAAGAATAGAAGGGCATCATGTGAACAAAAATATCAGTTGTTTCATCGACATCCCAGCTCTGTCGCCATATATATTCCAAATTCTTATTCAAGGCCAGTTCTTTTTTAATCTCATAATGAGTCCTTTGTATGAGCATGTTCTGGAAACCCATGCGGCGGAGAAGATATGCCATAGTAGCTGAATACCCAAAAGGATCTATTGCCCATGCATTTTTTGGAACAATACCAATTGTATCATTTAACCACATGTTCCCCTCCATCATCTGAAAATAAGGCAGACAAACAGAATGGAACTCACAGCGCTAATAGATTTTACAACTTTCATCATGACAGTAAGAAAAAATGCCAGTAGCCAAGTGCCTGTACATGTTATTTTAGAAAATTGGATCCCAAATCTATTAGCGCCAGGACATGCTGAAGCTTGTCCAAAGCAGCCCATTTAGTAACAGTCCAATATCCAGGCCCAGATCCAGCCCACAAGCCTGAAACCCAGGCTCAATCCCTTTGTAAAATAAATTCGGTTTGTGTTAAATATATCAGTCTGGGCCGGGCCTTTAAGCATATATAGACCAAGCCAAAGCCCAGTAATTAAAACATAAAATTAGGCTTGGATATATCCCACAGGCTTAAGGACAGAGCCCAAATCCAGCCAAATGTGTGCCGGGATCAGCTGGCCTGGCTCATGAGGATCCCTAGGGATAGTGAATGTGAGGAGGCAGTTCAATGAAATTGACGGAATACAAATATTGGGAAAGGAAACTTTAAACTAGACATGACAATGATGAAACAAAAAGGAGGCTCTTCAATGATACCTGCTCTATAATAGCATAGTAATGTGAATTGGCCTGCAAAAGAGAGAAACATCAAACATGAGAGAGACATCATAAAGTGCCAACCCCATAATCCGAAAAGATTAATTAAAAATACTATTAACCATTATAGTCAAGACTAGGTCTTTAATCACCAACCATCCGACACTCAAAACTTTTCATTATAATTGGTAAGAAAGAACTTTTTTTTTTCAAATGATAGCAAGAACTTTTACTAGCAACTAAATTTATATATATATATATATATATAGAGAGAGAGAGAGAGATTATTTGGAATATACAACAGTGTAAAACCAATGTTTTGATGTTTTATGGATGAATGCGGAACTTCATTAGCATTTGGTTGGAAAGAAAATCAGTCACAATGGCAACGTAGTTTCAGCATGAGATGGAGCACTATAACGCTGTGTCGTAGCAACAGAAACAATATGGTTCATACAAATGACTGCATTGCATGCAGGTAAAAATTAAGGGGTTGAAATTATGAAAGGAAATCAAGAAAAGACCTACTCACATGCATTCAGGCATTTTCCTTAATAAATACATCTGCACTTTGGGGCAGGAGCCCTTGGAGAAAAGAGGAGGGATAGAGTACATTGGCATGCAAAAGGACCCTTTCTGCCATGGTCCATCCCTAATTTAAATAGGGACCGGAAGGACTAGGAATCAAATTCATGCGGAGCAGGGCTGGCAAAACCTGACCTGACCCGACCTAACCCATCCCGTGTATAACCCGCCTAACCTGACCCGCATAACAGACAGTCAGTCGCGGGTCAGGTTTTCCTGGCCCATATATAAACAGGTCGGGCCAAGGTCAACCTGCTTGACCTGCATTAATTCTGTCTTTATTCAAAACCAAAACCGATTTAAGAATGTTGGTCTTTAGTCTTTATTCTTATGGTTCCTTATTTCCTCACAGTTAACTCCACTTTCACCTCTCAGGTTCCTTTCTCTCCACTTTCTTCCTAATAACTGCTACAAATATCTCCATTCTCCTGCAACTTCAACTTAGATCCAACACATCCAATCATCCAAGTATCCCTGCAAGTTGCAACTCTACAAGTTCTACAACGGCACAACTTTTCCTGCAACTTCTACAATTCTCCAAGAAGCATCTCTAGGGTTTTCTCTTTATGTCCATGGTTCCTGCAAGTTCCTCATATTTTCTCCACATCGCATTTTTTCCCCACTTATAGCATGCAAGTTCCTCATGTTTTCTTTTTATGAACATATCAATTTCTTAGTGTTCATTTAAGAAAATGGGATTTTGAAACTCTCGGACTTCATTGCATCAGCAGAATATACATTGATGAGTGCCGAGTTACAACCATGAATTGGGTCTTGGCGGACTCTGGTTTTCTTAGATTTGTAGTATGCATATGGAATTAAGGATCCCGACACTCTGCCCAAGAATCAAATAATCCATTATGAGTATTGTGCTTTTCCTTTTTAAAATTTTTAATCCTTATTTTACTGTCATTATTTTGAATATCTGCAAATGGAAAGTTGCCCTAGATTAATGCAGTGGGTTCTACTTGTAGGGCATGTGGACAGTTTGGATTTTCCAAAGGCAGGCCTTGCTTATGATTGAGTGGGCATTCCCCTCATAACGCGTGTGGAGTTTGGAGTTCGGAGTTTCACATATGATGACCTCTTTGAGCAAGAATTTATATAGTGCTAATGCAAGAATTTATTGACCTTGGCCCCATTTTTACCAATAGAAAACCAGGTAATGCACCTCAAAAAATTGTCGAAATGAAATTGGGCTCAAGTTAAGCTTATAAGTCAGTTTGGGTCAGGTAAGGAACTATGGTTGGGTCGAACGATCCACTAGATGAATGTGGGTTAACTCGACCCACAGTAACCCGCAATGGTTATGCTGGTTGGGTTTGACCCGCCTTCAGTGCGGGTTAGGAGATCCTGGGCCGTTTAATAAATGGGCTGAATGCGGGTTAGGAGTGACCCATTTAGCCCGACCAGACCCGTACGCCATCTCTAACACAGAGTGCTAGGCTTGGTTGTATATGGAAATTAGTTCATGCAATCAAATTCACAAAATGATTTTATAAGAATATTTCTATAGACCTCGCTTGGGTTTTGGATGCCTGACTACCCACAAGAAAAGTGACAAGATAGACGGCATGGATCTAAAAGCAACAAGCCATTGATCTAACTGATGGGAAAATGAACATGTGATGATTGTTTCCATACACTCAGGGATGGATGCAATGTGAGGCTAGTGATCTAACAAGCAAGGCCCAGTGATAAAAAAAAAAAAAAGAGCCATTGCACTTAGATTGGCCTTAAGAGTTTAGCAAATGAACCTAAC
Organism: Litsea cubeba; assembly: GCA_012931725.1. Lineage (NCBI taxonomy): Eukaryota > Viridiplantae > Streptophyta > Magnoliopsida > Laurales > Lauraceae > Litsea > Litsea cubeba. The sequence continues at coordinate 3,934,261 of CM022945.1, read as the reverse complement.
TAGAATAAAAACTCTTGTCATATATGGCTTATAAAGGCGGGAGTGAGAAGTGGCCATAAAAGAATAATCTATGTTTCATGGATTCTTTGTAATGAACAACACATTGGTGTCAGACGCAAATCTCACACAACATGACAAATACTTCGACTCTCTTGTACTAATTTAAACTTTAAACATCATTTGCAGTTAATACATTATTAATATATATATATATATATTTGCTTTTCAAAATCTAACAAGAACAATGAAATGTTTATTACATGATTCTTTAGCATAAGATTTGTGCATCATTTTATGAGAAAAAATAAAAATCATAGTAAATATTGTGCAGAATCCACAAATCTCATGCTATGGAATACAAGGATCGAAAACCGTGTACATGCATCAAGTTCTCATACATGTACCCATGCTCAAAGCAATTTTAGGTACAAATACGCCTAGTAGTCTAACGATTAAAGCCCCATTAATGACTGCAAAAGACCTCACAACTGATAAGTGGGTGGGCTCCCTCTCTCGTGTGTAGGCCATGGTGTGCAATACACTTGCACAATATTTGCAATGTGCCAATCTGAGAAAAGGACCGAGTCATGAAAATACTTTTCTATTTTCACATGAAAGTGCCACACATGCACTTTATGTTCTTTATTTCATTCTTTTATTTTTATTTTTTAAATGCTTTAACATGGTCATTACAGGAACTTCCAAAAGTAGGATGACAATAACCTACCACAAGTAGGTGTCTTTAACACTGCACCAATGCAGGAAAGGCGCAAACTTGCTCTTACTAAAATGTCACTTTTCTTCTTCAAAATACATCTAGGAAAAAAAAAGAGCGCTTTTTTTCACTACTATATGGTACCCTCATGACTGCAAAAACCATAATATTCTAACCATTTACTATGTTTAGTCCCAGACTAAAATCCATTAGGAAAGTCACAAATATTGAAAACTTATATACAACAACCCAGCACCACCCCGTCCTGAAATGTATGTAATAAAGTAACCATTTTCATCATTACATCTTATAGGCCCAATTTTGAGGCCAAAAACAACAAAATTTGATCAAAAAGAGTAAAATAACTGTCCAGAATCTTCAATAAACTGTCTCCGGGCCGGTTTGGGTATTTGCATAACAAAATATTTACAGATTCATAGTGTCAGAATAAAATAGTACAGACTAGATAATTTTAACATTTTTGCTGCCTGGCAGTTTCTGAAAAAATGCAACATATTTTATACTGAACTGTTTGGCAGTTTCTGCATATTATAATATATGTTGAAAAAAAAAAATTCAAAGAACAACAATATCATAAAGTTCTTGATCACAATAGGGTTCATTATTAGATGAATAACTTTTTCTAAGTTGTGCATAATTCGTTACTTCAAAATCAACCAATGGGCCCACCTTTGAAATCCTAAATACTCAAATTCACCTTCCCACTTTGTTTAGTCATTAAGAAAGAATTTCACTCTAATTAGTCTTATGCCCACTTTGTTCTATCATAAGGAAAATTCCGCTCTAATTGGTCTTACACTTTGTCATAAGATTGGACGTGTCTAAAACACTTGATGAAAATAAGAAAATTTTCAAATCACCTGCTTTATACGTCATCGATTTGATGCTAGAAATAATTCTAATTGGGTTCAAACTTTACTTGATGATATAATAAGGTCAGACACCACCACCACCACCACCACAACCACCATCACCATCATCATGGACTAGGAAAAGCAGCATTTGTCAATCTTTCCCAGTGACGTCCCTGCCAACCAAATTCCATGGAGATGGTGGCAGCGATTCATCTAAAAGGGCACAATCCAGTTCTCGGTCTATTTGTAGAGACTGGATTGATAAACCTTGCTGATCTATGGATGTGATAACTGTCCTATTTTCATCAGAAACTTTTGCTGTTAACTTATAGGCCCAACTTTGGAATTGCAGAACTTTTATACGTCCATGGTTCCGAATGACAGCTTTGAAAGCCATAATGGCGACTAACACCATTTCTATGGTGCAATTATGGATGTTATTTAGAGCGAAGCAATTAGGGGCACTAACAAGCATGAACGTGAGAACTATGTTTGGGCAGACTGAATTCTTGGTTAAAGTTGAATTGTGCCAAGGCTCAATGCTAATTCCCTATTAATTAGCCTTTCATTATAAACAATTTAATGACAAATATCCAAGATAAAGTCATGTAGTGTATGTTGTTTGCAAACGATGTGGACATGTGGTATTCATTAGTCAGACAAGAAAGCAAGTAAATGAGAAGCTATAACTTAGCTCAAACGTGCTAGAGTCAAGCGATATATAAACTTAGGGTAACGTTTTGGTGAGATGACTATATGGCCCACTTAGATAAGTGCCATTGTGCCAACCATGAAGGGGCACAGGGGATTGAAAGATCATGATGAGGGCTAGGTATGTAGGAAAAAAAAAACCATCTAATATGGTTTGATATGTGAAATGGGGTATTTTTTATCCGAGCCACTGCAAATATTTGTAAATGTTAACTATTAAGATGAACTGGTCAGGATGATTGGATGGGGTTGGTTTTTTGCGAATACCTAGCTCTCATCACAATCTTCAATTCCCCATTCCCTTCATGGTTGGCATTCATCTTGATGGGCCATATAAAGTCATCTCACTCATCTCACCAGAATATCATATATATAGATAGTGAGCACCTTCCACCTCGAGTCAAGTGATATTAACAGATAAAAAACATCATACATGGATTGCAACTTTAGTGGTTCTGAGAGTAGAGGTGTCTTGGTCAAAGCTGAAAACGATTCAGTATCACATTGCGATAGATTTTAAAATCTAGGGTCAATAATAGAACAAACCAATGATTTGAGCTAGTTTTAGCAAACAACATCAGCGCCAAGTGGACAAATTGGAGAAAAGCTAGTGGAGTGTCAAGTCACTGTCGAGTGCAATTTTTTTTTTTTTAATTAAGGGATATTTTTACATGACAGCGATTAAACCTAATCTATTAGATGGAATTGAATAATGGGCAATGAGTAGAAGGTAAAAGTACAAGCAGCTAGGATCCACATGTTAAGACTTAAGATGTATAGGTGGATTTAGAAAAAAAAAGGATAAGAGTTAGAAATGTACACAAGAGGAAACCAATGGGTAGATTTAATAGAAGAAAAATATTTGAGATGGTTCGGGCACATATCCAAAAGGTAAAAAACAACCCCTATTCTTATACCTTAAAGCTCTACTTTCAAGAAAGAAAGTTAAATTGTGCCTTCTCCTCAAGCCAAGTTAGCAGATCCCTTATAAATGGTCACATTTCTCTCTTTCCTTATAAATAGTAATGTTTCTGGATTAATTCTTATACGATAAAGCTCTACTTAAAAAAAAAGGTCAAAATGTGGCTTCTCCTCGACCCACATCAGCAGATCCCTTATAAATGGTCACATTTCTCTCTTTCCTTATAAGTTGTGGCATTTCTAGATCAACAAGCATAATCATTTAAAAAAAGGGAATAACGAGCATAATGTTAGGCTCTAAGATGTCTTTGCCTCTCTTTCTGTTCTTCTTTATTAAAAATATAACGGAGTGTGATTACATGGGATCATTCCTGGTGGGGTCCACTCTAAACAGGTCATTCAATCTGAATTTCATTAATCTTTTGTTCATCCATGTCATGAGTTACCACAAGAAATAAGATTTAGGACTTAGGAGATGCTGTAAGCAGTTACTAAAATTGATAATAGTAAAGAAAAATAATACAAAATATATATATTTTTTAAAATTATTTGTTTTATGGTGATCTTAACCTCTCACTTAACCCATCACGTCTTTTAGTATTCTTGGGCCCTTAACCCAAATCTAACTCATGAACAGACAAAGACCAAATGGTTGTATTGCTATTCATGTCTGGGTTTTGATCCACTGCATGGGGACCCAAATAAATTTGTGTCCAGGTTCAACTCCATGATTTTCACGTCCAATGTATGTTATATATGTATTTGGATCCTAATTGTCTAAGCCCTTTATCCTGGAGCCTGGGCTTGGGTTTTCAATTCATATCAAGGTTTGGGTATATGTAGGGGGTGCAGTAGGTACTCATTTATTTGGCCGTGACCCAAGCCCCAGCCCATGAAAATAGAATTGGGACCCATTTAATTTCCACCAAACTTGGAAAACTCATCAGCCTCGACTCACCTTACTGAAAAAACCTTGACTCCAAGGAGTCAATGTGATCACAGATCACTCCCAAGAGTCACTTTTCATTTAAATTATTTTAAATATAATATGTTTACAAAACAATGACGTTCAACAGTTTGGCATCCTCAGTTTGGCACTATTTTCTCAGACTACTACACTTCTTTGCTCCCACATGGATTTTTGGCCAAGCATTATTCGGTGGCTGTCCAAAAGAACCAATCACCCTCCAAAGCAAAATCCAACAGCGTCTAGGCACTGGCATCTGGAAGGAGAGAAACTGTAGGAATATTGGCGGCGAATTAAAGCTCTCTTGCCTCTGTAATTGAATCAGTAAAACGATGCAAATTGGGCATCTTTCTCCCTGGTGTATTTCTGTAGGTGGTAATGTAAGAGAATGGATGTCCTTCCTGATGGTGGTTATGATTGTAGGGCAGTGACCTTTCGTGATTTCCTCACCTATTGTTTTTCAATTTTCTATACTCTAAAGAAATTTACAGTTACCTTGAAGAAAGAAATAACTTTTTTCTAGCATGAGGTGGCCAGTTAGCAAATGGCTAGTTTCATGTCCTTTTCTTATCTATGCTTACCACTGCAATTCAATGATGGATGCAAGATTACATCATGGTTAGCTTTACAAGTTGACTGCTAAAGCATAGATTGCCATTGCCAAATAATACGATTATAACATGCATTTCTTAACAAACAATAATTATGTATTTAAGCTAATATAATACCTGTACACATGAGGAAAATGTAGTTTGTAAAAAACCTGAACTATCTATAAGTGACCATATACAATAATATAATTCCAAAAAAAAAAAAACTCATTCCTTAACTAAGAACTATGGCATTTAGATTCTTAGTCAGTTTTCAACCAACTAAAGTATGGCATGATTGGGGGTAGAGTTATTGTTACCTCATCATTCATCACCCAGCCACCTCCAACAATCTCTAGCTGCCCATTCTTGACTAACTTGATAAAATCTTCCTTTTTAGAAAATGAAGCATCCCTCCACCATCTCTCTAGATAAGACATCTCTTCCCAAATAAACTTGCGTCGGCTATCCTACAAATGCATATAAAAATACTACTCAGCTCCCAATCAGGAGTTCTGAAACTCAATTAATAGATCATGGACCTAGTTAATTTTCAATCAGCACCACAGATTGCGGTTCAGGGAAACACAAACATAAATAACAAGTTAGGAAAACTGAAATCAACAGGCCCAAAAAAGGGGGAAAAAGAGAGAGTAAAAAAAAAAAAACTCAAATCAACGGGTCCATTTCGATGTCCTAGAAAATATCTGGACAGGAGTTATGCCTTTTCACCCAAACTACTTACCAACCCAAACCTAATTGGGAAAAACAAAAGGGGTTTCCTTCTAGTAAACAAAGTAAAAAATAGATGAAGATCTACAGAGGTTTTGAAACTGCTTGTAAAGAACCTAACAGAAGAAACTAGACAAAATCCACTACAATAACTTTCAAATTCCCAAAAAGGCAAATGAGAATTTCATTTGGATAGGCGACAAGACTATGTATAACACTTGAGAACTCAATCCAAAGGCAAAGAAGCCAACAAGAACTGTTAAGAAAATCACAGTAGTTTCTTCTCAGAGAAAACTACCAATAGAAACACCACACTAACAAGTGTGTTAACCTTTCAAAACATCTCTCTCTGAGAGTTTTTGGGTTTCAATGATAGTTACTTTCACAATGAAACAGCTGTAGTTTCCTAGTGTTCATCACTGCCAAACACCCAATACCATTCTATCAGAAGACACAAACTATCCTATGCAAAGACTACGAGAGAAATAAAACAAACAATAACAACAACAATTACATTAAACTTTCCATTTCTCTTTGGAACCCATTCGTTTATTCGGTATTGAATTTCTAGAATTTTTAGACAACCCCTTTCCACCAAAGGGCCTAAAACTGAAAAATTAAAGATGAAGATCCACAAGGCACCATTAAATAATCATCCCTTTGACGGGGAAATGATCACCCACCAATCCATCACCCCAGTAAATTAAATCCTAAGAAAGCTATGATCGCATTTCAATCACCCACCTTTCATCCTTCACTCCCCACATCTTAAAAAACTACTTCTAATCAACCCCTTTACTCTAAATTCCTAATAGTTCAATTCAACCTGTTCTCCGCGAAATCTACAGTCAATACAAAAACCCAATCCAACAAAATAACCAAAACCAGCATATAGCGTCTATACCTTGGAGAGAGACTCCACAATAGTATCCAAGATACGCCGGGACTGCCGCTCGTAGTACTCCTCCACAGTCAGCTTCCATCCAGGATCGTTATGCGAGTGCGGAACCACCAAAACCTTCAACTTCTCCGAATCCCACTCATCTCCTCTGTAAGAAACCTTCCACCCCTGCTTCCACGGCCCGCCGTCGATGTCCAAGAACTCGATCTTGTCATACAGATCTTTGGTGGTGAGGTCGACGGCGGCCTCCCTGGCGTTCCCTCCGGCGACGGGCTTCATGGAGGAGATGGGCTTGCGGGGGTGGCGATAGGCGATGGAGCCTGAGCCTCCGGCGGAGGAGGAGGTGGAGGAGAGGTGGCGGAGGGGGTTGGGGATGGCGTAGCGGAAGAGGATGGCGAGGAAGAAGAGGAGAGAGAGGGAGACGGCGATGGAGAAGAAGATGTTGTTGGAGAAGAAGAGATCTCTGAGGAGATTTCTCCGGCGATGGGGCTTTCGGGTCTTGGATTTGTTGGGGCTTGGGGCGATGGAAGGGAGGAGCCCGCCTCCGCCGCCTCCGGTGGAGCTGCTGCCTCCTCGGCGGTTGCCGGTGGAGAACATGGGCATTGTTTGGATGAAGGGAAATGGGAGGAATTCAATGGGAATCGAATTCCGACCTAGGATTTGGGCTGATCTATCTGTGTGTGTATTAAAGGCTGCATCTTGTTCTCCTAATTTTCAGAAGAAGAGAGAGTGGAGTCTGGAGTTGTATGTACAAGACTTTTGTCCTATTTTCAAATTAGTATAGGAAGATTTTAATATTTCCAAAAAGGTTGAAAAGTTTTTCACAATTTTTTCAATTAAATTCTCTGTATAAACTTTTTTTTTTTTGAGAAATGACAAAAGAAATATCTTTATTTCTTGCCTAATGGGGCGTACTTCAAGTAATTATTATGCATCGATGGTTAAAAAGAGAAGATTTTGTTTAAAATAATTACGATCGATGAAAATCAAAATTGTCAGTTTTAAGGAGGAAAGAGATCCTTACAGAAGAACATTGAGGAGGAAAAAGATTTAAAAAATGTCATAAATAAAATACTTCAACTGCATTCATATGTGGATGGTTAAAAGATGAAGTTTTCAATGACTAAAAAAATTACCTTCATTAAGTTGTTACAATCGCCAAAATCAAAATCGCTACTTTTAAGGATGAGAGAGGTTAAACAACACAAAAATATATCACAAGATAAAGGTGTTTCCGTCGTTTATTAAAAAAAAAAATTGTGAAGAGGGCTTTGATTAAAAGAATTATGGAAAAATTTTATATTTTTGTTTTGAGATATTTAAATCTTTATGTATTTTTTTAAAATTGAGCTAAAAATCTTGTACTTTTTAGAAAAAAAAAATTAATCGTTTTGCTTTGCCGTGGAGCTTGGAGATCCTGGAGTCAAGTCTTCAAGTTTTACTTTGTAAGCTAAGGGGTACGTGGCAAGTTATGAGCCGTACACTTGGCAGATGAGGGGGAATGTCGACATCGTTTTTAGGACCTTGTAGTGGAAGATTGAGTGGGGCATTGATCGGACGGTAGAGATTGTAGCAAGGCATGTGCACTTAATGGTTTTGATTGCCGTTGAAATAAATTAAAGAGGTTGGGTCATTAAGACTCGAAACAAACCAACATTATCTATAGAAATGATGCTGCTCTTTCAGTCACACTTGTGGGAACCAACCAGTCCACATCAATGATCTCCCCACCTTATTAGAGTCTAAATCTTCCATTGCGGGGGCTGAATATCATTCCTCTTGTCATATATCCTTAAAATTTTACTTCAATAGGAGTGGATCCCACCATCAGATTCAATGCATAATTGAAAATGTGATTGGGCGGTAACGGTTAACGTGACATCATTGCTGATGTAGTATTGTTAATCATGTTTCAGTCATGTGCTCAATCGGGTGGTGGGACCCACTCCTATTGAACCGATATATTAAGGATATATCATTGCAGGGGATCACATTCATTTTGGATGGTCTGGATTATATTATATGGGCCCCACAGTGGAGTGCTGGATGCATATTACAGAAGAAGCAGCTTGAGTGGATCCCCTTAATTAATATAAGCCATTGGATTTTACTTGGACGCATTTATAACTACATATTTCAAAGATGTAAACCAAAAGGTGCATACCATTTTACTTCAAACACTTGTATATCTACATGTTTCGGAGATGTAGCACATAAGGGGCATTCATTTACAAAAGAGCCCGTGGCGTAGTGGAAAGTATTATTGCGAGGTGGTGGAAAAAAGTTAAAAAGGGTATATCACTTGAATTGAATTGGGCAAGGAAGCATATATTTGTCTACATGTAAGATGATATGTATAATTTCATCATAGACGAAAGTCGTATGGCGAGTCATACGACTCACCTTTTCAGAAATCCAAACTCTCAGAGATCATACTTCCTTTGTATTGGCACTAAAACTTAAAATCTGATGTGAATGGGATCTAGATTTCATTGGGCAAGAAGTCATCCTGATGAGCTAGAGGGACTAGGTACCAATATCGACCATTGGCCATCTTCAATTCACTGTATTAAATGGCCAGTAAAATAAAATGGATGGCCAAGATATCATCAATATGAATTCGATATTGTGGAGGATCTCATCCTGGAAATGGTATTTTTAGACTTGTAATTTAGAAGATGGATCCTGCTATTGTTTTAAATGGATCAGAGGTTCCAGATTTAGGGGATGTTGGGAAACTCAGAAAATAAACTCTTATTTATAATTTAGAACTTATTTACATATTAGAGCGTTTGGAAAATCTCTAATTATATTTTCTATTTTAAAACTTATACACAAATAGAGCTGTTACTTCAAAGGCGAGAAAAAAAAAAAGATTAAGGACTTATTTGGTTGCAAGCACATCTAACAAGATCTTTCTCGTCTAAAATTTGCGATAGCAACACACTTGAAGTCTCTCCAGAATTTCAAATGACTTGTTTGATTGAGAGAAAGTCCGTACGCTGGAATTCCAAATGATACTTTTTGTATGTAGAATTCACAGGCATCAACTTCTTGAAAATGTTAATCAGCCATTATCATTCTAGAATTCCAGTCGTGGGGATAATATTTGGATTTCTTCAAATGCTCCAAGACAAGAAATCTTAAAATGCTTGAAACCAAACAAACCTTAAGGGGGCTACTTGTTTCGAGAGTTTTTTTTTTTGAGCTAAAGCGGATACAGGTGGACAATAGAAATTTTACAAGAATTTTGAATGAAAATGCACTAATAAAATTCTCAAAATGACGCAAATGGTTGGTTATACATTGTAATTCTTAAAATGTGGCCCCAACTGCCACCCCCAATTACTCATGAAATTAAAGCCATAATTTTACCAAACATGACTAATCTAAAAGGATGAATCCTTGATTGTTTCTGTGGAAGGGAGGTGCCCCAGTGAATTAAAATGACCGTTTTTCAATTTTGATTTTTTAAATTGAAAATGGATATCTGCTTACTTGGCCTTTACAAACAGATTTCTTGTAAAAGCCTTTTCTTTTCATGGCATTGATTGATGCCGAAAGATGTCAATGCAAGTCTGATTGCACTGGCTCACGTAGCATCATTTTGTTTAATGATGTGGACAAATTGGAGAAAAGCTATCTTGGATAAAGTGGGCCACCTACTAAGTTCACATAAATAAGAACCAATGTGAAAACTACTGGCCTAGAACACAATCCAAATACAGCCCAGTCAAGTTGCAATTAGCATCCATCAAGAGGCATTAAGAAATTTTGCTTCTCATAGCAATGTTATTGCCTATAGCCATCCACAGGTTTTCATGCCCGCCTTCACAAACAGGAAAAAGAAAAGAATGCACTAGTCAAATTGATGATCACAAGAAATGACCAGTGAGCAATGATGTGGTTTTATGGAGAGCAGCAAAGTCCCAAAGTGATAGGGATATAAGTAAACTATCCAACCAGCTAGCTGCCTGTAAAAATGGATACTAGTTGATGCAATTTTAATGAGGATGTGGACATAGGATCCCATAGGCAAGCTATTCTGGAATCAGTGCTGCAAAACCAACTGCTCCAAAACATCTGCCATGCAGCACAAATATTTTAAACACGTATATTGTGTGCATTTTCTCAATATCCAATGCCGCCGATAGTGCCAGTGCAGGATGCCTCACCACCCTACATCTTATTCATGTAAACAAAACAGAATTCGATATGAATATGATTTTTGTAAGAATTCTACATTGATGTTGTTTTGGGTGAAGTAAAATGCCTGAAGCATCTCCATTGGTGAGTGAACTCACTCTTCATCGGTGCCTGAATCTTCAGCACTAGAATCGGCTTGCTCAGTGCCATTGGCCAACTTGCCCTTGCTCTTTCGTCCATTATCATCGTCGTCACTGTACTCACTCTCATAATCGTTGTATCCTTCCTCCTCCTCCTCTTCTTCCTCAACCCCATCGTCCCCAATAGGCCCATCTTCTGCCACAACAGGTCTTGATCCAGCTCGGCTCCGTTTCAAAACTTTTAATTTAAGGCTTGCCTTCTTGTCACAACCAATCCATGCATCACACAAACAGTATGAAATGAGATTATAGTTGCCCTCCGCAGGTGCCTGGAACTTACCCATCACAAGCCTTGACCCATTCCTAACTTTCTCGACCGCTTCCCTCATTGCAGCACCTATTTCCTTCACACTTGCACCTGAGCCCTCCTTTGTCTCCTGAATAGCTTTTGAGGCAGCCGCAACAGCAGCCGCTTCATCCATAAAACTCACTTTCTGGTACATCCAAACATCATTTGAGCTAGGGTCTGCAAGCAGCAACCAGAAGTTTTCTTCCTTGTGGAAAGGATAGTAAGGGGCATGTGGAAGGGCACCCATCAGTCCATTCCCGCGCTTAAGCGATACCCAAGCATACAACGTCACAATGTCACCTTCCTGTATGCCTTCCTCTCCTTCTGTCTCACATGTAACTTCAGTTGTTATGGACGGCATCATTTCAAGCACCACCTCCACATCAAGCACTTCAGCAGAAGACAATCCTGCACTCTGAGTCAGCAACTCGGCACGCTCCTGTGGAGTCATGTCCTGTAGGTCTTGAAATGTGCGCACCTTCTGCAAGATGATAAAGATGAAAGAAATATAAGTTGAAACCAATAATGGAAGAACTTAGAAACAAATGCCAATATGCATCTCGATCATTCCATCACAACCTAGGTAACTTGGACTCACATGCTGTTACTGTCAGACATACAAGGGAGTTGAGCCATACAAAATGCAACAAAGCATCCCTTTATATATAAGATCATTTTATAAATTTTCCTTCATAAATACATAGGATATTCTCTATTCTAGACAAATTATACCAATAGAGACATGGCCAAACATGGGAGATTACTATTAAACGAACTGCACTTGTTATGTTAGCTTGATCTTTTTTTTATCTTTTGGTGTTGGACTAGAACCAAGTACCCACAACCACAAGCGAAAGGTCATCAAGAAATGGAGAAAGGCAGCGAGAACATAAATATGGGATTAACATGATTTTGACAGCAGAAACATCATGCATGCAAAAGTCTGTGCAGAAATATTTTCCATCACCCTTTTAAGCTTTAGATGCAATAGATCACAGCACTACTTGACAAGCATCTCATATATGAATATCAACCATACCAACCTACCTTGCGACTGATCTTTTTGACAACAGCCTCACTAAAATGAGGCAGCTGCAAGAAGGGTGCAATGCCATCTGGGGATCCTCCAGCTGCTTTTCTCGCACTGAGAGGAACAGCCTGCAGTATTAGTAAAGAAGTGTAAATGTCTAAACCATTCGTGCTTCATTATGATAAGCTTAAAGTATATGATAGCAGTGCACTTGTTACCTAATTTCGATATAATATTGGCAAATCTCATTTCAGTTTCTTTATTATTCCTCCAGAAAATATTGAGATATTCCAGCAACATGCCAGCGGCTACGCACATCTAAAGGAAATGTTTGAAACTACATGATGTGCAACAACTAAACCCATCTAATGATATAGACGCTATAAATACTATGCTTTTACTAGTAATTAGACATACTGGGCAATCAGTTTTTGTAGACAAAATCTGAAACGATGCTTCTCACACTGATTGACAATCTGAAGGTTGTAAAATCTGAGTCAGCGCTCCCCCATCCCCCCTACCCCCCCACAAAGAAAAAAACGCGTGCGAGAGAGAGAGAGAGAGAGAGAGAGAGAGAGAGAGAGAGAGAGAGAGAGAGAGAGAGAGAGAGAGAGAGAGAGAGAGAGAGATCAGTCCAATAACTGATACCAAGGTTTAAACCAGAACAAAACTTACACGGTGGCTACTGGCTTAACATGTGGTGATTAATCTGATTACTGATACCAAGTTTTAAACCAGAAAAACCTCATACGGTGGCATAACATTTTCTAAATTAAGTCAAAATTGGAAAAGGGTCCATCAAAGCCGCACCTGAATGATGCTCTGAGAAAGCTCAACAACCCCAATCGCAGGCCTTAGCCATCCATGTCCCTGTGGATTGCGTGGTATCACAGCCATCTGGAAGCACAAAAGGGCAAAAAGATTGACATTAACACAGAATGCTAATTGTTTTAATCTGAATAGGGAAGTGGGTGACACCGGTGTAATACATGAAATTAAAGGAACTGAATCAAAAGAGCATAAAAGCACAGCAGATCAAGAATCACACCTCTCCATTTCTAAGTGCAGTTGCACATAATATTCTACAAAAAGAAATGAAACCTCATCGTGTCCACTAAGGAGTCCTAAACATGATAGGAAAACGGGTTTTACATATGTAAATGTTCGATATGCAAATGTTGCATCTGTAAATGTTACACATGTGAACACATTACCATGTTTGTCAAAACTCCAAATCACCATTTTCACATAAGTAAATTAGTACATTCAATGGTTTTAGATTTATTTGGATTTTTCAGACTCTTCATAAATTTCTCAAAATCCATTAAGAACTAAGATATGAAATTAAACATCTTGATGCTTACCATTAACATGAGAATATTATATGGTTTGGATCATGAATTGGGGGCCCACAGAAGGGCAAAAAATTAGATCTACAGGTTGGGACTTTTTTCACAAATTACTCAAAATCTATGAAGATTGAAGATAATCAGCTTCAAGGTCTTGGGGTTTATTAGTTCCATAAACAAATTGAATGGTTCAGATTACAAATATAGGGCCCACATGTATAAAAAAAATTAGAGGTTTTTTATGGGCCCCACAGGAATGCAGTCACTTTTGCAAGAGAAGTGTGAAACTGATTTTCACAACCATTCAGGTGTGAAAAGTTTGGTGTAAATGGCCTTATTACACAATTTTTACACCTCGTTTATTTATGTGACGTTTAACTGTTACGCATGAGAATCAATTACACATGCAAATTATTGCAAACAAATGACCCCTAAGCTGTATTATTTTATCAGAGCGAGCACTGGTGTATTTATTTAATGACAAAAGTTGGATGAAATAAAGGCATGAATATAACAAAGGCATGAATAGAATATTTATCTTATTAGTTTCTTACAACTGCTACATCGCATTTTCAACTTATGGAGCAAATCATTCCCATCGTTTAGGGAGAGAATAGGAAATCCATGAAAAGAAGTAAAAAATGTCATAGCAGAATAACCTTCATCAGTTCTTCAAGGAGGCGAGGTGCAAGTTCTAGCACATGTTTAAAATCACCCTCCAAAGCTGAAGATAAAGTTGCTGATTCGCGAGTTAACTGGGCCAGAATCAATAGTTCTGTCTAAACATCACAAAAGTCACATAAGTAAGAATATGTAAGAAATTCCACAGGAGGATCTTAAGATACAAGGGAAGTCTTTGATGTTCCCTAGAAAATCTGCAAATGTAAGGTTCACTTATCATTTACATTGACTTCGGATCGAAAACACGATCTGTGAATTGTGACAAGCCCAAATGTCACTCAAGTGATACGCACCATTAGCTTGACCTTAAAATCACCCAAGATAAATGCGAATATTTTAGTGAAGACAATCAAATGGTGAATATCATGTTCCTAGTCATGTCCAGGTCATTCATGATTTATGGGAGACCTTGATAAGTGGACCCCATTGAGGAATATGGGATACACCAATTTCTCATACTTTTACACACATGATTAGCTACATTGGAAAATACAGAGCATGATATGACCACAATTTTTTTTAGTAAGGTACCTTAACCAAGGCCGGATGCTGCTTCCAAAACTTTGCTTGTTCTTGCTTAATGTTTTTAATGTCTAAGTTCAACTCACTTCGCACTACCATGAAAAGCTTATGAAGGGGCTCATCATCACTCCTACGTACTGGAATCTCCATGTATTCTGCCGCCTTGATGAAGACAGCCATAACCTTGCTGTATCATTTAAAGTTAGTGTCAGATAAGAACAAAATTGGCCAGCCCACAGGAAAAACTGATATATTGGCAATACTATGTTCCACAGAGGGTGCACGAGCAGTTGCATAGTTGCCCATTTAACATGTTACCCTGAATGAGAATTTGTTTTCATACGGAAAGTAATGAAAAATCAGATTGGAAAGATTTCACATCAATAGCATTTGAACATGCGCTTAGCAAGCCCCCTCACATGGGATGCAAATATACAGAATGGTAAACAAATGATTTTTTATTTTTAAAATAAATTATCATAATCTATTATTATCAAAAGATCTCTAGTCGTAGCATTAAAAAAAAGACCTCTACTCATTTAGAACTTCAGAATTGAGCAAAACATATAATCCACAAGTAATTCACATGAAACAGTTTTTCATATATATTTATGTACTATCTGAAGTGACCACAAAGAAAAAAAATACTAGATACTGAATATGAACTAAAAACTGTAATTTGGCATTGTAATCTATCAACTTCCATGCAATGTACAAATAATGCAAAAGGAAATAACCATATCCAGAGCAGAAAGTAATGCTTGTGAACTAAAGGTAATATGCATCTTATTATATTGCCTTCATATTGCATAAATTTGCTGAGTGATACAAACAGATGTATCATTTCTCAGAAGGTATGGATCCCCTACAATTACCCCTTTTTTTTCAAAAAAAAAAAAAAAACCCTCATATCTTTAAACTTAGTTCAACCAATAAATCATTTTCTTTTAGGAAAATCATACCAGCATATGAATTACATATAGCTAGGGGAATTCATGGGCCGGGTTGGGCAGGGCTGAGGAATATCCAGGCCCAGCCCGACTTCTAAACACTAGCTCCAGGCCCGACCCAAGCCCACTCCGGCCATAACTAGCTGGCCTGAGCCCAGCCCGCCTGAAGAATAACAAGCCTGAGCCTGGCCCAGTTTACATTATAAATGAAAAAAAGAGCTTCTTTACTGTATTCTGAGCTGTAGCTCAGCTGGTTTGGTTATGCTTGTGTTGGTGAGATGTCATGTGTTGGAATCCTGTGCCTAAGTCTTCTTATTTCTACCAAAAAAAAAAACTATTCTATTATTATTTTTGTAGCCAGGCCGGGCCAGGCTTGTGCTCTCTAGGCTCTACAACTAAATCCAAGCCCAGCCAATTTATTAAATGGGCCTAAATAAAAAAAATCCAAGCCCGGCCTGATCACTAAACCTTAAGGCCCAAGCGTGGACCAAACCGGGAGGCCAGCCCAGTAAATGAACACCCCTACATAAAGCTTCTTCCAAATCCAACCTCTATCTTTCACCGTTTGTGAGCTTTTAAGTTTTCACAATAAATTAAATAATTCGGTGAAAGATAAAATAAGAGAAAAATGGCACAACTTAAAGTAAAAGCTGAAAATTTTGAAATTCAATAGTCATGTCTATAATGATATAATCTAAAGAAATGATTAAAAATCCTATCAGAAAATAAAAAAAAAAGATGGAGAAACGAAAATAAAAGCTCTACCACAATCATCATCAATATTTTTATTAATATTATTATTATTTTGAAATAATACGAGAGAGTTATAATAATAAAGAATTATTGAGAGCAAAGGCATACCTTTAACACCTTTTTTTTTCTGAAATGGATCTACCATATTCATTTACTAAACAACCATATGGGAAGAAATAGTTCAAATTTTTGCCAAAGGTCACCAAGAACTAAAAGATAGAGGACGATTCTATCCTACAGAATTAATCGAAAGATTTTACACTTTCTAAGAGGAACAAGAGACTCGCTCTCTATAGCTACTTTTTCTTTTCCCTTTGATTGGCAACATGACTCAACCTGCAACCTCATGCTTGCAACAATGAGCACCTTCCAATTGTGTGCAAAGGCTCTGTGCTCTTTCCTTCGGTTGATGTATATGATTTAAACACTGATAAAAATAAGAGAATTCAACCAAGTACAACTAAATGATGAGGGTAAACCCTTCTCGAGGGTACCTTTCAAATGCTTTAATCTCACCTAACTAACGTTAGGGATAGACTCTCCTTTTACGGTCCCATTTTCTTAAAAGTGAAAAATTATTGGGTGACCATAACAATAGTCCCTTGTATGATATTTTGTTGCCCCACTCAAGTGTAGTGTCTGATTATTTCCTCCACGATATGTTGTTCTCATGTGCCAGTTTTAATACCAGAAATATTTTACACGATATATAAACAAATAAATATGGGAAATTCTCAAAAACACCCCTTTTTACGGCCCTCTTTTTTTGGTCATAGGGCCCATGTTGAGTCAATCTAGTCTATTCACACACACTACCCCCCAAGAATAGTCATAAGTCCAAGTTTGACAATCATCTAACTTTTCCTCACCATTGAATTGAAACCATAATAAAATGATACCTCTAAACCATTAAATTTTAGGGCCATGAATCAAAAGGTTAGGATGATCTTATGGACTCAAGATTTTGCATATAGGTAGGCCTCACATAGATCTTTTCATCCAATGGACTTCCATGATCATCATGTATCCCAGTGGGCAGTGGCAGACCCATGATTTTTACTTGGGTGGGGCTAAACTTTTGCTCGACTTTGCTAACTTTTTTTCACATTAACGATACGAAAAATGTATTGCATTTAAATAGAGACAACTTTTTTTCCATGCTTCGATCTCCTGCCCAATTGAAGTGTCTTCCCACTACCTCTCCCAAATTCAAGTGATCATCGATTCATCATCATAAAAAAAACAACCTAAGATAACATTTCCTTTAATCCTAGGTGCTTGGATACCTTGCAACGATGATTTGGGCGAGCACCCATTTACCCAATTTGGATTCCCAAAGG
The DNA here is from genome assembly GCA_012931725.1 of Litsea cubeba. NCBI lineage: Eukaryota > Viridiplantae > Streptophyta > Magnoliopsida > Laurales > Lauraceae > Litsea > Litsea cubeba. Next base: position 3,916,589 of record CM022945.1, on the reverse strand, counting down.
GGTTTTATTTGGATCTAAGGAATTTGGTTGCTTGCACTTACCTAGCTATCAAAATAATTCCCTATAGTTGGTCATCGCCTCTTGGCAAAGAAGAAAAATTGCCACATAAATGTAACTCAAGTTATCGAAACATATGAGCCATAAGGCCTGATTTATGTAGGAATTGAAGTTTAAAGTGTGCCCAATGGTAGATATGCTTCAATTTGGTGATTTAGGGTTTAGAGTTTGAATTAGGATTTGGAGATTTAGAGTTTGAAATTAGGATTTTGAAATTAAGGATTCAAATTTAGGTATAGAGTAATTATGATTATACTACATCTGACGAGGGAGGAAGATTGCTTTATTTAGGGTTATTTGGTGAGAGAGACTAACCACAAGAGGACCGACAACAAGAACTCGATCGGCGCGAAGATCTTAGACTCTTAGTGGAAAGAGATCTGCGCAAAGAGGATATGGTACTCTCAGTGGGAAGAAAATGTAGAAACAGAAGATGAGTGTTTTCACCAAGGTTTTGTGACGTGGGGCTATCACAATATTTAGACGTGGGGCAACTATTTATTAAATATACATGGGAGAGATCCAGGCCCATTTGAATCTCATGCAATTTCAAATTTGACACCCCCCCCCCCCCCCCCCCCCCCCCCCCGCCCCCCGGACATCTATGGTTAGGTCCGCCCTTGCTAATGGGCCCAACTAGGAGGCGCGTTTTCTCCTAAAACACACCTAAGCGCAGTGTTGCGCTCCCCTATCTATCAATCTATCTATACATATATAAGTTGGAATATTAGCCATACCCAATACTTTTAACTGCAATCAAGTAATGTGGGTAAACACTGAGGCCTATAGAGAGCAGTACACATTTCAAGTTCCTTCCCATAACCTGAACTTAATTGGTCCTATCATTTTTTCCCAGATGGGATAAGGCTTCTATGATGACGAGAACTATGATACCTGGATACTTGTACAAGCCCAACGTATCCGTATCGGACCGATGCGACACTTGTATTGGTACCTGATACTAAACTGATACTTGTAGGGACCAAGTTTAATATATCCTACTTATAAAGTCCATTATTTCATATAGTTCTTTTAATATTTTTACTTCTCACCAGAAAAAATACTAGAAAGGGACGAAAACAATGATAATTTCATTCATTCAAAAGTGATCTACAGAAAACATTAGGACACCCTAATCCGTATCCGTGACCTAGATTTTCAAAAGTGAGTCATATCCCCAATCTCTGTATCAGTGTCTATCCGTACTGGGCGTCATATGACGAGAATGATCATATGTTGTTTTCAACATGAAACTCTTAATGTTTAGTCACCCATTTGAACACTGTGGGGCCTTCCACTATGAAATTCAACCTGCCCAGCTCACATCACCAACCCCACAATTCTCTCTCCTCGAAAACAACCTGCATGGGTGTCATGGCATTTTGGATTTTGGAGTGGACTCGCTGCCAATACCAGTACCTTCCTTGGGTAACATTGAACTGAGAACCATATGAGACACTATCAGAACAATTCAAGGTCCTTCATCTATACACCAAACCTTAACCGATTTCAAGATCTATTTTTTTGCAGATGGGATGAGGCTTCAATGATGTATGATGATAATGGGAAATGATCGATATCAGTGTGAAAATTTTAAATCTAGGGCTCACAATTATGAAACTTTTATACTGAATGCGCCAACCAGCTGCAATGCCAGCTTGGAAATATTGTTATGGAAATATTTTACATAATTATACATATCAGAAATTCAAGCAATTTGGCTATTGCTCAAGAAAAGTGGCGTGATCAAGTCTTTCCATGCATTGAAGTACTTGGAAGGAAATTTTTTTGGATCGAAGTAGTTTTTGTCAGGCTCTTCCTTCATCCTCTGTTCATTAAACACTTGTAAAGTTCATTAAGCCCCTATGACGTATTCAACCCCACACACCACTGTCCCCTCTCCCCCAAATGTCGTTTTTGACACCCATCTCAGTAAAATTGATCATTGGAAAAAAAAATTATACATCAATGAATTAAGGTGGTCATACATCCTTAAAATTTGGTATTTCAATTCCTCATCTTCTCCATGACAGTGGACCTCAGGTCTGGGGCAGTCTATACAGAATTGCATGTGAGACATCTGCACAGAAGACCCACCCAACCCCACCCATTAAAGGCCAGCATCAATCAAATTCATGGCCCACCCACTAGGGCAACGGACCTACCTAATCCCATGGATACGGTGAGGTCATCTCCCTTTACATTTGAGCATGGACGGTCCTGATTGATGTATTCATTTTTTAATACATTTAATACATTGACAGATAAGTTCCAGAAACCCACAAATGGTCTTGTTCCATTCTCCTAGTCTCCAGAACCTCTTCTGCCCAATTTGCAGTTTATTGTCCTTTCCTTCTTAGTGCAAAGAGCATACCACTGCAACACCAACACTAAATTGACTGCATCACTACAAAACAAGGAAGAACGGAACAGAGTAAGCTAAGCTAAAACCCGTTCAATCCCAATCAACCAAATTGGAAAAAAACGAAAGATGGTTATGGTTGCTTGTGCAACAGGACACACTCCTTTCCATCCCCAACTGCCTTCCACATCATCTGCTTCTTCTTCCTCAGCTCCCAACCCTCCCCCTTCATTTCTAAAACACTAACAAAACCCTCCTTCTCCATCTCTTCTTCTTTCCCATCTCTGCATTCCCATTTCCTCACTAGTTTTAGCAAGGGTTGAAAAAAGGGTTTTTCGAGCGGGAATGCTAGTTTGATGTGAGGTTTGCTAAAATGACCATTTTGGTCTACTGGTCATCTAAAGTTTTTTTTTTTTTTTTTTGTAAAATCCACCTAATTTTTTTCATATCTATATTCTAAGATATTGGGAGTTAGCATAACGGCCATATTCAATACTAGCAATTGTACTCAGGGAATGTAGGACAGGTAGAAATTGAGAACTACAAGGGAGCACTATTAGATAATTCAAAGCTTCTTTCATTACAGAAATACTAGTAATTTTAATCCATTGATGGTTTCCATTATAATATGAATTCCAAGGAATTCAAATTCCATATGAACAAACAGTGCGTCGATGGGAAGAGAGACAAAGGGAGGGACAGAGAGATGAGAACAGATGGAGAGCAATAGAGGGACCGGGGGGGGGGGGGGGGGGGGGGGGGGGGGGTTGGTTTGGTGAGGAGAGACTCGAGAGCGATGAAGTGAAGAGAGTGCAGGAAGAAAGAGGCGATGGAAGATGGAAGGGTAGAAGCAAGTAGTAATGCAGAGAGTGTTGAGGTAATACATCCAAACGAGGATGAGTCGTTCCTCTGAAAAACATCTTTTTAATCGTTTCAAAAATCTCCTTCCAATGAGTCCTCATTCTATGAAACGTTCAGCAGGAAGATTATTTTAGGAGCGGTCAACCAAACACATCCCCTCCATTTTTCGAAGGAGCAATGCCAAACAGGCCTTTATTCAGGTAAAATAAAATAGAGAACCATATGAAACACACTATTAGAATAATTCTAGCTCCTTCATTTATGCCAAACCTAAACAGTTTTGAGATTTTTCCCATATGGGATGGTGCTTAAATTATGATGATGAGAATTAGCATATGCTGTGTTGTCAGCCTGGAACTTCAAATGTTGAGCAAGCCATTTTAAAACTGTAGAGCTCACACACACCTCCCACCCACCCACCAAAAAAAAAAAAATCAAGCAAAACAAAACAAGCTATGGGTGTAGTGGCGTTGGATTCAATCCACCAGAAACAATACCAGCATCTGCACTCAGGTAACAAAGATAGAAATTGAGAACTATACAAGACAATCTATTAGACAAATCAAGTTCATAGCCTAAGCCCAAGTCAACCATTTTCAAGATTTTCCCTTGATGGGATCCCCCCACCCCAACCCCCGATGATGATGATGATGACGACGATGATGACGACGTTGGTACCATCACCACCACCACCCAACAAATAAGTGCCTTGGTGCTGGGGTTGGCCCACCACCAGATTGATATTGTTGATACACCAATTATTATGTGATAATTTCAACTAATACTAATTGATAGGTATATCAACCTCAATATTTTTCTAACAAATTCTACAATCCACGTATAACTTGGGATAAATCATAAATGGAAATGAAATACAAATTCAGCACAATAAATTATTCATTGATTTTCAGGTATTGTGGACAAAGGATATGATTCTCACGGACATGTCACAAATAAGAGTTTCCATACCTAGGAGCCAATGACGGCTTCATAGAGTAATAATAAGCCAACAACGTTTGATGCATGACATAATTCCCAGTATACTTAGACGACCTTGAAAGATATATAACTGCCATCATCAAAGGCAAAAGAATACAAACTCCGACAATTCCGAGAAGAAGTAGTCCACCAGATGGCCCATCAATGTTTAACAAGAACTGAGGTAGAGCTATTCCCATTTGAAACCCCTGCATGCAAGCCATATTACAATCTACTTTGAAAGCAAGCAACAATCAAAACACACACGCACGCACACAAACAAAAATATATTATAGTCGCTTCAGAAATAGAAGGCCAGTAGATGGTTTCCCACTTCCCAGGCATGAAAATTGATCCTATTCCTACCTGCCTTCCATCTGGATGGCCATATTTTTCAAAATTCTCTCTGGATGTTGGATCTGTCAGTGCTTGATATGCCTTCGATATGAATTCCACAAAATATTTGTGCGCCTCTGAAAATTATTAAGCATATCCACAACTTAGTCAGTACAGGTAGAGAAAAAACAGAGAAACATCCAGTAAGTCCAAAGAATAGTAAGAAATGAAAAGAAAACTCCAAGTTACAGAACACCATTAACCTGGATCTGGATTTTTATCAGGATGGTACTGAATAGATAGTCTCCTGTATGCCTTTTTTATTTCCGAATCTGAAGCTCCAGTTTCTAATCCAAGGATACTAAATGGCTCAAATGGTTGACCCTGAACAGCACAAGAATTAACATTATAAAAAAAATTACAGAGAATTTTTTCCAATCCATGACAGCAATACTGTTTAGAGACACAAAGGTTTGCTACTTTGAAGAGGACTATGTATAATTGATCTTATTTAACACTCCAATGCACCAGTCAAGGTTGATATCATAAGTAAGGGGGCAGCCTAGGATAAGGTAAGCTCAAGTGTGTGGTGGGGCCCACCCGGAGACCCACATGGGGATGGGGGGATTTCAAGGACTCCTTGGGACCCTCTTTTTTGAAAAAAACCAGCCTCAACCGTGGTTTCTATCATCTCCATCTAGGCCCCAAAAGTTTAATGGTCGGCAATCCATTCGTATCGGTACACAATCGATCCAACGGTCCAGTAAATTCGGATATGACCGAAAGTTGGTGGACATGTGCCATTCAGGGGGGTTGTGTGCTTAGTCCATTTGGATGGACCAAAGGCGGGCCCCACAACCGTGAGCTTACGGAATTTTATCCTAAGCTTTAGCTTAGGAGTTAGGAGAGGCAACAATATACAAACTAAAATATACAGCTGCAAAGAATCAGATTTTCTACTTATCTTTCACTACTTTCTTTTCACAATTTTCAGGATGCCTTCTCTCGTGAAAAGCTTTCATCAAGAAATTATCATATTTTCATAAACAAAGTTTTTACCAATCTTTAGAGGTGTCCACTGTCCAGCATATCATGCATCTTAGAGATTCATGTATAAAAATTTCCTGGGTGTAACAATGTGTAAATCATACTTCATACTACTCAGGGTAAAAAACAGGTATAGATCATTCTATTTTCATCTTGGTAAGCTAACTTTATAGGAAAAAAGGACAAGCAACTATACAACAGGGAAAGCACTAGAACCTGCAGGAGTAGTTTCCATACTCCTTAGCAAGCAAGTCTGCCTTTGCAGCATTTGCTTCTGAAAGTGCATCCAATTCCTAAATTTACCTAAGGCTTCTTTCTACATTCTTCCTAATTTCCTCAATCCAATATAACCACTGCCATGGATATAGACCTCCTAAATTTCGCCAAATAAAAAATTTACAGGAATCTTTTTCCATCTCAATCACAGCTCCATCTTAACCCATAGTCCAGTCCGAGCAACCATAAAGACTCTAGTCTCAACCGCATTTGCATCACAAAACCCGACCTGACACAAAGAAAGTCTGTTCAACTCTCCCTTCAGAGAGACTAATTAGCCCACCAATGCCCACGGGCATTGGGTTCCATAGGGAACTGTCTCCATTTCATGGCAACTCTGAACTTTGCACATTGTCCCCACTTCATTGGTCCAACTCTCGGGACACTAAGTATAGCTGCATCCTATCTTTAATTCATTGCGTCCATTTAATTGCATTAGTTTTGACTATTTCCGTGTATCACCTCCCAATGCATGCTATATCTGGACATCAAATACCTCTACCATTGCAACTCCTATGAATTTTTTATCATAATACTATTCACTAAGCCTGAACTAAGCCTGATTGAAGGAACCATCAAAAGGGGGAAAAAGCAAAAGCAACATTACTAAAACATTCTAGTACAAAAAAAATACCAAAAAGAAAAAATAAATCCATAAAAAAAAGAATATTGACAAGGTTTCAAACAAAAAGAAGTACGATCTAGCTAAGTAGATCATATGAAAGCATTAAGATAATAACATCATAGAAAAATCTCAGCAGAAGGATATGATTAGTAAATTACAGACATCAACATACATAATAAAAATGGCAACCACAGCTCCAAGTGAGTATTGAGGTATGTTTGTCTCCTTTGGATTGATTTTCTTTTTGTTTCTTTTTCTTTTCTTTTTTTTATCAACCGAATGAAATCACTTTTTTTATCTCATCAGTCAGGAGAAAATCTTTAATAATGAATAAAACAAAAAAGAAAGCTTAAAGTACAAAAGTAAGATAGAAGTAAAGCCAACAGCTTGACCTACAGACCAAGCAACAGCTTGTACAACCCTAGCCCTTCCAGATACATAAACACAACAATTAAGATAAAAAAGTAGATATATTAGTGCTATCTATCCATTCTCATTTTTGCCAACGAATCCGTAATTCATTCGCACTTCTGCAAATGGCTCAAAAGCTGCATCCTATGAGGGCCACCCAACTCTCTCTCAAAATATTCTCCATGGCCATGAATACTTTTTTGTTGTCCATCCTATTGCATTCTCGAGTCCCCCTCTATGATCAGCTGTACCAGGAATTCGCTTGATAATCCAAAGTGCTTCCCTTATTGCCAATGCTTCCTCCTTGTTGGATTCTTCCAACCCCTTTTAAAACCAAGAAAGTGCATAAACATTCTCCTTGTCCGTCCGTAAAATTCCTCCAATTTCTGTTGAAGCCGGTTTGCCTGTAGCTGCACCATCCACGTTGAACTTAAACCAACCTCCCACTCACCATTGCAGCTTGCCATATTTTGCATGGTGTCCAAGTTGTGGTCTCCTTTCAATTCTGTCCTTGTCAATGCCAAATAAGTAATTCGAACTTTAATCAGATCCACAATCTCCTCCGTCTCCATTGCATTCCCGTAGAAGATTCGGTTACTATTCTCCTCCCATAAAAACCAAAACCCCTGCTCCGGTGCCATTTCTAGGGAATTCTGCCTCTCTTCTAACTTGTACTTGCCCCCTCAAGACATAAAGATATCTCAAATCCTTCCTGCTTTGACCCATGAAACACAGAATAATCTGAAGATTTCACCGAATAATCTAAAATATGCTTGCCTTTATTTGTTTAAGCAAATTGAGCAAACAGGCTAAATGCCTAAACCTTAAAAGAATTAATAACTTATAATCATACAGCAGTTACATGAGAAATGATAAACGTATTAGAACTTTGATATTCTGAATTTGTGGATATTCTCCCCATGTTTTATGCTTAAGAAAAAGATCCTAATATAGCTGATGCATCATAATGGGTTCCCAGGTTTGATGATATGACCACCCCAACTGCTTTCTTTTACATTGCATATGCACACCAATATGCTTCCAAATTGACCGAGAAAATGTTAGACCACAACTTGCGTCAATATAACGGTATGCAATGGTATAGCATGTAACTTTTGCAGGTCTCAATTATTCAATGTACTGCTAAAATATCCAAACTGATAAGTACGAGAGCAAATTCATATAAATGGATCCTCACACTGTGACCAACAAAGAAGACAACTCTCGATGGGAAAACCTTCCAATAACTACTGCTTCAGTTTTTTTATTAGTAAACTCTAAAGAAAATGCATGCCAAATGAAAGAGACTACATGCCACCCATGTGGATGTAACTACAAGCTGCAGGCAGCAAATGCATTCAATAGCATTACAATTGAAGCGAAAATATTTGAACATCAAGCAATAAAGTCTCAGATACCTCACGGCTCATTTGCTTAATGTAATAAACGAGGAACACCATGACAACCCAAAGCAGGACCAGTGTAATGTTACTACAGGTGGAAAAGTTTGAGATCTGCAAAGATAAACAAAAAATTACAAGAATACAGGCACGTTATATTTTTTTTATAATGAGATTTTACTCAATAAACAAAAGGTATAAAACAACAGTAAATGAGTTGTCCGCATGGAGAAACAGCAATAGGAAGTAGGAACAGCCACATTATAGGCATCTATCTATATCCTATATAGGGAGTTCATGCCTGAAGGAGAAATCGACTTCCCTAATTTAGATTTGGAAAAGATCACAATGAACAGAATCATAGAAGGGAGGTACTGACCCGCTTAAATATAGATTTGCGGTACTTCCCTGAGCGCGAACATGTCGAACATTGGCAGTGGTTTATCTTCGTTGTTTTAGAGGCAGCGCGGCACAACTTAAGAATTGTGTAAGGAACTAAAGGCAGTGCCATTATGGTCAAGATAAAAATTGGGAAGAGTGCACTTGTCTCTTCTGATGCAGCCATGACTAACTTCTACTTCTTTTGAGATATAAATAGCTAATGTATCTGTAAAACAAGATGTCCAATTAGAGAACTGAGAAGAAATAACATACCTTTTATTTTATTTGAAAGTGAGAAGAAATAACATACGCTGCAATACATGCAGCTCAAAGTTTGCATGCTAGTAATAACATTGACATAATCTATAAATATATTAGTATGCAACATTTCAGAAATTTCAAGTGGTTTCTCCATCATATATTGTTATGCTAGGTACCCTCTGACAAGGGTTTCAACTATCAAACCCAGAAGGTACTGTTCTACTAAAGAATCCAATCAATTTTGCAATCCTTCCATCTAAAAAAAGAAAGACCAACCAAATCCATAAACCCAAAAACCCCAATTCAAACCCTTACTGCAATTTTATATTTTGTTTCTGCAAATGGGTCATCAGGATTTTATTCTTCTGGAAACATGAACTTGATGTACTACTAAAAATCATAGTTTTAACACAGTTTTTCAAATTTAGATACAGAAAAAGTACAGATAGATCACAACAATCCTTCCATCTAAAAAACTTCAAAAAAAATTCCAAACTTCAATCCTATCCCCTTGACCCAGACCAGAACTTTCTTTTTCTTCCAAAAAGAAAGAGCCCCAGATCGAAAATTGAAGCATTTTACATTGTGGGTATTCTGGGGTGAGCAGATCCGATCAGTTTTGAGAGATTTTTCATGTGAGAGAGAAGGGATAGAAATCCACCTGTTGTTACTAAGGACGAGGGAGGGCGAGAGAGATCGATTCAAAGAAGAGTTGCAGAGGAAAGAGAGAGAGGGATCAGGAAACGATCGAGAGAAGAAGCATTAGACGACGCCTGGATCAGTCTCTACAGAGCTGGAGAAGTCCCAAGGTCGAAAAAAGGAGGCGTGTGCAGAGGAAACAGCAACGCCTGCAACGAAAGAGATCCCAGGGTTTAGTTTGTAGGAGTGGGGACCAGTTGACATATGACTTGATGATCTTTACCGTTGAATTTGGTGGGCCATCTGTAGTGAGCAATGTGGAAGGTTAGATTTCTCAATTGCAGGATACTTGAGGATAGGGATTCTCTGGATCTGGGCTCTGCTATTAGAACATGGGCTGGACTCGGCCCAATGTTCTGGCCCGGTGGTTTGAGTATATGCACTTTCAATGACCCAGTACAATTTATTTTGCACTAGATTCATGGGTCATGCGTAAATACAATTTACATACGTAAATATTGAATACGTAAATTTTACAAGTGCGTTTTTATTTATAATGTTTGGGCCTTAGTTTATGTGCATTAAAATAGATAAGAATCGAATACATATGATGGTTAAAAATGAAGTTTATGGCCTCTTTATTTGCATTCTAATATATATGAATTAAAACATGGAATTCGTACTATTAAGTGGTTTAAAATGAAGTTTAAAGTTGAATTTTAAAAAATAAGCATTAATAACCTTTCCTTATAGGGTAGTTGAATAAAAGAAGATGACAGTGAATAAATCAGTCATCACCTTATTAGTTCATTTCTCGTCTTCTTTTATTCTATTTCCTTATAAGAACTTCGTTTTTAACTACAAATGATACAAATAATATATATACATATATATATTCAATTCTTATGTATTTTAATGCAAATAATGATGCCCCAAACGTAATTTTCTAAAACTAAATATTAAATATCATCTTGTTTTTGTTCTATAAAAAGATGTTATTTGATATTCCCTCCACCTTAATCTTTATTTTTAAACACCCTATGTATTCAATCCTAAACCAACCCCCCCCCCCCCCCCCCCCCCCCCCAAAATGAGTTTAACCTCGTTTCCCCCACCCCAATGAGTTTATATTTATGAATGTGAATCATTTATATACGTGTAAATCTGTGAAACTCATTTTTTTATATATATTATAAGAGGGCTATTTTTCAAATCGAAGATTTCTCTCCAAAATTCTATTTCAACTTACAAATTGGATTTTATATTGGAGGATATTCATGTGCATCCTTCTCTCACCATATGGTGAGGGACAAACTTAATGGGGCCTACTTGGGGACCCATTGATCATAGGACTTGTGGGGGATGGAAATAGACATTTTGGATGGGACCATATATCTAGTTTGGAGTCAATCTCATGTCTCTAACTCATTCATCCATGGCCCACTAATTTAACGACTTAATAGAAAAGAAAAAAAATTTTCCCTCGATCCAACGGTCCAATTCTTATTTAAAATGGTGAAAACCCAATGGGTCTAGTGCACCTAAAGGGGTCCCATGTGTGTGGATGGTTCGGATGGATCACCAAGTTGGCCACATTGTGTTGTCCCTCACCACAACATGGTAAGGGATGGATAGTGGATACACATAAATATTTCTCTTTTATATTAGAGTATAACATTTCTTCTTTGTTGAATTTTACTCCAAAACCACACAGAAACAATACAACACCGGCCAGAATTCGACAGTAATTAAAGTGAGGCCCACCCTCCTGATATATAAATATGTCCATAACAGAATATTTAATATTATGTTATTGAAGATATTTATTTCGTTGTAGCCATTATCCTTTGTCTCTTGAGTCTATTTGACTTTACTAATGGTTACATTTGGACAACTTGGAAACTCTAAAAAAAAGTTACATAAGCTTGTTCGTGTAATTATAATATATTAAAGCTAAGGGTTTTTGCTTTAATTTTGACTGTCGGTTATAATTTTGACCGTAAATATTTTTTATCTTTTTAGATTTTTTTAGTTTTAGCGTCACTTATCTTATGCAAACTACCTACTTTATATCTTTATCAAAACCACATTTCTACTCTTCACTTTTCAAAGTTTCACATTTCATTTTCTACAATACCTCCCTTTCTAGCCAAACTCCACCATTCCATTTCTTCTCCAATTCTTCTCTTCCTTTTCACGATATTAGCTCTTAGATTACATAAATAAGCACTCTCATGACCTTTTTATTCTTTTGCCTTCTTTTTAAAGTTTACAGGTATTTTTTTAATGCTTGAATATTTTAGTTACAATGTTGGTCATACCTATATCTGCGCTGAGCACCGATTATTATGCTAGTGAGAGGATGATGCACACTACGAATTTCAGTTTCCATGGGAAAGATCAATCTTGCATCCTTAAACTCTTTGATTGCAGTTATAGAATTAAAAAATCCCCTCCATTGAAAAAAATCAATTAATCTATCTCTGCACCCAATAAGTATCACACTAATAAAAGAGTAAGCTGCACAAAATCAAAATAACTTTTCTCTTTAATTGCAGAATGCTCTCATTGCACAAATGTAACTCTCTAAATTCCCCTTTCTTTTTATTGCTGACACAGGTGCCTTCTCAAACGGACCCTACAATTTTCATGCTCTCAAGTGCGAACCACAGGCCGGGCTATCCAGGCTTGTGAAGGCTGGAGGTTGCTGAAAAATGACTCCTTATATACTATACTATATATGCACTTAATGGGAAAGTTGAGTCAATTATCAATCAGAGACAGAAAAAGGCCATGCCCAAAACTTTCTGGTTGGGTCCTTTGGGTAATTCATAATTGGGCAGTTAGTGTCCATCCCAAAGTATCATGAATGAAACTGTGCACCCAGATAGATCCTATTTCTAGCACATTACATGGGCTTATGGCTCACACTTCAGACCCAAATCCTGTCCATTATCCAAGTAATAAGTTTTCCTGTATTTGTAATTCCATTTACCTTGAGAAAATTGTTGACAACTCAAAATGTGTTATTAGAAGCCCATCTCATTAGCAGCCCCAAATTCAGGACTAGTGCAAGCCCACAGGCCAATGAACTATGTTGACCATATTGCATCCAAGTAAAATAGACTTGGGCCAGGCCAAGCCTGATCGCAACTCGACCATCTTGCGTAATTGGAGCAGGCCAGATTATTGGACTGCTAATGATCACTTAGAGCCCGAAATCCAGACCGCAAACCTGTCTGGGGGAGGGCAAACCATCAATTTCTAACCCCATGGTCCTAGCTGTATAACTAGGCCTTGAAGGCAGGCTCATGTGAACAGTTAACAGCTGATACACAAAGGGTTTTTCAAGAAATGCTATAAGATGTCAGCATAATAATTGATTCACAAGTATCACCAATACACCAGTATGCATTGCAGAAGTGGACTAACAGAGACTGGTAGTAGCCCCTGCAGACTATTATTTACTTTCTGGGCTTAAAACAAAATCACACCAAGATTACAATTGACACAAATTGTTTATTTTTCCCAGTCAACATGGGTCCAATGTTAATCTATGATTAATATAACCTACAATGACATGATCAAAACATAAATGCATGCGTTATTCCATAATGACCATGATGAATATTGCTGCATGCGTTAAGTCTTTAATATATTTTACCCTTACGATCGAAAAAAAAAAAAAATATTGCTGTAAGTCTGTAACCACTAAAGCCTTTTCAATGAGACTTAATTAGATTAAGTTTTAGAGGCCTCTTAGAAAACCATTTCCTCAAACAAACCTAGGGGGGCTGGCTTGATGCCTAGAAAATCTAAGATGGAAATATGGGGTTTCGTGGGTAGAGGCTAATTGACAGGCCCACTCTGTTTAGTTTGTGACTTTGTGCCTAAAATTAAGGCCAGGATCCAGCTCACAGGGCTAAAAGTCCAACACAGACAGGACCAGACTATTTGCAAAAACTATATTCATCTCCTTTTTCTAATTATGTCAGGTCAGGTCGGGATGATGGGTAAGACTCAGATGATAATTTTGATATATTGCCGGGCCAAGCCAACCATCTAAGCATTAGAAGCCGAGTCCATCGGTCCAGCCCATGGACCTATAACTCAGCCCAATCGAGCCCAAGGTGGTTTCGGATCGGCCTTCCCTAGCCCATAAGAACCCCTAGATTAAAATAAATTCCCTAGCCCATAATCACATTCTTTTTACCACTTGCCTTGCACATTTATTTTCTATGGTTGAACATGGGCTAGACTAGATCAAACTCACTTGAGCCCAACACTCTCTAGTCTTGATGGCTGACCTTAGGCCCATCGCCTATGGTCTAGTCTTCGGTCCGATATTCTTTCTTAAGAGCTAATCTGGACTTTGTGCCTTTGTGGGTGTAGCGAACAATCTGCATCAATGGCCCAGTGCGGCCCAACAAACTCAACGCAGATGGGCTGACCTGACCTTAGGAGCTGGTGTTACATACAATCACAGGGGTGTTCACAAGCCAGGTCAGGTTTAGCTGAAGTATATTCAATCCTGGCCAATTTAGTAACTGTGCCTGGATCCGACCCACTTAATTAAATATTCCAGGCCAGACCGGGCTTTCAAGGGTGTGTACAAGCCCAAGCCTGGCCCATTTAATAATCAGACCAGAAAAGTAGGTCTATGTAGAGCCTACAGGCCCAAGAATGAGCCAATCCAGCCCACCGTGACCCGGGCTTAGGTGGGTCTCAGGTTGCTAATGTATACCCCTAATAAGCTGCGACGTTTATGCTTGTATTAGCCAGGTCCAACCTAGCCCATTTCCAACCTTATCTGTTTTCATTACGGATGGATGGATGGAGAATGCCTCAATACCATGCAAATTGGAAAAACCCAAGATATGAAATTATTGAGTGCTTATAACTATGATGTGGATTAGGGTGTCTATGATGTGGATTAGGGTCTGGCCAAATCTCGCATGATTTTATTTTATAAGTAATGAGGAAAATACAATTTATTATCATTTTGGTATTTTTAGTATTTTTTTATGAAATTGGTATCCCAGAGGTCTCTAACTCAATAGGACTAATCCCTCGGTGGCACCGGGTGAACCCACTACGGGCAATCTTGGACGGTTTTGAACACAAGATGTGGGAAGCAGACATACGCCCTCCTATGCACTTATGCCCATTTCACCGACTCCTATTTTCAGTTCATTTACTTTTCTTATTCATTTTTGGGGATTTTACGGAAAGAATTCCCTTAAAATTGAATATGACGACCATAACCCAAGCTCTAAGTATTGACAGTGGAGGACCTCCCACCCAATTTTTTTTTTTTTTTTAATTTTTTGGACTTTCTTGAACAATACGGACATCAATGAATGTCAACTTTTAATTCCCACTTTCTTCTTCTTCCTCGTCCTCTTGTTCTCCAAATTCTCTTCTATGAGTTAGTTTATCGTGATCATTTTCTTCAAGAAAGAATCAATTGAGTCATTTTCTTCAAGAAAGAATCAATTGAGTCATTTTCTTATTGTGCCTAGATGGTCTGGGTCTGCAACCATCACTAAGCACTCAATACAATACTACCCCTCCAACTTCAAAACCCCATCCAAAATGAAGAAAATATACATCCCATCTCCAAATCTTCCTTCAACCCCAACTCCATCTTTACTCAAACGTTTCTCTTTCTTTCCATCTACTTCTACTTTGGCCTTTGCATCTTCTCCCTCAATCCCCAAATGAATCAAAGAAGGGATATGGGTACGAGAAAAAGAAAAGGAGGAAGAAAGTGGAAAACAAGCCGGCATTCATTGAATAGGGGAGGAAAAAATCAAATAAAAGAAAAAATTGGCGGATGTCCTCTATGGTCAATATTTAGAGTTTGGGTCCTTGAATGTCGTATTCAATATCAAGGGGATTTTTTTTTATAAAATCCCCTACATTTCTTCTTCATAGGCTTTTGTGTATTGCAGAAGGGCTACTCTACGCTAATGTGGCAATCTTATCTTAAAACCATTTTAACTCTTCATTTATGGGGCTCAAAATTTTAACCGAATTGTAAGTACTTTTTAACCATTGTAAGTTCAAAGTTTAAACCCTCGGTATAGTCACTTTCCATATGTGTGGGCTTTTTTCCTACGTGAGTGGGGTGGTCTTTTAGTGTGCACAGGCTATCTATTGGGTCCTAGCCAATGGAGCTGGGGTAAAAAAAAGAAGAAACAAACAATTTGAAGCCCATGTCATGATGGCAATAAAGTACCCCAATTTCGTAGAATAAGAAAGGTAAGGCCCATATGATCAAGGGCTCAGTTTCCTACATGTGTGCCATGCCAACTTTATCACGTCAGAATCTTCATTCTTCTTATAATCCTCAGAGCAAATTCAATCATTTTGTTTTTTTATAGAAAAAATCAAGAGAGAATTTCTGAAAAAATCGCCGTAAATGCCTACTGCACCGAAAAAGCTCTCATAGTTTTTTTGTAACCGTAAAGGCCCTTCTACCAGTTTTTTCCTTATGAGGGCTTTTTGGGTGCAATGGGCATCTAACGTGATTTTGCCAGTAATTTCCTCAAATATAAATGTCAAGAGCAAGTCAATTTATTTATTTATTTTAGTTACAATTTTGCCTATATCACTTTATGAGTTCTCTTTGCTGCTGTCATATAACTTTTAAATATACAAGAAGTGTGCTTCTGTAATTAAATCATGTATTCAAATTATATATTTGTAGAAGGATCTAATTGAAACAATCCTATTGAAATAAATCTAATTAATGAACTCTATTTCAAATAAATCAACCTGACAAACAGTGCCCGATATATTAAATACAACTGCATAGATTTTATTCATGTCTAGTTCTGACCGTATTTGAGACTTTAATTTAAATTCAGTCATTAATTATCATGTGACCAGGAAACAAGTGGGGTCGTGGCGTAGGTGGTTGTTCAATTCATTCAGGCCAATTCCAGAAGAATGATAGCTTGCACTTGAAAGCCACATGCAAGAGATACCATGGGAAGATATGCATAAATGATACACTTCTACACAACACATGTGGTAAATAAAGGCTTCTGCATGCAATCAAAATTGTGGTCCTCATCTTGGATTAAGTATATCACAAAATTATTTTGATTGAATGAGCTTAACTGTTTTCATTTTACTAATAAAATGGACTTGTATTTGTTGATTTTTAGTGGTTGGACTATTTTGGTCAACTCTCATGTGCTTACTGTTTGTAATTGATTATTTCAATTTAAATTAATCTCACTTGTTGTCTAATTAGCATTTTGGGTTGTGAAATCAACGGCTTACTTTCTTTGTGGACATTTGTGGGTGTGGATTTCACACTATATAATTGGTAATACGTACTTTTTTTTTTCTTGTACGACAATGGAATGAGAAATAGAGAACACTTTTTTCCACTCAAAAAGTCATCTGATTCCTAATACATCAATTTTTTCGAAATTTTTCCATTAAAAAATTCTACAACAGAGCAACATATTAGATCATATCTATACAATATTTTGATTTTCTCTTGTGAAAATATTGTCGCAAAAACATGCCTTAGGTCTGTTTGGTAGGAACAACATTAGGAATTATGCTATATGAAATTTAAGAAAATTCTCAAATTCTTGTCAACATTTTTAACAATGGAATTTGTCAAACACATTCTCTTGTTCGTTTGTTCAACAAAAGAATCTCATTATACGCATAAAAATTATTCTTATTTTCCACGCACGATTATTTAGTTGTTTGATAAAAGAAGTTTCCCTTGAGGAAAAGTTGTAAGAAAAAAAAATAAAGAACTGATTTCTTTTCTTGAAATTTTTTATAAAATAATTAAGCTTACACTCTAATTGAAAATTTTTAAGAAGAAAAAATTAAATTATGAGTCATGCATTTTTTGGCAAAAATACCCTAATGGACGATGTTTGCAACCTTATCCTCCTGAAATCAAGTATAACAGAAAAAAGAAAAGTTGTAGGAAGTTGATGATATTGTCAACATGGGTACTTTCATTAAAAACAAATACAGAAAACTCTACTGTCATTTTATGATTTTTCTTAATAAAATTATTTAAATAAAGTTTGTGCTTAATTTTCTCCGTAAAGATCCTAATTATAATATATGAAGCTTAGGGGGTTTTATTTGAAATTTAAAGTCCAATTTAGCAATTGATTGCTCAATTGAATTCCCAATTTTGACTTTATATTTTCAAATAAGAAGATTCATTCACGACATAAGTGTCATGCATGATCTAGACTCCTTAATCCTTATTTGGTAGAAACATTGCCTACTTTAATGTTAAGTTCCAAATTCTCATTCTTCATTATTATTATTATTATTTGTTTTTCTTTCAACTAATTTTTATTTGTTTATTATTTTTGAGATTTTTATTTTGTTCCTTAATAAAACAGATGAAATAAAATTGTTGTTTACTAAATAAGAAATATAAAATAAAAAAGACTATGATAGATTAATTTATTAAACCAAAGAAATTCTGACATACTTTTTTCCTATGCCATCCATTCCCCATAAAGATATTTTAACTGCAATTGAGAAAAGTAAATTCATAAATAATTTTATAACTTATTTAAAAAATAAACTCATAATAGTTATCAAGAAATGAAGAAGTGTTAGTGTAAATAAAAAAGAAACCTAAATACAAAAATATAAATATTCCATCATTGGCCCAAATTCTTGTGTCCCTTATTCAACTTTTAATTGACTTCTTTTGAAAATGGAGTGGCCTAAGTCCCTCTTGTTTAGAAAATTAACACACTTTGGCTTGAATCTAAATTTGCGGCTACCTAAATTGATTAAAAAGTTCCAGAAAATAAAAAAATATTTTATATTACATATGTATTAAACAATATAAATGTTTTTTTTAGTATATGTACATAAGTTAACACATACATAAAACTATAAATAGAAGTAAAACCTTTGAAATAAAAATTATCATAATTTATGTTGGTTTTCGACATGGACTTACACACCACTATCATCAATGAGATCGATTTTCCGTGGCAATACAACAGTGATTTTCTAAGAAATGAAATAATATGCGGGCGAGGATGGGAGATCAATACTTGAAAAATGAATAAGAGTGATAGATTGAATAGAATAACATCCTTACTTATTTGCTAAACAAGTTATAGATGAATGACAAATGTTGCGAATCTAATCATGCAAAAAGAATAACAACAAGTGTCAAATAAAATGATTGTTTAAATATAAAAAGTCATAGATGATTGACAAATGTCACTCATTTAAACTGTCGTGCCAAAAGATGTTAACTAAGTGTTAGCCAAACAATAAGCCAAGTTAAGTTAGGTTAGAAGATCAAATACAATGTATTGATTTAACTCAAACCTAATCTATTCAATAATTAGGTAAAAAATGTTAACTCAAATCTACAAGAAAATAAGAAAGATCAACTCGAGCTTTGAATACCTAAACAGGGTTCAAGTTAACCCCAAGGGGTTGGCCGAGTGGTCAGGATCACGGTTCCTCTCTCTTCTCGAGCTAGAGGTCCTGGTATCGATCATCGGTTCCCCCCTCTTCAAAAATCGAAGGTTGAATCCACCAGTGCTATAACCTGGGGGCTACAGGGGTTTTAACCGGCTTCTCTCTGGGCCCGGAGGGATTAGTCTAGCCCAAAGGGTTGGAAACCATCCGTTATAAAAAAAAAGGGGTTAAAGTTAGGTGGTCAACTCGGTCAAAATTGCTGTTGTTATCAATTTATTTCAAGACTTTCTCC
Organism: Litsea cubeba; assembly: GCA_012931725.1. NCBI lineage: Eukaryota > Viridiplantae > Streptophyta > Magnoliopsida > Laurales > Lauraceae > Litsea > Litsea cubeba. The sequence goes on along the minus strand of CM022945.1, from coordinate 3,897,213 downwards.
AATTAAGGGAATACAACTCATTTTATCAATGACCTTATGTAAAGTTCTTATTAATTATCGTAACTTAAAAGAGTTAGTAAAATTCTCCCACTTTAGTTTTATTGGAAAGTGACCTACACCAAACTCAAACTTGACATGTTGTCATCGACCCAATTATATTTTATACTTAGAAGTTTGTAGTGATCTTGTAATAGTCATTTATCGGGTTTGGAGAAAATCGACTTGGATCCAGTCTATTGCAATTGACGCAACTGTGTTTGAACTTTATTTTTTGTTTAAAACATTTACCACTACGTGATTGACAATACATAAATAATACCTCGAATTGCATAATCATGGCCTTCAAATTAACAGACTTTTTACCACGTACTACTTGTTTGAACTTTCTCAATTACTTATATTTTATGTTAAAGTTGCTGTTTTCGACCGAACCAATTGGAATATTTACATTTAAATTATAAGCTTATATTATTACTCTATTTTATCTCCAGTTGTTCATCTATTTAAGGGTAATTTAGTTATTTTTGTTTATTATATATGTGGTTAAGATAACTGTCTCATTTATTTTGAATCCCGTTAATCAAGATGGATTTAAAGAAAAGACTCCACCTTTTTTTTATAAGAAAAGCCCATGTCTATATCACCCAACAATTTAAAATTATGATTAGTTCTCTATGATTATGTAACTATATTATTTTAGTCAAAATAACTTTCAAAATTATGAACTTTTGCATTTTTTTGTTTGTAAATAGGGTCCACTTTTAGTCTCATATCCAATCAATCCAATTATATCACTCCACTTTGAATTAGACCCTTCTATAAAATCAACTACTTAGGAAATATTTGATATAAATTAAAAGAAAAACCAACATACCATGTGCAGTGAATAATATTCAAGATGACATAAAATTTCTATTAATCTCTTACTTCTCATAAAATTTGTATTTTAATTACCTTTTATTTTCTATTTTTTGAACATCGATGCTAATAAAGCTTTAATTAAAATTAATACATAGTATTAATTAATATGTCTAAAATGTACCCCCCCCCCCCCCCCACAAATCAAAACTACTATGATAATTTTCTTAATGTATTTACAAGTCCATGCTTCATGCACGGGTGATCAAGTTAGTTTTCTTTGTGAGAGCGCATTTTGATTTTCAATGGTAGGGGTATAAGAATGCATGAGTCCTCTCTCTCTCTCTCTCTCTCTCTCTCACTCTCTCTCTCTCTTAAAAATAGAAATTTGTAGAATGTTGCATCCTCTGTTGCACACACAAATTCTAAAAGGGAAGAAATTAGAGTCTTCGATCTATGAGCTACCTCTCCTTTATTAAACTTTAGTAGGATATAGAAATTCTCCTAGGATATAGAAACTCTCCTTCTCATACTTTAGAATCGGGAGTTTTTGCATAAAAAAGGGGTTTTTTATATATAGACCCCTAAGGTTTGTAGGATTTATAAATAGGCCCCTGAGATTTTAGTATTACAAATAGACCCTGCATTTTCATTTGAATACCTCCCATGTCTCCAAAATCAACAATCTTCCAACCGCCATAGGTTTTTAGAGCGAAATGGCATTCTTATCCAACTCTTTTATCCTTATATGCATAATTTCAAAAGCTTAGCTCGTTTTTTTTATAAAGCATGTAACATTAACAATTGCACTCTATGGAAGAGAATAACCCTACATAAATTCATTTTTTCTTATCAATACAAGGCTCATTTCATTAAATACAAATTGATTATGACGACAATCAACACCTGTACTTATAAACAGTTATAATCTATCTAATCCATACATGACCCATCGTTGGGTTGATGACGGTTTTAAAATATATGATTATGCTTCCTGTGTAAAGAAATATTGGGGGAATGGAAAAATGTTTAAAAAAAATAGTTTTTTAAAAATTTGACGCGGGGGGGGGGGGGGGGTGGGTTTTGGATCTGTGTCAAATAAATATTGGGAGAATGGGCAAATGTAAAGAAAACATATTAATGTTTAGAATTTGCAGGGAGAGGGCGGAATTTTAAAATTTTCTCATATATGAGTGGGGGCTCCAGTCCCCAGGCTCTTATACCTGGGTCCACCCTTGGTCATGTGCATGAGAGTGTTATTGAGAGAAACCATTGAGACTTGAGATAAAGTATTGATATTTTTATAAATAATAATATACTAATTTTTTAATGGATATAATGGTAAAATTGTCATTTAAATAAAAATCCAACACAAGTCTCAAAGTGGCTGCCCGTTCTTATTAGGAATATTGATTTTGGAGACACGAAAGGTATTAAAAAGAAAAGACAAGGGCCTATTTATAAATACTAAAATCTCAGAGGCCTATATACAAATCCTACAAACCTTAGGAGGTATATACAAAAAGCTCGTCCGGCAGAATTTGAAATTGCTAGAAGTTTCTGTTAGAAATTCCACTTATCAAAATGACCTAGGGAGTCCATAAGAGGCCATGTCACTTATATAGTAGGCACCAAATATATAAACCTACTTACCAAGTGGTTGGATTGGCACCAAATAAGGTCTGGCAGAATTTGAAATTCCTGAAGCTTCTATTAGAAATTCCACTTATCAAACCATACTATAGGGTCCGAACACCAAAACAACAGACAAAAATAAAAGAAAAAAAAACCCCAAAAGGCTACATCCCATCCATACTGGATAGGAGCTAAGGTGGGAAAGAACCGTCCAAAAAATAATTGCTATTTGCTAAGGAGCTAAACTGAGTTAAAGAATGGACTACCCTATTAAAATCTCTAGGAATAAAAGAGAACTTAACATAATCAAAGGACTTAGCAATGTTCAAAATGTCGTTGATGAGGGTAATTAAGGACTAATCTAACGATCAATTGATACATTGAACCACCTCCAACGCATCAGAAAAAAACTTGAATCCTTGAAAATCCTTTAGCCACAACATAATTTAGTGAGAGTTGGAGACAAGCTCTACCTTCCTGTCCTTCCATCTGGCCTTTTAAAAGCCGCATCAGTAAAAACTAGAATAATATTATCTGAGGAAGGTCTAGAATGGGTCTCATTCTTGGGAGAAGAGAATACCACATCTGTTGGAGCCATAATATCTCACTGTGCTAACATGCAATTAGCTTCCCTCAAGATTTGTTCTGGGTTAATAAAGGCCATTTCATTTATAATAGTAGGCACCAATATACATACCATCTTACCAAGTGGTTGGATTGGGGTGACTTCTTCATCTGAAGTATTAAACTTAGCAGAGATCAGTAAAGTCTACTGCCATATACTGTGTCTGATAATAAAATTCTCTAGGTGAGATTTAGGTCAGGTGGGAATTTCCACATCATGTCCAAATCCAAATGTTATTCCTTCCTTTTTCTTTATTAGTATTTGGGAACTCAAGATTGAATTTATTACAAGAATCTCTGGAAATTTAAATCTTACCAATACAAAATTTCTTAAGTTCTTGCTGTGAAAAAGACCTGTAGGATTTGAAAATTTTAATAATGGTAGAATTCCTCACAAAAATCTTAGGGCTTTTCAAATTCTCCAGATTAGAACTCCTGAAACTCATGCTACGAAACAAGCCCATAGACTGATGAATGTGAAATAAAAGATAAGCAGGTGATAACATTTCAAATGGGCAAGGTTAATATGTCACAAAGCCTTTGTAAGTCCAGCCTACTTAATTATGGGCCAAATATTTAGGCTTTCATCCAGTCCACAAGTTATGGAGTTGGGTATAAACCAAGTCATTGGAAGAGAATGCTCATTTGTGTTGACATGTCAGTCTTGGTCAGGCCCAAGTCACTGATTTGAATTAATTAGGCAGGCCCAGACCTGACATCGTGCACTGTGGGTCCTGTGGGTAGTCTTGTTAACAGGTTCCTAAGACGGTTGAGCCCTAGTCCAATAGAGATATTCAGGTATTGACCCAATCGGATTAGTCGATTAGATCCGATAGGTTCATAACTGCGAATTCAGCGAACCTGAACATGTATCCAATTGTCCATCCAGCCCAATAATGGGAGTACATGAATTTACAGGTTGGACCCTTCAGATTTAATTGCTGCTCATTGATATTGATATCCTTGCCACCCTAAATTTAAATCTTACCAATACAGAATGTTGAAATTCTGCAATTTGGACAGGTTGGATAAGGTATTTACCCACCAAGCTTGACCCAAAATTGCTTGAGAGAAAACTTGAACCAAATCGAAAAGGGAGCCAATGTGCCTGACCCAGCCCAACCAGAGTTGTAGGTCGTGGCCCAGGTGCAGTATAGAGTTGGACTAACATGGTAGCTTGAGCTCCCAAATTTCTTTATGGAACTTTAATATATATATATATATATATATATATAAAACATGTAGAGCTAGCATTAACCTATATCTACACACACATGGAAGTAGGATTTGGTGCAGGTCGGGCTAAACCCAAAGCTTTTCTAAGTCACAAATGCCGTGTTCCTTACCAAATTCGACTTAGACTCTTAATGAATTTATGATTTGTGATTCCAAACTCACGCAGTCCGTCACAATTATAGGCTGGGTAGGATTTGAAATCATTATTTTTTTTTTCATTTTAAAATCAAGGTAGGAAAGCTTAGCGAGCTGATTCTTGACCGTGCCGACTCAACTCATTTTGATGAAAAACGGAGTCAAATATAGCGGAAACTCAGCAATTCACCTCATTTTAAGAAATTATATGCATTCTGAACCATTTGATAGATACATTTGATTTTAAACCATTGATATTTAATTTTAAGTTATTAATGCTTGAGTCTTGGAGTTAGCAATTTAAAAATGATTGATTGAAACATAATTTAAGATATGTTTGATATTTTACATTCGATGCTTGGTTAAAAATCATATAATATGCAAGATTTTTTTCTTATTATAGTACTTTTCTTGTATATATAAATTTTATAATTGATTTATTATTATTAATACATGTCTATCTAATTTTAAAAGTATTTGATCTATTTTTAGATAGTTTTAAAGTATTTTTAAAATAAAAACACAAATCTCCTTAGTCATCGATAATTTAGAGTTGCCTAAGTCAAGTCTGAGTCACAAGTTTTACAATATTTTTTAAAGTACAAAATTAAAATATATTGTAAGTTAATAAAATAATTCATAAATGTTGCGGGGCAACTTCGGTCAGCTGAAATCCCAACCTGTTTTGAATCAACCCATCTGGGAGTTGGTGGAGTGACAGAAGGTGTGGATTTGCTTCCCACGTTTTGTGTTTGAAACCAGTCACAGATTTACTAAGTATGCGTTTGTGTGGATTTAACAAGACACCCTAAAAAATAGTCCTCTTCAATGATATACCTCGTCATCAATTAAAAAAAAAAAACTGTTCTGAATCCAACAAACTCACCATCAATGCACCCTCCTAATTGGAGCTGATTAGGGTGAGGCTCCCATTTAACTGACAAGTTGCCAGCCCTATGCTTGCTTGCATACACTCAAACAACATACATGATATGGCACTCAAACAATTTTAGCCGGCCTTTGTAATCTACAAACCAGTATTTAAACCCCAAATCTCAGTCCTAGTGAATTTGGTCCATCCAACTTCAGGTCTTGACCCAACCCAAGCCTCACCCCTACCTATCATGTCAAAATGCCAAATTTAAATACAAGCCCTAAAATTGACCCTGACCTAAAATACAAGCCTAAGCCCAACCCAAACCTAAACATGGCTCAACCCAATTTCACTTTTGGCCTCCCTGATGTAAAGCACCCCCCAAAAGGGTTATTTATGCGTTACAGATGTCCATGTCCCAAAGACAGAAATCACCAAAGTCTCTATCACAAGACAATCTTAATCATACTCCCAAGACATGGCCATTCATTCATCACATGGAAGATTAACAATATAAAAAATAGTGAAGACAGAGCCGTAATCAGCGGCAAAAAATCATCAAGAGACATCGAATCATGTTGATTTGGGCGTGGGCCCCACTGTTTCGACGGCCTAGCTGGCGTGCACGTATATATGCCTTTTTTCAGGCTAGGCTCCTGTGCTCTTCTTCCACCACTAAAAATCAAATTCAACTGACTATTTCACCTTCTTGCAAAGGTGTGGGGTGGGCCACACAGCTGTTAGTTCCTTTCCTATTATAGAACATTGATCATCAAATAATATACTTGAGGCTCGTGTAGGTACATCTGGGGTCCTATATTTTGATAATGCAGATCATTGATGTGATCAATGACATGGAGTAGGTGGGCCTTGCTTTGAAAAGTCTCACCTATCTAAAATTCAAGTCTTTGACCGGCAGCTTTCACATTTAATGACCAAAGAGAATGCATAGGTAAGTGTCACTCAGCACAGGTCTATGTATGGGTAGCCCAGGTAGAGCAGGATCTTCCAATTTCCAACCTGAGATGATTTTGAGGGCATGTCTAGGAACATTGAGGCTCACCAGATCAAAAGGTCCATAATTCAAAACTATGGGTCTCATGTCTACACATCAGCAGTGAGTACCTAACTCCCTCTGATTTTGTCAATGAAATAGAGATACAATCAAGAGTTTGCTCACATTAAACATTGGTTTTCTATCACATACTCAATTCACACTGTGGCCCATCAGTTTGATGGTCTAGATTTGTCTACATTCTACTTCCATATTGGATGAGAATCTGAGATGAGTGATGGGTCTATGAGAAAGAATAGCTTGAAGAAGTATAAAAAAAAAAACCAAAGGAACTGGACATGAATGTGCGTGTCATCTGTCTCCGTCCATCCATCACAAAAAGCAACAAAGCATAAGACAAACACCCGACAAGCCACGACGATATCATCCTCCCAAGGAGTCTGAAAACTATTTTACTAATCCCCACTTATATTTTCCTATAATTATAAACAACCCCCTTCTTTCTATTTTACAAATAACTACCTCTCTATTCATTTGACAATTTTGGCTTAACTATAGGCAAATCATATATTTTTCTTGCAGAAATATGAAGTTTTACTCTCTCATTCAGATTGAATCTACAGTCAACCCAAGGACCAAAATCTGAATTAACATAAACAAGACTAAGAAGGCAAAAAGTTTATCCAAACCAGATTTGGTCAAATTGTCTGTCAATAAAGGTGGGTAGTTGTAAAAATAAAAAACTGTTAATCATTCGTATTAAAACACATACAGATGGTTCTGTATAAATTGCTAATGCCATTAACCATGATATAAGAAAGGGTGCTATAAAAGAAAAGAAAGACAAAAGAAGGAGCAGACCAAAAAAGTAGAGCACTGTTAGCTTGTTGTAAATGGATGAATGATTTGAACTTTCAAAGGGTGAATATGGCTTCACATCCCCACATCTCATATCTCACATGCATGTCTGTGATGGGTGATGACTGATGAGATTACACAACACACCTTTCCCAGAAAAGTGAAAGGTTAAAAAGGCAAAGAGAGAGTGGGAAAAAAAAAAGCCAAAAGAAAAAGATAGTGCACCTCACGTGATGATGGGTAGATAGGAGTCCAATACCAGAATCCAATGCTTAAATTTTACATGATGCCCCCTGACAAGCACACCCGTGTGAACACACGGGCGAGTCTTACACAGGCAAGTTGGGATCGAACTGGGAAGGGTAATGAGGTGGGCCCCACACCCTGCAATGAACATGGACCACGACTGGGCGTCTATGATAGGGACCCTTTTCTTTTCTCTCAGGAAATGAAGACAATCCAGAAAGAATTTTCAGAAGAAAAATTGAAAAAAGTTGAAATGAGGAAAAGCTGGCCAGGAGAGTGAAAGGGCTGGCGTGTGTGGGTCCCATCTGATTGAATTGCAATCAAATTGCTTTGGTGATTGTGGCCCACTCACAATGTCAGCACCCATGTGACATTCCATAAAAATAGCCCCAAAAGAAACCGTATCAAGACAAAGGAACAAACAATAGCATACAGAGAGAGAGAGAGAGATGATAAGAAAGAGAAATGGATTTGTTTAAAGTAGACAAATTTCAAGTAATCTAATGTATTTAATTGTTTTCATTGAAAGGAGGGAGGGAGAGAGACTTGTTTAAGTAAACTCCAATTCAAATGATCTAATCTAATTTTACTTTGATGGAAAGTGTCTCTGTGTGTAGTAAAATAACAAAGGAAGGAAACAAAGAAGAAGGGTGTAAGGGGGTATTCATCAAATCAAAAACTACAACGTGAAGAGCTTTTCTTCTGCTTTTCTTTTTATCTTTTCTCTTCTCCCCACCCTTTTCTCGTGCCTCGCACTCGTGCCTCAGCTCTCCTCCTTTCGACTGTTTTTCTTCCTTTTTCTTCTTCGCTGCTTCTGCTGCTGCTGTACACACCGTTTTCTTTCTTTCTTTCTTCATAAAACTACATTTTCTTTTGCTTTTCAACGACTACTCCATGACACAGTAAAAAAGTAAAACAAGGAATTACAAATACAAGAGCCTGGAAATTAATTTTCCGTCGACTCGTTTTTTTCACCTAGAGATACAGAGAGGTAGAGATAGAGATAGAGAGAGATGGACTTAGAGAGAGAGATGTGTGGATGGATGATGATGACCCACGTCTGTCCAAAATCAGTCTTCTTCTGTCTGTATGTATTGCAAGTGTATGTAGTTGTAGTAGTAGTAGTATGTATTGGTGGGTGGTCGTCGTCTTCTTCTTCTCTACGTATTATACGAGTAAGTAAATCCTCCTATGGTCGGTCGCTGGACAGCCCAATATCAAGACAAAAAACAATAGCACAATCACTCATTAGCCGCTTTGAACTGAGAAGAAAAAAAAGACTCTCTCTCTCTGTCATCTATTTCTAACTTCTAAGGGTTATCATTAGTCAATTACCCGAGCAAGTGGTAATCAATCTCCCCTACTTGCATGGCCGCCCACTTTCGTCTCCTACATGCCTATGGCTCCATGGCCGGAAGAGAACCTGAAATAGAAGACACCCATCAAAGGAAATGAGACTCAAATCTCAAAAAAAATGCTTCTTTTTTTTTTTTTTTTAAAGTTGGAAGATGAATGATAGAGAGAGACTGAAGTAGAAGACATCCAACAAAGCAAATGAGATTCAATTTCGAAAAAAAAAATGCTAATGTTGGGTTGTAAGATGAGAGAGATACAAAGAGATAACAGTACTAGTAGTAGTACCTGGGCATTTGGAAGAAGCATGATTTGAAGGAAGCCATGTCAAGAGTTGAATTTGCAGGGAACAAGGAGGTGTTTAGGCTGTTATTGGATGCAGTATCAGAGAATATGGAGAGAGAGTCCCCTTTGGTGGGTGATGCGAATGGACTATCAGGAAGATTGTGCTCCAACACCGAACTGAAGAGAGAATAAATAAAAAGTGTAAAAAATAAAAGGAAAAGGAAAATCAGAGGTATTAATCTCAGCTTTTGCCCTTTTTATTTCCTGCAGCATCTGCATTTACTCCTGCTGCTACAACTACTACAATTTTAAGACAACCACCTTGAGAAGTTGAAGGGGAAAGGTTTCCCAAGTTTGCCTTTCTATTTCTACTGTTTTACCTTTCTTGGAAATTGCTATCCTCCTTGGGGCTCTCTTCAGCAGTGGTGTTGCCAGTAGATTCCTTATCAGCCTGCCCAAATGGGTCCTGATTCAGCTGTAGCTGGTGATCAGCAGCTGGGCTGGAACTGTTGTCTGTACATAATAGAAATTTCAAATTTCAAAACTAGGCCAGAAATGCATTTGGATTACTAATTCAAGAACTGGGTCTGTGGATTTTGACTGAACTGGGTACCTTCAGGTTGTACTTCAGGGCTGCTTCGATCAAAAATGGGGTGGTTGAGCTGATCAGGAGATGGAGATGGGCATGGAGATGGTGATGGAAGAGGGCTTGATAGGTTGCGCTTCTTGACATCTAGAAGCTGCAGATTCATCAGCCTCCTTCCTTGCATTTCAATGGCTTGTTGCAAATCGGCCTGCTCTTCAAGTTTCCTCAGCAAAGCATCATGTGAATTGTAGAACATTCTCGCTCCTGAAACAAAAACAAACAAAACCCAATGAATTTTTCCATCATAAACAGTTCCTGAAACAAAAACAACCAAAACCCAGATGAGAGTTCTCACTGAAACTCTAAAAAACCAAGAGAAATGGTTAAATGGGGATGCAGAAGAAAGTCATAGGAACTGAACTAACCCAGTTGCAGGTCATAGGCATCTCTGGAATCAATGCTGGAAGGAGTGGTACATGAAGTGAAATCTCCTCTCTCTCCCTGCTGCTGCTTCCTACAAAACAGAAAAAGAAGACGACATCTATAATATCTATCTACCAAACATCTATGATATCTATCTACCAAATCATTTCAATGCTCATAAGATTTCATTCATGATTACAAGAACTATCAGAGAGAGAGAGAGAGAGAGAGAGAGAGAGGAGTGCCTGTACTTGTCTGGGACTTTTCCCTTCTCCTTATAAGGCTTCACAAGAACACGAGCCTCACAGACGAAATGCGGGTTGCCTTTGGCCAAAATAAGCTTCACAGTCTCAGGATAAACAAAAGTCACAAACCCAAACATCCGTTTCTGCTGGTATGGGATTCTCACATCCTGTACAGGCCCGTAGATGCTTTTCCAAACAACAAAAACAAAGACCAAAACCCCCTTCTTTCTCAGTACAAATCAAACAACAACAAAAATCAGTTTTAAAAAAAAAAAAAAAAACTGAAAAAGACCCAAACACCATCCATTTCCTTTCAATCCAACCTGAAGTAATTGGACACATCTTCTTCTCTGAAAGTGCTATCAGCCGGAAAAGTCAAATAGATCTGTCTGGACCCCGGATTCACCATTCCTCCACCTGGGGCAACGAATTCTCCCCTCTCCATCCTCGATCTCCCGCCGAACTTGTGCGAATCGTCGCCACCTCCGAGCATCAGCGCCGCCGCGGCAGCTCTGCAAATCCGATTAAGAGAATCTGTAACTGAACAAAGAGACAGAATTCGAACAAAACACGAACTGGGTCTCATTAATTTACAGAAATTAACCTCTGGGTGTCGTTCTGCTGCTGCTGAAGCAGAAAATTCATGCATTTCCCAGCACTGTAAGGATAAGAAGCAGAAGCCATAAGCCTCTGGCTCTTCGATCTCAACAGCTCCTGACACTGCTCCACCACATCCAGCTTCCCAACCGGCCCCATCGCCGCCGCCGCCGCTCCGGCGCCGCCATCATTCCCGCCAACCGGATCCGGCAACCCATGCAAAAACCTGCAACTCGTCCCGTTCTTGCAATACCCTCTCGCAAAATACAGGCACGGCTTCCACCCAAACCCGGCTCCGGCGGGGTCGGACCCCAAGCAGATATCCGCCACGGAGCAGCTCCGACGGTGCCCGTTCACCGACGCGCCTCCCCAATTTCCGTAGGGGAAAATCATCCCCTCGCTGCTGGGGCTCCTCGAATCCATCTCGTAGAACAAATCCCCGTTTTTGGGCGGCCCGATTGGGAGCGAGTGGATCGAATTCGGGGACCCGGACGCCGCTTCGTTAAGGAAGGAGAGCTGATCCTGAAGCTGAAACTCGTCGATTAGATCGCTCCCACCATAGAAAGACGAAGTAGTCGAAGAAGACGTGCCCAAATTCAAGCCGTTGATTGGGTGGCTGATCAGCTCATCTGGGGTCTGCAAATCGTCCATCGTTCCATTTCTGGAGAACCCCCAAGAGCTGTGAGAAGGCATGGTGAGGGAGTGCTGCAGGCCGAGACCCAGAAGGCGAGAGGTAGCAGACGCAGCCGCAGAGGAATTCTGCAGCTGCTGCTGTTGTTTGGAGGAGGAGAGGAAGGGAGATGGAGATGGGGGAGTGGACGGTGTGGATGGGGTTGTGGTGGGCAGAAGGCCCAGATCTTTTCTGGCTTTGATGACAAGAGAGTGGAGGAGGGTTTCGGGTCCGAACGCCAGTCGGATCATCTCCTTGTCACCATGGTCTTGAATCAGGAGCAGACCCATGATTTTGGAAGCGTTTTCCGGGTCCAAGGCCTGGATTCTGGAGAAGACGATTCTGGTCGCTTCGTAGGCATCCATGGAAGAAGAACAGTTGCAGAGAAAGGAAAAGATAGAAAGAGTGAGGAAGACCCAGGGATTCTATCTATGTCTTCAGCTGCTGAAAGAAAACATGAGAAAGTTAAAAAAGGGAAGAGAGAAGTGAGAGAAAGAGGAGTTACTTGTCAAAAAGCAATGATGATATAAGGAAACAGAAAATGAAAAAAAAGGGTATCTCTTCTTTGTATCTTTTTTTTCTCTCTGTATGGATATGATGAGCTGTTTTGAGCTATATCTCTCTCTTCTCTCTCCCATGGACTTACCAAGAAAGCTGAAGGGGGCTTTGAGGGATGCTTTTTTTTTTCTTTTTTCTCAGCTTCTTGTGTTGTTTCTCTTTCTCTAGCTCTATCTAATAGATGGGTGTTTTGCTGCACTTGTACTGTTGGATACTGATGTGTGGTCCTGGGTTTTGTTGTTTCTGGAGAGAGTAGAGTGTTTGCAGAGAGGGAGAAATGGAACAGAGCTAATACTGGTCTGCTCTCTCTCCCTAGTCTTGCTTGTTGAGCTGCTGGGGTGCTTCTGATGGTGTTGTTGGAGGGGAGTATGAATTGATAGCCCTCATAACTCTGAGGGACTGCTGCAGAAGAGGGTGGGAGGAGCTGATTTCTATGGTCTGCAGCTGGCCCCCCTCTATGTTTTTTTTTTTTTTCAGCAGGACTGGGGAGAGTGTGTAGATCTAGATCTGAGCTCTTCAAATACTGCACGTTCTTCCCTTTCTACCCCAAACAAAATCCTTCTCTCTCCCTCTGGTTGAGGTCAATGCCCCTCCAATCACAGCTCTCTTTCTCTCACCTCTCTACTAAATTCCCTCTAAAACATCATCTGGGTGGGTCCCATAGCTACCCCTCCAATGCTGCTGCTGTACTGCTCCTGCTCTCCAATTGTAAATGTGTATAATATTTGCTTTTGTTATTATTGTATGTGATGAGAGAGAAAGAAAGAGAGAGGGAGCTGAGAGTGTTTGTACGTTCTAAATCCTATTGGGGATTTGTTGGGCAAGGTAGCATGTATCTAGTGTTTCTCCCTTCTGCAATGTCGTTTGGCAGATGCCCCACTAAATTAATATTAGATGAATGTCTCTCTCTCCTTCTCTTTCTCATGAGAGAGATGGATAGATAGAGATTATGATTCATCTGAAACATTAAAAACTCTCTCCCTCCATTATTCTGTTTTATCTTTTTACTGCCTCCGAGGGACCGAGAGGGAGTAAAAATAAAATTCAAAAGTGTCATCATCATCATCTACTGATTTACAAAAAGAGCTGATGATGATTTGAAAATCGAAATCCAACCATCTAAAAAACCATGCTTGTTAATATTAATAAAGACCTAATTAAATGCCTTAAATTAGAAAGTCATCAACATCCAATGAATTTAAGAACTGTAAAAACTGAGTCACATGTCATATTTTGGAAATTACTGATGAAACTGATAAGCGGATTCAAATGGAGAGAGAAACAGAGAATCTTGTCTTACTAGCCCTTGTTGGGGGCTTTCACATGGAGTGATATAGACTGTTGATCTAGCAGGCCCCGTCCTGATTGGGCAGGTGCTTAAAAAAGGACAGATATTATAATGTACGGGAACGAGAAACCGTGAATTCCTATGGAGAATGGGAGATTAAAATTTGTATTGTGGTTTTCACAAGGCAAGCCATTGCATCAAATTAGTATATTTTATGACTTAAGGAAGATGATATTTAAATTCATCCTTGGACTTGAATCACTGTCTGTGATGTCATTTGATTTTATTTTTTTCTTAAGTTATGTTTGTTTGCAATCATTTCCTACCTCAAATGATTTTATTTTATGTGAACTGATGAAAGCTTAATACTAAACTTTCTAACATTGTAATTTGTACTTTGTGTTGCAACAAAGCATTTTAATCTAATGAAATCTATTTCTTTACTACTATGAAATCCAATTATTTAGAATCTCTTTACCAAAAATAAAATCTTTAGAAACTTTATCCCGATTTTTTTTTACAAAAAATTGTTAAAAATAACTTATCTCAGAAATATAAAACCACAAAGAATATTGCAAAAATTCAAATTAAGGGAATCTTCTTCAAGATTTATTGGGCATGTTCCTTTATCGGAATTTATAACTAGAATTTGAGAGGTTGAGATTTTTTTGACATGGTGTGATATCTTGTCCCTTGGCATTTAAAATGTTTGTGTTTCTTTCATTAGAATTTCAAATTCCACCCACCCAAAAGAACTTTTAGAATTATTGAAATTCTACTCTCTATATCATTTGTTGGAATTTCAAATCCTCCATCAAAAGGAGGGATTTGGAATTCCACCTAAGGGGACAACTTTTGGAGAATTTGAAATTCTCCGGGACATGAATTTTTGAAATTCTGATAAAGAAACGAGCATGTCGAGATCTTCATGCAAAATGCATTCTCTTTGACATAAGTTTTTTTTTTTTCTAATATGAAGCAATTTTATTATTAAATGTTGGCATTTTATCCTATTTTATTTTTTCAAAATTATATATTTTTTCTACAACTCTATTAGAAAAAAGATGTTGAAGTTGGTGCCATAGTGGTCTTTCCCACAATGCTAGATAAATTTATTCCAATGCCAAAAAAGAAATGTTGGCCCCATAAGTCAAAACTTTGAAATATGTTACGAGGGCCCATCTAGGGATGTAAAGCGGGCCGGGCCGCCCAGCGCCGGCTCGGTCAACATGTTGTGGCCTGGCTCAACCTATAGCAGCAAAAAAAAAAAAAGGGCTATATAAGATATATTTACGATTAATGTTGCATCTTTCTATAATATTATTTTGTGGCGGAGAAGAGGAGGGGGCAAATGATGGAAGAAAAATAATGACAAAAAAAGGTTACGGGATTAGAAATATCATAGGGTCCAAAAATCAAAATTATAAAAATATCATAGTTACAAATTGTAATTTGGACAATGCCAAAAAATCATCATAGCTGTAAATTTTATTTCAAGTTGGAAATTATCAAAGCTGTAAATCTTACTTCAAGAAAACTATCATAGCTACAAATTTTATTTCAAGTTGAAAATTATCAAAGTTGTAGATTTTGTTTCAAGAAAATAGTATTAGTTGTAGATTTTATCTTAAGTAGGAAATTATCAAGGTTGTAAAGTTTACTTCAAGGTTTTTTTTTCTAATTTATGTTATATTATAACGTTTTAATTTAAAGAAAGATTTAAAATATTTTTTGGCCCTTGGGCCAGCCCGGCCTGTGGAAGGCACGGCATGGCCCATATCCGTGCCTACGGGCTGTGTTGGGTTAAGTCCTACCACTCCCTGGCACGGCATGATTGGGTCGTGAGTGAATGACCGGTATGGCCCATTTGCCACCCCTGGGCTCACCTAGGGCCCCTTAGATTAAGGGTCGGTGGGGATGGAAAGATCAATGTGGCGCCACCCTAGATATTACATTTTTAATAATTTTGGTGATCATAATCCTTTCTTCTGTTCCCTATAACTTTAACAATTTTATCTGAAAATCTTTTTGACTCTCAATTCAACGGTTTAGTTATAGCGAATTATTGAAAACCCCATGGGATCTAGTGATATACGGGAGGATTTGGATGGTCCATTTGGATCTGTGATCAGGTGGGCCCCACCTACTACTCGCATGGTAAACTCGTGCGAGGTGGGCCCCACAAAACCCTACCTGCGGACAAACTTATTGGCCCACCAAGGGTCACAGCCAATCATGTTATTGTTTTCGCCTCGAACATTATTGCTCGAAACCACATTTTTGGATCATGTTGTAAACTACTTGAAAATCCTGTTGCTATGTAATTTTTGTTGAAAACATAGTAGATATTACTAATCTCCAACAAAATGGTATACACATTGTGATTCACATTTTTATATTAGTTTCTAACTTTTCCCGCCTAAACTTATTTTAAATCACTAATAGTTAACAATTTTTATTTCCTTGAATTCCTTTAAATTTATGCATTGCTTTTGGCTCAAACTTTGTTTTAAAATGGCTTAAAATATTAGCTACTTACAATATTGACTATTTTTCAGATCACTTGGGTATCCATAAGGTCTTTGACCTAATACGACTAATCTCCTAAGCGATGCCCGCTAAACCCACACGAATTCACACCAGACAAATCTGGAGTGGGCTAACACAAGACATGGGAGCAAACACAAACCTAATGTCACTCCATAAACTCCAAGATGGATACTTACAATATTGACCATAAACTGATATGCATTAACTTTTTAAGAAAATACGCAATATCAGCAAGATACAATGTGTAATTCCTATAAGAGGTCTAGAGACAAAGGCTGTGAGAGTATTTAGAAATAGAGTCTATGAGAATATCTTCAATAATAGTAACAAATACTCCCACTGCAGAAGAGGTCCAGAGAAATTGAATTTTTGAAAGCCATTTTACCTTATTGTGATGTCCCGGAAAAGCGAAGAAAAAGGAAAATAAAGTGATTTTTCAAATAGGCTTAGGGTTCTAAAAACCAAACACAACATTTGGAAATGCTCAAGGAGCAAGTTTTAATACCTGGTGGAAGTGTGCGGTGACTGGTGAGTGCCTGTGCCCAGGGGATTAGTCTTGAAGGATTAATACAACAAGAATGCCTTCATTATCAAAAAAAAAAAAAAAAACAAGTTCTAATGCCAATATTAGAAATCTTAATCACTCACATTTTTTTTTGTCAAAAACACCTTCAACGAAATAGGTCCTAAGGCCGAAGCTTAGAGAATGTGCTTCATCACTATAATCTATTAGTCTGGTCTATCCATCAAATCTAGATTGCTCCAGTTTTCACTTATTTATCATAAATAAACATCTATTTCACTTCAATCTAAAGTTTGTCCAATCGTCAGATTAATCATGAATTTCAATACTCTGATTATACATGGTCAATCTGATGGTGGACCAACTTAAACCAAAAAGGAGTATTGAATCATTTTTCTTATTTTTTGTTTTTGTTATAACATGAGAGGAATTGTAAACTATCATAATTCTAAACTAGCCCAAGAGTCATTCCCGGGGTACTCCATTCCTTTTTTAGTGCTATGTTGTGTTGCTTCCATGCTTATATGGTCCAGGAGTACTCGTTCAGCTGAATTTCTCCGCCATAGGTTGCTACTAACGTTCCTTGCTATGTTCTATTGGTGCCGGGGGTTGATGACTGGTGCTTTGTGAGAGCGAAATGCCCCTTACCACTAGGCTATCCTACGCTTCTTGTATTGTATTGGATCAATTATAAAAGGTGGAAAATGACTTCTAATTGTTTTTGAATCTCTAGATTTATAGTGATTAACTGGGAGAACTTTATGTGCCCTGCCATCATGGAATTGAGACTCTAAAAATAAAAAAGAACACCAATACATGCCACATGGCATATGAAAACTGGTTTGTTATGCCAGGTGGAAAGTAACATCTGGTCTATAGGGGCTTAAAGAGTTGAATTGCATCACCACATTGGCCTGTTTGTTGCCTTTTTGCCCGCAATTTCCTCGTTGGCATCAGAGCACGAAGTATCTGAGGCTCGTGTTTGGTCAGGTGTTCAATCGTTAAGTTGCTCTCTCCTTTTGATAGCTATCATGATATCATGCTACAAACCATGAAGTGCCATTACCAACTAATCTCATCTTAATTCTTATCTTGTAAAATGTCCTTTTAACCTTAGCCATCTTTTACCCAAAAGAAAAAAAAAAAAAAAAACCTTAGCCAAATATATTTGGGATGGAGATGCACTGATGCAGAGACCCTTCACCACACACACCCTGGCATTTGTACTATGAGTCATGTCCACCAACCTATTTGTCCCACCACAGATAAGAGTTTTAGCCAGAGAGTCATTTTTAGTGTACAGTGAAGATATTAGGGTGTGTTTGTGTAGTGAGAAAGTTTTGCTCTTAAGTGGATTTCCTTTTTTGGCGGAGAGAAGAATCCGCCCCCGCCCTGCCCCCCCAAACAATGCTAAGTGCCTTTTTCAGGGAAGAGAAGAATCCAACATTTCTATTTACCCCTTCGCGTTCTTGGATTATCGGTTCAATTTTTCCCTTTCCCTCAAGAAAAATGTACTGTATCAAATAGTAAAATAATTTGTTATATGAAAATTAGAAGAATTTTTCTCTTGTTACACAAACGCACCATAATGGACGGACGTATGATTGAATGTACCGTTTGGACCGAAATTCTGTTCGTTTGAATGGGTTCTCATAGCTAATATTTAAATGCCCTGCATTTCGGCTTTGAAAGGACGTGGGATTAGAAATTTTGACTTCAAATGCCAATAGTTGTACATGAATGATCTCAACTGTAACTTATTCATATATTTATAAATGAAAAGATAATGTACAAAGATTTTTTATAAGCAAAATCTTCTCATATCTATCATTGGATTGATTTAGTATCACATTATTCTAAATCCATCATAAGTCAAGCCAGATATAAGGTTAGGTAGGTTCGATTCAGAATGGGTATAAGCTTAACCTGCAGCTAACAATACTAAAATGTGAAAGATTAAAGACTTAGACCCGCGAGGGACTATTAAATGATCTCTTCTTTGATGGGTACTGGCTACCAATGCTTCTCAATGGCCACCATATCTACCTTGTCTTGATAGTTTAAATCGTTGCTTCGCTTCATTAGGTCATCAGTTCTAGATATGGCACCAAGACAGAGAGAGGCTAAATGCTTCTCAATCACCTTAATAAGTCAAATCCAGGAAAAATAACTATTTCATCCAAGATTTTCCTTTTAAGACTCTTTAATTAGTCTTTATTCCCCAACTCTCAAAGATCTTTTTTGATAACACACTTCTACCATCTATTCCTAGCAATTCAATGGGAAATAGGTCATGAAAACAAAGCTAACTAAATTTAGTGGAAAACAAAGAACAGGCCATGAAATGAAAACCATAGGCAGCAGAATTTAGTGGTAAACAAAGTGCAGAAATCCTAGCTGTGAGAAGAAAAAGGCCCTTAGCAATCACCTTTTTTCCGAATCTTTTCAGATCCATTCACGTGCTCATCTTCAGCCACATTTGCCAGCTAATCACACATGCACCATACATCCAAGGACAGTCGGGATCCCCAACATGTTATCCCAAACCCTTCCCATGAGATAATTTAGGGACAAATGATGTCTCAATCATTCAAAATGAATGGCATCATTTAAGATAATATATATTTAAATTTTACTTCAATAATAATTGGTCAGCCGATAAAATTGGGCACATGGCTAAAAATATAATTAGTATAATTTTATAAATTATTAATCATATATATTAATTACGTTATCAATTATGTGCTCAACATGAAAATATATCATTAGAAGAGATGATATTAAACTTATCAATAAGTGAACCTCATTATAGAGTTTAACACATCTCACCCACAGAAAAGCATGTGGGAGATAATTACAAGATCTGTACTCATATCCAAGCCCACAGAGGAGTGGACCCACATGGATGAGCAAAACCCAAAACAGGTCCCTATCAGGTGGGCCACAGGCAATCCTCCACTTTTACCATCTTTCAACTGCTGAATAAACTATTAACTACTTTTCTTCAAAAGCCATTAAATGAAGGGCCAGGATTGTCCACACAATATGGCACATAGACTGTAGCCTGCAGGGCATCTGAAGGTGGGCCCACAAGGTGGAAGATCAGGATCCACCATCAATTGGGAAAGTGTCTCTATCACACTAGACAGAGAGGTCTCTTTCTGTCACAGTACCTAATGCCTGGCCTTCACCTAAACCTATTCTAACCCTGTCTTATCTCTATAAACCATGTTTGTTCCTTTTAATACCCTTTTATCTTAATTTCATGGTAAGGAAATGCAAAACGATATGCATGTGACGTAAGTCGTGTGTGTGTCCTCAGATACCGGTTTGGTTATAATAAACAAAATGCCTTCGTACCGTTACGGTGCACGGTTCGTAGAAGCGAGACGTGGAAAACGCCTACAAGCCAGGCCTATAAAAGTATAAACTGGTTTTTAGTGTGAAAAGTAAGGAATGATTTATATATCATCTTTAACCGAATTAACAGAATAAAACATCAGATGAAATAACCAATTGTGAACCTTTTGAAGACGTATCTTGTGTGTAGGGCCCTTTGGGGGGTCCGTAGGAAGTCATATGTGGCCCTGCATCCCACACAGGGGCAGAACTAGAAATTTTATTTTGGGGGCAATGAAAGGAAAAAAAAAAGATTTTTAAAAAAATTATAAAAGAGAAAGTGAGTTTGTCATTCTTCTTTATTCATCCCTTTTAGGGTTTGTTTGGTAAACGTCGCGGAAGAGGAAACCGACGCGGAATCGATTTCCTATCACCTTAGGTGGAAAGTGCGGATCCACTCCAACGTGGAATTGTAGCCCAAACGGAGAGAAAAACCGAGACATTTTGCCGCTATACCAAAAGCTTGTAGCAAGGTGCCGGAAACTCCTCTTTCCACAATAAACTTCTCTGCATACCCATGGAAGGGTTTCCTCTTCCACGACTTTGGTTTCCAACAGGGTGGATTGGATTTCCGGAACCTATCTAGCAAGAAAAGATAATGTAAAATCCCGGAACTCCTTGTATTTTTGCCGTTGCACCAAATAAGAAGAAGAATGCGCCGGATTTTAGCCCATTTTCACTGAAACTTCGCCTACAGAAGTAAAACCTTAAAGTCTTTGCAAGTTTGCAACCTACAACTCATTTCAATATCTTCAATAAAAAGATGTGCTTTCTCCTCTTCCTCTCTTGGATTATAAGATTTGAGGCAAGTATAGACGGATTAGAATGAATATTAAAAAAATATCTTCACCAATCTCCATTAAGCATGCTTTATTTATTCTCCTTTTCTTCATTTCCTTTCCTTTTTAATTTTAAGTTTTTCTAAAAATAAAAAATATTTTATTTTCTTTTTTCTAAGAGTCAAATCATGTTAAAAGAGGCATAAACAATGGAGGAGCCATCCATTACCACGGAGGGGCCAAAGTAAGCTTCTTAGAGAAGCTTTCGGGGGCGGGGGCGCGCATTGGCCCCTGCCAGCCCCCTAGGTCCGCCCCTGATCCTACAAGCCCTGTGCCAGATCAAGTAGGGCCAGCCCCCTAGGTCTGCCCCGGATCCCACAGGCCCTATGCCAGATCAAGTAGGGCGAGAATACAATTTCACTTAGAGTAAAACGTAATTGTTCTCCACAAGTAATACACTCAATAAAATTAGTGGATGTGAGGCGAAGAAGTCTCTAGTATGTGTGAAGTTGTTTATATATGGATACCGGAGCCCTATGGTTGGATATTCTACATTCCCACGGGTAAGAGAAGAGGGTAGTTTTTTTTTTTTCAAAGCTTCTCAATCTCCGAAACACATAGATTTTCGGTAGCGTGTCCAATTCTCCGCATCTAGACCCAACAAGGTCATCTTTATCATTGGTATTGTGGGCCTTTTAGGGGTGTTGTTTAGATTTTCATATCATCCGTAAATGGAAATATATATATAGGTTACGGATGGATGAAAGGATAAGACCCATTAGAGTTTTTTCTTTTAACTAAAAGAAGTGTAGTATATATAATTGCTAACTCACATGCTTATGTCCATTACCAATTGAGCTATAACTTAGGAACGCCACACTTATCCATGGGGAAGAGTGAGAGACTACATTTTCCTCCTGTGTATTTTCATTTGTGCACTATCTTACACTCCACTCTGAATTTAAAAGTAAGAAATATGAACTGCCATCTTTTATATCCTTCCATGAACTTAGTTTACTTGTAAACATATATAGTATAAAGAAAAAAAAATTCTATCGCTTGTGGGTAAATGAGGTTCTTCAATCGCTTGAACCATAATTTACATATATATCTATATATATAACTCATTTTAATAAAATCCAAACATGAATAATGTTCAAGAGCGCAACTTTGGGTTGGGGGAGTTGACTGTGTTAGTTTTATGGACTCAATCCAGTAGGTGATATAATAAATTGATTAATTTCTTTATTTGTCAGTATATTCATACTTTCCTTTCATGAGATGAATTGTGTTTTTATTATATACTTGCACATAACCAATACGAATGACATGATGGTTCATGAGATGAACCGGAGTCCATAAGTATATTAGATGTAACTCATGTGTATGGATGAGATCCACATACGGGAGATACGTGTAGCAAATCTTATACTTAAATATCTTCACAGCCAGTGATGAGACTGGGCATCTCATACTGACAAGGTTGCAGCACTTTGATCATTATGAGATAGTGTGATTTGTCTCGATCATCAGAATGGAAGATTCTGGATCATGGTGATGGTACATCGGATGTATTGAAGGACCATGAGAAGCACCTTATAAACACTATCTTTACTTTAAGGTCTGCTCTCATAATTCCCTAACAGAGATATTAATGAACTCAAGTTTCTATCTATTCATTTGCTTTGAATCACATATGAGTGAGGCCAACTGTAGGTCAACACCTTGGTGATTTGGGTACGTGGTAGTAGAGCTATGGGAACATTCAATGGTCAAGATGGAATCTATCTCTAATATCCCCTTGTGCCAATTAATGGATTTATCATTGGTATGTGTACACCCATTCCGATTAAGAGTTAATTGGAAAGGTACCTTTGGCCATTATAATTAATTGGGACTCAAGGATAATAAGATATGGATCTAGTTTGGATGACAGGTCTAATTGATCCATGGATATTGATAGAGGAGCCTACTTGTGGTAATAGGGAAGTTTAGGGTCTTCTATGTAATTTCCTAAGACTGAAGTTTAATTGTATTTATATAGTGGAGTTATTTGCAATTAACTGTGGGCCCGAATCGCACATGTGAGGTGGGGTCGCGAGTCCCAGTTGGAGCCAGCTTTCTAAGGAATCCCTAGTGGTCCCCACGCTAGCCCAATCATCAAATGGATACTAATTCTAGTTGAACTCTAAAAGGAAAGTTACTATTTCCATTTGAAGTGAGACTTCTAATAATAGTAATAATAAACTTACTAATTTTAGTAGAAGTGAGACTTCTATTTTAATTAGAAAGGAATTAGAAAGTTACTAATCATATTTGAAGTGAGACTTCTAATTATAATATAGTAAGTTACTAATTATTGATGGAAGTGAGATTTCTATTATAATTAAGAGAGAAGAGAAAATTACTAATTAATTTGGAAGTAAAACTTCTAATGGAAATTAGTAAGTGGAGGTTTGCAAAAACTATAAATAGAGAAGAGAGTGTATTAGACGTCCACTACTTGTTCCCTTTAAGGTGATTCACACCCAACCCTAAGTTTGCAAGAGTTGCACATGTTCATCTCTCATTTTCTCTCTTCTAGTTCCTTAGAGTTCCTAGTTGTCTTCTCTTGAAGATCCCACCCGTCATAGAGTGGAAGACTATTGGATTTTGGAGAAACCTATTTGATTCGCGAAACAATTCGTCATCAAAGAAAGTAACAAATTCTCCATAAGAGCACAACCGAGCTCCAAAGGTATAATCTATTTCCTTGTATGTTATAGATCTTTGTTGCATGTTTGTTGTTGGTGTTTGAGGGTTTAGGGTTCGAGATCTCTAGATTGGTCCACTCAATAAATCAACCTACTAGTGTGCAAAAAACAATAATCTACGCAGCGAAAATAAAATCACAACGCTTCATAATCTTTCTCTTGATCTAACATCTCATCAACATGATCTTCATTAATATCATTGTCAGATAGAGAATTAGCCATGAAAGCCACAAACTTGCCATTCACAGTTTTAGAAGTTTCAATTGAAGGATCTTGTTCTTCTTCTGATGACTGTTCCTCCCAAGTTGTGTTGAGAGCCTTTTTTAATGCACCATTTTTCTTGTTGGCACACTCACTAGGATAGTGACTATAGCCATGGCACTCAAAACACTTAGTTCCTTTGCAGAATCATTTTTCGCAAATTTAGAACTCTTACACTTGACTTGTTTTGACTTCATGTACTCCTTGAAGCAATTGAACATTTCAGCCAAATCATCTTCAGCCTCAGATTCAGAATTAGACGCAATTTTCTTTTCATGCTTATTTCTTGATTCTGAGTTGGCTTTCAAAGCAATACCTTTCTCTTTTGATTTTTTTTATCCAAACGGTTTGCTTTAAAGGTTTGAAGATTTCCAACCAACTGGTTTACCTTGAGGGTATCAAGATTCTTATTTTCTTCAATAGCATCAACTTTAGAATCGAACCTCGAAGGTAGAGACCGCAAAATTTTCTTGACAATCTTGTTTTTTTGAATTTCCTCACCCAGATTGAAAACAGAATTGACAATATCATTCAACTTTGCATAAAATTGATCAAATGTCTCATCTTCTTCCATCACGATGGTTTCAAATTCTTTAGTCAGCCTTTGCAATTTAGATTGCTTCACCGTATATGTACCCTTATACACTGTCTGTAAGACTTCCTACGCTTCTTTTGCAGTTTTGCAAGTGGAAATCCTACGGAACTCTTCAGCATACACTTCATTGTATATACTATTCACTGCCTTGTTATTACAATTGGAGGTATGCTTCTCATCCTTAGTCCATTCAGCTTTAGGTTTAGGAACAGTTTGTCCACTAACTACAATTGTTGGTCTGGAGTAGCCCTCCTCAATAATATCCCAAACATTATAATCAATGGACTTAAGAAACCCAATCATCATTTGCTTCCAATATGCATAATTAGAACCATCTAGCAAAGGGGGCTTAGAAGTTGATGTCCCTTCTCGATTGAACACCATTCTAGAAATCTCTTTAGATCAAACATAGCAAATTAGTGTAACCCGCTCTAATACCAATTGAGGGTTTAGGGTTCGAGATATCTAGATTGGTCCACTAAATAAATCAACCCACTAGTGTGCAAAAAATAATAATCTACGCAGCGGAAATAAAATCACAAGCACACACCACAAGGACACCAAATTTAAGGTGGAAAACCCAAACCGGGTAAAAAACCACCGATCTGTACTGGATCTGATCAAACACTATGAATCTCGCAATTACAAGAAACTCAGATTTCTTCCCTAGATACCCCCTATCTAAAGACTGAAGTTACCTTGTGTCGCATCACGCTTCAACGACATCACACCGTTGATTGCAACAGATCCAGCACTTGACTCCTCAAATCTTCTGCGCAAGAAGATGATCTTCTACAAGGGATGCAGAAGAAACTTACTCTCTAGAGTACTTGGCAGCACAACTCTTTAAAAATCTCTAGAGAAAATTTCTCTCAATTTGATCACTAATTTAGAACTTGAGAGATGATCTTGTGTCTTTCTCTTGCCTTTGGGTTGTGAGAAACACCCAAAATATAGCCCAAAATTCATGCTTAAGACTCCTTGTAATTATCCACTTAGAAAGAGAATCCATCTCAAACTTTCTCAAAGAGTCCGGATCCAACTGGGCTTAATTCGCCGTTCTTGCTATAGCGAGAAGGAGTCTCGCTATAGCGAGACCACTTACTGTCTTCACAACATTTTTTTCTCTTAAGTGGCTCTGACAGCCTCTTTCATCCTGTCATGACGTCTTTGCCTTTGAGTCCTGACATGACTGGACACACCTATTATTCTAACATTGTTCTATCTTGAAGATAGATTGATTTACTGATCTTGATATATGAGATTGAGGGTTTGCATCTTGGATTGATTAGTAGCCTTGATGATAGTTGATCCCTACATCAAGTGGGTCAAAAGTCTTGAAACCTATCCTAGAGGCCCACTTGATTTCCAACAGACTCAAACATGTAGGCAATAGGCATTGATGTAATTGAGTTTGATCGAGTTTAGGAAGAGCAATTGAGACTATTTGGTGCTCTTTAGTATTTGGGTCAATAAGGTTAGTTAAGTTTTATAATCATGCTCATGTAATCCTTGTTGTATTTGAGTTTTTCTTGAGCCAATGTTTGTGTGGGATGAACGTGTGGCCTTTTTTTAAAGGATATAAAAGGCATGTTGGTGGGATCCATTGAATAGGGGTGGACCTACACTGTACAGACCTAGGGCGACCGATCCAAAAGGGCCCAAAGTTTGCATAGGCCATCTGGCCCATGCCCCCATTCTTGTAAAGTCGTGCCCCGCCTTATGTCTGAAAAATCAATAATTTTTCTCGCAACCCTCCGCTCAATTATTCTCCTTCTTTCACTTCACGCTCAAGTAGTCTGGCTTCTGCACAATGGCACGGTTCTTCCTCCTCACCTGTATTTACCAACAACACCACTCTCTCTATACAAATTATAGATAGTGTTGATATTTCTACCTTTAAATCAAAGAGATATGGGTAAGATGCTTTCTTACAAATGGGTTCGATTATTTAAATCTCTAATTTGCATTTTTCTTTTTGAAGATGTATGTCACTATTTCTACACACAAACAAAGTTGATGTCTCTTACAAAGGCACACCACATACATTGAAATCATTCATAGGCAAGTTGTTTTGTAAGTTTGGTTGCATTTTGGTTATATAGCTCATTCTTTCTATTAGAGTATTTGGTTCGAATAATGTTATTGCTCTTTTTTCATTTTTTAGTTTTTGCTAATATGATGTTTGTCTTAATCGGGTTTGATTTATTGTTGATGTGTTTTTGGATTTTGGTTTCTTTGCTTTTTTTAATTTATATTTTACTATTTTTCTTCTCATTGACAATGACTCAATACTCTGATTTTTCTTCAAAACATCTTGCCTTGGATTTTGTTCGATTTATGTGCTGTGTTTTCAATTTTAGCTACTTTCCTTTTATTTTCTCATTAGATTTTCTTAAATTTATCTATTTATTGAGTTACGATATGATGTTAATGATAGAGGAACTCGTAGGAGCTTAAATAAACAATCAAAGTGGTATTTTTTGTATGATGATGGTTTTATTTCTTTGGAGTTCTCTAGAGTTTCTTTATTATTATTGTAGTGTTGTTGCTAATTTAATTCTCATCACACTGATTTGAATGAAAGACTTTCTTGAGAAAACAACTATTGTAGTTAAAAAGAGAATGTAGGAATTGAGTGCTAGTAATAGGAAATTAGTTATTTATACTTAATTTTTCTAAAAAAAATTTAGAAAATCATGTATTTAAACTATGAATAAGTGGAGATTATTGCTAGTTGGTGTTGATTTTGATGTTTTCAATCGACCATCATCCGCCCCACCCAAATACAAATCTTGAGTCTACCACTGCCATTGAACATGTGGCCGCTGTGGATTAGGGAACTTCCAACACATTTGCGTAGTGTTGAAATCTTCAACACATTTGTATGAATCGGGATCCTCTAAAGGGTTTTACCCACGGTGATTGTGAGTAGACCAATCACAGTCTGCCACGTCACCGTGGGCAGCCCCTGCCTTTGTGCATGGTAGGTTGTCCGCGGTGACGTGACGGACCATGATTGGTCTACTCATGGTCACCGTGGGATAAAGCGCCAGATGATCCAGACTCCATTTAGTGTTTTCGAAAATGGAAGTCCATGGACTTTTTCTTTTTCTTTTTTCTTTTTTTGTAAAGTGGTCCACCTTTCCTATGTTTCTTGAAGGCTTTTCAAGGATGTTTTGAAAAGTTGTTGCAAAGTCTTTTCAAGGGTTTCTAAAAAATCAATAAAGAAACTGGTTTTTCTTTTTTCCACAAATGACTTTCTGTTTGTACCAAATGATGAAAAATAAAAGCTACAAAACATCAGAACACTTTATCATGAAGAATGTGGAAGGGCATATTTATGTATCTTCTATAAGAAAGGAAGGTCCGCAAACTTCCACTTTTTTTGTTTTATCTTTTCCTAGTAAGGAGCAGGGGCAAACCCAAGTTACCAAGACTTGGGGCGGTCGCCCCAGATCAAAAAATGAAATTGTCAAAGAATTGAATGAGGCCCTATCCCGCGCCCCATGTATGAATAAGCTGTCACCCCACATGTCAAAACCATAACTATTTTTTTTAAACAACGTGGGTGAAAAACAATAATGTGAAAAAAAAAAAATCTTCGTTGGTGAAAAGGTCCCTCTTCTTTCAGCCTCTATAGTCCCCAGTCTATGATCTCGTCAGTGCCAATCTTGCTTCTCCCTCGTCGTAGGTCTCGTGGCTTGTCTCTCTCATGATTACACCAAACGCTTTCCAAGATCCTCTGGTCCCACAACGAGCCAACTATGTCCGAACCCCATCCCCATTGACCTTCCTTATCTTAAGTTTTTCTTCTTGGACTCGATAGGATGGATTACTTAAATTTCTTTAAGAAATCGAAATATAACAGGGGAGTGACAAGAGAAACCCTAATCAAACCTTGGTTCTCTCTCCATGCCCAAATTTTCTATAATCTTAATCAATCTATATCTAAATCCGAATCCTTAATTTCTAAATCCTAATTCAAACCCTAAATCCCCAAATCATAATCCAATTCTAAACCCTAAATCACCAAATCCTAAATAAAAACCCTAAGCTCTAATTCCCCAAATCCCCTTAATTTGTAAGCCATAATTCCCAAAGACACTAAATCCAGATTAAAAGCATTGAAACCCAAACTTCTAAATTGCTAAGTCAATTAAGCATTGAAATCCGATTGCTTAATTTTTCATATATATGTCTGTACAAATTTATACTGCTTAGTGGAGCATTTGCTTGTATTTTGATTTGCTGTTTGTTTTTTCAGTCTTTTTTTTCCCACTTTTCCATAAAGCACCTTATGGCTTGTCTGTGTGAGTGAGCTCTTTGGAGCTTTAGCATATTTCTTGTAAAGAAAAGTACATAGGAAAAAAAGTATAGAAAAAAAATATTGGGGAGGGAGAGGAATTATTAGGAGATAACTTTATACATACTTATTTATTCTTCTTCTTCTTCATCTTTTGGATTTTTTTTCTTGGACTGCTATTTGACGTCTATCTCCAAAAGCTGTTATGCATTTAGTTGAGTTCCACATGAGTTGGATATTTTCTAAATAAAAACGTGCTGATGCTTTTACTACGTACATAGAACAAATCGTTTATTAAAAAAAATATAATTAGCATAGCACAATAGCTAAAAACTCAATCCACTAGGTTTTGGTCCAGGTGATGAAGTTTTTTCATTAAAAAACATATTGTAGAAAGAAGGGGCATGCAAGCTCTTTTAATTTACATAACCCTTGTGAAATTGTCTATGCAAGTGAGCTTTTTGGAGGATGATTCTTCTAAAGAAAAGTAAATAGCAATAAATTATAGAAACCGAGCTTTAACGTAATACATTTTCTCTCTTTTGCTATTGTTAATTTGATAAAATTTTAGCAAAGACAGTAAAAGTTTAGTCCAATCTAAATAAAAATTCTGAGTCCGCCACTAATGAAGAGAGTGGTGGGAAGACAACTACAGGACCTACATACTTAGGAATCAATTCCTGCACAGCTACTATCATGAGACGCTTCGTTGCCACTGAGCTGTGACTTGTGAGGCACTTAACTTTGGAGATTTCTTCTTCACTGTTGATTTGATAGTTGTTGATCATGCTCAAGGTTATAGCCGAGCCGTTACGAGGCTCATCTGATCAATGGTCTTCATTGCTAGCATAAAAATTAAAATGTCAGACAAAGTTGTCCGTGGAAGACCCACAGAAGATATATAGTTCCAACATATGATGCCAAGACAAGCACAAAGTTTAATGTACTTAATGGTTAGTTGACGTACACAAAACTCATTAATTAATCAAATCCAACTTGAGATAGCTTTGTTCATTTAAGGCTTTGAGACGCACATGGCAGTGTTACCATTTTAGACCAATCAAGTCCCAAATATCCAAGTCTCATAATCTCTCTCAATGGTTAGGTCTTTTGGGTGTGAATGCTTGTATATGGTTGAAATACGTGGGAAGCTTGAAATGGGCAGAGGCCGGTCAGGAGAGATCCCAAGTCACATCACCTCATCATTTATGCAAGGAAAGAAGAAAATGAAAGCTCTCCCTCTCACACCCCAAACAGCAGGCACTGCACCACACTAAACTCAACTCTATCATCTTCTCCTTATCAAAGTCAGCTCAACTACGTCTTCATGAATTTCTGTTCCCCCAATCTCAACTCTTTTGGATCTGGCATGATGCTTCCACACCACCCTAATTTCTGAGTGGACCCCACTGGAAGGTCCCTTTGTGTTTGTCTCAGCTTGGTTGGTGGTGACCCACTTCAGATGGGTGAGCAGTGTGGGCAAACTTGAGAAGAAAAAAGTGTGAAAAATAACCATCATCATGCCTTGATTGACTGTTTTCAACTTTGGAATTTGCTTTTGGGAGGGTTATCTAAAAGGGTTTGACCCTTTATAATGATCTTTTCAAATGCTAAATGTTTTTTTTTTTTTTGCATTGTCTGGAGTATTTGCGCCCATAGAATTTCATCAGTTGGTGGGATCTATGAAAACAGACAAAATTCAAACCACTCAAAATCACTAGCACCCCTCGATTAGTATGGCCAAATTTCATATAAACTGGAGGTAGGGCTTTCTGCTATTCTTCCGCTAGATAGATCATATGTGAAACACATGATAGTTTTTTATTTAAAAAAGGTATTTTAGTTTCTTGTTTCTCATGCACACTATTACTAGAGCAAAATCTAAATTAGAGGCAATACATGAGGGAAAGGAATGTGTGGTTTGGACTGTAGAAGTTAAATCTGTCTCTACCTATGAACTTACAGGGTTTTAATTTTTAGTGTCAAAGATAAGTTTCATGGGAGTTGCAGGTTGCACATTCTTCTCTTACCTAGATTTTTTTCTTTTGTGGGAGGGATGGGGTTCCTTTCCCAGACCAATATCAATGCAATGGGTACAAACTACAATGATTTCAGATTAACTATTTATAAAAAAAATGACGTTCATTGAAAGTTGTTTGCTATTTAATTTCAAGTGTACGAAATGGTTGGTAACCATGAAGCCTGTATGTAGAGGTGCTTGGACTGGACATTGTGGGGCCTCTTTCATTATGTTTAAAGAATCTTATGGCTGTGCAATGTCTTTTTTAAAGTGACATTGAGTATTTTGGGATATCCATGAGATTTACTAATCCAGTACAGCCTAAAAGGTTGAGAAGTTTGATGAGAAAACAGGATTTGGATTTTCATTTTTATTCCGGGATCTTGATCATGATGCCATTTGGATGATATTCAATTTCTTCTTCTCCGGGAATGATGGGTTCGAGTGTAATCTTCCCTGCATGTAAATGTAAAGAGGCTTTACGCCTTTTTTTTTAATTTTTGGGGTAGAAGCCTTACTTGGCTGTTTGGATGAGGTGGAGAAAATGAGGGTGGAAAAAATGCCAAGGATTTCTTATAATGAGAAAAGGGTCCAATTTTCTATTAACTCCACTCTCTGATCTTTTTTTTTTTTTTTTTTGTTAGAATATATGGTGTGGCACCTTTATGTATGGAAGGGTAGAAATCTTAAGTTATTTTCTTTTGTTCCGAAAACCATATCTGGATTATTACAATCACTTTTCTGCAACAATGGGGAAACAGATCAGCATTACTAAAACATGCCTTAAATGTTAGTTTTTAAAGGATTTCAAAATTTTGTAGTCCAAGAATTTATGTATTGTGGTGAATTCTATGCATTTACCAATCATCTACTACAATTGGAGAGTTCTTAAAATTTAGCACCTATGAGGGACAGGAATGGAGCCAAGTGGGGCTCGAAGGAGGCACTCAACTTCAAATGTCTCACTCATGTTGCAATGAGTTAAGTGTCACTCCATAGAGCTCATCTATTGAAAACACAACCCAAATTTGAGTCTAGTAAAACATGCTTGAGTGGATGGTATTTTTAAGGAATTTTTACGAAAAAATTACGTTTAAATTTTAATTAAACGACTTTATGAAGAAAAATCATAAAATGATGAAAAAGTTGTTTGTACATTCTTTTTGACAAAACTACTGCAGTGACGATATCTTTTTTTTCTTCTGCTTCCCTAAGTTGCCATGCACCTATGTGGGCCCCTAAAAGTGGGCATCTCTGGAGGGACAAGACTCCAACACCATTTAGCATTGTCTAAGACTTTAATTTAATTTTTTCGCCATCTTAGTTGTTTTTCCTACTTTAGTCTGAATTTCAAATCACTACTAGTCTTGTTTGTTTTCATGTGTAGAGGAGTCAAAATAAAGTGGTATTTAGATCATGAATAAAATAAAAACAATGGGGTTAAAGTGAAAAAGTAGGCACCTTTTCAAATGGTGTCAAATAATGAATAAAGTTAAGATAAAAGGAGTTAAAGTAAAAAGGCACGGCTTCACAAAGTTTACTTCTCTCCAGGTTATCATACTCAGTTTTGGTGAAAAAAAAAGTGGCCAAAGGAGAAGTAAAAGGGCTAACTATATCACATCTGATCTTTACTTCTTCCCTCTACTATTTTCATATAAACACCCTCAAAGTAAAAAAAAAAAAAAAAAAAACCACATCACCATTTTACTTCTCCCATCCACTATTTCCACCCAAACAACAAATGAAGTAAAAAAATGTGACATTACATGTGTTAGGACAAAAAGTCAACAAAGGAAGTTGACAGATGGCTGACAAAGGTAAAAGAAAGAAGTTGAAAAACGGCAGATGGCAGAATCATGCCTCGCTATAGCGAGGATGATCCTCGCTATAGCGAGGGTAGCGCAGAGAGCCCAGTTGATTTAGGACTCTTTAAGAAAGTTTGAAAAAGGACTCTTTTTCTAAGTGGATAATTACAAGGAGTCTTAAGCACGAATTTTGGGCTATATATTGGGTGTTTCTTACAACCCAAAGAGACACAGATCATCTCTCAAGTTCTAAATTTGTGATCTAATTGAGAGAAATATTCTCTAGAGATTTTTGAAGAGTTGTGCTGCCAAGTACTCTAGAGAGCAAGTTTCTTCTGCATCCCTTGTAGAAGATCATCTTCTTGCGTAAAAGATTTGAGGAGTCAAGCGCTGGATCTGTTGCAATCAACGGTGTGATGTCGTTGAAGCGTGATGCGACACAAGGTAACTTCAGTCTTTAGATAGGGGATATCTAGGGAAGAAATCTGAGTTTCTTGTAATTGCGAGATTCATAGTGTTTGATTAGATCCAGTACAGATCGGTGGTTTTTTACCCGGTTTGGGTTTTCCACCTTAAATTTGGTGTCCTTGTGATTTTATTTTCGCTGCGTAGATTATTATTTTTTGCACACCAGTGGGTTGATTTATTGAGTGGACCAATCTAGAGATCTCGAGCCCTAAACCCTTTCAATTGGTATCAGAGCAAGTTACACTAATTTGCTGTGTTTGATCACAAGAGATTTCTAGAATGGTGTTCAATCGAGAAGGGACATCAACTACTAAGCCCCCTTTGCTAGATGGTTCTAATTATGCATATTGGAAGCAAAGGATGATTGGGTTTCTTAAGTCCATTGATGATGATGTTTGGGATATTGTTGAGGAGGGCTACTCCAAACCAACAATTGTGGTTAGTGGACAAACTGTTCCTAAACCTAAAGCTGAATGGACTAAGGATGAGAAGCATGCCTCCAATTGTAATAACAAGGCAGTGAATAGTATATACAATGGAGTGTCTGCTGAAGAGTTCCGTAGGATTTCCACTTGCAAAACTGCAAAAGAAGCGTGGGAAGTCTTACAGACAGTGTATGAGGGTACAGACACGGTGAAGCAATCTAAATTGCAAAGGCTGACTAAAGAATTTGAAACCATCGTGATGGAAGAAGATGAGACCTTTGATGAATGTTATGCAAAATTGAATGATATTGTCAATTCTGTTTTCAATCTGGGTGAGGAAATTCAAGAAAACAAGATTGTTAAGAAAATTCTGAGGTCTCTACCTTCGAGGTTCGATTCTAAAGTTGATGTTATTGAAGAAAACAAGAATCTTGATACCCTCAAGGTAAACCAGCTGGTTGAAAATCTTCAAACCTTTGAAGCAAACCATTTGGATAAAGAAAAATCAAAAGAGAAAGGTATTGCTTTGAAAGCCAACTCAGAATCAAGAAAAAAGCCTGAAAAGAAAATTGCGTCTGATTCTGAATCTGAGGCTGAAGATGATTTGACTGAAATGTTCAATTGCTTCAAGGACTACATGAAGTCAAAACAAGTCAAGTGGAAGAGTTCTAATTTTGCGAAAAGGAATTCTGCAAAAGGAACTAAGTGTTTTGAGTGCCACGGCCATGGTCACTATGCTAGTGAGTGTGCCAACAAGAAAAAGGGTGCAATGAGAAATGCTCTCAACACAACTTGGGAGGAACAGTCATCAGAAGAAGAACAAGATCCTTCAATTGAAACTTCTGAAACTGTGAATGGCAAGTTTGTGGCTTTCATAACTAATTCTCTATCTGACAATGATACTGATGAAGATCATGCTGATGAGATGTCAGATCAAGAGAAAGATTTTGAAGCATTGTATCATAAAACATATGCTGATTGTGTTAAGATGTCCAAGTATGGCGACAAGATCTCTATCAAGTTTAAAGCTGCTCAAGAAGAAAATTCTGCATTGAAAATTGAATTAGAGCAAGCACTTGAAAAGGTCATCTCTTGGAAAGTCAGAAAAACTGCACGGCTAAAAATTTGACCACTGAGAGTCAAAAACTTGAAAAGGCTGAACAAGAGATAGTGAATTTGAAGGAAGAGATAGTGGTTGTTAAATCTGAAAAAGAAGATTTGCAAGGACGACTGAAGATCACTCTGTCTGAGTTAGAAATCAAACAAGCTTCACTAAACAAGATGAACACTGGTTCGAAGACTCTTACAAATATCTTGTGTAGTCAGAAGTCTCAGTTTGACAGAAGAGGTCTCGGTTATGATCATGGTGCATCCACTTCAAAAGATAAAGGTAAAACAATTTTTGTTTCAAGTGTTGCACATGCTACTCCACATACTGCACTTTCAAATAATGTGTCGAGTGGTTTCAAGAAAAAGAATGTGTCAAGCACTGCACGCACATCCACTTGTCACCATTGTGGAATGAAAGGACACATTCGTCCCCATTGCAAGAAGCTGCAAAGTCTACCAAAGACCAAGCAATGGCGGAAGAATTTTTCTCCACCCAAGACTACTCCAATTTGGGTTAGAAAATCTGATTTGCCTAAGGAGTTTGCTCACACTATGCTAAAAGTTCAAACTACAAAAGTGTGGGTGGCTAATCATAAAAAGCCCTGATCAAGGAGGTCAAGTCCCCATCCCCAGTGCTGATACGAAGATCATAGTGAGGGGGAGTCCAAATCGAGGGGGAGCTACTGCATCCAGATTGACGGAAGCTGCATGATGATTTTTTGTTTGTCAATTATGGACAAATTCAGGGGGAGAAGAATGAAGCCAAGAGGAGTTCTGCAAGCCAAGGCAATTCAAGATCTACAGTGCTAATTTTTTGTTTAAAAATACATTGTATTTTGGGTTTTTCTTTTGGGTAGATCTTATTGTATTAATCTAGGAGATTTGTCCACGAATTGCCAAAAGGGGGAGATTGTTAGGACAAAAAGTCAACAAAGGAAGTTGACAGATGGCTGACAAAGGTAAAAGAAAGAAGTTGAAAAACGGCAGATGGCAGAATCATGCCTCGCTATAGCGAGGATGATCCTCGCTATAGCGAGGGTAGCGTAGAGAGCCCAGTTGATTCAGGACTCTTTGAGAAAGTTTGAAAAAAGACTCTTATTCTAAGTGGATAATTACAAGGAGTCTTAAGCACGAATTAGGGGCTATATATTGGGTGTTTCTCACAACCCAAGAGACACAGATCATCTCTCAAGTTCTGAATTTGTGATCTAATTGAGAGAAATTTTCTCTAGAGATTTTTGAAGAGTTGTGCTGCCAAGTACTCTAGAGAGCAAGTTTCTTCTGCATCCCTTGTAGAAGATCATCTTCTTGCGTAGAAGATTTGAGGAGTCAAGCGTTGGATCTGTTGCAATCAACGGTGTGATGTCGTTGAAGCGTGATGCGATACAAGGTAACTTCAGTCTTTAGATAGGGGATATCTAGGGAAGAAATCTGAGTTTCTTGTAATTGCGAGATTCATAGTGTTTGATTAGATCCAGTACGGATCGGTGGTTTTTTACCCGATTTGGGTTTTCCACCTTAAATTTGGTGTCCTTGTGGTGTGTGCTTGTGATTTTATTTCCGCTGCGTAGATTATTATTTTTTGCACACCAGTGGGTTGATTTATTGAGTGGACCAATCTAGAGATCTCGAACCCTAAACCCTTTCAACATGTTTACTTCTCACTTCACTCCTTCCATCCAAACAATAATGAAGTAAAGAATTATCACATCATAGCTTGATTTTACTCTGTCCTTACTACTCCTTTTAGTAAACAAACAAATCTGATCTTCCTAAATACCAGCCCAATAAAAAAATCACCATGTAAATACCTAACTGAACTTTATTGTTGTGACAAAATAATTCTCAAAAGAATATAACCATAAACAAAATGATCCGATCTATTACTTTAAAATAAATAAGTACTTTCATTTGTTTTCCATTAGAAGAAGGTAGAGATGGAGAAAGGCCCTCACCTCCTAACATTTGATTTAACATGGTGATGGATGATAATCATTTCTCGTCTACTCTTAATTCATTTTTCATAAAAAGAGAGATTATTGGGTAGTCATAAACCAATCTTCACCTTTGTTATTGGCCCGCTGTTGAATTATTGGTCAAGGCATCTCATTCTCCTTAATGACGACATTGTATTGATTGTTGATTTGTTCGTTAGGGCTTTTTGTGGCTATATTAGACCACTAGTCGTGAGTAATAATTTTTACTTGAAGGCTAGGGATCGATCCCTAGTCATGTGTGTAAAACTAAGGTGTCAACACGACTCAACTATGAGTGTGTTGGCCGTTAGGGATTTGTCTATTATGTGGATGCATGAGTTAAGTATTTATTAAGAAAATAATAATAATAATAATAATAATAATAATATTAGATTGCATGAAACAAAAGGGCCACTAGATAGAGGAATTATTACCTAATAGCTCTTCGCTGTAAAGTATACTGTCACTTTGGCCGAATTACATTCATGCAGCATGCTGGAAGTTAACTAATTTCTGGATCTGGATCAAACGAAAAGCTGGCCTGTGCGGACTATGATGTGCAAAATACAAGTTTTAAACGGCATAAAAGGTAGGAAACTTTGTATCCCCATTAGCAACTTTTCTTTGCTACCCATGTGGGGACTTTACTCTTTCTGAAAGAAGGAAATTCAATGCTTTGTTTTTCAAATACACCAATATATAGTTGTAAGAAGAGAGACACTGGGGTCGCCTAAAGTAGAGTCCATTGAACTGTTTAACTGCAACAAGGTCAACCACGGAAATTCATTTGTCTTTGTTTTTATTCTTAGAAGGATAAAATTAAATGGAAAACTTTTAAAATAGAATAAGACTTTTAGCTCATTTTCGAAAAAGTTTATCAAGATCTGAATATTTCAAAAGAGTATAATAGTTTTCCATATTTCTTTCAATCATGTCCTCACCATAAAATCTTTGTGAAAAAGGCAAAAAACCCTGATGTCGTTTTTTGAAAATTTCTTTTAACAAATTATTTAAGAGAAATAAATGATCAAGTCCAACCAAAATAACCTAGTGGGGCCCATGTTGGCTACCTTTAAGCATATATGGATTTCAAATGATAGAAAAACTGTCTTAATTAAATAGTTATGATCATCAGAATCCAGTTGAAACTTGAGCCATATGAGAATCTAGAGAAAAGAACCCAAGATTAATTTAGACATTTTCTCATGTGACGAAACAGTCAAAAGAAGGTATCCCACCATCAACATTTGATCGACCATAAAGTAGCTTTTGGATTAGTTTTGGGGTTGAAATAATTAAGGATAAGAAAAGACAAAAATTTGTCATAAGGGTATTTTTAATTATTTTTTAAATATCTTTTTATGGAGAGGAACTTGATTGAAAGAAATACGAAAAGCTTTTATATTTTTTTGACATACTCAAGTCCTAGTACTGTACTTTTTTGAAAATGAGGAAAAGGCTTTATACTTTCTTGAGTTTTTTCTAAACAAAATTAAACAAACAAAAATATCAAACTAGATCAAATTCCTTGTCATAGGTTAGTGGTCTATGTAGAGGATTTTAAGAACTATAAGTGTGACCCTAAATAAGTAATAATTCGAGTTCTCAAAAATAGAAGAGAATTAATGGCGGAAAAACTTTTAGCCGTGAAAATCACCATTATCACTTAGACGGTATGTTAAAAATCAATACCGGCGGTTTTAGCGGTGGGAAAAATTTCCTGCCACAAAAAATTAGCAATACCGGTTGGAAGAAAAAATGCCACTAATTTCGATTTTTTTTCATTGATAGCGAAAATAAATTTAAAGAGTCAATACAAGTTACAAAAATATAAGAAGAACTTAAAAAAAATCTAATTTATTGTCTCTAAAACATAGATGAGCCCCAATATGAGTCTATGGCACAATCAAATTTTTGTAACGTTGAAGTTGTTGGTTAAAGTCACGGTACCAATGCAATGACAAAACAAAAGAGGCAAACACACCTAAACCCACCAGTGTGACTCAACACAAGCACATCTTTAAGCTGGAAAGGTAAAGAAGATCAAACAAATCATTTTCCCAAAGTAAGCCGACATTGTATTTTGGTCCAAAGTGTTTTCATCTTTGAAAAAGGGGTGTTAATTTCATAATCAGATCCAATCCTTTCTCATTTCATCCCTAAAAAAATTCAACTAATACTATATCCTAAACACTTAATTAATCTAGTACTTAGTGGAGCCACATTGGAGCAATACACATTGCCATATGCTTTGTGCTATGCATCATAGCTTTTGCTCTTCCATTTTCAATTTTCAATAGCCATAAAAGTGTAACTGCATAAATTGCACGGGGGACCCCTCCATAGCTTAGCATATCTTTACATGATAAAGAGATTGTCGGAATTTTGTGCAAAATATAAATAAACTATGCTATTTAGATCCTATGAGCCAATTTCTAACATCTTGAAAATCCTAGTGTGAATTAAACTAATTATTTCACTAAACACATGATAATGGATTAAAGTAGCAGTCTTAATGATGTGTTATTTTTTATTATAAAACTCCGAAGTAAAGTTTTCTTGAACTTCTAAAATGAAGTGTAGTGGTGCAGCATCTCCGAATATAATGAAAAATCTTGATTCTTAATGGTTTTAAGGGTGTCTTAGACTAAAATGTAATCTAACTATGAAATCCTCACTTGGGTCAGAATGATATTCACCGATGGTGAAGTGGTCTTTGTCACCCCTAGAAAAATTAAGAGTTATGATGAAATTAAGCTAATATGTTATGGTCAAGATAAGATGGGATTCTTTTATTTGGTTTGATGTCAAATATCAATACATCACTCAAACCAACTCTAGTTCACTCAGAAACTTTTGATCCAATTGTCTTAATCTATGAGGGCTAAGCAGTGCAGATTTGTTCAAATACATGAAAAGTTATGATATAGTTAGTTGTACTACTCAATTCTCCTGATTATCTTATGTCGTGAGCACCTTTGAAAATTGATGAAGTATCATCCAACACAAAGCATCATTTTCATATTTTTGCATCCATTTGCACTTGCATATGTATCATCTATTACATTATGCATTATCACTTACCTACATCTAACAACTAATATATAGACAGAAGTGGAATGAAACATTCATGACAAACATAATCCTCATAACCCCATCCATCCATGCTACCAAACACATTTCTCTCTACCCCACGTGCATGTCATGTGACGCCACTATCATTATGATGATTAATTAAAATCTTAAAACTCCCTCATATTTTTATTTGAATAAGAAAAAGAAGACTTTCTCTCTCATGTTTTTCTTTGAATAAGAAAAAGAAGTACTCTCTCTCTCTCTCTCTTATTTTCTTTGAATTAGGAGAAGAGGGAGAACGTAGTGAGGGCACATGGATGTTGGGGTGGAACTCATCATCAATGACAGCAGAGTTTTGTCATATGCGAAGACAGTGTCTTGGTCAGGTTTGAAAATAAATAGAGATGTTGGGCCCACCACTTGGGTACAATCAAATTGCCTCTATGATTGGATCTTTCTTAACCCTGGCCCACTTCTACCCTCTTATAAGTTTTAAAAGGCCCAATCTTCCTTCTTTCAACCCATCCATCATCATTCCCCCATTTTCACCTCATGGTAAAAGTAAAATTATTAAAAGCTCACACTCCATACAAAAGACCCAACTACTTATACTGGAATTAACATCCTTCTCTGTGCCCTATTACCCACTTTTACTCAATTAACAGTTGTAATGTTAGCAGAAGTAGTTGTAGTAATGAGTAACTGAGTTGGTTCATGTTGATAATTCCTTCTCTTCCCTACCTATCATCATTACTCCATTTTCACTTCATGGTAAGAAAGTAAAAACAGAAAATCAGTTTCAGAGACAAAACCCAACTTCTAAAATTACTATTGGCACTCTTTTTTAGTGGCATACTTTCTATCTAATCAATCTAGAGTTGATGTAATAGCAGTTGTAGTGATTGGTGTTAGTAATTGTAGAAGTGGGTTGGACTTTAGTTTGTTGCTTCCTCACACTTAAAAAAATTATGTTGTATGTCATGATATCTTAAATAAAGGTGTAACAACACAAGAAAAAGGGTACCCCAGTTCCCCCAAAAGCCAAATCCTTCCCCCCTCCCCCACCTATCATCATTGCTTTATTTTCATCTCATGGTGAAAGTAAAAGCTAGTACACAGATTCAAACAAAACCAACTTCTAACAGTACAACTGGACCCCTCTCTGGTGGCATGTGCCTTTTAAATCTATAATAGTTGCAGTGGTAGTTGTAGGGACGTTAACTGGACTGGACCCGGCTGGCGGGCAGCAGCTGTATGTCCCCCACAGGGGATAGGCGGGGCCCAGAGCCCCGCGCCTATTGTATACACTCGGGCTGTAGCCTTCGGCTGTAACCCTCATGCGTTTGTCCCAGGGTGGATTCGGAAATCATGCACCCCAGGGGCCTCCCCAGAGTTCGAACCCAAGACCTCCTGTATAAAGGATAATCTGGGTGAGTTCTGGTACCACTTGAGCTACTAGCTCAAGTGGTACCAGAACTCACCCAGATTATCCTTTATACAGGAGGTCTTGGGTTCGAACTCTGGGGAGGCCCCTGGGGTGCATGATTTCCGAATCCACCCTGGGACAAACGCATGAGGGTTACAGCCAAAGGCTACAGCCCGAGTGTATACAATAGGCGCGGGGCTCTGGGCCCCGCCTATCCCCTGTGGGGGACATACAGCTGCTGCCCGCCAGCCGGGTCCAGTCCAGTTAACGTCCCTACAATTATCCTTTATACAGGAGGTCTTGGGTTCGAACTCTGGGGAGGCCCCTGGGGTGCATGATTTCCGAATCCACCCTGGGACAAACGCATGAGGGTTACAGCCGAAGGCTACAGCCCGAGTGTATACAATAGGCGCGGGGCTCTGGGCCCCGCCTATCCCCTGTGGGGGACATACAGCTGCTGCCCGCCAGCCGGGTCCAGTCCAGTTAACGTCCCTACAATTATCCTTTATACAGGAGGTCTTGGGTTCGAACTCTGGGGAGGCCCCTGGGGTGCATGATTTCCGAATCCACCCTGGGACAAACGCATGAGGGTTACAGCCGAAGGCTACAGCCCGAGTGTATACAATAGGCGCGGGGCTCTGGGCCCCGCCTATCCCCTGTGGGGGACATACAGCTGCTGCCCGCCAGCCGGGTCCAGTCCAGTTAACGTCCCTACAAAAAGGCCGGCCTTTTTGTAGGGACGTTAACTGGACTGGACCCGGCTGGCGGGCAGCAGCTGTATGTCCCCCACAGGGGATAGGCGGGGCCCAGAGCCCCGCGCCTATTGTATACACTCGGGCTGTAGCCTTCGGCTGTAACCCTCATGCGTTTGTCCCAGGGTGGATTCGGAAATCATGCACCCCAGGGGCCGTAGCTCAAGTGGTACCAGAACTCACCCAGATTATCCTTTATACAGGAGGTCTTGGGTTCGAACTCTGGGGAGGCCCCTGGGGTGCATGATTTCCGAATCCACCCTGGGACAAACGCATGAGGGTTACAGCCAAAGGCTACAGCCCGAGTGTATACAATAGGCGCGGGGCTCTGGGCCCCGCCTATCCCCTGTGGGGGACATACAGCTGCTGCCCGCCAGCCGGGTCCAGTCCAGTTAACGTCCCTACAAAAAGGCTAGCTCAAGTGGTACCAGAACTCACCCAGATTATCCTTTATACAGGAGGTCTTGGGTTCGAACTCTGGGGAGGCCCCTGGGGTGCATGATTTCCGAATCCACCCTGGGACAAACGCATGAGGGTTACAGCCAAAGGCTACAGCCCGAGTGTATACAATAGGCGCGGGCTCTGGGCCCCGCCTATCCCCTGTGGGGGACATACAGCTGCTGCCCGCCAGCCGGGTCCAGTCCAGTTAACGTCCCTACAAAGTTCTGGTACCACTTGAGATTGTGGGGGGATATTTCCGAACTCACCGGATGACTGGCCGGATGCTCTATCTCATGCTCCGGCGCCAGCTAGGCCATCTCGGCAAGGCCCGTCTCAACGTCCGCCAGTTCGGCCAAGTGCCCCACTCCGGCCAGAGACTCATCTCGGCCCCTTGCACGACATTTCCACCTTGGCCAGGACGCTCCTAGCTCGGCTGAGCTCCACCTCGGCCATGTCGTCTCCAGCTCGGCTAGGGACTCCTCCCCGGTCCTCCATTTCGGCGTCTCTGCAAGGGCTCTAACCAAGTCAAGGTCCTCTCCGACCTCGGCTCCCCGACCTCGGTGAGGATGCCAGGACTAGCCGAGGCAGGGCCTGACAGCTGTCCACCCTTGGACACTTGAGCACGCTATGGCCCGTGCGACAAGACAAGGGGGACAGCCCGTATCTCCTGACAGATCGCCCTCCACAGCTCCCAAAGCGCCAGGATATGGCCTAACGGGACAGGACAGGCTACGACGGGACCAGACAGGCTACGATGAGACCGCGCCTCCCTAGTACCTGACAAAGTGGGCTATGACAAGACAGCCAACAACC
Organism: Litsea cubeba; assembly: GCA_012931725.1. Classification (NCBI taxonomy): domain Eukaryota; kingdom Viridiplantae; phylum Streptophyta; class Magnoliopsida; order Laurales; family Lauraceae; genus Litsea; species Litsea cubeba. The sequence goes on along the minus strand of CM022945.1, from coordinate 3,854,250 downwards.
CGTTTGCCTCCTCCTCCTCTATATAAATACAGCTACCCCTCCAGAAAAAGGAGGACGCCATTACCACTCTGGTATGCCATCTTCTTCCCCAAAAATCTCCTCCCTCTGCTTAGTTCATACACTAACTTAGGCATCGGAGAGCCCTGCGCCGCCCAGGCCAGGGTCCTCTGACCTGCATTTCTCCTTCCTTTTCTCAGGCTCCAGGCGCAGGCATCGGTGTCCCTAATCTCACTCGGGTAAGTCCTCTAAGGCACCCCCCCATTATTGTGGGTCGTTATTTTTTGCACCTACAATTGGCGCCGTCTGTGGGAAAGCAATATCCCAGCCTTCCAACCTTCTCCAAATCTTTCCAAACACCATGCCTCGAAGAACTAGAAAGGGAAAGGAACCTATCGCATTGTCGACACAACTGCCGACGGTCCCCCGCCGAGAGAGGTCGGGAGCAAGATCTGGCCAAGCAGGCGACCAACAACAGGATACTCGGTCGGGTTCATCCTCGATTCGACCTCGACTCTACCCCCCGAAAGACGCGCCCTGAAGAGCAGAAGCAACCGGGCCCAGGAGCAGTTCAACCTCCGCGACAGCGATCATATCGCCTCCAGCTCGCTAGCAGCCCCCAGCTCTGCAGGAATCTCTTCCAACTCGGGGGCAGCTAGACGGAACTTTTTGTCACTTAGCTTCCGACCTCATGCTGGTCCGTCCACGTGCTGGTTTCCACCTCACGCTGGTTTCGGCCTCATGATGGTTTCGACCGCATCTGACGACCTCATGCTGGTCCGTCCACGTGCTGGTCTTCACCTCACGCTGGTTTCGGCCTCATGATGGTCTCGACCGCATCTAACGACCTCATGCAGGTCCGTCCACGTGCTGGTCCCCACCTCACGCTGGTTTCGGCCTCATGCTGGTCTCGACAGCATTTGACGACCTCATGCTGGTCCGTCCACGTGCTGGTTTCCACCTCACGCTGGTTTCGGCCTCATGATGGTCTTGACCGCATCTGACGACCTCATGCTGGTCCGTCCACGTGCTGGTCTTCACCTCACGCTGGTCTCGGCCTCATGATGGTCTCGACCGCATCTGACGACCGCATCTAACGACCTCATGTTGGTATCGCCCTCGTGCTAGCTACGCGCTTCACAGGTTTGGCCTCATGTTGGTCTCGGCCAGTGCCATCGAGGCTGCCTTCGGGTTCTTACACCCAGGTTTCTCCACCTCGGCGAGTGCCAGAAAGACAAGTCACGGGTTAACAGCCCTGGAAAAGGCCTCGAGTTCGGACACTCGGCCAATTCCTAAACTCAGGGTCTTCACCCATCTCCAAGGGTTAACAGCCCTGGAAAAGGCCTCGAGTTCGGACACTCGGCCAATTCCTAAACTCAGGGTCTTCACCCATCTCCAAGGGTTAACAGCCCTGGAAAAGGCCTCGAGTTCGGACACTCGGCCAATTCCTAAACTCAGGGTCTTCACCCATCTACAAGGCTCTACGCCCTGGAAACGGCATGGAAGAGTCCCTACACTCAGCCTTTCCTAAAGCCCCGTGTCTTGGACACACTCTTGGGTTCATCCGCCCTGGAAACGGCATGGAAGAGTCCCTACACTCAGCCTTTCCTAAAGCCCCGTGTCTTGGACACACTCTTGGGTTCATCCGCCCTGGAAACGGCATGGAAGAGTTCCTACACAGCCTTTCCTAAAGCCCCGTGTCTTGGACACACTCAGGCTCTACGCCTTGGAAATGGCCTGCAGTTCCTACACTCAGCCTTTCCTAAAGTCTGGGTTCATACACCCTTAAGAAGGCCATCGCCGCACTCACACTCGCCTAACCGAGTCCAGCGGAACGATGGATCCACCTCGGCGCAAAGCCAGCCATTTCGGCCAAGGTCAGATTCCTAAAGTCAGGGTTTTTACACCCCTCAAAGACCGTTGCCGAACTTATGCTCATCTCCGACCTACTGTCGCAAGACAGTTCGTCTCGGCCAAAAGCTGGCCACTTCGGCTAAGGGCAGCTCGACAAGATTGCAGTAGAGATTGTTCCGTATCACCTCCTCGGCCTCATGCCAGTTCGCAGCTCCACAGCAGCGCCAGCCTCCAGCACGGCAGGAAATCCTTCCTCTGGCTCGGCAGCAGTGCCAGTCTCCGGTTTCGGCCTCATGCCAGTTCGCAGCTCCCCAGCAGCGCCAGACTCCAGTACGGCAGGAAATCCTTCCTCCGGCTCGGCAGCAGTGCCAGTCTCCGGTTTAGCAGCCTCCTCATCAGCTTGCTTCCTCCTCAGCAGCAGTAGCAAGATACTCCTAAATAAATGAGCCATCTCCCTTGGCTTTCAGCAACAATGCACTCTCCAGCTCGACAGAGGCATCTTGCTACAGCTTCACAGTGATGCCAACCTCCAGCTCCGGTTCATTGCCAGCCAGTCATCCTCCATGATACTTACCTTCTGACCTCAAGAGAGCAGTCTATCGAGCTCAGAAGCTGGGGGGCTATTGTGGTGGGATATTTCCGAACTCACCGGATGACTGGCCGGATGCTCTATCTCATGCTCCGGCGCCAGCTAGGCCATCTCGGCAAGGCCCGTCTCAACGTCCGCCAGTTCGGCCAAGTGCCCCACTCCGGCCAGAGACTCATCTCGGCCCCTTGCACGACATTTCCACCTTGGCCAGGACGCTCCTAGCTCGGCTGAGCTCCACCTCGGCCATGTCGTCTCCAGCTCGGCTAGGGACTCCTCCCCGGTCCTCCATTTCGGCGTCTCTGCAAGGGCTCTAACCAAGTCAAGGTCCTCTCCGACCTCGGCTCCCCGACCTCGGTGAGGATGCCAGGACTAGCCGAGGCAGGGCCTGACAGCTGTCCACCCTTGGACACTTGAGCACGCTATGGCCCGTGCGACAAGACAAGGGGGACAGCCCGTATCTCCTGACAGATCGCCCTCCACAGCTCCCAAAGCGCCAGGATATGGCCTAACGGGACAGGACAGGCTACGACGGGACCAGACAGGCTACGATGAGACCGCGCCTCCCTAGTACCTGACAAAGTGGGCTATGACAAGACAGCCAACAACCCGTTTGCCTCCTCCTCCTCTATATAAATACAGCTACCCCTCCAGAAAAAGGAGGACGCCATTACCACTCTGGTATGCCATCTTCTTCCCCAAAAATCTCCTCCCTCTGCTTAGTTCATACACTAACTTAGGCATCGGAGAGCCCTGCGCCGCCCAGGCCAGGGTCCTCTGACCTGCATTTCTCCTTCCTTTTCTCAGGCTCCAGGCGCAGGCATCGGTGTCCCTAATCTCACTCGGGTAAGTCCTCTAAGGCACCCCCCCATTATTGTGGGTCGTTATTTTTTGCACCTACAGTAGTAGTAGAAGCAGCTGTAGTGATGTAAAGAGTAACTGTAGAAGTATTTTTGGTTGATGTTTGTTACTTTCCTACAATGGGGGGAAATTAATTTACATATGATGATATCATTAGTAAAGGTGCAAGTATAAAAGAAGGGTAGAATGAGTTCTCTCTCATGTCCAGCTAAAATTAAACAAAGGTCTCTCTCACTCATATCCCCACATCTGATTCATCTGCGTTGGAAAGTTTGCTGCTCGCATGTGACTCTTGTCAGTCCCTGTCCTCCACTCGATTCATCTCTCTCTCCAAACTCTGAATGTTGCATAATAATAATACTATCGTAATATTACTTTTATCAGTCATACTCATAGGAGCAAATCTATCATTTGGTCGTTTGGTTCTCGAGTTGACTCGGACAGAGTTGGAGGAAATCTCCGAGTTTGATACATAACAGACAATCTAATATTTTTGGGATTTTCTTCACTGATTTCCTCCAATCTTTCAGAGGCCCCACAGATAAAGGGTTTAGGATTTTTTTTCTGATCCAAAGGTTTGTGGGACATTCCCAATTGATAATGGCAGGGACCATCAGAACATTGTTTTCATCTGTGGCCCATGGGCTCAATTGGCAGGTTGAGTAGGATCATTAGTCTCACCCAAATTTGAGTTTTGTGTAGTTCTTATCCTAAAACTACTTTTCTTTTTCAAACTTGCGTTTGGACAGGAGTCTAGGGGGAGAAAATGGAAGCAGAGAGAACTCATCACTTCACAAATTGAAATGTTAGCACTTCTTTCTCTTCAAATTTATCTTCCTCAACTTTAACTTGCGGGCAGGAGCTCGTGCCTAATTTTCAGGCTCATTAGTTAAATGTGTGTAACGACCCAGACCCACTGGTATAATATTGTCTCCTTTGGGCCCTCACGGCTTTGTTTCTGGATGGAGCCCGCACACATTTAGCCCAAAACGCGTTATACCAATGAAGAGGGGGCTCGCACTTATAAGCCTGGCTTCGGGCGGCCTCATAGGCGATATGGGACGGAGTCCCTGCCTTGCTCACAGCTGACCCGGGTCCTCACAATGTGCCAGACCTGGGCTTATGTATTCTTGAAGACCTAGCTTGACCCAATACATTCAAGACAAAGGGCAGGATATTTTGCAAATAGGTAATATCTACATCTTTCAAAGCATGATAATTACATGCACAGGGGTTAGACCAGCATTGACCTTGCCCAACCCGGCCTATGAACACTTTTAATTCCAAGTATGAAAAGAATCTCATCCCATTTTAGATCCATCTTTTTCCATGAAAAGAATCTCATCCCATTTTAGATCCATCTTTTTCCCACCATTTTTTTCCTCAGTCAAGGAATGCCTAGGAGGAAGACAATTGACTCGACCTAACTCTCTGTTTCTCCTCCCTCCACAAATTGAGTTAAGTGAGAATACCCTCTCTTTTTTTTTTGGTAACCCAGCAAAAAGACTGGCCTGAAACTAAGGACACAACTCACACATGTGACGTGATCAAAACTCACACATGTGAGGTAATGAAAACTCACATATGCAAAGAGGGAGGAGGTCAGGTTCAAACCCAAGACCTTCCAATGAGAACTGTTACTCTTTACCACTAAGGTAAGGAGCCGTTTTCACTTGAGAATACCCTATTACTGGGAGTGTAGTGATCCTAATGAGGGGTGAACCTATATTATGCACAACTATAATCCTATGATGTCCTTGATAAGGAATTTTAATTTGGGTAATGTCACGTTCCCAAATGGGATCTTCTTAATGGTTCTAATTCCGATACATAACTAGTGTGGGGATTCGAGTTATTTCAACTCACATTTAATTTTACCCAAACACTGTACCCACAAGATATCATGTGTGAGGATACAATGCATTTTTCCAACACATGTTTAAAATATTTCTCCAAAAGCATAAATGAACAGTGATAAACAAAGAACCATGTCTCATAAAATAAATAAAGCAAATGTGTTCTCCCTATATTTACAAATGGGCCGGGAACATTCATATGCATCTTTCCCTCACCATAGGGTGAAGGACACTTCCCTTTTTAGAAATTTTCAAGTACAAAATGTACTTTTCAAATACATATATAGGGTGAGGTACAAAATATATATTTCATGTGCAAAAAGGAGAGTGTCCCTCACTCTATGGTGACGAAAAGATGTATATGAACATTCCCCTTTACAATATAAGGCGTTTAAGTTTACAACATAAAAAATATATATTTTATATACAATTCAAAAATAACAATCCATCATATCTATTCTCCAAAAACTCTTTCAAGTGAAGACCTGTGAGGTCAATATGTCCAACCATCAAGACACTATTCCATGTGACGAACTCATGTAGCCAGATAACTAAATCACATCATCAGGAGTCCACTCAACTAACCTAAGAGGAGTCTCCTCCATCGCCTCAATATCCTCGGTAGAGGTAAAGGTGTTTTCACCCGTAATGCTAAAGGTTACATCAAGTAAACATGTATAATGAACATAAATATGATGTATCATATGTAAATAAAGGCCGGTAGTCATAATAAGCATGCATGAATGTCTAAGACATAAGAATCAAATAAAGACACATCTAATAGTGAATCTTAACAAATTGACATATCTACATAAGCTACATTCTCTCGGGACGGTTGCGACCGTGAAAAGAGCATGCATAATAATAAAAAGATCAGGGGTACCCAACATTTCTCATATTATGGTCATTTTATTTATAATAGGGTGGTACCCGCAATATAATCACTCCCATACAACGACTATGTTGCAACTAACCATATAACAGATAAATATAATCCATCTTTCACCACGTTTAGTTACAGTAGGATCGAAGTTAAGTGGTGTTGACTCGAGAATAACATAGAGAGTAAAACCGAATAGATTCTAATGAAAATGGACGCATTTTCTAAAAATGGGTTTAATTTTACATACAGATTCATGTAGCATGTTATCTTAATCTTAACAAACCATATAAAATAAATAGAATACGAGATACAACTAAAGAGGATATATATGAGAATACATGAACCGATCATGTGAATACAGATGTTGGATATAATGATGCATGATAATGAAAAATATTGTAAAGGTCATTCCTATGGTCTAGGTTGCCTAAAAGTATCACTAATCAATAATATATAACTCAAAGGTCTCTATTATTGGTGTTACTAAAATCAATTCGGTAATAAGGACCTTAAAGTAATACTTTTTTATTTAGCATTGCCGTGCATGATTTTAAGGCAATCTATACGTATATGTCAGTTTCAACCGCCACTTACTATTGCCTCCCAAAGAAATAATATCGTTTAAGTCCATGTTTGGCATCTCTATTTTCAGTTTCTACTTGTCTAAATGTCTAAAGCGGACAGAGGTTATGAAAATAAGAGCGTTTGGATTCCAAACATGGCCTAAGTATCATAGGGTATTTTTTCAAGTTGGAAAACTAAGTCAGGGAACTAATAGAAAAATATGTGTTTTACGACTAGCCTTAGTCTAGTGTGTACACGGATCGGATTGGTGCGGATTGGGTCAAATCCATCACCAATCCGTTACCTACGGATTGATGGATTTGGAATCCGTTACCAATCCGTAACTGTGAAAAACCAACCGATCCAATCCGTGGAGGATAATCACACAGTTAAAATCTAGATATGAAAGGTAATTTACTTTTATAGTGTTGTGAAGAGTCAAATCAAGAGAGAGTAAAAGAAGAGGGGGTCATAAAAAAGTGTTAAAAGATAAAAGAAAAAAAAACAAATCTTCGCCAAGTTGTATCCATTTTGTCATTTTATGCTACGAGAGAGTAGCTTTTTGGCTTTTCTGATAAAAAGAAAGGGCTTTCGCTTCATGATACAAGTAAATTCTGATTATTTGCATATATTACAAAGAAATTGAATACAAAGGAATCCATGCCCTAAGTGGTTAAAATGAAGCTAAAAGTGGAATATCCAAAAATGAGCATCAAATAACTCATCCATCTATGGAGATAGGATTAAGGAAAATGGGGAATAAATACTCAGCCATCACCCAAATAATTCAAATCCTAGGATAGTGAAGGTCTCACCTACATACTATCTTATATCCTTCACCTCTCACATCTTTAATAAATTTAAAGTCATTTAATCTTGAATTTATATGTATTCCATATAAACAAACAAGTCTCAAAGCTCTTATGTGTGTGTATAAGGTCTAACACTTAGATTGAACTTGTATAACTAAAGTAAATATGTAAGGCAAAAGTATATTAAGGGCTTATTTGTCTCATTTAATTGAATACTTTGTATTTCTATGTGGTTAAAAATAAAGAAAAAAAGGAAAAATGAATGCTCAGCCATCACCCCAGTAATTCAGTACCTAGGAAACGAAAGGTCCCACTAAATTCACTTAGGGGTGCATTTGTGAATGAAATAATTCCGTAATAAAACCAATAAGCAAGAAAGTAGAACTAATAAGCTCACCTTAGATAAATGAGATAGAACCCTAAATTATCAAAAAAAAAAATCTATCAATTCGAATTGGTAGGAGACTGAACTTCCATGTATCAAGGATTATTAATAAAAACATATATGATTTGATTGAGTAATAAACCATTTGGGTAATCAATAAAATATAAATTTATATTATAAAATAATTAATTAAAAACAAATTCATGTATATATATAACACTTAAATAATATGACAGTAAGTATCTATAAATTACTCTGTGATTCGAACTTAAACTACTCGTGCATTTAGTTAAATATTTTTATAAGTTAAAACTTTTTCAAATACATCTTAATTAAATACTTGAGAAAATGATTTTTGAATTGCCAATATGTCTTTTGACTAAAAATCAAATCAAATCTTCAAGTGGGCTCCCTAAATAATGTAATTATGTGGGATCACATAAATGGCGTAATAAGAGTGGGCTCTCCTAGTGATAGTTAATGTCGCGGTTTAACTCACATGAGATGAAAATTAAGTTCATTAATGGCTCACAAGAAATGAGAATTAAGTCCTTTATTGAGTTAAATTACCACCTCAATGAGAGCAGAATTAGGTGAACCTTAATGGGTTGACTATTGCAAATTAGTATGACAAGGAAAGAAAAGATGGCTGATGTGGTTCAAGGAGAGAAAAGATTTGAGATTTTCTTCCTCAACTAACATCCAATTTTAATATGTAGAAGTCTCACACATGCTATAAGATCATCTCCACCCATCAACCCAAGAGGTGAAACACGTGTGCATTCATGGAGAGGCATCACTACTGTTGCCTTTTCAAAGAATAGATGATCGAACTCATGATGTAATTATTAACTCAACTCACCCGAGTCAGCACCGAGCTCTTAAACAAACAACATGAATGATTTATTAATGGCACAAGCCTACAAGGTGTTGAAAAATGAAAATGGAAGGTGGGGTAATAAGAAATCACAAAGTGCAGGGAAACCCATGTGGCCATCTGTTGGATTTAATGCCCCACCCGAATATTACGGGGCAGAAACAGAAACAGGATCCTCTCCTGTTTCTCTCTCTAAAATACTAAAGATATTTGAAGCTGAGAGAGAGAGTGTTACCATTCTCATTGAGCTTTGACATGGGATGTAGAAAAAGAGAGTGCATATAAGTGATTTTAGAGAAAGAGAGTGTAGACAAGTGGTTTTTATCTATGGATGTGACCATGCCTTGTTGTACGCCTTTACCTTTTTCTGCAGCTATTCAATTCACTTGGATCTACTGAAAAAATGGCTTTGCTTTTTTTAAATTTGAGGACAGATCGCTGCATATGCGTTTGATGCTGTTGCTGCAGTTGTTGCTGGCTCTCATTCAACGTGCAGATGATGCCCATGTGTGTGGGGACTGTCGTTTTGAGCTCCTACAGCCAACAACACTGTACTGGTACTACTTGCTACTATTCGCTTCACCACTTTCAAGGTTACAGGTATCAGGGTACGGATCTGCCCCCACACAAATTATCATGACTCCCCTGAGTGGAACCGGTCACTCAGTTCCTTCTTAATTTCTCTGCCCAGTGCATTCATGTTGGTCTTGCACATGGAAGTGTGGAAATAACATGCATGTATTTTAAAATTTAAATTGAAAATGCAACTCCTGTCCTTTTGCAAGAATTAGGAGAACTTTTGTACGAGGAATTCTAAATTCTCTAAATGTTATCTCTCGTGTGGAATTTCAAAATTATCATGGCCAATCTTGTATTTGAAATGTTGAAATTTTGAGAATTTAATAAATTATTCGTGACTTTTCAGGTTAGTTGAAATTCTGCATTCCATGTATGTTTCATGAAACATATTGTTTGGAATTTCAAGAGAACAACTACAATATCAACGTCATTAACATTGGGATTCATATACACAATGTAATCGCTTCACCCCTTGGGAATTGTCATAATTCTTTTCTAGAATCTCAAATTTCACACACCTAAAAGGTTCAATAGCCTTTGAAATTTTAAGAATTCTTTCAGTTCCTTTAGGACGACTTTTGGAGAATCTCTAAATTCTATAAACATGAATTCAGAGAATTCTGCTAAAAACTAAAGACATAATAGTTGGTTATCCTCTTAGAAAGTTGTAAAATAACACACACACTCTCTCTCTCATTCGGAGAAAATGACTCAAGATATAAATCTCCCTTATGTTGACATATTGGTGGAGTGAAGATTTTCTTGCAAGAGGTGAAGGAATGGTCTAATGATAATCCTCGAAACCACTTTGCCACACTTTTTTCTATTAACAATTATGAAAGAAAAGAAAAATATTTTTTTTATAAATAAGATATCAATAGCATTTTTTATAAACAAGAAATCAGTTGAATTTCATTAGAAGGGAGAATCAAAGGCCCCAGATAAATAAAAGATGTACAAAAATAGAAAATAAATGTTGATGATATAAACAAGTTGTACATAAATCATCTATAAAAGAGAATTTTCACTGAAATGTTATTTTTAATGCAAAATTTATTACCATGAAATTTCTGGTCCATGGACCAAATCTTGATGCAAATTGAATTAGATTTATGGTCAAACCAATCTACCCCATTGGTATTTTAAATTAATAATATTCTAAAATTTCGATGATACAGTACCACGCACATTCCTTTGAATCACATGTATAGTATCGACCGTATTTATCTACGATGAGGATGAGATATGAGAATTTACCAGATGAAAAAATGAATATATTGCAAATCAGACTCAACAATTTTGGGGTATGTATTTATTACTATGATATATAAAGGTAAACCCCGAGGGGTAACTCAGTTGGCCTAAGACCATGGTTTGCACTCGGAGGTTGTTGGTTTGAAACTACACTACCATACTGAGGCTATAGAAAAATTTTACCCGGCTTTCTTTACTAGGCCCATAGGGATTATTATGACTCAAAGGGTTGGAACCTTGCGTTATAAAAAAATAAATAAAAATACTATGATATAGAAAGGTCAATTTTTGAAACCATAATTTCATGCAACGAATGAGATGTAAATGAATACACACCAAATTATAATCATCCTATCCATGCACATGAAATTGTGGGTGTTATTTAGGAAATACAGGATTAAGCTAGTGTTGATTTGACTAATTATAGTAGTCACCATCAACTTGGCAGTTTCAAAAATTAATGATCAATTATCCGAATTTTCATAATAATTATTTTCGGGTTGTACCCTATCCACAATGGACTACACATTGAAGGGTGTGGGATTGGTGAATTCCTATGTTATGTGTACTAGGATTCCAATGCTATTAAAAAATTAAATATACGAGATAAACCTAAGCTGTTCTTTTAGTGGGATTTCTAATAATAATTTGGCCTGTCTGTTAGGGTTTTTTCTTTTTATATGATGTAATGGTTGCAAATGTTATATTTTTTCATAAAAATTCTAAAATTTTAGCTACTTTAGAGGTTTTAAATGAGTTTCAAAACTTATGGAATTCTAACCCCTTTTCTTTTTTGGTAGAAGTTTTTTGATGGTCAAGTGTAAAGGAGGATTCATGAATTTCACTGTGTTGGAAAATTCAGAAATTCTCTAAACATAAACTCTTTGAATTCTAGTAAAGAAATGGCCGGCGCCTAATGGATTCCAAGTGATGAGTTCTGATGCAACCTGGGATTCGCACTGGTGCAATTGAACCCAAGGGCAAGAGGTTTTTTTCTCCTTTTCTTTTTTGGGTAGAACCCAAGTGCAAGAGTGAAATGCAGCATCCTATTTATGTCATGCGCATGGTCCAATTAGTTGAACCATCTATATAATACATATAAAGCCTGTTTAATTACTTTTGTGAACAGATGTTTTTCGTAACAAAGTACAGATCTAAAAATGCATTTGATAAAGAGAGTTTGAAAAAAAATTAATAAGAATAATTTGCCTCAGTGATGATCATAATGAAAACTGGGTCCCAATAATTTCAAGGATTCTATAATTCCCTCGTAAAAAAATCTTCAAAATCTTGCAATCAAATAGACCTTGGTGGGGCCATCCCATTAATTTTATTTTGAGTTTCTTACCACTAGAAGTAGCATCTCTTCTATCAAAAAAAAAAACCCATCCAATAATGTTTCACACTTTTCACTAGATCACAAGGATTGTCTAATTGTAACTTTTATGTAGCACAACCCATTTGACCAAACAGGGAATCAACTCAAATGAAATATCAACTCTTCTATAAACAAAACTAGATTAAACTAATGAACCTAAAACAAATGAGGAGATAAAGAGTGAGGAGTGGGAGGGAGGTGGTAGGTTAGTGATGATTAATGATGTTCACAAATATATTTTTTGCCTTTTAAGTAACAGGCCATCCCTTTCCCAAGACCTTTTTTAGATTCTCTAATCTTGTTTAGGTTCCACCAACGTGTCCTATGGGAAGATATATTATTAACCTGAAAAAACAAAACCTTTCAAGTGGAGCCTCATATGCACTTGGGGAGGCAAATAGAAAAAAAAAACAATGGAAGGCAGGCCCATGGTGACATGATGCACTAATTATCTATCTTTGGCTTTCATTTGAATAATGTCTATACATACAACAATAATACAATGTAGGAATTATATGCTCTGGTCTTTTTCTAATCCATGTTGATGTGGATGCAATATTCAATTCAACGTTTGATATTTTGATACAATAAACAATGACAGTATAAAGCCTGCGGTTACAGGGTCACGTTCACTAAGACAGCCCCATCGAGGCAAAAAAAAAAAGTTAACAAGCCCAAAAAAATCTCTCTCTCTCTTGGTAAAAACTCTCACACTCTTAGTTGACTCAAATAATGCGTATGGGTAGGGATGGATCCAAGTGTTAGCATATGGGTGCGGTGGCACCCATGAGATTCATTCAAGAAACCCTTTATATAAGCCTGAACCATCTAAATAAAAATTTTGGGTCCACTATTGCTAATAGATCGAGTGTAGTTTGGGTGATTAATGAGGTTCATGGGTTCATGTATCTGTATTTGACCCGTATGGCTGGGGCAGGAAAAAAAGGGGATATGTATTGTATTTCAGCAGATACATATAGTTGTATAAGACTTTTTTTTCTTCTTCTTCCATTTTCAAGTAAAAAGAGCCAACCGTATCAAATATTGTTCACCTGCTGTAGATTGCAGTGGATCCGTACATTCTCTTTTTACAGTAGCGATTTCTATTACCTTTTGTGATTAATATACTCGCTTATCTTAAAAAAAAGGTTAGGACCTTTTTGTTTGCATTAGAATACATAGAAATTGAATGAATTGGATTCATACTGTAAGACCAAAAGTGAGTTTTGGAAAATGAACATGAAAGAATCTTTCTTTTTTAAGGAAAATATAATTAAAAGAAGATAAGAAATGAATACCATAGGATCACCTCAATAATTCAAAATACAGGATTGTGAAAGTCCTTTCTACATCTACACTTTATATCCTTTCGACTCTTCACCCTTTTAATAATCATTCATAGAGTTCATTTGACCATGAATTCTTATATATTTTAATACAAATAAACCATTTATCGGTGATATACAAGTGTGAATCAGGTATCATCCTCATATTCATACCAACTTAGAATAGACGTTTGAGTGTCTCATTCTTAGACTACAGAAAATTATCATGTCAAATGCCTAAAAAGTCTTTTATGGGGGCTACATCCGATGGAGATGTCATTGGATCTAAACCTTTCCCCTTGATAGAGTTGGGCGCCGCAATTTCCACGTTTGATTCAATCATTCTGAGATGGATATATTATCTCTTCTCTTCAGTAAATGTTATCAACATTAATATGACTAAATTGACCACCAAATGGAACAGTGCAACAGATGTATAAATTGGTTTATGACTTAGATCTGTATTTCTCTTCACCATTACAGACGGCTAATGAATTGAACAGCTGTGGATTCCAGTGGTGAAGGACTTCAAGGGCCTGGGCTATGTTGACCCTCAATCTTTGGATCATAAGAAATACCTTGTTTGAAATCCGCCCACCAAGTAAATGGGTCGGGCCAGGAGCGTATATTTCGTTCCAAATTCTACTTAGCCCATTACAAATGTCATGGGCTATGCCAAAGCTTGGTTACAGGACTGACAGAAAAACTGGGCTGGGCTCAAGTTGAACCAGTCCTGGCCCAAAGCTGGTGGTGTCTCTTGACTCAATTTCTAGAGGCAATCAACAAGAGTTGATCCGCCAATTTGACAGCCTGGATCAATGGTGTCAAGTTTACTGTCATGGTAGAATGATACAGTGATACATTACAAGATTTCAAGTGAGACTACATGCCATCAAACTTGACCATTGGATAAGAGGGTCCCACTCAGGATCGCTAATCGCTCAATCTTAATAGCAATTAGAGAACCTGCAAAATGTATGACAAGCCTAAAAAAAAATGATGACCATGCATCTTGTAATGGCTTCTATTGATGGCTATGATCATCCAATCAAGAATGGATTCTCGGCCCACAGAAAATCCTACTGGGGCCCTTAGTTCAACAATGGACCGAACTAATTAATGCCTACTTCAGCCTCACATGGAATCTCAGGCTCACATCACAGAATAGTTGAAAGAGGAACTGAGTCAAAAAGGTCTGACTCACCCGAGTTACTCCCTTGGTTACACAGGTGAGTGGGGGTTATAGAACTCGACAATAGCATAGGCCACTCTTACTGTACGATTTCTCTGTTGTCATGTACTAAATAGTACTCACAGGATTCTTTAGAAAAGTTGTTGTTAGTTACCACAGCAAAAATTTTTTTTTTCTGTGATGTAACTATTCTTAGTACCTGAGTTCCCAATCCTTTTACCCTATTCCAGACTTCCACGTTAGCAAGTTTTCTGGTTGATGAAGCAAGACACATCTCAGCAGCAGATGGTAGAAGGAACCTTCAAACAACAGACCAAAACAGCTGAAATCATCCATTTTTGTAAGGAAGCCCCTTTGGTACGACCACTGTGAAGAGGGGGGCATCTTTCATTTCTTCTTACAGTGAAACAAGTTCCTAACATCAGCAAACATTTCAATGCAAGTTATATTAGAGGCTTGCCAATTAATCTTAGATTCTTCACCTGTGGGAGAAATGGTGAATTTGGGTGGATCAGATAGGTGGTCAAACTGAGAAGGAAATGGCTCCATTCGAGTATTTGCGGGTCCCACTACCCATGTTAACCAATCAGAAATGCATGCAGGGTACCCTTTTTTTCCTCTCTCAAACTGGCTTGTAAAACTTTTTTTGGTATCCAAGATCTATATTACTGAGTACCGACGGTATTTCATCTTGTGCTTCAGTGCTTGTCCTATGCCCAGGTAGAGGAAGCATCCCCACTAAGATTTCAGCGAAAAGCTTGTCGGTAGACGTGTCGCTTTCGATCCAACAGAGGGATCTAAGCTTCTTTAAACCTGATATGATGATCTGAACTCTCTGGTCTGTTCCATTCCAATTATTTGTGGCTCAGTTTGCAGGCACTCTCATTGAAATTAAAGCATGAAATAGCCTAAACTGGCCCATTAGTTCAACATTCTGTTTTTGAAAGTTTTGAGTTAGAATTTCTTCAAACAACCAAAGGTTATAAAAGACCCCTTAAGCCTCATAAATAAACAATGGGTACAAGTAGTAAGCTCTCTACATACATTCTCAATGCCAGTAAAAAAAGAAGAAGAAAATTCTCTTCATAAATTCATGGAGATTTGAAAGAGAACTTAGCCTCTATGAAGTACCTAATCTTTCGTTTTCCTTCCATGTCTTCTGAACATCATCATTACCACCATCAAAGCCTTGTCCCCGTTGGGATTTGCTACATGAATCCTGTTGTTTCTCCATTCTGATATATCCCCGAACCAAATCTTCTGAAAAATAAGGCCTAATATGAACCACCTCTTAGACTACTATGCAAGGTTCCAACTAGGCTAGGCAGAGGCATGTGCAAGCACAATATTGCACTCAATATTCTTCTCAGACCAAGGGTATGAAGCCAGGTGCATGCCTAGAGGTTTCCTGAGACCTCTAGCAAAAGTGCAAGTCTAAGCCTTCTCACTTGTTGGGCCTTAATATTTAGATCCACTTTGAGCCCATGGCCAAAAAAATTATATAAATCTACCCAAAACCAGCTGAAAAGTACTATCCACCTGACAAGTTTTGCAACAGTCTGAACACAAGTAGATGGGAGATGGGCAAACTCTCTCTAAGATTGCATAGCTTTCTTCACTCTCAGTCAAGACAGTTGGAACCATGAAACACAGCCATCCAATGGTTGTATTATTGGAAAAGAATAATCCAGTGTGAAAACTGTCCAAAGCCATTAAACTGGACCGCAACGATAGGAACCGTCCTAATTGAACAGCTCTTGTTCATCAAAGGTGTGGGGCACTGTCCATTCTAAATAACTTTGAAGGGTAGTTTCGCAATGGGGTGTTCCTACCTACGGAAATGTTGGTCTTTTAATGACATGGCATCCAAACTTATTATAGTAGAAATCATTTCCTTTTTCTCACCTTACTAGCATCAATGGCCAAAATCAGTAAGATCAACACAAAGTAAGATTAGGCCATGCCAGCACAAACAGTTGTCACTGTTTTAAGGTTGTGAAATGTTCATGTGGTCAGGCCATCTTTTTGGTTGTTGGGAAATCACCCAAAAACGGGGCGCTGAAATAATATCAAGATGGTCCATGCATTTTCTTGAATTGTGGATGCAGCTATGTTGAAGGAAGAGGTGGAGCTGTTTAGTTATGCCACAGCAACAACAAATGGGCATTTCACATGGAGATCTCCTTATTGGTTGGGATGGAACCCTGCTTTTCTGCAACATGTTAGTCAATCAATTCAAATCCTCAAATATGGCACATAACTTTTCCATCATAGAAAAGTTATTCACAGAGCTTGCTGGATATAGGAGTAGTAAACATAAGAGGCTTGTCCTACTTGCAGCATCAAGCGGTAAAACTAAATCTAGTGATGGAATAAGGGGTCCATTCAGAATTTCAACTACATGCATGTTGGTGTTGGGTAGCTTAAATGGTGAAAATTAAAGAAAAATAATTTCTCTGCCAAGTGTAAAAATGCATGAAAAGGTTGAATGAGTAATCTTTATTGCAGAATTCAAGTGACAATTATAAATATTAATGGTAGAAACAGATTTAAAACGCAGACATACGCACACTTGCCCAGTGCCAGTGTCAACGAGATGGTTTTGCCAGATAGGCAGTTGGTGAAAACTTTTTCCGATCAAAATAATTGGATATTATTTAAGGACTAATGTCACCAGTAGCAATCTGCTGAAAAGGGGGTTGGTTGTACTGACACGTGAGAAATGGTATAACAAAAAAGGAAGCTTGGCTAGGGGGTACCAAGATAGATGAACTAAGGAGATGATGCTAATGTACAAATTTAATAATTGATCCTATGGAATAAGACTGATGAAAAACCATAAATAGGATAAAACAGAGTGAGTTAAATTAAGGGTGACAATTCATTGGGAGCTCAGTGGTGAGGCACCTCACTTCCATAGAAACAACCAGGGATCAATCCCTGGTTGTAGCGCTGATGGTAAGGGAGTTGTGTGTGTGTGTGTGTGTGGGGTGTCATTATTTACCAAAGAAAAATTAATTAATTATTGTTGGTAGTAAGAGATAAGGTTTACAAGGATAAATCTGTATGAATCTGTAATGCTAGTGAGATGTAAGTGTAACCCAACCCTAAAGCCCTCTAGGAATCCCAACTTAGTTTCAGTTCAGCAAGTATCAACCTTAGAAAGTGTTTGCACAAAGACTGCAATAGCATAATGCATAATTTAGTGGAAGGATTGAATGAAGCATCAAACTGGGTAGTATGTAACATTGATTTAAACACCTTGGATTCGACCTCATTTAGTCCTCCAATTTCCAGCACAAGGTTTCCACAATAGAAATAGAATAAACAGCAAGTTGATAGAATCTCTCCAAAGAAAAAAAAAAAAAAAAAAAAAAAAAACTAGTCCCAATACTATTCTCAGAAAAAACAGCCAACAATGACTGTACACAAGTGGCCAGTAAACTAGCACATGCCACCTTCCTAACTCTTCTTGGTCTCGTATTTGATATCAAATAGACTTCCAGAACCTCCCAAAACAATATTCTAATACCATTCATATGCCAAGATTTTGCAAACGCAAGATAAGAGTTTTGTGCTAGAGTGGAATGAACTTCTCATCATGAGAGTCCCCTATTTATAATCCTTTTATTTTCTCTATATGCAGTCTAATCAAACTAAATTATAGCTTTGATTGGTGCCAAATTGCATAAACAACTACTTTTCAGTTCAAGGATTTCAGAACATAATATGATGCAGAGCTTAGGGCTACTTGATTATAGATAGTTGAATAGCTGAGTTAAGTTCTGACAGCAAGGAATTTTCTCTAGCAATTCCATCACGCACTTCATCATCCACACTAACAGTGACAGGTGTTGGGAGTCAGCAACTCAGCATTCAGAACTGAGTCAATAAAACATCCATGTTAGTGCACAAACAGTTATATAGCTTAATCAATCCAATGTCTGAAATTCGAAAACTGCCTTGGAAGTCATTGAGAAACTCACGTGAGTCATTGGGGTACTTGGCCAGACTTGTGCATGCAGTTTTAGAATAATGAATCGAGCTCTTGGACCTGTTTGGAACTAGGTTTATGGCTTCTGACCATACGATATTGTATTTATACCTATGATGCTCATATACGGCGTTGACAGAACTAGGATACACCATGGTTATGGTGAGGACACGAATTATTTAAACATAAAAATACTACAAATCTGTTGCCTATTTTGAATTATAAGGGTGTCATAGTTTCATAGGAATTAGATGGTTCAAGAAATTATGAGGGAAGAGAAAAAATTGGCTTAAAGAGAAGATCGAGGAAAAACGTGTTCCAGCAGAAGTTCAAATATGTGATTGTGGTTGAAACTGAAATGTCAGCTGATTCTTCTTGAGGCAAAAATGTGCTCTGATTCCAGACTTAATCTAACCAGTGCTACAAAGGCCTCCAGTGTAAAGATCATCTGAATGCTGTTGATTTGAAAACATAATCCCGCAACAGTTAATCAAAATTTCAAATTCGAAAGAAAAGCAGGCGATGATGATGTTAATGATAGAAGGCAAACATACTTTAAGCTTGAATCATAAAATTAAACTTATTGATATTACATACATGAATATTGAGCATCTATGAGATATTGTATACCGTAAATACATGTGCTTTAGCAGAAGCAAAGAACTACTGCACTAACTTATTAAGAAGACAGACTGAGTGGCGTGGATCATTCATCATAGATGGAGTAGTTTTCATGGTGGTATAACTCCTCGCCACCTTCTCTGTAGGAGTCATCGCCCTGCGCATTGTGTGTCTTAGTTAGAAAATCATGTCTTAGAAAATTTAGAAGGAAAGGAAGGGGAAAAAGATTTGTTTTAAAGGGAAAATATAAATATAAACTAACACAATCTGAGCAAATTGTATATTAACTGGATCCGTATTAAACTATTTTATCCGTTGTTACCCATAACATTTCTATGATGTTCAACAAAACTCTCTCTTATAATCTGATGAAACTGTGAATTATCATTGTACTGATACCATATATAAAGTTTTTTTTTTTTTTTTATTTGGTTCATCTTGTTTTGTACTTTAAATAATGTTTAATAAAAAATTATAATTTTTTCTCAATGTTCTGTTTTTTATGAATTAATTTCTGCTAAATTATTTCCAGACTGAAAATAGAAGCACTAAAAGAAACACCATCTGTAACTCTAGCGAAGGAAAAAAAAGTGTAAAACATATAAAAACTGACCAAAAGAACACCAGTTGTGCACCAAGAACAATTAAAGTTTACTGAATGCAAATTAAAAGTGTGCTCGGAAAGAATCAAAGAAATATAAATGAAATCATCCACAAAACCACTGCAACCTAGAATATCGGGTGTCCCCATAACCATCACCAATTTCTGGCAGTTATATTTATCTCATTTCACAAGGTGAAGACCTTTGAAAAAGACATCCAACACAGAGAAATTTGATGCAGTAGAAATTTCAAGTATTGATCTAAAGAGCTGGATAGGCAGGTTGAACACATTTTAAACTTTCATTCATAATTTCTCCCCAATTGGTAGCTTTAGTGAGTAAAGAACAAGAACAGTTATAATGGAACTCAGCTTTCTGGAAAGAGTTAACCAACCGTAGCTTGCTTGTCTAATGGCGCCAAATGCTCTACAAATTTGAAATTATAGTTTCGCAGCGTTACTAATATACAAATTATTAAATATTGGAAGGAGACAGACTATCGACCAACCTTTTAATATTACAAAATATATTATTGAAGTGTTCATAGACCCCATGTCCATATCTTCCTCCACGGTACAATTGAAGCCTATGAATGTCATAGATCTTTATAAGGTGCATTCAGAAGGATACCAAATCATGAAGATCTGCAAAACCAGAGTTCTAAAAATCGGCCAAGTTTGGGTTGATTCATACTTGGTGGGGATTAGTCAAGTAAACCCAAGTCAGAGTCCAATGTTTTTGGCCCCAACTCACTTTATTTTCCCTATTTAGGAAAAGCTAAAGTTCTGAAGAGGCATTTTGCATTTTTGCATTGAGTACTGATCGAAAGTTACTGCTTGCTTGTTACAGTCTTAAATAGTTATAGGGCTTAATTTGACGTGTTCCATCAGTCCTAGGGCTTTTGGCGTATTGGTTAGATCCATAACATTTTATATCAGAGATAGGCATGGAAGAACCACAAATTGAACGATTTGAGACAGAGATAAGCTCCTTGGCTGCAAGCCAGGGTAGGATGTTCAAAGAAATGAAGGAGATGTTCACCATGATGAATACCAAGTTTGATCACTTGTCGGCTAGCTAGACCTTGAAACACGGAGAAAGCTCTCACAACCAACACAAAAACAGTGGAGGACAAATTGGTATGTATCAACCCAGGCTTGTTAAGCTTGATTTCCCTCATTTCAATGGAGGGGAGGATCCAACAAGCTGGATTTGCTGGCAAATCAATTTTTTGAAATCCATCAAACCCCAGAGGGCGGACGTGTGTCCCTTTGGCGTTCTTCCATTTGGAGGGTGATGCCCAACAGTGGAATCAAATTTTAAAAGAGGAGGGACATCCCATCACTTGGGACGTGTTCAAGGGCTTAATGTCAGGTTTGGACCTACTCAGTATGTGGTTTTCTTTGGAGGCCTCACAAAACTCAAGCAAAATGGGACGGTCAAGGAGTACCAATGTCAGTTTGAAAGGTTGCTCTCTCATGTGGGGAGGTTGATGCTGGCACAAGAAGTAGGTTGCTTTATCAGCGGCCTTCAAGAAAACTTGCGAGCGGACGTCCAGTCTTTGAGACCAACCACCTTTTTCGTTGTTGCAGGGTTGGCTTGACTTTATTAAGTGTGAGAAGGGTCACTCCAGCGCTGGCTCCTTCACCAGGCTGCACTACCACTTCGACCATTAAAAGGCTTACTCCTAATGAAATCAAGGAAGGCGTGACAAAAGCTTATGCTTCAAACGTTGACGAAAAGTTTAGGCGTGGTCATAAATGCAAGCGACTCTTCTACATTGAAGGGTGTTGGCCCAAGGAAGATACGCAGTTGATGATGAAGTAGCTGAAACCCACATGGACATGTATGTGGATGAAGCAACGCTTGAAATCTCACTACACACTATTTCTAGGGCTCATGTCCCATAAACAATGTGTGTCAAGGGAATAATGGGCCAACAAGTGATGACGGTCTTGGAGGACTCTGGTAGCACACACAATTTCTTGAGCAACAAAATAACTCAGAAGGCAGGGTTGCTTCCAAGTAATGGGGACCTTTTGAAATGGCGGCGGCTAATGGAGAAAAATTAGCCAGTTCTGGGTGGTGGAAACGGGTGTGCATGTTGTTACAAGGAGTCCCTAATCCCTATCATTATAGATCTCTACCTTCTTCCATTAGAAGGTTGTGATGCTGTCCTTGGGGTCCAATGGTTTCGAACTCTTGGACTAATAATATGGGACTTTCAAAGCTTCAGATGAAATTTCAAAGTGAGAAAGGAAGTGGCACTACAAGGGATGTCTACTCCTAAAAATAAAATTGTGGATGTTGAGAACATCAGCCATGATGTGAGGATAAAAAAAAAACAATGTGTTTTATTGCAGTTATACTCTCTCTCCATTTGGGACCTGCCCAGCCACATGGACACCAAACTGCGGCCCCTTCTGACATCACATAAGGATGTGTTTAATGAGCCTAAGAATCTGCCGCCTCCTAGGTCACACAACCATAGGATTCCATTGGTTCCTTCCTGGTAGTGGGGCCGTATGTGTAGGCCATATATATATATATATATCCTCACTTCCAAAAGAGTCAGAATGAACGTATAGTGTCTGACATGCTTTCCACGGGCATGATTCGCCCAAGTAATAGTCCTTATTCATCACCAGTCCTACTTGTCACAAAACATGATGCATCAAGGAGGCTGTCTATTGACTATAGGGCCTTAAATCAAATCACCATCAAGGATAAGTTCCCTATCCCTGTGTGATCGATAAATTACTTGATGAACTACATGGAGCACATACATGAATTCAGGATCTGTTTTTGAGATTTAGGCTTGAAAATCTTGAGGAATCAAAGGAAGGCTTTGGAGCATTTCACTAGAAGTATGTTTTTCGTTAATGGATGTTTTAATCATTAACAAACATGAATTATATGTTAGATTCGGGTCTAAATAACTTATGAGTCATGAGCATTACATAAGTGACTCAGTGCTCAACAAGGCTAATCATCTCTATATTTAAATAAGATTCCACTTAAATAGCTAGCATATTTTCACTTGTTTTTCATTATTTCTTATTTTTCTTTTAGAACTTTCGAGATCTTTTAGGACCAGCATGGACAACACGGACTTGCATGAATTGCACCGACTTGTCTCGGCCCTTATTGATGCAGAGACTGGCCCGGTGATACAGAGAGGTGAAACTAACCTACACCCCCAGGGATCGATCCCCTGGGAGCTTGATGAGGTGAGACACCTCTTGCCAGTTTTCTATGAGGCACACCTCTACATAAGAAACAAAATTTTGTAAGGGGTGTCGGGTGCATGTTCTTTTTCCTTTCCAAAGAGCAATATGAAAATAGAGGGGTGGCATGGATTCTGTAGGACCTATTGATTCTGAAGATTGTGGACTATTGTTGGTCCAAGCTTGTTCTCGGCTTATTGCAGATGTATTTTCTTTTAGGATACACATTATCTGCTCTTCTTCCCATCTGCATGATTGGCGTGGAGGAATTTCTAGACCAACAATGGGTTAGGGAACAAACTCTTTGGATGAGGAATCTTAAACACTTTTCCCAGTGAAGAAAAATGCGGGATTTCCTCACACAACTGTGGCATCTCTTCACACAATTTTATTTCTTTGATGTTGGGAAATAACAATAGAGGCTTTTTCAGAGTAGAAATAGCATTAAAAGACCACTTAAGGGATTGAGGACCCAATTTTTTGTTTTGTTTGGACTTGATATGCGAACAAAGCAAACACAACCAAAACTTTTGTCATGATAGGAAAACGAAATTTCTTTTTCTTTTATCGGGTTTTCCTTGCTTCTAGCCAAAAAAAAGGCAAGATTCTTTGATTTTAAAATTTTAAGGGGGCAAATGCCATTTAGAACAAATGTAAGCATTTGGTTGATCAAATAAGCAGCTGCAGGACTGCTGCATCTTAGACTTTGGCATTGTGATGAGAATAGACCACGTTACTTCTAGTAAATTTCGGTACTTTCATTTAGCAACACTGTTTTCCCGTGGAGTATACAAGTAAGAGGTTTGATATTTTATACCATTTTGATTAAAAAACTTCTAAAGATTGTAGTATTAGTATTATTCTGAATTCTGTCTGAAATCTGATTTTGGATTCAAACTGTTTGGACCATTTTACTGATCACTGTAACAATTTGTGGTACTTCATCTCTTCCTTGCATACGATAAACCCAGGTTATCCTAGAGTGATCATCGATAAAAGATACAAGGCATTTAAACCCAAAGACAAATAGTTAAAGGGATACATAGATCTGAATAATAAATTTCAAACGGCTTAGAACTTTTACTTAAAACTATAATGGTAACTCACTTTCTTCTGCAATATTTAGAAATTCACACCGCTCACACTGGAATTTCAAATAAAACTAGGAATCTTACTTGAATAGTAATTTGAAAAATTTTGCAGGCATATGAACTAACCAGGTATGTCAAATATACATCTGGTTATAAACTTATAATGATTAACTTCAGAATAAAAAGTAGAAGCACTTCCCTTGTCCAATATGTACAGTCCCTTCTCTTTATTACCTAGAATAATTATCTTCTTTAGACCTTGGAAATACAGTAAGAAGGGCAGAAATTGATATTATAGTAAAATTGTTCAGTAAAACTACTATGAGAGACCAAGTTTGAAAGGAAACTAAGAATATAAACTGTTGATGATAAGATTAAAGAAAAAGACACTAATCTCCTTTTCCAGAAGCTTTGGAATTGGTGCCATCGGCTATTAACACTGGAGCTAACATTTGAGATGGAAGAAAACCCATTGCTCTTACTGTTCATTTGGTGGCTCCAGATATATGATCTAGGGGGTGAAGAGGACTAGGAAGTAAATTTAACTGTTGTTGAAAAAAAAAAAAATAGAAAAGAAGAAGAAGAAGATGATGAAGAAGATGATGAAGAAGGAAAGAAAGGATTCTGTTGTAGCATGGACATCCTTGGGTCTAATGAAACCACCCGCCCAACCACTCCAACCCAACCCAAAACCAATAGGAATAACCTCCTCCCCACTTTTAAGTAGTATGTGCACTGGATGCCTTTTTGGTTGGATATGCGGATGGAGATCATAAAAAAAATTTAGAGTCTGCAACTTTACCCACAATGAGTGCACTTGAGCTTGTGTTTTTCTTCATCGGTCAATGTCCTAGAGTTTCCTTTTGTTGTTTCTAGTTTTGAAGCCAGTCATTACAGATCCAGAAACTTGTCCCAGAATGATGGTTCCAGGCTGGCTTCTCTAACGTAATTATGCACAATCTTGAAATCAGGAAGCGAGTCCTTTCAAATAATTCCAGCTCAAACTGAAGGCCTGCCAAGAGCTCAAAACACTCTCCGTCACTGAATTTGTTTCCTTATTTCTTCTATAGTACAAGGAAGGGGTTGATAATGATCTAACTCTTTTCATTTCTAATTAAGAGAGTTGTAGTAATGTTGTTCTATGAAGAAGTTTCCTTGTGAAAAGGCGGCTTTTCTCTCTCTAATTGGTAAATCCGTGCTAAAGCAGACTTCTGAGAGTATATTTTGACAATTGGTATCCCATCTTTTTTTAAGGGCCACGAGGAATAAATTAACAACCCATTATTAATGCTTGGCTTTATGGTATTAATAAGCCTGGACATTAGAGAGATATTCTCGTATTCTCACTTGTCACCATGTCGGGTCGTCTTCTGGAGGTTCTTTAACTTCTCCATTATGTTTTCAAACTTCTTATTTTAATGAACATTTGGGAAGATAGCAAGTAATTCCTTCCATTGAGTAACACTGCAGTAATATTTTATTTTTTTTATCGGTAACAGAACTTTCATTAAAAGGACAGAAGGAAAACAAGGATCAGAAAAAAAAAAAAAAAAAAGCTACAAGAGAGACGTACCCACTCCAATTACAAAACAATTCCCTCCCATGGAGACAACCTATCAACCCCCTACTTGGCCAAAGCATCTACCATAGAGTTGGCCGATCTTAGCTCATGACTAAAAACAACATCCAAGGTAGAAGATAAGCCATGGATTTCATTACAGTGAAATTGGAATATCCAAGGGAAAGCCTTCCGATTTGACACCCAAACAATGGCATTAGAAGAGTCGCTCTCCTCTATAAGAACTCCATAGAATAATATTGAAAAACGCCGAAGGGATTCTAAAATAGCTAACACCTCCGCTTCATTAGAATTGCATACCCCCACATGCTTAGAAAATATAAATAAAATCACACCACCAATACCCGCCGGACCCGGCTTTCCTCTCGCAGCTCCATCAACATTAAATTTAAGCACACCATGAGTGGGAGGAGACCAAGAAACAATTCTCCTTACCGTAGTATATCCAAATCCCATACAAGCTTCCCAACTATAAAGAATATCTAAGAAGCACGAACACGGACACGGCACGATACAGACACGCCAACACGGCATTTCTCAAAAAAGTAAGACACGTCCGGGACATGTTAATAATAAGAATTAATAATAATAATAATATATCTAATCATATACTAAAAGATACTATCGTTTTAACTTTGTAATCAATTTAGCAATCAAATATATAAAAATTCAAGTACCATAGTACCACCTAACAAACATATCAAATTATCAAATAGCAATACAAAACTGAAACATAATTAATAATCATTAAACATGAAATATCTTGGCATCTACAAAACTTGCACCTTTTTAACTCACAATCAGACAAAACCCATGATCTGAACACAGTAACGCAAGCCTGGGATTAGGGTATACTAGGCAGTGGACCCCACTGAAAGATCCTCTCCTTCTTCTTCTTCTTCTTCTTCTTCTTCAGATCGTTTTTTTTTTTTTTTCTCTTTTCTTCTTCCTTTTTCTCTTTCGTTGGACGGACGAATGTTATTAGGGCAGCGGAAGGATGGCCCATTTGCTTTTAAGTTATGACCCTTTACAAACAGCCCCCTTTGCTTTTCATTTTTTACTCTAATTTTATTTTTTTCCCAATTAAAAGAAGCCAACGTGTCTGACACGTGTCCCTAGCGTGTCTGGAACGTGTCCTCAGTGTGTCCGAAATATTAAAAATAAAAAAATAATCAAGACACTCTTTTGGGCGTGTCCGGAGCGTGTTCGTGTCAGACCCGGCCCTGGAGAGGTGTCCGTGCCTCCTAGAAGAATATCATTAAGATTAAAATTGGAGAACTCCTTTCTAACCAAAGCTCAATTTGTAAATGTCAAGGTAACCCTATCGATCAACTCTGTTGAAGAAGAGGGAGAACCCTTGAAAATCCTAATTCATACCTCTTAATGAAGAAAAGACTCTGAACAATCCAATATTGTATCCACAGAAATGATCCGTGGATAGGTCTTCCTCAAAACCTGGTTCCCTCAAAATACAATCATTTGACTACTGGAAAAAAAAATCTGCAGACTTTGCCATAGAATCGATCAGATGCAACAAGCCTTTCCCAACTCTGTTGAACCATCAGAGTATAAGAAGTCACTAGTTATCAGTTAGAAAGACTGGATGGGCTTGTCAAACCCCCCAGGAAATTTTTTCGTCTTGCCTAGCCCATCAGAGGGCCTGGTTGGGCCTAGCACCATTAATGGCCAGGCCCAACGACTCTGCCAGCGGCCAGCCTGGTCGCAACAGCAGCATGGCCAATCACAGCTAGGGATGGCAACGAGGTGGGGAAGGGGCGGGTATGCCCTTTTCATCCTCGTCCCCGAAACCCATCCCTGCTCCATCC
Organism: Litsea cubeba; assembly: GCA_012931725.1. Lineage (NCBI taxonomy): Eukaryota > Viridiplantae > Streptophyta > Magnoliopsida > Laurales > Lauraceae > Litsea > Litsea cubeba. The sequence continues at coordinate 3,826,907 of CM022945.1, read as the reverse complement.
CCGAACCCATCCCCGCTATTTGGGGTTCGGGGAATCCCCGACCCCGTGTTACCTGTCCCCGCCCCATTGCCATTCAAACCAACAGCCCAACACCATCCACCGGAGATCTTTTCCACACTCAATCCGTAAAACCCACCAACAAACCTAAACCCTCTGATAGAAACCTACATCCAATCAACACCATCTCCTTTCAAGAAGGAGGGGGGGTGGGGCTTCACTGAAAGAAAGAGGCAGCAAGAAATCCTACTGAAACCCCACCTCAGCCAAAACCCAAATCCCCTTCTAAGAAAAACCCAATCAGAATCACTGAAACCCACCCAACCCATAAAAAGAAAAAAAAAAAAAACAGAAAAAGAAAGAAGAGAGGCGCAGAAGAGAGGAAGAGGGCGTTTTGAAACTCTGAGGGCACTTGGGTCTTGTGGACACCAAGAGCAGCAGCGGGGTGTCTCTGCCTCACCACCACTGTGCACCATTCCTCACTGTCACAGTAGCAGTCTACAAACAGCCAACTCCATCCATACTTCAAAAGAGAGAAAGAAAGAGAGAAATGAGATGGGTGAGGAGGGGCTGATCCATGTTGGCAGCTAGGGTGAAATGAGAGATAGAATGAGAGGATGAGGTGGATGGGGAGCTCAGTCATGTGGGCAGCAAGGAGGATGAGGGAGGAAGAGAAATAAAGAAAGAAAAACAAAGAAAGAAATAGAGAAACAAAGAAGGGGAAATGGGGAAAAACAAAGAGAGATGGAGTGGGCTGGTTCGCCAGAGATGATGGTGGCCAGCGGTGGTGATGGTGGGGCGGCATCGGCCGGCGGCAGCAAGGCAACGAGGAGAGTGAGGTGAGTGAACGAGAGAGATGAGAGGAAGAGAGGGCTGCTGTTGGAGTGAATGAGAAGGGGGGTGGTCCATCGTGACCTAAAAGAGAGGAATGGGGAGAGTGCAACATTGCATAAGATAATTTTCGGGTCAGGTTCGAGGCCGGGTATGGCATTGCCATACCCTACCCATCCCTGGGCTTGGGGGTTCGGGTGCCATACCCGAATTTCGGGTCGAGGCCCCGGACCCATGGGGATTTTTGCCATCCCTAGTCACAGCCGCATCCTGGCTGGCTAGGAAAACTCTCAGTGAGGGCACTGGTGACTCTTGTTGATGGCCCTCCCTACCTAGATAGAATAGAAGCACACTATAAGGAGAGAATGAGTAATGCACAGATCTCATATTGAGCAGAATCTCCAGCTCTGATACCAACTTGAATATGAGGGAGAAGGAAGAATGTCGGGGTGGTCTACCACTCTATTTATAATAGCTCCTTTCATTACAAAATACAATGAAAAGACCAATTAAAATCCTCTGGATAGTATTTGCAATCAATCAACAACCGCACAAGATAATTGCAAGATAACTGTCTATATGGTGATCCTCTATGCTATTCCAAACAACAGATGTTCTTATGGTGCTCATCAAAGAAGCACGGACAAGGACACGCCGACACGACATTTCTCAAAAACGTAGGACACGGACACGTCGGGGACACATTAATATTTAATAATAATAATATATCTAATCATATACTAAAAGATAAGATCATTTGAACTTTGCAATCAGTTTAGCAATCAAATAAATAAAAATTCAAGTACCAGTGTACAACATTACCAACTAACAAACATATCAAATTTATGTACCAATGTACCACTCGACTCGGGTCCTCTTGAAGACATTCGTTGCTATAATACCTTTCACAAAAGAAAGAAGGATTTTAAATTTACTTGATAATAAAAAAATGTGTATTACGATGTAAGAATAAAAGAAAGTAATACTTTTCTTCCAACTAAAGAGATTTTTTTACAAACGGCCCCTTTATCTTTTCTTTATTATAATTTTAGTACTTTTCTCCAACTAAAACAGCCAGTGTGTCCCCAGCGTTCCGGGAAATAAAATATAAAAAAAAATAAGCAAGACACCATTTTTGGCGTGTCGGACATGTGTCCGGGCGTGTCCGGGTCGGACATGTGTCGGACACTGACACGCCGGCCCCAGAGAGGTGTCTGTGCTTCCTAGGTGCTCATCTTTACCACATATCATCAAACAGATTGAAAATATAATGGGTGTGTCCATGGATTGAGAACCCTCTAGAATACCATTCATTGTCTTTGCCAAAAATGAGAGAGACTCTACAGTAGTACCAAATAATTTTCTTAAGCACGGGATTGGGTCTTTCAAATGAGTTTAAATTCTAACATATAGACCCTCCTTTTCACTTCATCAACCACAAGCTAGACACTTTCAAGTGTATTACTAGTATACCCCTCTTTTTGCACAGTTGGTTGGCAACTTTGCATCTCACCCAACTACCAAGGGATCGATCCGTATACCACTCTTCCCACATGAGTGGGCTTCGTCTTCCCATGTGTGTGGGCTCTCTTGGGTCCCAGCCCCCTTGGCTGCTGTACCACAAAATTAAAAAATAAAAAATAAATAAAAATAGAGTAAGGCCCTCATGGTTGCAATTTTTAACTAGTAGATGGAGTCTAGATTTTTAGATTAAATGTTTGAATAGATGTCCAATTGGATTTAGTCACAATGCAAAAGAGAAAATGGAAGTGTTTATTGGGGTTGAGTATGAAGGAGAGGGATTGATCATGAGGGAGACCATGAGGGCCCCATAGGAGAACTGCATAAGTATGATATAGTTGTTGTTCATTCTCTTCTTTAGGATCTCAGCAATGGCTCTTCTTTTTGAGGTGGCCTTCGCTTTAACAGGGCCTTAGCTGGCAGCTTTTAGGGTTCTTCTGTTTTCCTGTTTAGTTTTCTTTTGCTTTCAGTACTTTTCTCTTGTACTATTCGCTCATTTTAATGAGAGTAACCATTCAAAAAAAAAAAAAAGCAATGGCCCTATTTGTAGTTCACAATCTTTTAGTTCTAACTACTAACGCATACACAGTAAATATAGCATGAAAGAAAATGGCAAGAAGATAGAGAAGCATGTAAGATATAGACATGGTTCTCTACTCACATATTGGGGACCAGGATACCCTTCTTCTTGATAAGCTTCATAGTAGCCAGGCTCTTGAAACCATGATGTCTCACTATATTCACTGTGGCCATATTGGGGTTGTGCATTGCTGTGTCTTTCATAAAGAGAAACCTGTTGAACACAGTAAGTCAAGCACAAAGAGGAGTTTCTTAGGTAGATATACTTCCAAATCATCTTGCAAATTAGGAAATGCTCATAATAAGAGGGGTGATTTTCTCCTATGAGACAATCCCCCGCAGAAGGCAGGGTTTTCGGTGAGTGCCTTTAGTTTTTTGGGTCCGCTTTTGTGGATGGTGGGGATTGGAAGTTCCGCACCGTCCACTTGGAAGGCATCCCACAGGTGAAAATTTCTCTAATAAGAGATCATGAATTTTAATATGATATAAGTAGGTGTGGTTTTTAGGATGTGGGAGATATGGAGGAGCTATCCCCTATGATGCATCTTTTGTCCTTTTTCCATTTTTTTCCCTCAAAGAAATTAATGAGCCTAAGTGCATCTCTTGGTTCTCCAATAAACATGGAAGAATAAAGACTCGATTAAAGAAGAAGCATGGGGATTATCCAGTAAACATGATCATCTACTTAACATGGGATTCTAGCATTGTTGATTACTTACATATTCAGTCTGGATATGAATTTCCTCCTCATAGTCTTGGTAGAAGGTTGGTTTTGGAGTCCATGGTGGCTCCTGATACTCAACAAGCATGTGATGGGGCTGCACATGGCTGTGCTTTTCATACCCATAAATTGAGTTTCCATAACTATGGCTATCATTGTTACCTTCACCATATGGATACGAAAAACCAAAAATATAATCAGCAGTCCCATTCCACTGATTTCCATTGCTTGGTTTATCTGCATCATGTGGGTTGCAACTATCTCCCTCACCTCTAGCTAGAGGAAGCCAACCACCAAAAAGATCTTCATAACCGTAACCCTGCTCAGGTTGAGGTTCCTCCATCCCATACTCATAACCATTCCTCTCTTCTTCCCCGTGATATGGAACCATGGCCTTTTCATAATCCCCACCACCATATCCATTGCCATAACCATTTCCATGAGAGAATATATCCTCCATCCCATACTCATAACCATTCCTCTCTTCTTCCCCGTAATATGGAACCATGGCCTTTTCATAATCCCCACCACCATATCCATTGCCATAACCATTTCCATAAGAGAATATATCTACCCCCCAAAAGTCACAACCATAGCTAGGAACAGGATTGCTTGCCCAATTACCATTGCCATCACAAGAAGGCTTCTCTTCCACATGTGAATTTGCCCACCCATTTCCACTTTGAGGCTTCTTGCCATCAATTTGAACCAGTTCCTGCCCATCTTGAGCCTTCTCTTCCACATCTGGCTGAATCAATCCACTGCTATCTCGCGGCTTCTCAAGATCAACCTTAACCGGTTCTTGCCCATAAGGCGCGATTACTGACCCATATGAGAATTCTTCCAAATTCTTCGAATTCGGGTCTGAAGAAGAGCGTGGATGGCAAATCCCATCCGACGGCCGAAGCGGCTCGCCATAGGTGAGTGCGATATCGTATCCACCACCATAAGGAGTGGGATTATACTCTGGGAATTCAATGTCATTCAACTCAGAAGGAGAATCCACCACTGCTTCAACAACTTTAGAAATCTGTCTCTCCACCTCCGGCGCCGCACAACGATTGACCCATTTGCTAGAATTCGATTTCGACGACGCCCGCCGGATAATTTTTTTAGCTAATTTCATGGCGGGTAGAGGAAAGTAGAAGGAGGCAGGTGATGCTAGTTACTAGTTAGTTGGTATCATTAAAGAAGAGAGAATTTGCAGCCACAGGATCCTCTCCTGACATCATTTCCTTTAAACTGACTCAACCTTCTTATGGGTGGATAGATGGCATAGAATATACTGACACAACACTATAACGGAAAAAGTGACAGTAATCATGCAGTAGGCAATCTGTAGTCAGTGGCAGTGAAAGACCCACTTCAGTAACAAGGCCTAACTTCACATGGGCCATTGATGAGGGCCACAACCATAGCACCATTGGCGCTGCGGACCACTGGAGCGGATCACATAGACCTAAACGACGGGAAAGTATGGCTTTTTTCTCCACTTTCTTTTTCGGAAAGTATGGCTTTTTTCTCCACTTGCATTCATACGAGGGGCAAAGAGAGAGGAAAAGATAAGAGATACGTACCCAAGAATCGCGGATATCTTCTGTTTTCTTACGGGCATTTCGTCGAACAGCAAGCGGGCGAGTGGAATATCCCTCGTTTGACACTTGACAGTGCACTTTGATCATAAAACGCAAAGGCCACATCATTTCCTGCTGAGAAGATTGCATGCTATTTTTCTTTTATCTTTGCTTTCATCATTGCATTTATGTTATGAACTTTGAGGAGTAGGTAATTGAATGGGACCTTGGAGCACTGAGTGGTAGGTCCCAGTAGGGTCCAATCTGTTGGTGATTTTGTCCTACTATCTGGTGGGCCCGGGATTTTTAGGAAAACTTCACCCATCCAATGATTAATACACCACAGATTGGTAGAAAATTGATCATGTGTACATGATTTTCCGTGAAAAGAAAGCATGGAAATGCTTTTTCACCTTTTGACTTTTTCGCGTCCTTGTTGAAAACCAGTTCCCATGGAGAAGGGGTGGGTTTCAAACTTGGATTTACGCAAAAATCAGAAAAGATTTTTCACTTTGAGAGAAAAATTATTTTGATTTTTCATATAATTTTTTTTTTTGCTTGTTTGGCATTGTTAAAAATAAAAATTAGATCGATAATCCTCGATAGAGAGAATTTCAAAATTCTAGGTCAAGAGTAGGAAGGCAAGATTTCTTTCTTTCTCGTTGAAATTAAACTCCGTAAAGATCGAATCCTCGACCCTAAATTATATAATAATCAGATTGAAAATCTCAATCCAAACTCTTCATTAATAGGTCAACTACATTAATTCAAACCTCAAACAAATTAATCCACAAATCAATTGAATAGTGAAAATAAAAACTCTAGGATAGGGATGAGAAGGAAATAAACGAAAAAAAAAAAAAAGGATGATGCCAATGAAAAGAAACACACCGATCAAAGAAGCGTGATAGTGTGGCTAAACCATAGAAGATGTAACATGTCCACTTTAGCCACGTGAATTGAGAGTGACATGTACTCATCTTGTGACATGGACCCCCCAAGTTATCTAAACCCATCAATTCCAATCTATAAAGTGACACTTTTTTTTTTATATTGGACAAATTTTATAATGTTGATCTAAGAAATTTATGTGATACTATGGATCTGAAGCTTGCATTCTACTTAAAGGCCTGATTGAGTTGCGAGTAGATATAAATTTTTTTTTGCATTTTACACATGTTGATAAGTAGTTGGGCCCTGGTTCTGGTCCTCTGCTCTATTCAGGTCCAACGACCAAATGCAAGTAGTGTGGGTTGGGCCTGTTACTTCCAACCGGACCATACTTGGAAGCTGGTTGGGCTGGGTTTGGGTGCTCATCATACAATCCATAGCATGATTTAAACTCTAAACTAAACAAAATATAGATTATAAATATATAGCAGTTATAAGGTGCACAACTGGTTGGTCCACCCAAATGGACCAAAAACTGAGACCCCCTAAATTACACCAGTTCCATGGGTTTAACTTAACACCCATATGAGTGGATTGGCCCCAGAGATCGACCGTGCACCGATTCAATGGACTGTGAAGGTGTTAAACTTGTGGGCCAGGATAAAGATGATAAGATGATTAAATAGGCCTCGATCTTGGTAGGTAGGTAAGTCCCAGCTAAATCTTGAAATCTTCCTCGGTCCCATCCCAGGTGGGGCTCGAGGTGGGCCTCACAGCCCCGCACGCATGTAGCTCCGCGCTCACTGGATGACTACTCTATAAATATAATACCATACTGTATTATATTATTATTACCTTACTAATAGCGAGGAAACAAAGGAGACCAATGTGTTTGTATGTATCTGGGGCCAGTGACTGGAAAATATCAAAGGATGGAAATGATTTATGTAGGCCAGAAACCTGTTCATGAATCAATCTGAACTATCCAGTGGATGAGCCATGGACAATGAGTATACAATAACATGTTTCTGGTCTATGGAATTAACTCATCTAAATGAGTTTTAACTCTTCAAAATGGTAGGCCATCAGATATAATGTCTAGATTAGTTGTTTAGATGAGATCTAGAGAGTGGACCAACCTGACAAGTGACAAGAGATATGTATGGGTTGGTCTCTTATCCCACATTGCTTAGTAGACCATAGAGGAGAGGAAAGAATGACTAATAAAAGCACATGGAAGAAGTGCGGAAAGGCATACCTTTCTCGGCCTTTTGGCTAAGATCAAGTGTAGTATCTGTTCTTATCAGTTTAATATCTGATACGTGGCCCATTGGGCCACATGATATTAAATTAATTTTTTATGGGGGAGGGCCCACCACAGTAGCTTGCTACTGGGGCTCTCAAGCGTCGCTTATGTGTTGCACTATAACATAGGCTTGGCGCACTCCTACCAATCCTATTTTAAAACTTGTTTTTGTCATCAATCTTTCTCATTCACCTTTTGTCTGGGCTGAATTGTATTATTTTAAGTGCCTTAAATGAGCCATTGATGTGGTGGGACTGAGTTTGACTCTTTGGACCAATTAGTAACCAAATGAGAGGTACTACACTGCAGTTTGTTTTGGAAGAGAAGGACAGGCATACTACTTGTTGATTGGGAAGAGTCACAAAATAAAAATTGAGATGGGCCCTATTTCAATAACTAACTTGATGAATTTGGATATTTGACAAAGGGATTCACAATTAGATTCATCTGGGCCATCTGATCCCTTTCTAAATGAAGATTACTAGATGAATATACTGGCAACCATTTTGAGTCTATCTATGGTAGATCTTTTTAGATCAAAGTCTGGAAGTGTGCTCCTGTTTGAATTTCTAGGGTTTACAGTCTGTCGACTTCCCATTTGAGTGTTTTTATAGTAGATCTCTTGAGATTTGAGGCTGGATGTGTTTGTCGTTCGGTTCGAATTTCTAGGAATTCTTGACTTTCTGATATGCACCCTATCAAGTGACTTCCCATTCACATCGGGTGGATCACACAAGCATGAGAAGTTCTTGGATCATCCATCTTCATGTAGCCTTAAGCTCCAATGTGTCTTAAGGCCCCCATCCTGTCTATAACTACTTAGGACATTGTTTTATGAATATGTATACCAAGTTTCCTATGCTATAGTAGGTAAAATATGTTTTCGAAAGCTTTTAACGGGTCATTTGCCTTTTATGCATGGGATAGGAAAATGAGTTTTACATAAATAAATATGACCTATGCAAATGTTATACATATAAAATTCACTATAATATCTATCAAAAGCAACATTTTCACATGAGTAAATGAGTACTTCCAATGGTTTGAGAAGTGATACGAAGTACTAGACATTTTCCACAAATTCCTCAAAATCCATGAAGATCTAAGAGATGAAACTAAATGTCTTGTTGCTTACCATTAATATCAGAATATTGAAAGGTTCATAATATGAATTGAGGGCCACAAAAGTGCAGAAAATTAGATTTCTAGGTTGAAACTTTTTTACAAATCACTAAAAATCTATTAAGATTTAACAGAATCAATTTATGGCCATGGGTTTATTAGTTTAATAAACAAATTGAATAATCTAGATTACAAATATGGGCCCACATGAATAAAAAATAATTAAAAGTGATTGATGGGGCCCATGAGCCGCACTTGTATAGGTATGAGAATTTTGCCATGAAATGACCTTATTTACACATGATTTTCATGCATTATGTATAAATGGGCAAAAACAAACATGATTATGTATAAGGTTATACATGTGAATCGTTTACATATATAAATGACAGCAACTAAACAAGCCCTAAGTAGTGAGAGGTTGTGAATATCAAAACTTTAGTATATGTCTTTTAGTCTTTTTAAGTGCAAGTTCAGATCTAGCTGACCCATACCAAATTCTACCACATTGACCGTAGGTTGCAATGCCAATTAAAATTGTGTTGGCTTTATGTCAAGTAAAAGATTAATAAAATGGTCAAAATTGAAATCAAACTTAGGGAGTCATACTCGAGATTGAGATGAAATTGACACCAACCGTGCTACATGGACCGATTTCCATGGCCCGGAAATCAGCCTGAATGGCTCTCTGCCCTAGGATCTCATTTTAAAAAATGATGAGATCCTAGGGCAAAGAGCCATTCAGGCTGATTTCCGGGCCATGGAAATCGGTCCATTCAGACTTTTTCAATTGACACCGTCAAAATCAATGTTTAATATATAATAATTGTAACTGTATATTTCTGTTTTCTTTTTCCTAAAAAAGAAAAAAGTATATTTCTGTTGTAATATTGTATTTCTATTGACCTTACCAATCAATTTCAATTGGAACCTTGGCATGGATAACCAAAGAAGACCTATGTGCCATTGTGTGGATCGAGGACAATAAATGGAAAATATCAACGGATGATAGCCATTTATGAAGACTTGAAACCAATCTCAACCGTCCAATGGATGGACCATGAACAGTGATTACGCAATAGCATGCTAGTTTATGGAATTAACTTCTTACATTGGTCATCAATTTATATCTATGAAAGAGACTTATTTTAATTAAGAAATCAGTCTTAATTTATTCAATTAATTTTGATTGTCTTGAATTTGATTTTGACCAACCTTCTTCTTTCATCTCCCCCACTTAAATGCCTCAAGCAAATCCATTTCCTTTCATTTAATTTGTGTTCTATCCTATTGTATCTCTTGACAGGCCTTTTCATCGTTTATTGTCTGCTATTCTCTTTAAACGCAAAAAGAAAATCAATTGGCTGATTTTTCAATATAGATGGCAGAAAACTCACATTTGGAGCTTTTCCGCGGATGCATATAGTAGAAAAGAAACTCACATTTGCAGCTTTTCCTCCTATGCATACAGCGGAAAACCCGTCTTTTCCGCCGATGTATGCAGCGAAAAACCCACATTTTCAGCTTTTCCCGGTGTAAAAAACATATATTTTTTTAGATTTACAAAATAAAAAAAAATATTTTTATTATATTTGGGTTGGGTTACAAGTTGGAGATTGGGTCCACACAATGATACATGAGCAGGTATGATTAAAGTTTAAATGCAATGATATTAAACCACAACAAATACGTGACAAATCTAAGCGATTAGTGAGTAAGAAGTGACCAAATAGGGTGGGTTCCGCTCATCATATATAGAAATGCATTCCAAGTGATATAACTATACGTGAGCAAAATGCAAATCTATCATGAGGATATTGTAATCAAATGAATTTGAAAACCATGAGATGTAATTATTGAGGCTTATAAAGACGAAATCAATTGATCACAAAGATACATTGTATTTTAAGAGATGTAACTATGAAAGAACAAAATGCAATTGTATCATGACTAATAATATGATATAACTATAAAGGGTAGGTTGGTCAATGAGAATCAAGACCTTAAGGTTTGTCTAAGTATCTAACTTTAGGAATCTACCTAAGGTCTTGAGAGGATTGTCCTTTGAAGTCTAGTTTTGAAGTCCCACTAACTCTTGGATATTTGACTTGATAAATCTTAGATTTTGACTTATCACCATGTTTTTGAGATTTTAATAATTTAAGCTAAGCTTAGGTTGGTGAATAGTCTTTTGAGGTTGGTGAGTTTGTTTCTTAGGGGATTGATTCATTTTTCTTTTCTTCTCAATTCTTATCTCATTTCCTCCCTTCTTTTGACTTTTTAATTTTAAATTTAACTTTGCAGCTTTCTCCAAAAGTTCTTTCATATGTTGATTTAGGGAAGGTAGTTTGAGAAGCTTCTTGTTGATAGATTCTTTTCTATATGGTTTAACTTGTTTACTCTTTTTAGAATCTACCTTAGGAGACTCCTTTTTAGTTGATTTAACTTGTTTAAACTTCTTGGAGTCTTTCTTGATTTTTAGTGTCTTACCCTTCATAGAGTTTGATTTTACTTTCTTGAATTGGGTTCATAGATGGGTTTAGACACATGGCTTCTTCTTAGTTTGCACTCAAACTTAAAATGTCCTTCAATACCACAATAATTACATTTAGTCTTGGCAATGAAGAATGAGTACTAGAGAATGATGACTCACCTTTCACAATTGTGTTGGTGAAGTTAGGGTCATGTGAAGTATACCAATCAAATCCAAGACCCGTCTTATCTCTTTGAGACTTACCCAATCTAAATAATTTTTCAAATTTATCCTCATCTTGGGTAAATTTCTACTTATACTTTTGTTTGCAACTTTCAAGTTGAGTGACTTGTTTTTAAGGGTTGAATTAGTTCATTTTCAATTCCCTTTAAATTGTCTAGTTCTTCATGGACAAGTTTTAATTCAAATTTAAGTTTATTAATAACATTAGATCCAAGTTCTAGATCTTTTATCTTGTTTTGAACATTAGACAAATTTTCCTTAGAAGTAGTTAACTTGGATTCGGTTGTTAATATCTTTGTCTTGCCTTTTTAATTGATCTCTTAATTTAAAATTTTTCTTATTAAGTTCATCACATCCTATCTTTAATTCATTTAGTTCATCTTGAATATTAGATAGGTTATGCAAAGAGATCATAAGCTTAGAGTCTAAACAATGTATTACTTCTTCTTTCTCTCTAAGTTCATCCTTTAAAGAGACTAATTATTTGGTTAGCTTTTTAGATTCTTCTTTTAATCTTTTATTTTTCTTAACAAGCTCTATGGACAATGTATTCAATTCATCATAAGTTTGTTGAATATCATCTTCATTTTCATCATTTTTTTTCTACTTTTAATTTAAATTGAGATTCATTAGTTTCATTGTTTGAATCTCCATTTGTTGGAAGGAAGGGTATATAAGAAGAATCTACAAAATCTAATATAGTGGAATCCATTCTAATAATTTTCATAAAACACACCACTAGGGTTTTAACTCTAGGTTTTTACACTTAATTAAGAGTCCCAATACACTTGTTCCTAATATAGAGCACGGGGCTCTAATATCAATTGAAAGTCCGATATCCGAACCCTAGAGGGGGGGTGAATAGGGTGAGCTAGTATTTAGTGACCAATTATGTCAAATTTTAACTTCTTTAAATTAACTAGTCATAAGTGATAATTAAGAAACTAAGCGTTGCAGTAGATAGCTATAGAGTTGATTAATATATACAAACCAGTAGTAAGAGCCTAACTATCAAAGGTTTTATGGTTGAGTGAGGGGGACCGGAACACTAAGTTTTTTCACTCAACAGCGTCTCATCGAAGAAAGAGAAATTGTATCATGGGTATTCGAAACTTTGTTGAGGTCAACGTCCGCCCTTGCTCTTGAGCGGTCATAATTATGATCGAGCCATCACCCTCACCATAAAACCATTGTTGTGCCATTTCCCATCACTAATTGGTTTTGGGATAAGTGGTAGCTCGATGGGGTGTAAGATCCTTCAAGTGGTATCAGAGCCTTGTAGGCCGAGTATTCGAGTCATGGGACACACGTTTTGCGAGATGCGTAGCAGGAGTGGCAGTGGGTGTGCCGTTGAAGGATTGTTGAGGTCAACATCCACCCTCGCTCCTCAGCGGTCATAATTATGGCCGAGCCCTCGCCCTCACCATAAAACCATTGTTGTTCCGTCTCCCATCACCAATTGATTTTGGGATAAGTGGTAGTCCAATGGAGTGTAAGATAATACAAACTCTAAAGAGTAGTGGTGTGAATCAGAGAAGATAGAGGACGAGATTATTAGTTATTTTAACGAAATTTTCTCTTATACTCGGCCCCCCAGTTGTGTACCACTGTTGGATACTCTAGACATATGGGTTATTGAGGAAATGAACGAGAATCTACTACATGAGTTCAAGGCAGAAGAGGTGACTACGACATTATCACAAATACAACCCACAAAAGCCCCCGGCCTGAATATGCCTCCTTCGTTTTTTTAGAAGTTTTTGCATACTGTTGGAAAAACCGTTACTGATGTGGTTTTGTCTACTTTAGATACTGGTATTTTGCCTAGAGAGATGAATCACACTTTTATTGTCCTTGTGCCGAAATGCAAAAATCCTGAAAGAATTACTGAGTTTCGCCCTATAAGCTATGTAATGTAGTGTATAAATTGATCTCTAAGGTTCTGACCAACCGATTGAAGCTCGTCCTCCCTCTCATAATTTCTAAGAGCCAAAGTTCTTTCGTACCAAGGAGACTTATTACGGATAATGTACCGGTAGCGTGCGAGGCTGTTCACTTTTTCAAACAAAAGCGAAGGGGCAAGAAGGGCTTCATGTCTATAAAATTGGGTATGAGCAAGGCTTATGATAGGGTGGAGTGGGGTTTTCTAAAGAAAGTGATGTTGAAGTTAGGACTCCACTCGAAGTTGGTCTCTTTAGTTATGGATTGTATTTCCTCAGTATCTTATTCGATTCTAATTAATGGTGAGCCGAGGTGAGATTAATCCATCTAAGCGTTTAAGACAGGCGACCCTCTTTCCCGGTATGTTTTTCTTTTATGTGAAGGAGGACTCATTTCTCTCTCGAGGAGGGCTAAGCAAGATAGAAAGATCACGGGTCTTAGTATATGCAGAGGTGCTCCTTGACTCAGCCACTTATTCTTTGCAGATGAGAGTCTTCTTTTTTGTCAGGCAAACCGAGAGGAAACTCTTTATATTCGGCATCTCCTTCAAATATATGAAGAAGCTTCAGGCCAAAAGATAAACAAAGAGAAGGCCGCATTGTTTTTTAGCAGAAATACAAGGCAAGAAGTTCATGATATAATAAAAGCGTATTGCGGGTAGCTGAAATTAAACATCATGACAAGTATTTGGGGGCTACCATCCTTAGTTGGGAGATGAAAGAAGATGACCTTTTAGAATGTCAAAGAAAGGGCGTGGAAGAAGCTACAAGGGTGGAAGGAAAAAACACTTTCCTAAGCGGGTAGAGAGATCTTGGTAAAAGCGGTTGCTCGAGCAATCCCCACCTATACCATGAGCTGCTTCAAATTGCCACAGGGGCTTTGTAAAGAGTTGGAGGGTATGATGGCCAGATTCTAGTAGGGTCAAGGTAATAATGAAAGAAAAGTCCACTAGGCTAGTTGGGAGAAGCTTTGTAAGTCAAAACATGTGGGGGACTATGGGTTTCCATGGGTTGGAAGATTTCAACTTAGCCATCCTCGCTAAACAAGGTTGGCAGCTCATGCACAATCAACAATCTCTGTTGTATAGAGTGTTCAAGGCAAATTACTTTCCAAATGTTCATTTCCTCAAATCTTCTGCTGAGAGAAATCATTCTTTTGCAGGGAAAGGAATTTTTTAAGCAAAAAAGATTCTATTGGAGGGATGTAGATGGAGAGTGGGTGACGGCCAATCGATTAAGATCTGGAAAGACAAATGGCTTCCAATTCCTCTAAGTTATAAGGTTACCTCTCCTAGGCGAGTCTTACCTGAGGATGCAATAGTAAAGGACCTTATTAACCAAAGTACCAGATGGTGGGATGAGCAGAAGGTTCAAGATACCCTCCTCCATCATGAAGCCGAAGTAATCTTGAAGATCCCTCCGAGTCCAGGCTCATCGAGTGATGTATTGATATGGGCTGAGAACAAATCAGATGAATTCTCTGTCAAGAGTGCTTATGGGGTAGCACTTAAAGTGCGAAAGAATAATAGTCGGGGTGAACTGAGAGCTCAAACTCGGGTACTCGGAGGAAATTTTGGTTGTGGATATGGAATATGAAGGTCCCAAGTAAAATTAAGATTTTTTCTTAGAGAGCTTGTTAGGAGATATTAGCAACAAAGACAAATCTTACGAAAAAGGTCAATTCTATCACCACGTGTGATTTCTGCAGGTGTGGGTCTGAAGATTATACACATGCTATATGTTTGTGCACTGATGTATTCCAGGTGTGGAGGGCCTGTTTTCCAAGACTAGACTTTTCTTATTATCATAATTTTGTCTTGTTTGCATGGAACTTGTCAGAAAGGGAGCTAAAAATTGATCCAGAATTGTTTTTCTCAATGGTATGGGTATATGGCATAGAAGGAAACCTCTTTATTCATGAGAAGGAGCTACTTGAGCCGGGGTCAATCATAGACGGAGTTGTGTCCTTTATTCAGGAGTTTAAACGTTCTCAATTGCTTCGCAAGACCTCTGGAAAGGAGAAAGCCTTAAGGTGGAGTCCTGCTCCAGTGGGTGTTCTAAAGCTTAATGTTGATGGAGCTGCGGTGTTTGAGAAGATCCAGAAGGCGGGTGTGTGTGTGGTGCTTAGAAATGAGACGGGTGACGTGGTGATGGCTATGAGTAAGATAGAAAATGGAGTCAAAGAAGCTGAGGATATTGAAGCTTTGGTAGCCTTGAAAGGTCTTCAAATGATTTACCACATTGGGGTAAGTGATATTATTCTTGAAAGTGATTCTTTACGTACGATTGATGCTGTAAAGAAATTTTCTCCAGTTCTATCTAGACAGGGCCCTTTGGTTGATGAGAACAAATGTTTGCTGGCTTCTTTTAAGAGTTTTGAAGATTTTCATGTGGGTAGGAATGCGAATGCAGTGGCTCATTTGCTAGCTAGGCATGGTCAGTTTGTGGATGAGATGTCGGTCTGCTGATTTTCTCTCCCAGATCTAATGAAACAATATGTAACCATTGATTCTAAGTTGATTTCCCATCATTAACATCAAAAAGTTTTCTTATAAAAAAAAGAGCCTAACTATTGCACTTGTGCAACCACATGGGTCCACCATCCATGGGACCACCAGATTGTAGAATTGTTAGAGTGAAGTCATGAAGTGAAAGTGGACTCTCACACAAAATGGTATACACAGACCAATTAAGCTACAAACTCAAAAGGGTGAAGTGAAATAAAAGGGGACTCAAACACAAAACCTCTCACACAAAATAACATACCCAGACCAATTGAACTACAAGATCAAAAATGATAATTCTAACTTGTGTTGGACTACAGCTTGCAACTTCTGGCCTGAGTCAAAATTGGGCCGGACTCGGGATTCTTATTACAAAGTCGGTCCGAGCCTGAGAATTCCCCATCCTGGCCCACTAACACCTCTAAAACTATTGATAAAGAAGGCCCAGTCTGCCAATCGTTTGATGATGCTCCTGTGTCAGGAAGGAAAAAAAATTTGATTCTCTCCCCCAGCGGTTATTGCGTCCTTTTTTAGTGGTTTGTTTCAAACCACCTTCCATAATGTGAATGGATTATGCCAACACCAAGGAGTGGGCCATGTGCCATAACCAATCAATCTTATAGTGGCCTGCCTTGGCCTTCAATTAAACCATGCACACAATTGACTCAACTAATGCATGTCTAATTTAGCAATGTTGGTCTTCCTCAATGATTATGTACTGGCCCATTTGGTGAAGCTTCAATGATCCTAGGGATCTGGCCCATTTAATAAACGGGTCCGTCCGACCTTTTAAGCCTTCCAGATCCGTATATAAAAAACTGCAATTCAATCTTCAAAAAACATACTTTCTTCTTTGGTCAGTGTTTCTTCTCTTTGTTGCAGAGAGAAACATAAGAACAATTTTTTCTTTCATCACTCACACTGATCTTCCTTTTGTGGTACTTTTTTTTCTCTCTCTCTTTGTCATCCTAATTTTTTTTTATAACGGAAGGTGTCCCAACCCTTTGTGCCATAAAAATCTCTACGGGCCTAGGGAAAGCCAGGTAAATTCCTTGTGGCCCTAGTGTGGTAGTGCAGTTCCGAATCCTCAACCTCCGGGTGCAAACCATGGTCTTAGGCCGACTGAGCTACCCCTCGGAGTTACCTGTCATCCTAATTCACTATACATGAATGTGCGATCAACTTTGATGATCCCATCAATGGTCCAGATCTCACACTACTGTGCCACGGTCATGAAAAGTGCTCACCTTTTAATATCATCTTCTTTTTTGTATTTTTGGTGTGAAAAAGGATAATCCAGTAGGTGCAGGATTCAGTTGTGTGGAGGACGATAGGCTGGTTGTGAGAACTAAGGAAGAGGTAGCAACTAATTTAACTAACTTTTTAAAAGAGCTCTTTAACAAGGATAAGAGACTCCAAACTAGCCCTTTGTTCATTGTAGGAGGGTCCTACGGAGGGAGATTTGTTGTCACTCTAGCAGTATTTGTTCTAAAAGCAATTCAAAATAGAGAACCCAAGCTTATACTTGGAGGTATACAGTTGACTCTAGGGTTACAAATGGGTATCCAATTCTCCGATTACCCGGTAGTTCCGACTCACAAAAAACTGGGTATAGCATAAACGGGTCCGGGTCCAAAACCCAATTTAGGTTCTGATTGATAAATAGGTCCGATTCTGGATCCATATATATTCCGACCCGTGGACCAGGCATATGAGCCTTTTATATTTCAAATTGTACCTCAAAATCATATGTTTTTGACATTTAGGTAGTAAACTTGATGCACTGTTATAAGTTGAATGATATGCTTATTCTAAGAAAAATGAAGAATAAAGAGAAATTATAATTTATTTTGGAACTAGATTCCAGTCCTCTAGGTGGACCCGGTTCCAGAACCAGATCCGGGTATGTAACCAACAAAACAGGTTCCGAGTCAAAGCCGAATCCGCAACTGGAACCGTTATTTAGAAAGGGTCTGGATTTAGGTCCACTATGGTTCCAATCCGGAACCATCCCGTTTGCAACCCTAGTTGACTCCTTTGATATTTCAACTCATTTAATCCTCTCTTTATATATTTTTCCAGTGTAAAAGTATATGACTTACTGGCCATCCGTTCAGTTCATATTTATAATAACAATTAAGACTTAATATATTGACCCGCTGGTCTACCTGGGTTTACTTTAATAGAGAGAAGGATTTGGATTATCTTAAAAATTAGATACCTTGATTGGCATGTGCTCTGTTCTCTTTGATTCCAAGAGTTTCTTTGGGAGAGAGTTGGATTTCTCCTGAATATGTACGTAGAACCAGACTAACTAATTCTTGCCTAGCTACTTAACTCTAATGAGACTCATAAAGAGTTTTGTTTAAAATGCAGCTCTCATGGGGACCCCTTCTCGAATATGTCCCACGACTCGATGATAATGGCCTTAAAGAATCAAATAGGTTGACATTTACTCTCATCTAATATTGTTTACTTAATCAATATGCATCAATGATTCACAGTTAGGTCAATTTTTAAATCTAGTATAGCTAACAAACCCATATCGCATAGCAGTCTGGCTCAATCGATTAAGCAACAAATTTAGAAAGGCCTGTATAATGACGCATCAGACTCATGGTTCAAACTAAGGGATGTGATCACAGCTTGAAGCAACTTTGTGGTAGGATTTATTTTCTCCTCACAATTGTTTCAAATTCTAGGTTTCCATCTTATGAGAGCCTAAATGTACATTTAAGGCCCCTCATTGATGACTTTGTTACACCTTGGAATGATAGTATATGACCTTATTTGTGTTATTTTAATGTTTGCAAGTGTTTTAGGTGAAGAAAAAGAATTCAGAGCTAAATTGGAGAAAAATAGAACCATCCGAACGAACTGGGACATATTGCCTCTGGGTGTCCAGTGTCTGGACTCCGGACCCAGCAAGCGACATCCAAGTCGGACACCAAACATTGGGCGTCCAGACGCGAGACCTAGCCAGCGACGTCTAAGCAGGACGCCAGACCCAGCGAGCGACGTCCAAGCAGGACGCCAGACACTGGGCGTCCGGACGCCAGACCCAACGAGCGACATCTAAGCTACTATTTGCTGGCATTCGGACTCTAGACACTGGGCATCCGAACGCCAGACACGGGTGGAGTCCGACTCCTTGCGCGTTTTGAAGAGATTTTGGAGGAAAATCTATAAAAGAAAGACCATAAGTCGTTTTTAGGGCATTCAAGTCTTGAGAGAAGAACTGGAGGCTGGTTTTGGAGGATTGGAAAGAGCACCAATGGATATTTCGCCAAGGATTCATCGTTCATCTCTCTCCATGAGTAACTAACTATCCACCTTAGGGTTGCGATGAAGCCCTGATCTTGTACTTTTGGTGATGTATTGGTTCTAGGGTTTTACTTTGAATGCCTCGATTATATGACATGAATACTATCCATTGATTGGATTTCTTTGATATTTTATTCTTGTAGATTTGAATACCAGTCATATAATGGTGCTTGAATGAATGTGTTGTTAGATCTAAGATAATCCATGCCATAGAAGTAGGTTATGTCCAGATCTAAACCCACATGACTTATTTGTTGACTATGTGAAGGTTTGTAACCAAAACGAGTCTTTAAAGCGTTAATAGTGAAACCCTAGGTCTATATTTGTCATTGTATGATGGTAGAGTGGATTCGTACCCTATGATATTTTCTTCGATTGAATCAAACCTTTTTTTTAACTTGCTAAGACAGGAATCAAAACCTCAAATCAATACTTTGTTCTCTACTAGGATTAATTTAGGAATTTGGAAACATCAAAACTTAGCCTTTTTGTCCCAGTGGATACAACACCCGGCTAACATCATTATTCTCGCGAGTAGATGTAGTAGCTAGGTATAATTTATATTTGCAAAAAATATTTTGGGACGATAAAATTTTGGCATCGTTGCCGGGGAGAATTAGCACGGTTGTTTATTTCTTTTGAAAATTCCAACGTTAATTTCGCTTTTTCATCTTTACTCACATCTTTTGCTATCCTTATTGTAGGTTATTGATTCTAACATTAAAAAAAAAAAACTAGAGTTTGTTCAGGGATCCAAGAGAGTTCACAAAGGACAAAGTAATAATAGTTGTTCACAACTAATGGCTTTAAGAAGCCGAGAATTAATGATGTAAAACTTTATGCTAAAACTTTTTGAATAAGTTGAGTTTGTAGTTCTTTTACCAAAAAAAAAGTTGAGAGTGTTTACTCGCTGAGTGGGATCGGCCTTACATTAAGGGTGTGTTTGGCATCGTGCCATTCGGATGTTCCATGTTTCTACGAGATGAGGCTATGAAAAATATGTTTGGTTAGTGTAAATCATTATTCCCAATTTTGGTCTCACGGGAAAGAATCACAAGATCTTAACCCGCGAGCATAAGAAAGTTCGAACAAAAAATCTTTGTTTTTTTTTATGAAACAACTTTTGGGCACAGTTCATTCCTACTTATCTCTTATAGAATCGTAAACCAAAATCTTGCAAAGCCCATTGATATCGGGTTGAAAGTTTAGGCCTAGACCTAGAACATGATGCCTTAATTGGCCCCTTTTCTATGGGTTGGTCGTGCTTAAGTAAAACTAGCAAAGCATACCCTTGCTTAACACGGGCAATATGATTTATACTATTAAAAATGATAAAATTATTAGATAAGAATTTATACCTATAATAATAACAAAAAGATGGTTGGTTAATTTCAAAATTAGATAACTTTAATTTGTTTGAGATCAATTGAATATTTTGAGCCCTACAGTAATAACAGTGGCACTTAGTATCTGGCTTGGCCAAATTAAGCTGAGTACAATAAAGTTTAGCATAGATTTGGCGTGTTGAGATCATTGACAACCTGAAACCTATACTTCACCAAAAGTACAAGATTAGGGCTTCATCGCAACCTTAAGGTGGAGAGTTAGTTACTCATGGAGAGAGATGAACGACGAATCCTTACGAAATCTCCATTGGTGCTCTTTCCACTCCTTCAGAACCAACCTCCTATTCTTCTCTCAAAACTTCAATGCCCTAAAAACGAGTTATGGGCTATCTTTTATATATTTTCCTTCAAAATCTCTTCAAAACGCGAAGGAAGGCGGACTCCACCCATGTCTGGCATATGGACTCCAGCAGGCAGTAACTTGACGTCTCTCGTTGGGTCTGGCGTCCGGACGCCCGGAGGCAGTATGTCCTGGTTTGTCTGGATGGTCCTATTTTTCTCCAATTTAGCTCTGAATTCTTTATCTTTACATAAAACACCTTCAAACATTAAAACAACACAAATAAGGTCATATACTACCATTCCAATGTGTAACAAAGGTATCATTGAGGGGCCTTAAATGTACATTTAGGCTCTCATCATAACTGTAATTCTGTAAATTATGCTGATTGTTATGCAATACAGAAGGACCGAACCTGGCTTTAGTGGTGACGGTTGACCCCACCGAAAAGGGAAACTTCACTACAATTCAGGCGGCCGTCAATGCAAGCCCTGATAATGCCTTTGGGCCTATTTTTTTACAAGAATTTATGACAGGAATTCAGGCTGTTTGGGAATTCCTGAATTCCAGTCAGAAATTCCATGTTCATTTATGGGAATTCCTAGCATTTGAGGTAAGTGGCATTTCAAGATTCCAAAAAGGTGGAATTCCAAATGCTAGCCTTTACTCTAGCATTTAGAAATCCAGCCATTTTGGGAGACTTCGTTTGCAACTCTAAGCATTCCGATAGAATTTCGGTTCTCCCAACGGTTGATTGTCATCTTCTATTCTATACGGCTGCACAAAAATCAGATTCGGTAATCTTCTTCCTCTCAACTCCTCTTCCCCACTTGATTTATTTTTCTATTTTTCTTCCATCTTGTTGTATGCTTTTTTTTTCTAAAGTATTTTGATGGAAAGGGAAGAAAATGATTTTCGAGGGTTTTTCTTCCAATGTTTTACTCCCTCGAGCTCACGGTAGTGATGGAGGTAGGCGATGAGGGGCCCGATGTAGTCATCAAAGCCGAGCTTGCTCATGGCCCACAGGACGTCCTCAACAATGATGGTCTTGCGCTGCTCTCTCTGGCATTTGTCGTTGGCCTCGCTTGTGATGAAGCTGATGTACTCTGAGACGCAATCCTGAATCGTCTCCTTGGCGTTGTCGGAGATCTTGGCCTGGGTTGGGAGGACCTGGCGCATGATGCGGATCACATTTGCAATTGGCATGAACCGGTCTTGCTCATGGACCATGTGGACCAACTTCGGGCCATCCCGGTCTGGGTCTGAGCTAGAACAATCCCAGCCCATATTGGTTGAGATTTATAATGGTTGTTATATTCATGAATATTTTAGCCTTATATAAGCATACATATAATGCATAAATATTTAGAAATCCACTTAGAAATTCAAGTAGTTATGAAACATGGAATTTATGGAATTCAGGTTGGATGAAATTCTCAGACAAGAATTCCGGTATGAAAGAAATAGGGAATTCAGGAATATCAGGATTCAGCAGCATTTCACAATTCTAGCACCTTGAATTCTGTAAATTCCAGCAGACATGAATTCCAAGAATTCTTGTAAAGAAACGGGCCCTTTGGAAGGACGGCTATCCGAATAACGGCAACAACTTACTTGTAAGATAAAGTGGCCATTTTTTTTAAAGTCAATTGCAATTTAAGTTTGTTTCCATTAGTATTATCGTCTAACAATATTTTTACATCTTACAAGGAAAAAGTAATAGTCAGTGTTAGCAAAACTAACCTAACTTTTTTCCGGCTTTGATGAATGCGATAATACCTTGGAACGATACTGCAGGCAACACGCCTAATACCTACACAAGTCCATCTGTTGCTGTCTTTGGAAATGGTTTTAGAGCTTACAACATCAGTTTCAAGGAACGAACTTGAGGGGCCTTAAATGTACATTTAGGCTCTCATCATAACTGCAATTTTGTAAATTATGCTGATTGTTATTCAATACAAAAGGACTTGAAACCGGCTTTAGTGTTGATGGTTGACCCCACCGAAAAGGGAAACTTCACTACAATTCAGGTGTCCGTCAATGCATGCCCTGATAATGCCTTTGGGCCTGTTTTTTTACAAGAGTTTCTGATAGGAATTCAGGCTGTCTGGGAATTCCTAAAATCCAGTCAGAAATTCCATGTTCATTTATGGGAATTCCCAGCATTTGAGGTAAGTGGCATTTCAAGATTCCAGAAAGGTGGAATTCCCAAATGCTAGCCTTTACTCTAGCATTTAGAAATCCAACCATTCCGGGAGACTTCGTTTGCAACTCTAGGCATTCCGATAGAATTTCGGTTCTCCCAACGGTCGATTGTCATCTTCTATTCTATGCGACTGCACAAAAATCAGATTCGGTAATCTTCTTCCTCTGAACTCCTCTTCCCCACCTGATTTATTTTTCTATTTTTCTTCCATCTTGTTGTATGCTTTTTTTTTTCTAAAGTGTTTTGATGGAAAGGGAAGAAAATGATTTTTGGGGGTTTTTCTTCCAATGTTTTATTCCCTCGAGCTCACGGTAGTGATGGAGGTAGGCGATGAGGGGCCCGATGTAGTCATCAAAGCCGAGCTTGCTCATGGCCCACAGGACGTCCTCAACAATGATGGTCTTGCGCTGCTCTCTGGCATTTGTCGTTGGCCTCGCTTGTGATGAAGCTGATGTACTCTGAGACGCACTCCTGAATCGTCTCCTTGGCGTCATCGGAGATCTTGGCCTGGGTTGGGAGGACCATGCGCATGATGCGGATCACATTTGAAATTGGTATGAACCGGTCTTGCTCATGGACCGTGTGGACCAACTTCAGGCTATCCCGGTTTGGGTCTGAGCTAGAACAATCCCAGCCCATATTGGTTGAGATTTATAATGGTTGTTATATTCATGAATATTTTAGGCTTATATAAGCATACATATAATGCATAAATATTTAGAAATCCACTTAGAAATTCAAGTAGTTATGAAACATGGAATTTATGGAATTCAGGTTGGATGAAATTCTCAGACAAGAATTCCGGTATGAAAGAAATAGGGAATTCAGGAATATCAGGATTCAACAGCATTTTAGAATTCTAGCACCTTGAATTCTGTAAATTCCAGCAGACATGAATTCCAAGAATTCTTGTAAAGAAACGGGCCCTTTGGAAGGACGGCTATCTGAATAACGGCAACAACTTACTTGTAAGATAAAGTGGCCATTTTTTTTAAAGTCAATTGCAATTTAAGTTTGTTTCCATTAGTATTATCGTCTAACAATATTTTTACATCTTACAAGGAAAAAGTAATAGTCAATGTTAGCAAAACTAACCTAACTTTTTTCCGGCTTTGATGAATGCGATAATACCTTGGAACGATACTGCAGGCAACACGCCTAATACCTACACAAGTCCATCTGTTGCTGTCTTTGGAAATGGTTTTAGAGCTTACAACATCAGTTTCAAGGAACGAACTTGAGGGGCCTTCAATGTACATTTAGGCTCTCATCATAACTGCAATTTTGTAAATTATGCTGATTGTTATTCAATACAAAAGGACTTGAACCTGGCTTTAGTGGTGACGGTTGACCCCACCGAAAAGGGAAACTTCACTACAATTCAGGCGGCCGTCAATGCAAGCCCTGATAATGCCTTTGGGCCTATTTTTTTACAAGAATTTCTGACAGGAATTCAGGCTCTCTAGGAATTCCCGAATTCCAGTCAGAAATTCCATGTTCATTTATGGGAATTCCCAGCATTTGAGGTAAGTGGCATTTCAAGATTCCAAAATGGTAGAATTCCCAAATGGTAGCCTTTACTCTAGCATTTAGAAATCCAACCA
The DNA here is from genome assembly GCA_012931725.1 of Litsea cubeba. Classification (NCBI taxonomy): domain Eukaryota; kingdom Viridiplantae; phylum Streptophyta; class Magnoliopsida; order Laurales; family Lauraceae; genus Litsea; species Litsea cubeba. Next base: position 3,802,382 of record CM022945.1, on the reverse strand, counting down.
TTCTGGGAGACTTCGTTTGCAACTCTAGGCATTCCGATAGAATTCCGGTTCTCCCAAAAGTCGATTGTCATCTTCTGTTCTATACGGCTGCACAAAAATCAGATTCGGTAATCTTCTTCCTCTGAACTCCTCTTCCCCACTTGATTTATTTTTCTTCCATCTTGTTGTATGCTTTTTTGTTCTAAAGTATTTTGATGGAAAGGGAAGAAAATGATTTTTGGGGGTTTTTCTTCCAATGTTTTATTCCCTCGAGCTCACGGTAGTGATGGAGGTAGGCGATGAGGGGCCCGATGTAGTCATCAAAGCCGAGCTTGCTCATGGCCCACAGGACGTCCTCAACAATGATGGTCTTGCGCTACTCTCTCTGGCATTTGTCGTTGGCCTCGCTTGTGATGAAGCTGATGTACTCTGAGACGCACTCCTGAATCGTCTCCTTGGCGTTGTCGGAGATCTTGGCCTGGGTTGGGAGGACCATGCGCATGATGCGGATCACATTTGCAATTGGTATGAACCGGTCTTGCTCATGGACCGTGTGGACCAACTTCGGGCCATCCCGGTCTAGGTCTGAGCTTGAACATTCCCAGCCCATATTGGTTGAGATTTATAATGGTTGTTATAATCATGAATATTTTAGCCTTTTATAAGCATAGATATAATGCATAAATATTTAGAAATCCACTTAGAAATTCAAGTAGTTATGAAACATGGAATTTATGGAATTCAGGTTGGATGAAATTCTCAGACAGGAATTCCGTTATGAAAGAAATAGGGAATTCAGGAATATCAGGATTCAACAACATTTTAGAATTCCAGCACCATGAATTCTGTAAATTCCAGAAGACATGTATTCCAAGAATTCTTGTAAAGAAACGGGCCCTTTGGGAGGACGGCTATCCGAATAGCAGCAGCAAATTACTTGTAAGATAAAGTGGCCATTTTTTTTAAGTCAATTACAATTTAAATTTGTTTCCATCAGTATTATCGTTTAACAATATTTTTACATCTTACCGGGAAAAAGTAATAGTCAATGTTAGCAAAACTAACCTAACTTTTTTCCGGCTTTGATGAATGCGATAATACCTTGGAACGATACTGCAGGCAACACGCCTAATACCTACACAAGTCCATCTGTTGCTGTCTTTGGAAATGGTTTTAGAGCTTACAACATCAGTTTCAAGGAACGAACTTAAGCAACTTTTGTTTTTGAGCTTTTCTAAAAACATATATTTTATGATTTTACCCCGTACATGTGAATAGGAGGGTTTGCATGTGCCCCTAGAGATTAGTTCTTGGCTGTCAAAAATCGAGTGTCCCTTGAGCAAAGCAAAAGGCTCTTGGGCTGGGCTGGACAGGAGATACCCTGGGTTATAAAAAACATGATGGATTTTATTAAGAGTTGTTTGACATTTATGCATGAGATGCATAAATGCAATTTACATATATAATGGTTAAATATATAAATGTTGAGTATATAAGCTTTACACATGTGTTTTTGTTTACAATGTTTGGCAACTAGCATCTTTTTCAGATGATTTACGCATGTGACTCATTTTACCATGTTTGTTTCAAAGATATTCATAAATGCATATAAAAAAACATTTTTGGTGTTTATGACGTAAACTTGAAACTACTAAACAGGTCTATAGCATTTAGCAACTAACATAGTTTTGTGGGGCCCACCTTGGGCTGATACTACTATCAATAGATTGGTGAAAGTTTAAATAGAAGGGGTGCATTTTTTTTAAATCAAACAAGTCGATCATGATTTGATGAAAAAATAGGCATAGTCCACAAAGTACCCAGGTTTTAAAAATCGATTTGGAAGATGATGGTTACAAGTAAAAACAAATACTTTTTTTCTAAAATTTGGTTTGCACATATATATATATATATATGGGCCTTTATAATGCGTATACAAGCACCATCTCAAACAAGATTGCAAGATCAACCCATTTTGAGTGCCTCATCTGCGGAATGCGAGACCTATGAACTCATTCTTGCATAGACCATGGTTAGAATACCTGTGGAATGCAATGTAGAGACCTATGAACTCATTCTTATACATTTTTTTAATTAAAATTCATCATGTGAGACGATTTTACATGAAATTTGATTTCAATTTTTGAAAATTTTCCTTATTAAAACCCATTCCAGCGATTTTCACTTTGTTCTGAGTTTAGAATCTGATGGCACGACGGTCTTGCGCATTATTCTGATGAACAGGGTCTACGGTCATGATACTCGAATTAGGAAAATAGAGACAAGTCTTTGTATAATGTTCATTAAAGAAGTTATGTATGTATCAAAAGTCATAATCATGCGAACCATCTGACTATACAGATGCCACCTAAATGAAATTTCCATTAATAGAAATAACTAAAACCTATAAAGGTTTTTTTTTTTGAATGATAAAACTAAGAAGCTTTTTTATTCATGAAATCACAATTCCATAATAATGAGTCCAAATATTGAAGTCTTCTTTAGTTTTGCAAAATCTTCCACGTAACATTGATGAAATTTGGAATCAAGAGAGCTAGCAGAGTTCCATTGCATTGGGAATTTGGGCAACCCTCTTACAGTATGGAGTATGCAACGGGAGATAGATTATGAGGAAGAACAAAGATATTGAGAAAGAGAAAGAAATTGATGTCTCAATATGCAGAGAGAGATATGGGAATCGGCAGAAAGTGGGGAAAAAAGAGAACCAGAGAGGGGGCGATGACAGGTTGAGCAATAGTGGAGAGAGGGAGGGAAGGTGAGATGTCATACCTGGAGGTAGTGGTGTAAAAAAAAAAGGGAAAACCGTCTAACTGTTCGAACCGAAACGATGGTTAATAATCGTGTTTCACGGTTCGGTTACGGTTATTAAAATTGAAAAACCATACTTCACGCTTCGTTACAGTTTTCAGTCTCGACTCACGGTTATTAACTGTTTTTCCAAAACACACGGTTAACCGAACCATTACACTAATAAAAAAAACTAGAAGACCTAAATGTATTGCATGATAGATGTTTTGTAGTATAATTTTAGCCTTTTAGTTGTATTTATTTTCGTGAAAAATGACGGTGGTGTTTTGATGTTTTGTTTGGTATGTGAAAAATGATAGTGTTGTTCTGCATGCAGAGTCAAATGACAAAGATATATTTTTTTTAAGTGACAGTTAACCGTAATCGAACCATCTAATACGGTTAACCACAGTTCGGTTTTTAACAGTTTTTTAGGATATTGTTACAGTTACGGTTTCTAAAAAACTAAAAACAGTAAAATACGGTTCGATCAATGATTTTCCCAAAACAAATGGTTAACTGAACCGTTACACCCCTACCTGGAGGTGTCGAGCTATCTTGCTAAGAAGAATAGGTGACTCAATTGTCCAACTGAGGAGGGAGAGGAGAAGGAAGAGCTAAAAAGTGGGGAGATGGGTCTCGAACCTGGGTGGGCACTTTTCTTTGACGGAACTCTCACCTGATGCATGTCCACATTTTTTATGTGATTCCAATTCATGCGTAAAATGCACGTTTCCTTTTACCATCCTCTGAGATGCAAAAAAAAAAATTGAGTGTGAAATTGAGCTCATTTACACATTTTTTGCACATGTAATTTACACATGTCATGCGTAAATGCATACCATATCCTGATAAGAGAAGAGTAGGGAATGAAATATGTATGTGTTGGTCTAGTGACTAGTCCCACATTGCTTAGGAGTTGATATAACAGACAAATAAGAATCAATAAAACCAGATGTAAGAAGCATTGAAAGGCATACCTTTCTCGCCCTTTTGGCTAAGATCAAGTGTAGTATCTGTTCTTATTAGTTTAATATCTGATACGTGGCCCATTGGGTCACATGATATTAAATTAATTTTTTTGTGGGGGAGGGCGCACCCCTACCGAAGCAAATGAGAACTGAAGTGACTATTATGCTTGACCAAAATGAAAATTGATGTGGGCCTCTCTCTCTCTACTAATAAACATTGCTTGATGAAGTTTTATTGTTGACAGAGGCCGTCAAAATTAGATTGATCTGGGACATTTTTTTTAAGAGTAAGTTAGTTCTTCATTTTCTCGAAAAAAATATAATACAAGAAAAGGGAGTCTAAGTCACCCAAACAGGGATCTTAGAACCTCCCAATGGGGCATACCTCATCATGAAATCCAAAAAACTAGTAAGTTGGTTCTTCATTTTCTCGAAAATAATACAATACAAGAAAAGAGAGTCTAGGTCACCCAAACAGGGATCTTAGAACCTCCCAATGGGGCATACCCCATTATGAAATCCAAAAAACTAGAAGGCAACTGAATATTAACAAAACAATGTAGCAAATGAGGTTTACTACCCTTGAAATTTACTAATCATTTATATAACTGCCCAAGGTTATTTACATCACTCGTAGCGGTGCCAAACACTCGTGTAATGACTTTACTAAATCTCAATGTTAAAGGGTAAACCAAAGAGAAATGCACCTGCTCAAATCTAGTGATCACCAGGTTTAGTCTTCTAGCTTGAAATCGCATTGGCCATTCCGATTGGTTTGGATTGAGAAGACGCTGCTGAATAGGGACTTCAGTCTCGATGGTAATGCTTGGTACATAGTTTGGAACAATCTGCAAATGCGACAAATCCCTTCATAATAGTTAAGCAATTGCTCTATGCGCCCCTTGATTGGTTGACGAAGATCCTGCCATAAAATGCCAATTAACACCTGTCTAGTTGGAACAATTGAAAGTCTCCACCCATGGCGCCTCTCAGTAACCATCCTTGCATAGTGCTCTTGAACATTCGGGGGAACATTCCAATGACATTGAATGTTTTGAGGTAAACTGAAGCCAAGATAGAGAATTCTAGTAGTAGCCACCTGAATGATTTTCTGTGTAAGAGCTATACTAGAGGTTGATGTTGCCCTGAATATTCTGCAATTTCTCTCTGCCCATATGTGCCAAACAAAGGCATTAAATAGAAGTTTTCCAAGAGTTAGGGCTCCTTCACTTTGTTGGTCCAGTCGAGAAGTAACTGATTGTAGCAGTTCATAAGCATCACTGCAAGCTATTGGAATCAAATTCAATTTATATAGAACGAGACTCCAGATATCTTGAGAATATGGGCAATGAAGCATGAGATGTGAGGCTGTCTCCCACGTGCAGTCACAAAGGACACAACAAGAATCACAATCAACATTTCTCTGAAGAAGGAAATCGTTCGTTTTGAGTCTACCTCTGAAAAGCGTCCAAGCACAAATTGAATGCTTTTTGAGACATCCCTTAAACCATATGCTGATGTCTACTGCAACTGTTGGCTAGAGATGTTACGAATTAACTTGTAAGCAGACTTCAAAGAGAACTGGCCATGATCGTCAGAGTCCAGACAATTTTATCATCAAACTCCCTCCATGGCTCAACTTCACTAGGAATAATCTAGTGAATATCCATCAACTCATTTGTAGTTGGGATTGGTAAATTCCAGCCATCATTCTGAATAAACAAGCTTACTTTGATATAAGTGCTCATACCCATGTCATTAATTGCTCGTTCCCCATAGCAATCCTTTAATCTCCCACCATTGAGCCAAGGATCAGTCCAGAAGTGTGTGAGATGACCATTCCCAATCAGAATTTTTATGTGTGGTAAGGCAACCTGTCTGAAAGATAAGATGCCCTTCCAACCCCAAGATGCCCTTTTTGGAGTTGAAATATCCCAAAAAGAGTGCCCTTTCAAATATTTTGCATTAGCCCATATGTTCCAACAAGTGTGTTTGTTAATGACAACATTCCACACTTGTCTTAGTAATGCAGCCTTAGCGACGCCATAGATAGATCGAATGCCAAGACCACCAATATCAATTGGTTGGCAAATGGAGTCCCAAGCTATAGGATGAATATAATGAGGAGACCAGCAATTCCAAAAGAAATCTCTGACCTGACGATCTAGAGTATGCAGCGTAGCTTGGGGGAAGAGAAAGACAGTCGCCCAAAACGAACATTACTAGATGAAACAGCCGTTCATCCAACCAACAAAAAAAAAGGGAGACACAATTTGAGTGTTTTATGGTTGGATCTTTTGAGATCCTGATGTGTTTGCTCAGGTTTGAATTTATAAGATTTTAAAGTGCTATCTTTCTATTAAAAGAGCTAGAATTGATGAAATAACGATGAAGAAATGATAACTCGCCATCACTCTAGTAAATTAAATCTTAAAAAAAAAAAAAAAAATTAAGAGTCCCTTCAACTTATCCACCTTTTAAAACTCAAGTCTTATTGCCTGAAGAAAAAAAGTTTAGTCGCCATGCCTGAAGAAAAAAAGTTTAGTCGCCATTACTCAAGTAAATCAAATCTTAAAAAAAGAGGGTTCCCTCTACTTATCCACCTTTTTAAGATTTGTTGTTGCAGCTTTAGGTCAGTGGCTTGACCCTCACACTCAACAGGTGTGTTATGTAACCTACAATCATATTTGATTTTGATGTCACATAAGTTAGGGAGTTAGAACTCGATCCAACTATTTACACTTGATTGAGCCTGGGTCCATGGTGCACCTGAATCCGACCCACTTATGTCCTAATCGGATCAAAAGAACCATTAATTTAAGAGCCTAAAAGTCTTAACGATTTCTAACCAATCCACCAACCCCTTAAAGTTTAACGGTTTCTTAAGCTACAGTATAAACAAAATCCAATTGATGGTGAGTATAATTTAGATTTGTGTCAAATTATAGAGCGAGTTTGCAGGTACAAAAAAATATTACCTTTTATAGGAACTGCAAGAGTTGCTTCTCATGGGAAAAATATTATATATTTTCTAGATTCATGCATCGCAGTAAAGGATTGTATGATTAAATAGAAGATTATACAGACAAAACATGGCACTGCCCCTGTATCTATATGTACAAACTCAATGCATGGGGATCATATATTTCATAGACACCATCATTTTATTACATATAGAACGAGTTTGGTTTGGCAAAGACCTATTGGCAGATACAACACATCATTAGATCCTTGAGAGCCATCTGGTTATGATCCATGATAAGTGGTCCACACCTCTCCAATAGGCATCCCAACCATTCTTCCTTTCTGATTGCCAAAACACTAAAAAATCTTCCAAGCCCAAGTCCATAACCAAAGACCACAAACAAATAAAACAGTCCTTTCTCCTTTTCATCCTCCCCTTGATACACCTGACCCACATCAGCACCACCAGTTGGACCACTCAAAACACCTCCTCCCTAGGGGTGGCCCACACAGCTCATCATTTCCAATGTAAGCTGACCCATCTATGCTCAGTGTATCAAAGTGCATCCCTGTTGGGATCTTCCCGCTCAAATTGTTGTAAGAGAGATTCAAAACACTAAGGAAGTCCAACAAGGTCAATGTCTGTGGTATCATGCCTGCCAGATGGTTGAAACTAAGATCCAATGACTCCAATCCACTCATGTTGCCAATGCTCATTGGTATCTCACCTGAAAGATGGTTATGTGAGAGATTGAGCATGTAAAGGCCCTGCAACTGACCATTTTCCTTTGGGATCTCTCCCTCCAATTAATTGTGGGAAAGATTGATTCCGCTGCTGTATGAGAAGATGTATTCGACCTCCTGCAGTATTCCCTTGCTCACAATTTCCAATCCCACGCCGTCATACATAAGTGAAATCATGTGACCAAGCAAGCATCCATCCTTAGGCCGTCTGAGTTAGCATGGTGAGACCACCGATGCTTTCAGGGATTGAACCGGAGAGTTTGTTGTATGATAAGTCGAGGATTTGGAGTTTTTGCAGTTGGGTTATCTCTCTTGGGATCGAATCATTGAAGTAGTTCGACTTCAACGCGAGAATTTGAATATTTTGAAGCTTCCCAATGAAATTTGGAATTCTTCCTTCAAATTGATTGCTTTCCAAGTTTAGGAGTGTTGGATGAAATTTGGAAAAGAGCCTTCAAGACGGTTGTTTCTTACCTGTAAAGAGCTGAGGCTCTTTACATATTTGAGCTCGTCAGGGAGGATTCCAGAGAGGTTGTTTGGGCCAAGGTTGAGAGAAATTAAAGATCTACAGTTTCCAATGCTCGAAGGTATTTCCCCGGGCAAATGGTTGTTTGAAATATCAAGGTCCAATAGAAGAAAATTGTTCGGTCCGCATAGGGAGTGAGGAATTGGGCCAGAGAGTTGGTTTTCTTTGAAATAAATGTATCTAGCATGGGATAGTCTCTCTCCAATTTGAGTTGGAATTTCACCAGTGAAATTATTTCTAGAAAGATCAAACAACTTCAGCAGCCTCAGGCAGAAGAGGAAGAGGACCTTGAAGGCTGTTGTTTGGTAAGATTAGTGATGTTACTGGGAAGTTGGAATGCATTTGAAGAGAAGGTGGGAGAATTCCCTCAAGATTGTTGTCTGAAAGATCCAAAAAATAGAGATTGGGGAGCTTGAACAGCCAAGAGGGAATTGACCCTGTTAGGTTATTGCCACTCAGATCTAGGAAAGCAACATCTGTCAGATTAGAAAGGAAAGCTGGGATTTCTCCTTCGATACTGCATGAGCATAAGTCCAAAATCCATGGTTGAAAATTAGGTGGAAATGGTTTAGGATCTATCTTGACAGTAATCCCACTAGAGCCAAAACCTATGGCAAAAGGTGAGGACTTCTGGAACAATGAAAACAATGAAGAGATAGTTCCCTCCATGGAGTTATAGCTCAGATATAAGGTTTCAAGATTAGCAAAATGGCCAATGCAATCGGGGATTGTTCCATTCAAATCATTACCAGCCAAATGAAGGTGTTGAAGAGCAGAGATTTTACAAATTGATTCAGGTATCTGCCCTTCTAAACTGTTGAAGTAGACCATCAAGAACCTGAGATTTCTTAAACCAGAGATGGAAAGTGGAAGGCTTCCTGTTAGGTTGTTTAGAGAGAGGTCTAGGTATTGTAAACTAGAAAGGTTTGCAAGTGAAGAGGGGATAGGTCCTTGAATTGAACAACTTGATGCAAAAGGAGCAATCAATGAAGAGGCATTTGAGATGGAAGGTGGAATTTGACCAATAGTGTAAATGGATTGAATTGAAAGTGTGTTTCGTTGTCATCTACATACAGTTCTTGAAGTTGAGGAAGGTAAGGAATGGACCCTTGGAGATGAGAACCTCTGAGGTCCAGAACTGTGATGGAAGTGATATTAGCAAGCTGAACTGGGATATCAGAGTCAAAGAAATTCAAATCTAGTACCAGAGAAGAAAGATGTGCGAATTGAGCAATTGATTTATTGGAATCATGCTGGATATTCCATAGTTGGAGAGCTGAAGCTGCCTTATATTGTAGACAAATGATACAGGTTCTGCCCAGTTCCTATCAAGAGATGCCGCAGATAGGTCTACACCATTCAATTGAAGCTCCCTCAGATTAGTCAACCCTCTCAACCAATTCAAATTTGAAGAAGAGATAGAGCCACTGTGGATGTAGGAATTTTGTTTTTTCATGGAGATGTCAGAGGAAGACAAGTTGTAGGCCAAGGATGAGAAATCGAGAATCCGACAGAGCAAGACAGATCCAGGGATTGTAGGAAGGAGAGGTTGGCCAATTGCACTGTAATCCCATGAAAAATGGGATCCAACTAGAGATGTCAAGTGGGCCGTGCCGGCCCGGCCCGCTAGTCAACGGGCCGTGGCACGGCACGGCCCGGTCAACGGCACGGCCCATGACGCGGGCCGTGCTGGGCCGAGCCGCGCAGGCCCGCTGGCCCGTTAGGCACGGCCCGCCAGGCCCGCCAGCCTAGTGGGCCAGCCCCTGTGGCCCGCTAGGCACGGCCCGCCTGGCCCGCCAAAAAATTATTTTTTTATATATTTTTTTAATTTATAAAAATCTAATTCCCAGCCAACTAACCACCTAGGCATTTTCTAATAAAAAAAACACTTACATAACTTGGTAAGGTAGGACTTTAGTGTAAATTAGTCACACTAATAATGAGGGGCAATGTGTTTTTGGGGAGAAGTAATAAGGGGAATGTTTTGGTGTGACACACTTACCTTCACTAAATTTGCCCCCTTGCCTTCAATAATTTTGTTTTCTTCAGAGATATTTGAGAATCTCAAATGAAATTCCCTACCTACATTCATCTATGTTCAAGAACCCCTGAGCATTTAAGAAGTTGAGATTCTTTATAGGTTGGAAAGCTCAGGATTAAACACAGGAATATGTTCATAATTCAGTCATATATGTTCAATATAATCTCGTCACATGTACCTATAACTCCACTCTCGATCACATCACATGAAGCCATATATTTACATTGATATGAACATTAGGAAAAAGAAGTAAAAAATATGTAACCATGATAAAGATAATGAGAATTATTAACTAAGACTAAAAACCCATAACTAAAAAATAAAGAAATTGATGCAAATCTAAATAAAATGAAGTCCAAGGTTGTGGTTTCATGGTGGGTCATTTGGAAGACTTGAAATGATTGTTGATAAAGGTAGAAATATTTAACCGCGCTAAGTTCTTGTTTAAAGTATGATAATTAAGCCAAAAAATAGAAATTGAGTTTGCCATCTCAATTGAAATATCCTTAACCATGGCATTTCAATTTGGCTGAAAAATGAGTAGAAAAAAGGACATGATATGTTTTTTTTTTATATTTCAGGTTGTTTGAATGAAAGAGTAAAAAGTTGGATAAAAAAGGTGTTAGCTTCTCATCATCATCTAAAGTGGTTAAGTTCTCATCCTAATGTAACTAATAGTTTAATATTCGTGGTTAGGTTCACATCCTCATCTAACTAGGTTTAATATTGTTTGAATAAATATTAGTATACAAAAGTTAGGTAGTCTAGTGGTTGTGTTTATCTTTCACATCCTAATGATTGTGAGATCGAGTTCAGCGAGTAAGATGAAGACATCGAAGGAGCTTAAAAGCAAAATGATTTGAAAGTAAATATCATAGTAATGGTTCCATAAAAGATCAGATATATAAATCACCGGTAGAGATCTAGGAAGGATTAGAAGCTTCTCAAAACCTAAGCCTCATATCTCTAACGACTATAAATAACAATAATTTTGTCGAGAATCGGTCATATCTAAGAAAAAATGGAAAAGAAAAATAAGAATATTCTTTGTGATTTTTGGGTCCAATATGGGGCCATCAAAATATAGGTCCGGCCCTAAGTCCATGTTCAAACCCGCATGAAAATCTTATGGCAGGTCTCCAAAACCCACATGAAAATATCATGGCCAATTTCAAAACTCATATAAAATTCTGGATTTGCCTATGGAATCCAACTACTTAATTGGGTCAATCAAGATTAAACGAAAATCCTCTTTCTGCCAGCAAAACCACGTTGAGGGTTGGCCTTTTCATGCACTTGTTATGATCATATGAGGGGCAAAGAGACAGGAAAAGATAAAGATATACATACACGAGAAGCACGTGAATTGAGAATGACATGCAGTCATATATATTCACATTGAAAGCCAAGTTGTCTCACAAATCATACGATCCATACCATGATTTGAACTTTAAATTAAACAACATACAGATTTTAATAAGATATTGTAACGATCTATTTCTGTTGACCTTACCAAACCCGTTCATGAATCAATCTCAGCCGTCCAATGGATGGGCCATGGGCAGTGATTCCCCTGCACAGGTCATCAATATGAGTTCAACTCTTAAAAGTGGAAGGCCATCAGATAGATGATGTAGAGATGGACCAGTGGCCTGGAAATGGACCATTGAACCTGACCAGAGAAGGGAATGAAATATCCATGGGTTGGTCTCGTCCCACATCGCAGGAGTTGATAGAACAAAGGAATAGGGATAAAAGCAGATGGAATCAAGAGGAGGAAAAATCATATTCGATCCGCATTTGTCGGGTTGGGGTTTTACGATCACTAACCGTGTGAAAGCCTGGATCATGTGAGGCTCTCATTCACTGGATGCGTGAGTGAGACAAGTACAAGTGGAAATTTAGTGTGGGGTCTCAATAATTTGAAAATCCAAACCGTGTGGAAATTTAGTGTGGGGTCTCAATAATTTGAAAATCCAAACAGTGTGTGTAACACTTTTTTCAAATTTCACGATGATCTTTGTTTATAATAGAATGAAATAAAATTAAGTGTCAAATCGATATAAAATAAAAGTGAAAAGAGTTAGAGGGAAAAATATTTGTTTCCTTGTTGTGAAGAGTAATGCTTCTGTTTTTTTTTTTTTTTTTATAATTTTAATTTATGCTTTCGAAGAGTAACTAAAAGTATCATTTTTGTCATTGTGCTTCCCACCCATTTTTAAATGTAACTTGAGGATGTAACTATAGAGTAGCCATGGTGACATGCCAGATCATGATTGGTCCACCCACGCCGTATGGTAGATTTTCATTTGGGAATTTAGTAATCAAGTTAAGGTGAAGTAAAGCCACCATTTGCCTTGACAAAAAAAGATTGGGGTCATATTAAAAGTACATACATTTAAGAGGATTTTACAAAAAAAAAAAAAAAACTTTAAGTGACCACTGCACCAAACATGAAACTTTAGATAGTAGGGCACCAAACAGAAAATCTGTATAGAAAAAGTAACTTTTTTTTTTTACCTTTTTTTTTTTTGTGGTTGCATTTGACCTTCTTTTTCTGTGTTAAGGGTCGACTGCGACCCTCGCTATAACAAGTGACTGTCGCATACGACCCCGAGCAGGCATAACCTCTTCATCTTCTTCCTTCTTCCTCTAGTGTTTGAGTTTTCAATTAAAGAAAGAGAGGAATGGAAGATCTGCCACTTAAAGTTATTTTTTTTTGGTAAATTTCTCATAGCGGATCCTTCCGGAAAAAAGCTCTTGCAATTTCAAACCCAAGTTTCTAGCATGCTATGATTTTGTGCAATATCACGTGAAATATATTTTGCTAAAATAAAAGAATGGATTAGAGGAGCAATTCAAAAGCTAAGATCCACGTTCATTTGTGCTTTGGGCCAGAAAAATCAAGTCCATACAAGAAGATACCAATGGCCTAAAATAAAAGATGCTACAAACAAGAAAACCAGAGATGAGGAAGAGAACATGGCACCAGCAGTTCACATGATGCACAACCAATCGACAACATTTATTAGGGACCAAACCTTTCTTAAATTGACCAACCCACCAACAACATTTTTAGGGCCGATTGCAATTTACTAGGTTAGATCTTTCAGTCATCTCTTCCTTTAATCGAAAACTCAAACACTCGAGGAAGAAGGAAGAAGATGAAGAGGTTATCTCTGCTCAAGGTCGAATGCGATCCTCACTTGTTATAGCGAGGGTCGACTGACAGAAAATGAAGGTCGAATGCAACAACAAAAAAAAAATGGTGAAAAAGTTACTTTTTCGGTATGGATTCCCTGTTTGGTGCACTACTGATTAAAGTTCTCTGTTTGGTGCAGTGGCCACTTAAAATTATTTTTTTTTTGGTAAAATCCCCTAAATTTAAGATTCCCTCATTCATTTCTAAAAAAAAGAAAAAAGAAAAAGCAACCTCCTTACTACATTAAATTTAAAAAAATATCAACTTCTTGCATAAAAAGCAAAAAAAAAAAATTATCTATTAAGTAAATAAAGATAAAATACCATCGTAATCCATTTATATTTTATTTTCTTGATATGTGGCTTTACTTCACTTCACTCCATTTTAGCCTGTTTCTTTATCAGAATTTATTACTAGAATTTGGGAGGTTGGGGTTTTTTTGGAACATGATGTCTTGTCCACTGGCATTTAAAATGATGTGTTTTTTTCATTAGAGTTTCAAATTCCAACTACCAAAACTCTCTATAATATTTGTTGAAATTTCAAATCCTCCATAAAAAATAGGAATTTATAATTTTACCTAAAAATATAATTTTTTGAAAATTTAAAATTCTCCGTGACATGAATTTTTGAAATTCTGATAAAAAAATTGCACGCAATAAATTCCTCAATTGGGATTTCCAATTTTCTCTACGTCATTTGATGTAAGCAGCAAGTGGGACCCACAATGGGATTCCAATTTTCCAACACAGAAATATCAGAGATGCTGCTAGCCTACTAGACAGTGAAAGTCCCGGGAAGCGACGGAAGAAAAGCCACGACGTCGATTAACGTGTGCGTTTGCTCCTCCATAATCCATGACACGTGGCGAAATCCAACAGTGCCAGCCTTGACATCCTTTCCTTATCTTCCATCCCAAAAATCCCCAAAAAAACCCCACACTCTTCGTGAGATCAGAATCTGAAAGAAATCCATCCAAACGCAGCCGTGTGGTGAACACAAGACAGAATAAAACCTTACTACCTCGTGACACTTTGATCTTGTGAGAGAGAAACAGATGGCGTTAACTGTACCGGCACTTGGGTTTACGTTCGTAGCGCACCTGCTGGGGGCCGTTTCGGCCGTTCTGGTGCTTGTTTGGTGCATACACTTCAGAGGCGGCCTTGCTTGGGAGGCTACCAACAAATCTCTTATTTTCAATGTATGAGAGAGTCTTCTTCTCAATCTTTCATTATCTGATTTTCAGTTTCTTGTGCTTGATTAGTTCTCTTCTCTTATGTTCTGTTCTGCTTGCTCGGAAGTGTAAATGAGCTGAACCCACCACCACCCTAGATAGGGTTGAGCTTGTCTTGAACATAGACTAACCTTGAGATCAAGTTAGGCTTCACCCCTGGCTTAAGCTTGATGTTGGGTCTTATGGTCAAATCAATGCATATCAAGTATGAATTTGAGTCAAGACAAACTAAAAAGAAAATGGGTTTTTGGGGAAATCGGAAGCTGCTAATGAGAAAATAATTTCCACAGGACAATGCTGATTTTTGGGTGTTTCTTGTTTTCCTCACATAATTTTACCTTAATTGCTACTGATCTTGATGTATCACAATTCACAAACAAATATTGGGTCATTTGGCCACTTATGGTCGATTTGAGAAAAAACTTAAAAAAAAAAAAAAAAAAATATCCAGCCATTATTCATTGTTGGATTGAAATCTGAAAAAAAAAAAAAAAAAGAAAAAACCGAAACTATTGGATCATAGATTAGGGGTTGGGATGATCTAATGGGATTGATATTTTGGATTGCCCCTCTTCCGTTGTGATTGTTGTGGATTCTCACCTATATGCTGGGGAAACAGATACTCAACTGGGCCCCACAAATCCCAATTAAACAACAAAATAAGTACTTGAAAAAAAGAAGATCAACTAGCCATCAGACGCCCCCCTCTATTTGGGATCATACGGTGATAGTCGGTCCTATGGATTTAGTTAGCAGCCTGGCCCACATGTGGCTCAATCCAACCAAGGTCGTGTGAGGCTTGAGTGGAATGCTTTCACCATTAGCCTCATCACCATCTCGTTTGCCCTCTTTAACACATGGTCAAATAAATTTTGGGCCGGCATGTTTGTTTGCCGTGAAATAAAATATAACAAACATGCCGTGAAATAAAATATAACGGTTGCATTTTTTTTATTCAAAGAAGTGTTTGCGGAGATTGAAAGTGATGTCATGTCACTTTTTAGTCTTCATAAACATGTTTTTGAGTAAAAAAAGTGCAACTGTTAGATTTTATTTTACTCTATTTTTATTTTATTTTGATGGCAAACAAACTGTTAACATGTAGGGTTGGATCCATGTCTCAAGTTTTGGGTCAGATCATACTTGAGCCAAAAGTCCATATTAGATCCTAACAGACCCCCATGAATGCTTCCTGCTGACAACACTATATTTGCTATGGTGTATCACATCTTCTATCTTAAACTGCAGATACATCCAGTTCTGATGCTAATTGGCTTCATCGTATTGGGAGGTGAAGGTATTGAAACAACCTTTTGCCTTTTCAGTAATTTCGATTTCTTCTGCAAAATGACACTATTTTCTTATTGTCTGTATTTTGATTAAAAAAAATGCAGCAATTATCAGTTACAAAGCATTGCCATGGCAAAAAGAAGTGAAGAAGCTAATTCATCTAATTCTTCATGCAATTGCTCTCATACTTGGAGCTGTAGGCATCTATGCTGCTTTCAAGTTTCACAATGAGAGTGCAATTGCTAACCTTTACAGCTTGCATTCCTGGGTTGGACTTGGAGCCATTTGTTTATATGCCATTCAGGTAATTTATATTAGTCATAGAATAATTGAGAAACCACAATGGTAGCAGTAGCAGCTACACTAATTGTAGCTTTAGTTGGAGTACAGTACAATCGGAAGTAGCATTAGCTCATAGCGTTGTTATTACTCTAAGCCTATTATTAGTACTTTAGTGACACTAAGCGTTATAGCAGCAGCAGTAAAAGAAAGTCTCCAAATTATAGCTACTGGACGATGGCATCGGAATTGGCAATGCTATTTCACCTTTTTTATGTTTTGTATTTTACCATCATTTTATTGTAGTACATTTTTGTCCAAGTCCTACATCTTAGGATATTTTAAGAATGGACTTCTGTGGAAGGGGCTAAGAGTGAAAAATTGAAGGTGGAGATCCACAAAGGGACTGTCAAATCATTGCTCCTTTATCCTATAAATTAAATCATAGGAATTGTTGATGGCCCATTGTTGAATCTTCACTCTTCACCTTTTTGGTAACCCTATCATAATTTAGTGCTCTTCACCTTCTTGGAATCAATTGGAATCAGGCAAAGGTTGTCAATGGAATAGCATTTTTTTTTTTTTTTTGTTTATGTTTGGCTTTTTCCCAATTGGTATCTGAGGCAAGGGGGTTTTGATTAGTGGAGTAGAAAGCCAACAACGGAGGGTTGTGGAAGATTTTGCTAAGAAATTTGACTACCCGTGTCTTTATTTCTCTTGGTAAGATTGTTAAATCGCTTTGCGAAGTCCCATTTCCTATGAAACCTTTAATAATATGCCAAACCCGCCCTTAATATTTACACTAAGTTATCTTAAGGGCCATTTTATATTATCTAAGGGAAGGGTTTCATTCTCTTGCTAAGAGATGGCTATCATTGGGGTCGGCTACATGAATTTTGTTTCTCCATTCTGATCTATCTTGAGCCAAATCCTCAGATAAGTTATACTTCTTCATTTCTATTTTTACTATTTGCATTCACGTCCTCTTTGGCCTACCCCTTCCCCTTAGTGGGCCATCAACCTTCATAGCCAAACTTTTCCTTAACGGCGCCGTTGCCGGCCTACGTTGGAAATGCCCAAACTATCTCTTGCTAAGAGATGGCTATAACATGCCAAATTTAGAAAATGGATGATCAATAGTGGTCTTAGTCCTTCACCAATGACAAATGAGTTCGAGCATTCGATAGGAGAAGTGATGGTTGCTTTCAGGTCTGCACCCTTTCACTCCTTTGCATAAAGTTCCTTTCTTGCAAATCTTCATCAAAATGCTAAACAAATCCCAAGTTCGGTGTGTCATTTTCCCTTTTGCTTTATAGCATCATAGAAGCTCTTTCGTATTGTCTTCTTTTTGAATACTTAAATGTGGAAATTGCAGTGGATTTTTGGTTTCATCGTCTTCTTCTATCCGGGTGCGGCACCATCAATCCGGGGCGAGGCCCTTCCATGGCACGTTCTCTTTGGGCTCTTTGTCTATTTGTTAGCAATAGGCACAGCTGAGTTAGGGTTCTTGGAGAAACTCACCTTTCTTGAGAGCTCAGGACTCGCCAAGTATGGGCCAGAGGCCTTCCTTGTCAACTTCACTGCGCTCGTTGTGGTATTCCTTGCAGCCTTTGTTGTATTGTCTGCTGTATTGCCTGCACACACTGAAGACAACATGAGCTACACAGCTGTGACAGATGAATAAAATAAAATGTGAGCCCGCTACATGTCTGCATATCTACTTCCATTGTAAGCTCAGCATTTTTCTCATTGTCGCCCTTGTGTCACGTGTCTGTTATATGATTGAAACTTCTGTAGGGTTGGTTGGTTGGTGTTTTTGTTACTACTATTATTATTATTTTTACTGCTACTGCTGCTAGGGTTTATTTCACATTGAAACTGTGGTATATTACCCAAAAGCTAGTAGAAAATCCTATTAATGTGTTCTATGTTGTTTTTTTTATTACAATTATAGAATTCAACTATAGATATTTGTCAGATGAAAGTGATAGTTCACCCACATCTCCATGTCTAAATCAATAATTCGTAGTAAATCAACCTTTACATGGATGACCATAAAAATAAGCAATGGATGTTTTGGTGATTTTAGAACTTTTGATTATTCATCATGAAAATCCAATAAATGATCGTGTGAATCTTCATCACCTACTGAACTATAAATTGAGACTTCTTTTTATTTCTTAGAAAGTATGCTTGTGTTCCTATATACAGATCCAATACTTAATAAATCATTAAGGGTAAAAAAAAAATCACTAATCAGCACTTTGCAAACAGAGGACTGTAGAGAACTCTAGAGCAACTTGTGACTTAAGAGGAGTTGATGAACAGAGGGACCCCCAGGAGTTACAATTCCAAGTAACCACTTATTGGGTGTGGTTTATAATTAGCAGTGTGCAAAGGATTTGACTCAACCATGAGCATACTTCATGTAACTCTCATTTGGGCAAGGTTTACTTCTTGGAGGAGGTCTGAATAAGACCGAGCTTATATTTTAAAAATGTACGTGGTGACAAATTAAGGTACCTGGGTCCCATTTGGATCCTTGGAACTCAGTTACACTGCACTCTAGCGAGCTGTTTAATTGACTGTAGGCTGCAGCTCTGGTTACATGTAATCAGTTGTCACAAAATCCAAAACAGATTGATTTAATGCATAGCTCAGGTCATTCGAAGGATGAACCTCAGCTGCACTCAACTTCTGGAGAAATAAAAGGCCTAGATAGTTGGAGCTTGTTTTCCCTTTGATTAAGTGAACCATTATAATTACCTGTAAATACCTATGATTGGTTATGGAAAAGAGCGAAACAACTGTAATTCGACTGTGACTCAGGTTATACAAACTCATGAACCATGGTTTACAGGTAAGAAGTATTGCATGTACTAACTTTATAAAGATCTAAATGGGTTCTTAGGATTCATTTAAAGGCAAGGACTTTTGCCCTGGAATCTGGGCCTCATTTTGTTCCTTGCAGCTTGGTTTGCTTTGCACTCAGTTTACCTGTAAATCTAATTGTCTGTAACTCTGTTACAAGCAAGGGCAAGAACCCCCATTTACATGTAAACTGAATTACATGTGCTTGGTCAAACAAGCCTATAGGACGTGGAATTCCACATGTTGCTTGCACTCTCTATTCACCTGTACGTCTGATTAACTGCTACTTTGTTTACCTGTAACTGGTAATGACCAGGGAAAAAAACAACTCTCTTTGACAGGTAACTTAGTTCATCTAAATGATTTAGCCTTCACTTATGCATGAACTAACTAACTTGTGCTGTTTTACGGAAAAAAAAAAAAACAAACTTGTGCTCACTTTGGAAGATCCAAGGGCACTTAGGATTATAATGTTTTAAATAGAAAATGGACTTATAGTGCCCTTGTGTTTTGAGGATATTTCATCTGATTGAAAATTTGGGAATGTTGCCTAAGAATTCCATGTGTAGGGAATCCACATACTTAGGGATTCCAGGTAATCCTTAACTGCCAGTGCTTTGCTAGAGAGAGAGAGAGAAACAGAAAATCGCCACATGATGTTGCTAGCACCCAATGGGACACAGTGGTAGATTATCTGTCTCCGTCCATTGGGCTCCAGTGTTAGTCAATAGTGCGGATCAGATGATCGTAGATATCTGTCAAGTGGGGTTCTATACAAAAAAGAATCTGAAGTGTTAGCTGTACTCTTTCTTTTTACCACCCATTTTGATGCTCGTGATTTGAAAGCGTATTTTTGGACTGTGGTCCACAGCTACATATGCCGTGGGGGCCAATAGAATGAATCTGCTATACTATCATTTCTTCAGTATAGCCCATCCATTGTAAGACCCACCAAAAGGATTTTTGAGAATGTTAATGTAAGAAATAATCGACTGAGATGGTTCGGCCATGTTAGAAGGCGTCCAACGGAGGCACCTGTTAAAAGGTGTGCAAGCATGGAGATTGCTAGGAGTAGGAGAGGGAGAGGAAGACCCAAGAGAAGTTGGAAAGAAACTATTAAACATGACCTTGCCTACATGGATCTAACGGAGGACATGGCCCTAAAGAGATTTGATTGGCGTCGTCAAATCCATATAGCCGACCCCACCTAGTGGGAAAAGGCTTGGTTTGGTTTGGTTAATGTAAGAAATAAAAAATATAGACAGAGGAATTGTCAGTTGTCATCAGTGACGTATTATAACGTACATCACCAGTTACCTTTTAAACTTTATCACTGATAGCAACAAGGCACTGCTTGCTTGACTCAGTCTAGTCAAAGTACAGTCACATTAGTAGCAGGTAGTTTCTCACTCATCTCAGCCAAAGCCACTAGTCCACAAGCTCTTTCTACTTTTATTCAATTTGAAATGTTGTTTTATAGTTCTGTTGAATGCCCACATGTCTAATCTATAACTAGCTGGATAAAACTACTTGTATAATGCACATTCAGTAGTGAAATTGTTCAAAGTATCAAACTTTTCATGGTATCGTAGCTGCTGAAATTTTCTGGTTATGGTTATTATTTAAAGATTTTTAGGTTCCCTTTACTTCCACTCCACTGATTTTGTGTGACAACATGAGCTCTCTCTCTCTGGCTTCTAATCCTGTATTACATCCATGTACGAAACATCATGAAGTCAATTTTCACTATGTTCGTGAGAAAATGGTTTGCAAGGAGTTGGTTGTTCATTACATTAACACTGTTGATCCAGTTTATGATGTGTTTACCAAAAGTCTCACCACGACTTGATTCCAACTTTTTTGGGACAAACAAATGGTCGGCCCACAGACCATTAGTTTGAGGGGGGATGATAGCAACAATGGATTACTTGTTCGACTCAATCCTGTCACAACATCCATCCAGCCATATTTGTAGTAAGACTCACCACAACATCCATCCAGCCACATTTGTAATAAGTAGTTTCTGACTCTTCTCAGCATGCGGTTCCTTTATCATCTCAGTCAACAGCTACTCACCCACAAGTTATCTTTTCTTAGTCAATTTGAAATGTTCTATAATTCTGTTGAGCAGTCCCGTAGATCAGGGATTTACTCGATGACTAGCTGTATAAAACCACTTGTAGAAATGCACATTCAATAGTAAAGTTGATCATAATTTTAATTCGCTATATCATCATCTTCATCATCGACAACAATAGAACCTAATCACCTATCCCATTAAACTTGGTAGGTAAAGGTCACACCTTTACAGTTACTGCAGAATATTTTAAAAGCTACATTTCAGTGTCGACAAAACAGTCTTATTCTTTGTAATGTATAGAATATGTTACTCTGCTGAGATTTAGTAGTTTGAAACGATTGTAGGATCTCATGACTATAGGTTAGGATCTCTCCTTTATTTCGAATTTTACTGCCTGCTCATTTGCTATTGAAGTCAGAACATGTCTATTTTCACATTGCATGCAATATTGCCCCTTTTTTTTTCTTCCTTTGACAGGTTCATGAAGCTATGTGACGAATTCATATCGATAATGTTCAAAATGAAATTACACAACTACTCCATTTTATGTATTCTATAAGAAAGAAAACGAGGGTATCAGGTCTTGGTAGTGTACTTTCTTCTCAGTAACAACAATACAGACACTAGAGAGAGATTTTAGCAAATCAAGGCCATGAAACTTCACCACCTCCTGTTTCTTATTGATCTCTCCTCTCAATGCTCTAACATATGCAGCTGCCATGAAGATGAAAGAGCTTCTCTCTTGAGCTGCAAGTCCCTTTTTGATGACCCTTCAGCCTACCTATCTTCTTGGCAAGGCCATATAATTCGTTGTTCTGATTCCTCACTTGTCATCTCTTAATTGAAAGTGGGCAGTGTAACGCCCCAATTCCGGATACCGAGAAAAATCGTCAAAGTACCGAAATTGGCGCGCTACTTCCCGGAAAAATCCGAGAACTTCCAAGATCGTAGGTCCGCAGTGAGGTCCAATTTAAAACTTTTTCATCAACATAGTAACAATGGTTAATTGCGGAAGCATGATAGTATAGCGGAAGCCATATCAGAGATAGCGGAAGCATAAGGTATCATCCATGTATCAAATATAAATGGGCTGAAGTCCAGCCTAAATGTGACAATGATATAAAACCAAAGTAATTACAATAATACCCTCTCACTACAACAGTCTCTCTCAAAAATCCCAAAACAAAGATATCACTCAACCCCAGGTTTAGGCTCTCCAATCACCGGCTCGACCTCATGGTCGGCCTGTCCCCATCCGTAGTCGCCTGCTACGGGGCACCTCAACAAGTGCGAACGCATCGCCCTCGAACTCGGGGTCAAGACCTAAGCACCAAGAGTGGGTCAGATCTAAGATCTGGCAAGTCACAATATGCAGATAATATAGAATGTATGCATCAAAATGAGTAGAGACATGTATAAAACGTTTTAAGAAGAGTAACAAGGTACATATGCTATGCAGTCGTGCGAAGATAACAATGTAGAATCATAATAAGCATAACAGTAATAAACCTACACAAATATGGCACATCCACATAAGCTGGTCACCGCGGGATATTAATGCCGCGGCCCTCCCATACTGAACACAGTCGCGGTAGGGATCCTAAGCTAATGCTAGGGATTACTAACCCCGCAAAATATCATCAACATCATCCACAACGACCGGAACCGGCATCACACCGTCCGTCCCACAGTGCTCATCATGATAGCCACAACACAAATCTCATAGCTCCTACCAGTGATGATCAGTCCAACTGGCTGAGCTTAATCAACTGAGTGAATGTCTATGCCGACTCGGAAACAATAAAGGTCTGTGTCTGTCTAGGCTTTGCCTTGCGTGAACAAGGTCCTAACAAAAGTCCCTAAGAGGTCTAAGTACTCAATACAAATTGTGGATCATAGTTCAAGTCCAATTCCAATCATTGGATCCATACCAAGGCCCACCAAATACTTGGCCTGGTCTATAACAATCATATGAGATACAAGCCCATGTCCAATGACATATGATCCATCTACGTCCATAATGAGTCACAAGCCCATACAATCTAACCTCTCCATTCTAGGGTAATTCACATCCCAAACTTAGGCCATAAAAAAGGGCCCGCCTAGCCACAGACACGGGTCAATGATCCACCCAATCAGATTACCTGGTCCACCTCTAAGTATTCCTAGGTTTAGGTCCTCCATTTTTCATTTAATTAACAGGTATGAGCAATAATAAGGACAATAGAGTGATAGTCATAGTATGAGGGAGATGAATCTCCAAGTACACGAATCATAGGGAGATAGCAACAGTCCACCTAGGTAAATGGTCCACTTTCGAGAACAGGTCCATCTCAGGTAATTTGATCTTTAAGTGAAACCACAGATGCTAAGGAATACGTGTTTGGTGCTTAGAAGTTATGTGCATCATTTGGTAACGTATAAAGGTCGAATCATCTAAGATTACATAAACCTGGACTTAATTAGTGGACCCCACGAGTCAAGGTTGAGCCGTACCATTGACTCGTGGCTGGCACAGTGATGGAAGTCTATTTGATGGTCAGTGGGCCCTACATATGATTGCAACAATAGAAATTAGATCTGGGGATAGTCACTGTACACAGTTGCTCAGCCGACCTCCTGGCCTGGGCGGTCAGCTCGGCACACTGTGATCAGAGAAGGTGAAACATCCTGCAGCAAGGCCTACTCGTCCAGGACATCCCGTGAGTTCGGCTAACCCCCTGGCCTGGGTGGTTGGCCGTGCGCACTAGGAATTCTGGCTGGAGGAAATATCCCAGGTTCTAGTCTCCTTTGTTGAATCCCACCTTTTTGGAAATCCATCTCGGAGTTCGGCTAAGCAACGGAGCTCAATTGAATACTCAGTTCGGACCTACCCAGCTCAGCTCGGCAAATGGGGCCTAGCTCAGTTCGGCAACCCAGCTGAGTTTTGGGAAATTGCATTGGGCTGAGTAGGGCATTGAGGTTGGTTTAGCTCTCAGCTCGTTAAGCACTGAGTTCGGCTAGCCTCGAAGTCCGGTCTGGCACGGAACCCGTCTGGCGCTGAGCTCAGTAAAACACTGAGTTCGGCCATAACACTGAGTTCGCCGTAACACTGAACTCGGCTTTGAGCACTGAGCTCGGCCTAGACACGTAGCTCGACTAAACGCGAATCTCAACCTAACCATTATGCTCGGCAGAACTCTGAGTTCGGCTAGTGTTGAAATCCAGCCATGCTGAGTTCGGCCAGTGCTGAGCTCGGTCAGTTGCTGAGCTGCGCTAACGCTGAGCTCGGCAACCGCTGGGCCTCTGCAAGTGCTGAGTTCGGTAGTTGCTGAGCTGCACTAATGCTGAGCTCGGCAACAGCTGGGCTCTGCAAGTGCTGAGCTCGGCCATCGCTGGACTCTGTCCATCTCTCCTATCAGTGTTGTGTTCTGTTACAGAACCCAGTTCTGCGACAGGACACAACTTCTCTTCATTAAGCACAGGAATGGTGGTCCGCCTCTGATCAAAATCCAGATCAAGTAGCACCCCATGGTCGCACAGGCCCCCTCACATAGACGTAGGGTCCTGATCTACCAAGGGTGGTCCTACTTCGATTCCGATCTCAATACTGCGAGATGGGTTCTTGTCATTCCATCTCCGGAAACTCATTCCCGTGACCCAATTCTTCTGGATTCTCCATAGACCATTACAGAAGCAAAATAAATCATTCCTACATCATCCACCATCATCAACCGGCCATTGATCATCCAAATGAGGTAATCCCATCCATCAATGGCCAAAGGAACCAAACAAACTCAAGGATCGATCTAAACATATATATTACAAATTGGAATTCTACTGCAAATCAAAGGAAGGAAACATGCAATCTAGACTACCAGCACAGTGCACTTGCCTTGATCGATTGAAGGTAGAAGGAAAAGAGAGAAAACCACAGGGAAACCAAAAGGCAGGGTCTCGGCAGTTGCTCCTATGGTGCAGGGTCGCTCGGCTGGCCTTCTGTCAGGGATTTCTGGGGCGAGGAAGAGAAAAGAGATTGGAGGAAATGAGGGTTCGTTGGAGGGAATTGGGGAAGAAAGAGAGAAGAGATTGGAGTTGAGAGAAAAGGAGATGAACAGTAGTTGTTAGGGCAGGGGAGGGTTTAGTTTATATAGGTTGGGTTTTTGGGTTATGGACAAAAATGCCCTTAGGGTTAGAATAGGATTAGGGTTAGGGTAGAGGGTATTTGGGTCTTTAGGTGGGCTTCTAGAAGATTCTTTGGTGCAAACCCCCTATAGTAAATACAAAACTCTAGCTAGGGCCTCTAACAAACTCCCTAACTCTAAAAATAACAAAAGACCCCCTATTGACTCTACTAATTACACCACTAGACTAACCCTAGGAAAATACATAACTACCCTCACTAAGTCCCATAATTAATAATTAAAATACTTAGGCTAATATGTAGTATTCAAATTCACATTGAGGGCCCACCAGGGGTGGGGTCTCACATTCCTCCCTCCTTTAAAACATTTGGTCCCCAAATGTAAAAACAAAGTAGGGACATACCTGCGGTAGAAGATGTGGATAATCTCTTGCCACCTGGTCTCGTAGCTCCCAAGTAGCCTCCTCCGGAGTGTGATGCTCCCACTGAACCTTCACAAAGTGAATAGTTCGATCCCGAAGTACTTCTCCTTGGTGTCGATGACGGCGACTGGCTTGGCGATGTAGGACGCGTCGGGCTGGATGTCGAGCGGCTGGTGGTGCAGAATGTGGGTAGGGTCCTCCACATACTTCCTCAACATCGAGACATGGAAGACGTCGTGCACACCCGATAGCTCTGCTGGCAACTGAAGTCTGTAGGCGACATCTCCGATCCTAGCCTTGATCTCAAAGGGTCCGACGTATCTCCGTGCTAACTTGCCCTTCTCGCCGAATCTGAGGGTGCCTCGAGCTGGGGAAACCTTCAGGAAGACACGGTCTCCCTTCTGGAACTCGAGTGGTCTGCGCCGATTGTCTGCGTAGCTCTTCTGTCGACTGCGGCTAACCTTCAGGTTCTCCACTATCTGGTGGATCTTCTCACTGGTGTCGCCGACAA